>OY747722.1:28262500-28862500 GCA_963556495.2 Valencia hispanica | reverse complement strand
CTCCCAATTGGTAGAATCATTAGACAGCATGGGATACATTTCCACAGCTATGCCGATGATACACAACTATATTTATCCATAAATCCTGATGAACCCAGTCAGTTAGGTAGATTACAGGCATGTCTGGAAGACATAAAAACATGGATGACCTTAAACTTTTTGCTTTTAAATTCTGACAAGATAGAAGTTGCTGTCTTTGGACCAGAAGTTCTAAAACAGAAACTGATTAGTCAATCACTTCATCTGGATGGCATTAAATTGGCCCCCAGTAATAACATAAAGAACCTCTGCGTTATTTTTGACCAAACCTTGACATTTAAATCCCATATTAAACAGGTTTCTAGGATTTCCTTTTTTCACCTCCGGAATATTGCTAAAATTAGAAACATCCTGTCCAGGAGTGATGCTGAGAAACTAGTCCATGCATTTGTTACCTCAAGGCTGGACTACTGTAATTCTTTACTATCAGGTAGTCCACAAAATGCCATTAAAAGCCTTCAGTTGATCCACAATGCGGCAGCAAGAGTTCTGATGAATATTAAAAAGAGAGATCACATTTCTCCTGTTTTTGCTTCCCTTCATTGGCTCCCTGTTAAATCCAGAATAGAATTTAAGATCCTTCTTCTTACATACAAAGCCCTTAATAATCAAGCTCCATCATACATCAGAGATCTAATTGTTCCATATGTTCCCAACAGAGCACTTCGCTCTCAGACTGCAGATTTACTTGTAGTTCCTAGGATTTCTAAAAGTAGAATGGGAGGCAGATCTTTTAGTTATCAGGCTCCTCTCCTGTGGAACCAGCTCCCAGCTTTAGTCCGTGAGGCAGACACTCTGTTTACTTTTAAGGCCAGACTTAAAACTTTCCTTTTTGATAAAGCTTATAGTTAGAGTGGCTTAGGTCATCCTGAGCTATCTCTGTAGTTATGCTGCTATAGGCTTAGACTGCTGGAGGACAGACATAGCAATTTTCTTCACTCTGCTACTTCCTTTTCTACTACTACTCTCCAGTTGTATTACAGTACATTCTGTTATTTCGACTATTAACTTTGTGTTCTCTCAGTGTTTTTCTCTCCATAGAAGATATACCTGGTCTGGTATCCTGCATGGCTGCAATGCCCTGTTGGACGGGGGGCATCGACTGGGATGATGCTCCCAGTAACTGAACATCCACCTTGTCATGTTATCAACTTTTTACCTTCTGTAACATAGAAAGTTCTCTTATATCAGATCTTCTGTTCCTTCTGTGTTTCTGCTCTGTCTTCTCAAACCCCCAGACGGTCGTGGCAGATGGCCGCTCCTACTGAGCCTGGTTCTGTTGGAGGTTTCTTCCTGTTAAAGGGGAGTTTTCCCTCTCCACCGTCGCTACATGCTTGCTCAGTATGAGGGATTGCTGAAGGATTGCTGTGGTTGGAAAGTCTGCCCAACCTCACGCCAATGACTGACGCAATCTGCTGGGATTTCTTAAATGGGAAACTTTTTAACTGATTGGAATGTTTGTATAAATGTATTGAAATGACTTCTTGTTAAGTGCCTTGAGATGACATCTGTTGTGAATTGGCGCTATATAAATAAACTGAATTGAATTGAGATTCTGTCAATCGTTAATAAGTAGTTAATATCTTACTTGCGGAAGATCATTCTTTTGGTGATTAGTATAAATTTAGCAGAAATCCATATTAGGTGAAGCACACGGCTAGTCTAAGAGGGCCCAGGAGAAATGAGAACCAAAGGGGTCCAATCTCAAAAAACATCATAGTGTTTTTTTACTTGTTTTCATGAACTTTGAAAGCATCACCATTTTTGCATTTTTACAAAGAAATCTGTTATTAGTTACACAGGCAAACACAAGTAGAAAGTTGCGCATCACCTGTATTCTTCCTATGTAAAACGCACTGAAAAGACTACATATGAAGTGTTTCCACTTAGAATAACTGTCAGATCTAACACTAAAGTGGTGTAAAAAGCAACAATATTAGAGAGAATGCTATTTTATTTATCCTTTAAGCTTATTTAATTCTATATTATTTATATGGGCTGTGCAGTCACATTGACCAGAAACACTTTAGACGTTTCATAACCCTGTGCGTGTTTCACAGAGGGAGCTCATTCAAAGCGTACCACCCAAAACCTCAGTTTCCTATATACATACACCATAACCTCTGTGTAAATAACTACCAAAGACAAATATGACGACACTTTAAAGGTTCATAAAGTAGCAGTTTGGCTAAACTAAACATTGTTTTCTTGCAGTTGTTTTAAGATGGTAGAACTCCACTGGTCTTGGTTTAGCTGTAAGCTTTGGCTTTCAGGACCAACTAATTTGGTTTTATGCTAAATGAAGATTGCTAAATGAAGAATTATCTTTGGTGGGTGAGATGTTAACTGCTTCTAATTATGCATGGGCAAAATAGGATATGATAACCTTGACTGATAATTTAACAAAAAAATGTAGTGTGATCTAATTACATTTATTTAATACAGAAAAGCAACATTTAATCATACTGTAGCTAAAATGACATCATGAACGTCTGTTTTGAACAACCAGGAATATTTCTAAGGAGACAAATTTGTTTGTAATGTATGAAAAGGGAAAGTTCTTTCAGTCAGCTGTGTGGCAGTCTGCAGAAAGGGCTATGATTACAACTGGAATAACACAACTATTATCTTCTGCTGAATTCATAAAGTCTTTTTTTTGTGTGTGTGTGTGTGTGTACACATGTATAGCTATACTTGTGTGGACCAACCTTTGATAGACCACCAGCATTGTGGGGACATTTGTAGTTGTGAGGACATTTTGCCTGGTCCACACAATGTTTAGCAAGCTATTAAACTCTACTAGTTAGGTTTAGAGGTATGGTGTGAATTAGGTTTAGGTTAAGGTTAGGGTTAGGCATGTATCAGTAATGGTTAGGTTTAGGGAAAGTGTCTGGGTTAGGCATAGTAAAATCAATGGAAGTCAATACAATGTCAACACAAGTATAGCAAGACGTGCGTGCGTGTGTGTGTGTGTGTGTGTTCTTGTATAGCTATCCTATTTAGGACCTTTTCTGGCATATTTTCACTAACCTTCTGAAGACCGATGGACCTTGTAGGGACCAAAGCCCGGTCCTAATATGGTGGACCCCTTTTTTAGGGTTAGGGGTTAGGTTTAGAGGTATGGTGTGAATTATGTTTTGGTTAAGGTTAGCGTTAGGAATGTGTGTGTGTGTGTAACTCTTGTTGGCAGAGTTGCTTCTAAGATATCAGAAATGCTGATCCAGTCCCTTCTTAGAACATTTGGGAACGATCCACAGTTAAAAGGTCTTGAACCGTGACTTTAATATACACAAAATAATACACTCTGTGTTAACTGATTTCTCTGCTACTTGGCCAGGACACCAATGATTATTTCAAGCAGCTAGGTTTTGTTTACTTCTTTAGTTTTTATTGCTCCCGTGTCTGGATTAATTCATCTGATACAAATAATTGTAACTTTGCGTATCCTTTGGATTTCATTCCTCGTTCCCCTCAAGCTGGTTTGGTTTCTGCTTCCCACACACACAATGATTTAGATCCAATTCCATACCTTTGTCTTTCTAGAAAAGCAACCCTTATATTAGACTATAATTTTACTTCACCTAATTGCATTTGAAACATTGTTTCCAGCTCTTCTTCAATGTTAATGTCTCTAGTTGGCTTCAGCAGGATGACTGATGATTAACAACCGTGTGGTCCATATTCTTTGTTCAAGCTTCACATCAGAATGATGCAACTTTCCTCCGATTAGTTCCATGTGTAGACATGCATGTGATGTTTTCCTTGGAGTTCGGACTAGTTTCTCCAATTCCAGCCTTCGAAAATGAGTTCTCAGCTTACACATGCAAGATCACAATATTACTCATAGTAGTATTCCTGGATAGGAGCGCGCCAACGCACAAAATTTGTCCTAGATGAGCTCTTGACTATATTTTTAAATTATCCTGCTAAGTTGCACATTTCCTGAATGAGAGTATGCTATTTTTAATAACTGCTGTACAGTGTAGCATTCTTAATTCATTTTTTTAATAGTTCATATTTTTATCTTCGTGTGAATCTGTCACTTTGCTGAATTATGCCTGAATTTCCCCAGTGTGGGACAATAAAGTATATTCTATTATATAGTAGAGAGATCTATAGAAAAGAGAAAAAGATCTTACGTATACACACGAGCGAAGAATCTGACCACTTGGAGCTTGTCTCGCACTTGATGAGATTTGACGTTCCGGCCTTTCTCACGTAACCTTCAATACACTGATAGCGAAATCTGTCGCCAATCTGGAAGCAGCGATCTGATGGTAAAGTGAACTCCCTTTTGGGAATATTTGGACATGGGCAATTCTCTGAAAGAAAGATACAAACATGCACATAACATAGCGGTACAGCATTGTTCCAACCATATGATATCAAAGCCAACCTCACGCTATGATTAGATTTTCACATCCTCTTTATCTAGCAAGAGTAAAACAATTAGAACAAGACTGAACAAGTACAACTGCCAGAGGTTTAAGAAAGCCTCATCTTGTGTGGTGAAAACCAAATACCCTGTCAAGCACAGTGGTGGAGAGGTGGTGATGAGGGCTTGTTGTAAAACACAGGATGGTGACTCCTTGCAGGTCATTAAAGTTGACCAAGAGCTCTTTTGAGTCCCAAAAATATGTTGTAATTTACTGTGATGTCATCTGTGCGACAGCTGAAACTCGGCTCAGACTGGGCCATCAGCAGGACAACGATCCCAACCACATCAGCAAATGAACAAGCATTGCAATGATCCAAGTCTGGATCTCTAAATGATTGAAATGCTTCGCGACCTTTTGGGATGTCTGAAAACTACAATGAACTGAAGAAATTTGTCATTAAGAGTGGACCAAAGCTCTTTTATGATAGGGATCGAAAACTTCAGACAGAAACAACCACTTTAGAGTTACTATTGCTAAAGCTGGTTCTATAAGCTGTTTAATCACCATTTTCCACCACTGGCTTAATTGAAAAAAAAAATGATATTAATGATAATGAAACCAGGGTTGGTTGTGTGTTTTTGTAATCAAACATATATTATATAATACTAGAACTTGATGAAAAAACTATTTATATCCTGAAATAATAAATTCAACAACTTTCTAAGCATGCATATAAGGTTAGCAGTGGCAGTTTTTGACATGGATTAAATGGTCAGATGCCCAGGGCATCATTAGTAGGTGAACCATGAGGGCAATCATGCATGCTATAAGTCATATATATATGAACTTGATGAAAAACAATTTATATACAATTTAAATCCTATATATATATATGTATATATATATATATATATATATGTATATATATATATATATATATATATATATATATATATATATATATATATATATAGCACATTTAAAAAAATTACACCAACGATAATAAATTAGGCGAACACTTAATCATCTCTGTGTTTAACTTTGATCTCAGAACACAGGAGATCACATGGATAAAATGAGGATTGCCCCTTTAAACCTTGAGAAGTGAGCAATAAAATTTTTTAAATCAATGCGAAGACAAACAGGAAGCCAATATAGATTTTAAGGCTGGAGTTGTGTGGTCATGCTTCTTTGTACTAGTTAAAAGCGTTCTGAAGTATTTCTAAACACTGTAGGGACAATTGATCTAGCCCGATGTATAAAAGGACTGTGGCCCAGATAAAAGGTAAGAAAAGCATGAATAACCTTCTAAGGAAGATATGGTTACACATTGACAATGCGTCGTAGTCTAAAAAAAGCTTTAATTACTAACTGCCCATACCTGTTTGTCCAATTTAAGATGGCGGTCTAAAATAACACTTAGATTCCTTACTGTGATGTGGCTGAGAGCAGCTAAAGAATAGAGAACATCTGTCAGGATCCAGCAGAGGGAGCCATTTCCTCTTCCTTACACAGTTGCTGAGAATTGGGGTGACACACCTGGAGCTGGTTACTTCATCAGCGCTGGCAGCTTTTAGCAGGAGCGGTTCCACCAGATGAGCGTCAGAGGATTCCGTTCCTAGGAGTGGTAATTGACCTCAACTCTTACCTACTGCGTGAGTTATCCTGCCTCGACTTACCTGTATTATCCTCTGTGTTCTCCAGTCGTCCTCCCGAGCTACTTCCGCTGTTCTGGATTCCTTTGTTGAGTCCCCTGTGTCACTCTGGAATCTCAGTCTCATACTCCACCACCGACGTTCGTCTCCCTGGGGCTTGTGGTCCGACGCTCAGCACTACCAACACCTACAACAAAGGAAGACTCACCTGGTATTCCTACGGCTCTCAATAATCTCCGGCCTCCGATTCCTTACCTCCCTCTCCAGTCCGGATCTTCAGTTCCTCCAGTGAGTCATTCTTTCATCCACAATCTTCCACATCATTTTAAAAAAACCCTCACCTTATATCCTTACCTTCCAGTGGCGTCCTCCGCGTTCCATTAACCCAGTCCCCTCTCCTCAGAACCCGACCTGCAGAACTTTAATAAAGCTTCTTAAATTTTTCTCTGAGTCCCGAGTGTAATTGTGTATGTTAAGAGTCAGTTCTGTGACAACCATGACAGAATCATCTGACCAAATCGACTCTGCTACACAGTTGTGCTCGGCTCTCTCGGAACAGGGAGCCATGCTTGGTAGACACGAAGCTTTACTCCAGAATTTGGCCCAACAGCAACAAGGTTATCAGCAAGGATTTAACCAGATCACTCAAATGTTAAACGAACTCTGTTCCGCCAGATCCGGAACCGCGCCTTCCAGCAATCCGAGCACTTCCACATCACCAGCTCAGGCAGTTTCACCTTCACCTTTCAGATAACTTGTTTCTCCTCCGCCAGAACCGTTCTCAGGGGAAATGATTAAAAGTAAAGGTTTTCTCATGCAATGCGCTCTATCCTTTGAAAGATCTCTGACCCAGTTCTCTTCTGATACTAACAAAATCTCTTACTGCATTGCTTTATTTCGTGATCCAGCCCTTCAATGGGCAAACGCCCGTTTCAGTCAGACTGATCTTGCCACCTTAACTTACCGTGAGTTCTGCACACAATTTGAACTCACTTTCTGCCCCTCGATTGGTGAGGAGGAGACAGCTAAACGCCTGTGGAGTCTCAAACAAGGTGACAGGTCTGTGGCTGAGCTCTCTATTGACTTCCGCATCCTGGCAGCAGAATCTGGTTGGAACAGACCATCATTAAAATCAAAAAAATTTTCAGTCCTTAAATGAAAATTTAAAAGACCAACTGGCTACACGCGACGAATCTCATTCCTTGGACGACCTCATAAAATTAGCTATAAAGATTGATTCACGTACAGGGAAAGATCAAGAATCAGAGCACAATATTCATCTTCTCCAGTTGTCTTTCAGCCTCACTCCGATCCCGTTCCAGATTCCAGCTCAGGGGGTACCTTCTCCTACGATCACTCGGACCCCATGCAGATCGGGAAGACTCGGCTCACTCGGGCACACAAATGTATGGAAGATCGGGCCTGTTTGTACTGCGGTACCAAGGGACATTTTATTGCTGCCTGCCCAATTCGCCCAAAAGGGGGAGCCCGTCGTTAAGGCTGGGAGTTCTGGCGGGTGCTTCATCTCAACCTCCCAGATTACTGTTTCCAGCTACTCTTGTGGTAGCAGATCGACAACTGTCCATTAATGCTTTGCTTGATTCCGGATCTGAGCAAATTTGATCAATCTCCAGTTGGTTCAACAACTTTCTGTCCCTGTAGAACCTCTTCATCAAACTTTTTGTGTTTCTGCATTCGATGGCCACCAGTTAACTACTATTTCTCAGAAAACAAAAAATCTCACCCTCATAACTTCTGGGAATCATCATGAGGAAATGAGTCTGTTTGTCTTTCCCATCACTGATTCTGATATTGTTCTTGGATATCCTTGGCTTAAAAAACATAATCCTGTCATTAACTGGTCTAATAGACATATTGAATCCTGGAGTATTGCTTGTCATGCGGATTGTCTACGTTCTGCTGTTCCTCACTATGAGGCAACTGAGAGTTCAGAACCGCTACCTGATCTTACTTCAGTTCCTTCAGAGTATAACGACCTCTATCCCGTCTTCAGCAAGAAAAAAGCCCGTTCTCTTCCACCTCACCCTCCGTACGATTGTGCCATTGAGCTCATGCCTGGTTCTCCTCTGCCTGCTGGTAGACTCTTCAGCCTGGCCAAAAAAGAAAGAGAGACTATGGAGAAGTATATCAATGAGTCACTTAAAGCAGGTTTTATCCGCCCGTCCACCTCTCCCATGGGCGCAGGCTTCTTTTTCATTAAAAAGGACAAGACCCTCTGTCCGTGCATTGATTACAGGGCCCTTAATGACATCACCGTAAAAAATAAATACTCCTTACCTCTTATTTCTTCCGCTTTTGAACCAGTCCGAGAAGCCAACGTCTTCACTAAATTAGATCTCCGCAATTCTTACCATTTGATCAGAATCCGAGAAGGAGATGAGTGGAAGACCGCCTTCAAAACCCATATAGGCCATTTCGAGTACCAGGTCATGCCGTTTGGTGTATCCAATACTCCAGGAGTTTTTCAGGTCCTCATTAATGATGTCCTCCGCGATTTCCTTAATGTTTTTGTTTTTGTATGTCTCGACGACATTCTTATTTTTTCCAGAGATATTCAAGAACAGAGTCCACGTCCAGCAGGTCCTTACCAGGTTATTGGAGAACAGTCTATACGTCAAGGCCGAAAAATGAGTTTCACAAATCATCTGTCTTTTTGGGCTACATTTTTGAGGCAGGACGTATGAAGGCTGATCCAGTCAAAGTCCGAGCAGTGGAGGAGTGGCCCACCCGCTGAGACCAGAAAGCAGCTCCAACAGTTCCTTGGCTTCGCCAATTTTTACAGACGCTTTATCAGAGGTTTTAGCATCATTGCAGCTCCTCTCACGGCTTTGACATCCACTAAAATTTTTTTTCCTGGAACCCAGAGGCGGACCGAGCATTTAAGGAACTCAAACAGCGCTTCACCCAAACTCCCGTCCTGATTCAACCGAACCCAGAGACTCAATTCATCCTGGAGGTCGACGCTTCTAACACTGGCGTTGGCGCAGTCCTTTCCCAACGTTCCACGGCCAATGGTAAGCTCCACCCATGTGCCTTCTTTTCAAAAAGATTTTCTCCCACAGAGAGCCGATACGATGTGGGGGACCTGGAACTCTTGGCCATCAAACTCGCCTTGGAGGAGTGGAGGCACTGGGTTGAGGCAATCGAACGACCAATTCTCATCCTAACAGACCACAAGAATTTGGCTTACCTCAGAAATGCCAAACGTCTTAACCCCAGACAGTTTCGTTGGTCCCTGTTTTTCTCCAGGTTCAATTTCAACATCACTTACAGACCCGGATCAAAAAACATCAAACCAGACGCTCTCTCCAGACAGTTTTCCCCTGATTCAGACCCTGAGACCCCTGAGCCCGTCCTGCCACCATCATGCATAACTGGGAGCCTTTCGTGGGACCTGGAGCGACCGATTGACGCCGCTTCACAGCAGGAACCTGACCCCGGAGGTGGTCCACCCGGTAGGCGTTTTGTTCCTTCCTCTGTCCAATCCAAAGCCATCCTCTGGGCACATTCCTCCAAGTTCACCTGCCATCCGGGGGTCAGCAGAACGGTGGCTTACCTACTGCGATATTTCTGGTGGCCGGGCCTCAACAAGGATGTCAAGGAGTTTGTTTCAGCTTACCATACCTGTAATAAGAACAAGAATACCCACCGACCCCCCTCCGGCCTCCTGCAACCCCTGTCCATTCCGGCCCGCCCTTGGTCCCACATCGCCCTGGACTTCGTTACTGGTCTCCCGCTTTTCAAGGGTGAAACTGTCATTCTCACGATCATTGATCAATTTTCTAAAGCCTGCCACCTAGTGGCCTTATCGAAACTTCCCTCTGCTGTCCAAACGGCCAAGATACTTTTTAACCATGTCTTCCGACTGCATGGTATCCCTTCTGAAATCACCTCGGATAGAGGTCCTCATTTCTCCTCTCAGGTTTGGAGGGAGTTTTGTCGCTCACTCGGGGCCGAACCATTTCTGTCTTCTGGTTTTCACCCCGAAACCAATGGCCAATGCGAGAGACTCAACCAGGAGGTCGAAGACGCCCTCAGGTGCGTGTGTTCCACCAATCCACAGTCATGGAGTGCCTACTTACCCTGGATTGAGTACGCTCATAACACTCACATTTCTGCTGCCACTGGTCGGTCTCCATTTGAAGCCTCAGTTGGTTTTCAACCATCATTGCTGCCCAACTCTGTCCCTGATTCGGTTCTTCCTTCGGTTCAAACATACATCAACTCCTGTAAGAAGAATCTGGACCCAAACCCGGGCAGCCCTTCTACGGACCTCCCTTCAGAACAAGAAGTACGCTGACCGCCACCGTTCCTCCGCACCATCTTACAGCCCTGGTCAGACAGTGTGGTTGTCCTCAAGGAATATCAATCTGAAAGCCACTTCCAGAAAACTCGCCCCACGTTTCTTGGGTCCCTTCCCTGTCCTTGCGCTCCTGAACCTTTTGGTGGTTCGCCTGAAGCTCCCGTCTTCTCTTTGTGTCCATTCAGTGTTCCACGTCTCCCTGATCAGACCTGTTTCCGTGAGTCCCTTGTGTCCCTCGCCTCCTACCCCTCCACCAGCCCGCATGATCGACGGGGGTCCAGTCTACACAGTGTCACGCATCCTGGAGACCCGCCGTCGGGGGCGGGGTTATCAGTTTCTGGTGGACTGGGAGGGTTACGGCCCAGAAGGCAAGGCAAGGCAATTTTATTTGTAAAGCACACTTTCAACAGCAGGGTAATTCAAGGTGCTTTACATGATTTGGTGATTTAAAAGAAACACATAAAAGAAACACACATTACACATGATACACAATAAAGCAAGAGAAAAAAAAAAAGCATGAGAGCATGAACACATTTCATACATATAACATCAAGCATTTACTCAAAGGCAATTCTAAACAGATGGGTTTTTAGTCTCGATTTAAAGCAGTTCAGAGTTTCAGCAGCTCTACACTCGTCAGGAAGTCTGTTCCAGATAAGGGGAGCATAAAAACTGAAAGCTGCTTCTCCATGTTTAGTTCTGAGTCTAGGGATGTTTAGTTGGCTAGAGTTGGAGGACCTGAGTGGTCTTGGTGGTTGGTACCATGACAACAGGTCTTCAACATATTTTGTGCTAAGCCATGTAATGATTTATAAACTAGCAGGAGTATTTTGAAGTCTATTCTCTGAGCTACAGGGAGCCAGTGTAAGGACTTTAGAACTGGGGTGATGTGCTCTACTTTCCTGGTTCTAGTGAGGACGCGAGCAGCAGCGTTCTGGATCAGCTGCAGCTGTCTGATTGACTTTTTAGGCAGACCTGTGAAGATGCTGTTGCAGTAATCAATCCGACTAAAGATAAACGCATGGATGAGTTTTTCTAGGTCGTGTTGCAAAATCAGTCCTTTAATCCTAGAGATGTTCTTCAGGTGATAGAACGCTGACCTTGTTATTGCCTTTATGTGACCCTGGAGGTTCAGGTCTGAGTCCATTACTACACCTAGGTTACGAACCTGATCAGTAGTTTCTAGCTGTATTAACTGAAGCTGTGTGCTGACTCTTGATCGTTCCTCCTTGGGTCCAAAAAGAATCACTTCAGTTTTGTTTCTATTCAGCTGGAGAAAGTTTTGGCACATCCATCCATTTATTTGGTCAATGCATTGATTTAGGGTTTGAATGGGTTCAGAGTCACCTGGTGACATTGTAATGTAGAGCTGAGTGTCATCTGCGTAGTTATGGTAGCTAATGTTATTGGTCGCTATAATCTTGTCTAGTGGGAGCATGTAGATATTAAATAAGAGGGGCCCCAGGATGGAGCCCTGGGGCACCCCACATGTGATTTCTGTTTGTTCTGATGAAAAGTTTCCTATTGAAACATAGAAGTCCCTGTTCTTTAGGTAAGATTCGAACCAGCCAAGTACTGTACCAGAGAGTCCGACCCAGCTCTCCAGTCGTTCCAATAAAATATCATGATCAACAGTGTCAAATGCTGCACTGAGGTCCAACAGAACCAGCACTGTGGTTCTTCCACAGTCTGTATTTATGCGGATGTCATTAAATACTTTGACGAGGACAGTCTCGGTGCTGTGGTGAGCGCGGAAACCAGACTGAAAAGCATCAAAACGGTTTGTCATTGTTATGAAGCCATTTAACTGCTGAAACACAGCTTTTTCAATAATCTTACTGATGAATGGGAGATTAGAGATTGGCCTGTAGTTCTGCATTAACGTGTTGTCCAGATTTTTCTTCTTTAGCAGAGGTTTAATAACTGCTGTTTTTAAAGCCTGAGGGAAGACACCTGATAGCAGTGATGGGTTTACTATTTGAACAAGATCAGAACCAATAACAGGAAGAACCTTCTTTAGAAAAGCTGTGGGTAGGATATCAAGACAGCAGGAGGAGGAGCTTAATTGGATAATGATAAGAAGAACGTTCTTGGGTACCCCGTTCATTCATCATTGACCAGTCTCTCATCAGAGACTTTGAAAGACAATCCGGTCAGCCGCCTGGAGGCGTCCATTGAGGGGGAGGTAATGTCAGGATCCAGCAGAGGAAGCCATTTCCTCTTCCTTCCACAGATGCTGAGAATTGGGCTGACACACCTGGAGCTGGTTACCTCATCAGCGCTGGCAGCATTTAGCAGGAGCGGTTCCACCAGATGAGCATCAGATGATTCCGTTCCTAGGAGTGGTAATTGACCTCAACTCTTACCTACTGCGTGAGTTATCCTGCCTCAACTTACCTGTATTATCCTCTGTGTTCTCCAGTCGCCCTCCCGAGCTGCTTCCGCTGTTCTGGATTCCTTCGTTGAGTCCCCTGTGTCACTCTGGAATCTCAGTCTCCTACTCCACCACCGACGTTCGTCTCCCTGGGGCTTGTGGCCGCTCCTCCTCCATCACACTGCTGTCACTGCTCCAGGTTGTTCCGCTCCGACGCTCAGCACTACCAACACCTGCAACAAAGGAAGACTCACCTGGTATTCCTACGGCTCTCAATAATCTCCGGCCTCCGATTCCTTACCTCCCTCTCCAGTCCGGATCTTCAGTTCCTCCAGTGAGTCATTCTTTCATCTACAATCTTCCACATCATTCTTAAAAAACCCTCACCTTATATCCTTACCTTCCAGTGGCGTCCTCAGTGTTCCATCAACCCAGTCCGCTCTCCTCGGAACCCGACCTGCAGAACTTTAATAAAGCTTCTTAAATCTTTCTCTGAGTCCCGAGTGTAACTGTGTATGCTTAAGAGTCAGTTCTGTGACAACCATGAAAACATCAGCTGTACTGGGTGAAGGGGATTCGAATACCTGAACCAGATTAAAAAAGGAAAATTTAGGTTCCAGTTTTTTTTTTGAGCCAGACAGTTTAATAAGGGTCTAAGGGCTTTACTATTGCTTAGTTTAACTGGCATATTGGCCTGGATATCATCAGCAAAACACTGAAAAGCATTAGGGACACATCATGGGAGGAAATACCATTGCAAGGGCTGTACCACTGACAGATAGCTGAAGTGGCTGATATGACAGAATTATACCAATGGCTAGAGAGGGCCAGGCTGAAGGACTGCATCAGAAACTCTGATCATGGCTGCACAGGAGGAAACCTTGATAACTAGAGCGATAGAAAGCCTAGATCTAGGTACACACCCGGCAAGATCCAAAGTGCAGGCTGTGGAAAAGGGGTACCAGAAATGATCCGCCATATCACAGCAGGATGTAAGATACTAGCAGAGAATGGTGTAACCAAGTGGCTGGTATAGTATACCCAAACATCTGCGTGGAATACGAACCAAAGACCCCTTGGTCAAAGTAAGGTGGTGGAGAATGACCGAGCTAAGATCCTGTGGGACTTCCAGATTAAAACCGACAGAATGGTAATGGCCAGAGGACCGCCATTGTGATGGATGTGGCCATCCCGAGTCATGGAAATATCAGGAAAAAGAAACTGGCGAAATACCAAGGGCTCAGGGAAGAGCTAGGAAGAACCTGGAAGGTGAGGGCAACTGGAGTGTCCGTGGTCATCGGAGCACTCAGGGCAATGGCCCCCACACTGGAGAAGTAGCTTCAATAAATACCCGGAGAAACACCTGACATCTCAGTCCAGAAGAGTGCAGTGCTAGGAACAGCCTTGCAGCCTAAAAAAGTCTCATTAAAAGGATGAGATCTAAAATTATAATTCACGTATATAATCACTGATGGTCAGATTCTGTTTGACAAAATAGATACACGTGAAGAACTTGCCATTTTATTGTTATTGTACACTGACTATTGTAAACATGACTATATCTCTATGTGGAATATACATGAAATTCACATTCAGCCATACACAAATAATAAATGTATTTCAGCACAGTACAGAAAGTAGTATAGCCTACTTGAAGTTCAATTAATCAAGTATACTTCTTCAGGCTAAATTGGAACATTTTTAAGTTTACAGAAGTTTACTTTAGGTATACTTTAAGTGTACTTAAAAAATTGTGAACTACATTTTAAGTACTATATCGCTATAAGTACTTTTAGTTCACATTTTGATTTATTGAACTAAATGTTCCAATTTAGCCCTAAGAAGTATACTTGATCAAATGAACTTCAAGTATACTACTTTTGGCATAAATATATCTATTTATTCTATTTTCTTTTTTTTCTTTTTTCTTCCCCCCCAAGTATGAAAATGTATATGTAAGCGAGATCGTTTTGTCCCTACCAGCACTGGAAAGTCGCGTAGTTCCGAGAATACACACCATCATGACACAGACTGAAGAGAAAAATCGACCTGGAGCCATCTGCCAGCTCTGTGCTGCTCTACAACATGTTTCTTGTGGAAGTCCAGAATAATTGAGACCATCGTCAGGGAGTGATATCCTGAGATCTGCGTTGGGCTGCTGTCTGTCACTCTCACGCTTTCACTTTCACTCGCTTACTTTTACGCACCGCCCGCGAGCGCACTGTGCGCTCACTTTAAATAACGCCATATTTGTAGTTTTATCGGCGAATGAGGGGTTCGGGAAGACACGTTCGAGGTGTGGTTAAATACATAGTGGAGAAGTTGTTTTGTTTCCCCTCCAGGAAATTAATTACAAAACTGAAACTTGTGTATAATAAAGTTCCCCTACACAGAGAGAGAGTATTTAAAGCAGTTTAGTGTAGGGTTTTAATGTGTTGACATGGAGAACTTTATAGTTGTTTTAATACATACAAACAAATATTGGGAAGTTGAGTAGGAGGACACGGTCTACAGTTATTGCATTTCTTGTGTTGAGCTACTCTAAACGGAGAGAAAAAAAGGCCGCAGGCTACTGTCATTCAGTGGTCCAAATTCCTCTTTTCAGGCGAAAGTAGCCTAAAATGTAGCATTTTATCTGGAAATTAAAGAGATGAGGTCCCATTTCTTGTCCATTGTGACTGTTTCCAGAGGTAGAAAGATGATTTTCTTTGGGGTTTCCATGCCCCCTGCTGGGGTTCTCAAGTGAAATCGGTTACTTTTATTGCAGGATTTAAAAAGAAGCTAATAAATACACATATACACACGCACACACACATATATATATACACACATAAATACACACTCACACACACACACACACACACAAACACACACACACACATATATATATAACTTATTAAATAATCATAAAAAAATACAACAAAGATTTAAAAGTGCCGTAAAGTAAAAGATAAAATATAACAGGACAGCATGAAGTTGTTCGAATTGCATGTAATCCTGCAACAGTTAGGGTTTTAAACATTGCGTTTAAGTAAGCCATTTTTTTTCATGTAGTATTCATTTCAGAAGCTTTAAAAACAGGCGTAGGTTCGATAAATATACATGTACATGTCTTTCCTAACCCTTGTTGGAGTCTCACCCTTTTGATCGAAAGAATAAAGCATGAAAACCGATGGATTGCGCCTATCGAGACCAATTGCGCTCACGTCACATGTAGGAAAATGAAGGGAACGGATGGTTACAGAAAGACTGTTTGATGCGGAAAAAGCACATGATATGATTTGAAAGGAGGGATTATTGTTTAAACTAAAAAGGTAAGGAATCAGAGGAAGAATGTATAGTTGGATTAAAGATTTTTTTTGTTTAATAGGAAGATTCAAGTGAAAGTAGAAAACACACTTTCTAATGGACATAAAGCGGACAATGGAACCCCACAAGGAAGTGTTATCAGTCCAATACTGTTTTCTGTTATGATAGATGATGTTTTCCAGAATCTGGGCAATGAATTTGGAAAAGCTTTATTTGCTGATGATGGAATATTGTGGAAAAGGGGTAGAAATATTAAACATATGCAAAAGAGAATGCAGGAAGCAATTGGAGTAGTTGAAAACTGGTCATATGACTGGGGATATAAATTTTTGTTGGGAAAAACAAGTATGGTATTTATACAGAAGAAGAATGTAATGGTTAATCTAAGATTATATGGTGAGGAATTGGATCAGGTAAATAGTTTTTGATATCTTGGAGTTATGTTAAATACCAAACTAATATGGAAACAGAGGAAAGATGCAATATATATATATATATAAAATGAGATGTTAGAGAGGATATGAGTGGGGAGCTAGTGCCCAGGCTTTAAAATACATATATAACGCAATGATTAGATCAGTTATAGACTATAGTTGTGTAGTATACAGTTCAGCATCCAAAACATTATTGAAAAAGATCAAAACCATACAAAACCAAGCTTTAAGAGTATGTTGTGGTGCAATCAGATCTACGCCAATGGTATCAGTACACATCGGAATTAGAGAAATGCCAATACAGCTCAGGTTTAATAAACTGGCATTAACTTACTGGGCAAGTATACAAGGATGCAATGATGAAGATCACCGTGTTAAAAGGCCACTTAATCCATGATGGGAAAGTGGAAATACAAAGAATGGAAATGGTATCTGGAAATTACAAAGGTGGGCTAGAGAGATGAAAATTCACAACAATGTACAGGTTAAGAAGTTTTTATATACTGCTAACTCAATTTGGGTATTTCCATCAGTACATGTTGATTTTAATATCCATGAGAAAATGGAAAACAGCAGAGGGAAAGGTAATTGGGACACAAATCGCTGAAGATAGATTAAGAACTGCTCATAATTAATTCCTGCAAATTTACACAGATGGATCAAAGGAAACAGAAAAGGGGAAAACAGGTTTTTCTTTTGTTATGCTGGAGTTAGGAATTTATTCAAGGGAAAAAACGCCAGATCACCTATCAGTATATACAGTGGAAAATTTGGCAATATCTTTCTACAGTGGATAGGAGGACGAATTAAAAAGAAATATGTTCAGATTTGCTTTTAGCATTATCATCAGTGAAGTCCATGTGTACAAACAGGAGACTAGATATTTTATATGAAATATATGAATCTTTGTTCAGACTGCAGCAAATAAAAGTAGAGGGGTGGAGGGAAATGAGATGGCGGACTATTATGCAAAAAAGGTCAAATAAAGCAGAGGTCAATACCGTTTAGTACATCTGAAATGAAAACTATTATGAAAACACAGGTCATGGAGGAATGGCAACATCAGTGGGAGAAGGGAGAAAAGAGACAGCATCTTTTCTTTTTTAATTCAGAAAAAAGTAGGGAAATTGAATAATGTAAGAATGAACAGCAAATGTCAAAAAATAATATCAGAATGGGTCATACAGGACTCAATAGTACACTACATTGAATAGGGAGCATCCATCGGGTTTGTGTAACCGTGGAGCAGATAAAGAAACAGTGGAACATGTAATTTGCTACTGTATAAGACATACAGAGAGCCGAAGAAAACGCAGAGAAAGCTTGAAGACAAGTGGAGATAGATGTTTACGTGTTAAGAATTTATTAAGTGGAGAAGAAAGGAAGTTTAAACTTGTAGTTTTTAAAAACAAAGTGGATGTTAAAGAGAATTTTGTTGTTGTTGCTCTTATACTCCGACCCACACCCCAGCACAAGTAGGTGGCGGAAATGCTACCTAGAAGTTAGGTGCCACCCGCCAATAAAAGACAAGAGAAGAAGACGAATTCCTCCGATCGGTAGGTGGCGCTAAACGTTCCTGCTTGTCTCATTGGTATTCCTTGTTGTTGTTCTTCCGCCGCGCCAGCTACAGCGAGGGAAGGAGGTAAAGCAAATGTGCTGCTTATATCTTTTAAGCTTATTTTATATGTCCATATAGTGTTAGTATGATAACTCTTAAAACAATTAATGATAATTAAAAATGAAGTGTTGCCGTGTTTTCCACGAGAGAATGACTGTCGGCAGTGATATTAGCTTTAGCTTGTGTTAGCGAACCATAAGAATCATTCAGCAGCTTTACTAACACATCAGATCAATTAAACTGCTGCAGATTCTGACGTGAGCTAGCTATGCTACCTTGGTTAAAACCCCTGATTCTAACCAAGCAGTCAGCCGCAGATCCACGGTACCGAGCGTCAGTTTGTTTCGAAAAGCTGGAGACAATAACCATAAACTTGTAGGCTAATTCTTTGATGTGGGCGAGTTGCGACTGAGAAAATATCATTTTTTTAAATGTTTTGTTTGAGGATCGTGTTGATATATTGTGTTGGTGGAAAGAGCATGAGAGAATATTTCCCAACGTTGCGCTGATGGTGAAATATTTTCGCTATCTAGGCATCCAGCACTGCCAGAGAGAGACTTTTCTGCGATTCGGGAACAGAGAACACCGTTAAAGCCAGGGACTGTGGAGAATATTTTGTTTCTGCACAGTGATCCCTGCATCAAATACATTTCCGCTGTCCAAAGCAATACTAGACAAATAATTAATTGTACTATAATTTACATGAAATCAGGGATCGCATTATTTTCTGTCTTTGACTGTTTTTTTAAACTTTGATGGAAAAAAAAAATCTGAAACAAATTCAGTATTATTTAATTCTACATTCGTCTTAGTTGATGAATGTAGTTAGTTGTTAGTTAGTTGTAGTTAGTTGACTCCGAACATTCTGAAGAAAGCATGTCCACGGTGCCACCACACATGGAGCAGATGAAATCATGTAGCCCACTAAATATGAACATTTTAGCCTTTTTATTTCTTTGAAATATTGCACAGCTGAAACGCATTTGTTGCAGAGATTGCTCTCCACAAACAAAATATCGTCCACAGTCCCTGGCTTTACCTGGGTTCTCCGCTCCTGAATTGCAAATCCAGAAAAATCTCTCTCTGGCAGCACTAGATGGTGAGAACATTTTGCTGTCAGCGTGAAGTTCCTGGAATATTCTGGCATGCTCTCTCAACACAATTTTCTTTGGGAGCCTTAAATCGAACAAAAATGTTACATAAATCTTTTTTTCATCCTCAGTATAGAAACTTCCGCCAGACCCATGAAATTTAATTGATGTATTTTTTCCATCTTGAAACGAGTCTTTAAAAACATTGACATATCCACTGCGAAGAATGCTGCAGTGTCTGCGCAGAAAGGACATCATGACTGTACAAGAAAGTGTAATGGAGGGATTTAAATAATAGTCCGTTCAGGGTCCGTGTAACGCTTATCAGTTAAATTTTCTAAACACAAACGGACATTTGGAAAAACAGAAAAATGGATTCAAATATCCAATTTTTCATTTTTTTTCACCTTGACAAATTTAAAAATTGAATTTTTAAACTTTTTCCAATTTTCTGTTTTCATTCAGAGGATCAGAAATTTAGAAAATTGCAAAATTGTGTAAGAATTGCGTCTGGGCTCCTATTATTATTATTATTATTTTATTATTATTATTATTCTGTAGAAGATACAGCCTGGCTCTATCTACAGACTGAAGGCTATATAAAGAATAGATGCATAAAGCTGTATCGCGTTTTCATATTCAGTCTATAGCTTATTAGGTTGCAGCTTGTTAGCCTGCGGCTTAGTATGATTATATGTTTATAAATGTCTATGTCCAATCTCACAACCGGCGCAACGTAATAAAACTACGTGGAACGAGGGAGAGAATATCATTGCAGTATTGAATAATTGGAGCCCAGACGCAATGTTTATACAATTTTGCAATTTTCCAAATTTCTTATCCTCTGAATGAAAACAGAAAATTGGAAAAACGGTTTAAAAATCAATTTTTTTAAATGTGTCATGGTGAAGAAAAAAGAAGAAAAATTGGATATTTGAATCCATTTTTCTGTTTTTCCAAATGTCTGTTTGTGTTTAGAAAATTGAACTGATACGCGTTACACGGACCCATTCAGATACTGATTATTTTGAAATTGTGCTGGGAGCACAAGATGATGTTAGATCTGTGCTGGTAAGGAATTCCACATCAGGTTTTTTAAAAGTGGTGGGAACGAAACCGTCAATCACAAATATTGCTGACATGTCCCCGGCGTCCCCCGAGGCTGAATCAGAGCTCCCTCTTGTCTCTGTGTGTTTGCAGGAAACGGCAGCACTGACCGGGGGGGGCAGCATGTCGCTATACGATGATCTCGGTGTCGGTGCGAGTGACACCAAGACCGAAGGCTGGTCCAAGAACTTCAAGCTGCTCCAGTCTCAGCTGAAAGTGAAGAAGGCGGCCCTGACCCAGGCAAAGGTAGACCAACAGAGATTAGCATGGAACAGACGGGATGTTTAGATTTATAAGGGGAACAGGGGCACTGGTTTCTCTGAATGCATGTTTTGAGACATCGTCTTGCTTATATGCTATATATGGATACATTGCACAAGAACTGTGCAAACAGTGAACTAAGACCTATACACGAATTGGAGATTTGTTAGAATTCTCCATAAGAGCACATGTTTGAAGATCAGATGTGGCCTCTCAGACACCCAGAAACACCTCCAGTTATATGCACTGTTGACAGTAATGTTTCATTCATCCTTCGTGCCCACAGCCACCAGCTTCTGCAACAACTTTTTGAAGTGAAGTGAACATCTAATTTCCCTCTGAGATTAATAGTGTTTTTGAATTTGTACGGAATTGAATTGCGTGCTTTTTGAAGGAAGAATGAAGCGCATACTGAAACATGGCGGCGGCTGAGTGATGTTGTGGGGCAGCTTAGCTTCCTTCTGGTGCTGGAAATCAGCACTGGAACGATACTAGAATGTCCATGATCACAGCTGTCTGATTTAAACCTTATGAAATATCTTGAAAATTGAAAAAGGCGGGTGTAGCACAAAAACCTCAACTACTAGAGGCTTTTGCCCATGAGGAGTAAGATTCCTAAGGAAGGCTGCCAGTAGCTGGTGTTTGAACCCTGTGGTTCTCTTTGTGGGTGTTCTAGACTCAGCGGATGAAGCAGACCACCGTTTTAGCGCCTGTCGTTGATCTGAAGAGAGGAGGTTCCAGCGATGACCGCCTGAACACAGACACTCCTCCACATGTTGCCGTTGGACTCAAGGTCCGCCTCGCTCGCCGACATCATCCTCTAGAATTCCTGTCCTTTGTTTCTGTTTGGTTTGACGAGTCACCCCCCCGCGCGCGAGCGTTAACGTCCGTTAATGTCGCTGCGCCTCCTTCAGGATGCGGTTCCCAGCGCCTTCTCCTCCGGGGACGTGCTGATCCCGCTGGCGGACGAGTACGACCCCATGTTCCCCAACGACTACGAGAAGGTGGTGAAGCGTCACAGAGAAGAGCTGCAGCGTAAGCGGGAGCAGGAGCGGCAGAAGGAGATCGAAGAGAGAGAGAAGTGAACACTTTTCCTCTTCTTTTCTTTTTTTCTTCTTCTCTACTTCACACACTTGGAAATATAATCTGAAAGTGAGAAAACAAAATAACCTGAACCTGGTATGTTTCAGGAGGAGGAAAGAGAGACACGAAGGCGGCGCCCCGAGCGGCTTCTCTCGTTTCCCGGCAACGGAGGAAGACTCGGATGAGGAGGAGGAGTACGAGAAAGAGTGGAGGAAACGGAGTGAGTATTACTCATCACAAACATAAGTCGTTTATTAACGAATAAGGTTTCCGTTAATGAAGAGAAATAGATCTATATATTGGTAACATTTTAACACCTTTACAACTCAACAGTGTTCCTACAGGTGCTCACAAGGGTCAAACCAACTCGTATTTAGATCCATTACACAGACAGGGGGTTTAAAGTTCAAGCATTTATTTTTCCTCCGTTTCATTATCATGGCTTACAGCTAATAAAAACCCCAAAGTGTAGTTTCTCAAAAATTAGAATATTACAAGAAGATTAAAGTCTATTTTAATGACAGAAGCTTTATGGTTGTTGACACCATCAACAGGTCAGGTAAGCCACACGGGGTCATAGCAGAAGAAGCTTTCCCGTTCAGAGCGTGCCAGGCACATTTTATTTTATTATTTTTTACGGAAAGTTGAGTAGAAAGAAAACATTTGGTTGAAAGATTATGTGCATGCCAAAAAGATAGTTGTATTCTTTAGATAATTGAGAAGCAAGCTCCATTTTAGGGTTTTGGGCAGATTAAAGTGTGCTGATGTTTGGGCTTTCATTAACATAATCATAAAAATTACCTGGAGGAATGCTTGAAATATACCAATTTCTGTATGTACTGTCTGTATATATCAAATGGGTTTCACTTTTGAATTGAATTACTGCAATAATTCCATTTTTTGATGATGTATACATTTATTCAGAAGCACCCCTGTGTGTCATCTGTGTTTTCTGGTTTGAATTTGACCCACTAGATGTCACTACAACCCAGGCAGTGAAGCTTTAAGTTACGGTTTAATGATGTCTTTCTTAGTATTTTAGGTGTGGGAGCAAGAACTAACGTTGTGCTCATTTCCTTTGTTTCCAGGTATGGGCGGAGCAGCTATTGCCCCACCTTCATCTCTTGTGGACAGAGATGGTAAATGTGACGACTCATCAGGTGGAATATTGACCGAAAGAGTACTGTTACTCGCAAAACTATTTACACCCTGTTTAGCCTTGTTTTGTCCTTCTGTCCCTTGTTCCTACCATCCTTGGATCCTTTCCTTCTTCCTTCCACTCGTGTTTCCATTTTTCCTTTCTTTCCCTTTTCCTTCTACCCTTGTGTCCTTTCTTCCTTGTGTCTGTTCTTTTTTTCTCTCTCTATCTCTCTCCCTCCCTCCCATCCTGTTTCTGATGTTTACAGGTACCATATTTAAAGCTCGACCACTGTAGAAGCATTTCCCATAAATTCCTATTATAAAGCCGATTCTGTAAATGGTGAAGAAAATGTACAAGAAAGCTGCGCAGGAATCAGATATTTAACATCATTTGTCAAACATCTGACAAGGCCCTGCATTATTTCACAGCTGTACCAAGGGTGGAGTTTGATGCAGCAAATAAATCTGTGCGAATTGAAGCGGTGATAGTAAAGCGTTTAAAGTGTTGGAAAGAGACAAAGCAGCGCAAATGTAGCTAATATTCCAGTAGAGGGCAGTGTTGTACCTATAATCCAGGGGTCTCCAACTCCAGTCCTCCAGAGCTACATCCCTGCAGGTTTTAGATGCATCCCTGCTCCAACACAGCTCAATCAAACGGCTGAAGGACCTCTTCAGCATGCCAGGAAGTCTGGCAGTGGTCTGGTAATGAAGCATTCAGGTGTGTTGGAGCTGCTGTAGAACAGTAGCTCTCCAGGACTGGAGCTGGAGAGCCCTGCTATGACCCAAACAGCCGCCTAGTCCACTCCCTGCCTCCACCAAGCAGTTATTGATGTCTTGGTTCTGCTCCTCAGGCCCCGCTCCATATTCCTACGAAGACGAAGGTCGTCCTGCCAGAGGTGCAAAGGCGGCCATCCCTCCTCCGATGTACGAGGACTCGGACCGGCCACGCTCGCCGCCCGGGCCAACCAGCTCGTTCTTAGCCAACATGGGGTGAGTCTTCCAGCCGTCTCCATCGGCCTTTCCCTCCCATCGGTTTGTAGCGGAATGAGAAGCTGTTGTACAATGAACATTCCTCCCACAGGGGAACGGTGGCCCATAAGATTATGCAGAAGTACGGCTTCAAGGAAGGCCAGGGGCTCGGTAAGCACGAGCAAGGCCTGAGCACGGCGCTGTCTGTTGAGAAGACCAGCAAGCGGGGTGGGAAGATCATCATTGGGGACGCTGCAGAAAAACGTACGATTTTTCTTCTTCTGCTAACGTCACACCATTTCCATGTTTACACTTTTCACACTGTCTGCTTCGAGTCGTTTTTATTCGTCGCTAGCACAAACAGCTAATTTTGCACGTCTGTCTGTTTTTTTATATTAAAAAGTCCTAATTCTTGATGCTGTCTTTCACATTTTAGTTGCTCCAGTGAGTAAAACTGTCATTTCTGCACCAGACGGATGTTTAACAGTGACTCTGTGTGTGTGTATTTTATTTTGTGCGTGTGCGTGTGTGTTGGTGCGACTGAGCAGCAGGGTCCAGCCAGTCAGGGGTTGCTGATACTTCGATCGGAGGCTCTGCAGGTTGGCTCCTATTTTCTTGCTCTAGTGTGCAGAACACACCTGCCACTTTTATGTGTAGCCTTTTAGGAGTGTGTCTGCATGAGTGTGTTAGCTCTCCCAGTTCTATAATAAACCGTGATTTTTATGTTCTTTTGCAAAATCTTGGAGTTAAGTATTTGGCCTGATTTAAATGCTGTTTCAGGGATTAATGTTTTCTAAAAACTTCTATCAGATCCACATTTTTAGAATAATTTCCCCCTTTTTTTCATTGATTTTACTTTGCTAACTACATACTTGCACCTCTAACCTCTATAGCATGTTGGTTTTTTTGCCATTCCAATCTAAGGTACAGGTGGGTTTCATCTTTTACAGATAATTTTCTGCCAGATTGTCATGCTGCAGGCATATTTTGTTGGATTTTTATCACCAGTCTAACTTAGAAATGCTGAAATGAAAAAAGTGTTTTAGAAACAGGGGGTACACGCACAGCTTCAAGTAGGATTTATAAAGCTAGGCCTAAAACCTTTTTGGCACACTCCGTTGCTATCCGTTAAAACCCGCTAATGCGTTGTCTCCAAACCCTGGTCCTCAAGGCACACTGCCCTGCATGTTTTAGATGCTTCCCTGGTTCAACGCGCCTGATCCAGATAATTTCAGTTTAAAAAAAGCCTGAAGAAGGGAATCATCTAAAACATGCATGACAGTGAGCCTTGAGGAGCTGGGTTGCAAAACACTGCTTAAGTGAGATGTTAGAGGAAGTAGCAAAATGACTGGAGTTTCCTCTGGGTGTATGCAGCTCAGCACTGCTGGGCAGCTGGCTGAAAGAAGGCAGCTACTGTCTTCTATACGTCGATAATAATAAGAATTGTAGCTTTGTGGAAATGTACAGTTGTGGTGAGGAAATTAAAGGAGCGCCACCTCCTGCTCTTATTAAGGTAATGCTATTTTAAAAATAAGACTAACCATAAAAACAAGCAAACAACAAATAGCCTGACTACCTAACCAACTAATAACAGCTTGCTGTACAGAATCAAAATAAGAATAAGTATATTTCAACTGTTAAAAACTGTTTTTATTTTTTTAGCAGTAGTGGGAATCATTTCTGATTTTCTGTTTTAAATAAAAGCTAACCATTCTATAGATTTTTGCATACATTCTCTGTTGAAATGTCATGAAATAAGTAGGGATGTTTGATATCAACTTTTTTTTTTATCATCGATATCCAATATACCGATATGGTCTATATCCTAATTTGCAATACTGATATAAACCAATACGGTCGATAGAAGTCTACCTAAACGTTTATGGTTGGCTCAGAAATGCGGAAGCGACAGAACATATTTTTGCGAGTTTTGTCAAACAAAAAATATCTAAAAAACTACCTGGGATCAGTCATATTCTGACTTTTTGAGTAAGAGAAGAGTTTAGTGTATACTATATACATGGTGTGAAAGTAAGGTATAAAAGTTGGGTCATTATAAAAAAAATAATTTATCTAGATAATTTCTAATATAACATTTTAATGCCAATATCGGTTGATAATAATGGTAGGCAGATAATATCAAACATTCTCAGGTCAAGGTTATCGTGTAAGTAGAATCTCATGCCGACCTGAAATCCGACAGAAGTAATGAGTCAGATCTTTTGGAAATCCATCGATTATTTCCAAATAATTAGGGACCAAAGTCGAGCGATTCAGTTGTATTAAAAGATGTTCATGTGACACCTGGTTCGATCCACCACAATAGTTGGAAGCCTAGCTTAATAGAACAATAGAATATTGTGCAGGAGGATATTCTTGCTTTGTTTTGTTGGGTTTTTTTCTCATATTATGCTGTTTTAGCTAATCTGTATGCAATAATGAAAGGAAGCAATAACTACAACAAAACCCTCATTCATTTCATCTTAATCTGTTGAAAAGCAGCTCTACATGGTGATTAACTGTTAGGTTTCCTTTTGGCCAGCAGATGTCAATCCTGTATTCTAAACTAACATTGGTACATAAGTAGTTCATCCACTTGCTATGTTGGATGTTTAAAAATAGTCTCTTCTGATTTAAAATAAGACTCAGGACTATAAGTGATCCCTTCAGAACACCATATTATACCTTTTTATATGGGATTTTTATTTTTTTGCTATATCAGTTCGTATTCTGATCGCTTGTTTAGCATGGTGTCAAAAAGTAGTGGAAACACACAGATCACATTAGGGGTGTTCCATCTTGGGTGCTTCACGATTTCCTTTTGATTACTATTCGGGTACTACAACTCGATTATAAAAACGATTATTTTTGTTGTATATTTCTTCCCCATTTAGGGTTTTTTCTTCATTCCTTCCATTGCTACTTTCTACTCTTAAATCCATTCAGTTTCCATTAATTGAAGCATCCAAACCAATTGACATCCTGTCTTGTATTTATTTGAAACCACAAATCAAACCGACACATGTCCAAAATATGTTCCATAATCATGTCAAGGACATATTTTCAATGAAATCTAAAGGAAATGTGTGTTGGCAATTTAAATATAATATAAGGTGACCCTATTTTGATTTCCATAAAAGAGGAAACTTGGTCCAACCCTTAAAGACATCAATCATATTCTGTTTACTTGATTTTAACATATTTAAAGTATTCCTGCTCCATGTGGCTGGAAAGAATAATTAAATAAACTTCAGATCAGCTTTTACAAGTCAACTATTACAGAAATGACTTTAAAATCTAAATAAAAATAATTCATCTCGTGTATTAGAAAATAAACCTGTAACAATAATAGCTCCTTTTAAAGTCATACAGGACACAAATAACACAAAAATCTGGCATTATATTCTGAGGAAATAAGAATTATTTTTCCATTCAAAGTAATAGAAAATAAGAAGCAGCATTCTACAAACGACACTTAAAGTGAATACTCCATTCTTAGTTGGGGGTTTTTTCGCTGTCAATTTAATACAGAACTCTAACTTTGCAGCGTTTTCATAGTTTTTGCATCAGTTTGACCGATGGGATGTTTGCCACCTGTCATACACAGAAACTAATCTACCAGCTATGAGTACGATGCTCTCGGCCACACATTAGTCGCCACCGGGATGAAATGATGGAAATTTCCTTTGTGTTTCATACGTCTGGTAAACATGAGCCCCCATGTTGCTGCTAACATGATACACAACAACATAGATGCTCCTTTCACAACTAAAGTGAATTTTTTTTTGCTGTTTTTAAAAAAAAAATTGCGCTGCATGGCTGAGACACTACCTGCAGCATACGGGTTCTGCTGGTCCGTCCCCTAAAAATGTCCGTGCGGCACGCCGGACTTTTATGTTTTTATCACTTTAATTATAATGAAAAATAATCAATCGATTTATGATTAATCGGCACACCCCTATATCACATCATCCCTTGTCAAATCTTCTTCCGAGGTTTCTTCCATTCTGAAAACTGAATTGGGAGTATCAGATTCATAAGTCTATGGTTAAGGCTCACTAATGGGGCCATCACATATAGTAGGTTTCACAGTCCCTCCAGGAGTTTGCCGCACTTTTTTGTGATTGTTGCGACCTAAAATACCTGATGTTGCGGCGGCTTTTGTGAAACGTTGCTACAAAAGTTGCAGTGTTTTTGTCATTTTTAATTTTTTTTTTTGCCAAATCACATGAAAATTGTTTTTAAAAAAGTCATTTAAAATGTTACATTCTGAAATGTCAACATTTTTATTCTAATAAATGCACTAGAAAAGCACTTGACCATCCAGCAGAACACTCTTCAAATTGTAGCATATTGCTTGAATGCGAAAAGAACAGAGCAGAATTTCCAGGTTCATAGAAATTTGGAAAACAAAAACAATAAAAGTGATTGTTTTCTGAGTCTTTGACAAATACCTCAGTGAATACAGTAAGTGGAAATTGTGTCATTAAACTTGAGCTGGCACAACAAAAAATGCAATCCTCTCTGAAATTCATACACCTCATACAAAAAATTTATACAAATTCTGCAGAAGATAAATTTAAAGTTCACAAATGCTTACAGTAAACAATTGTCTAAGAAGGATGGAAATAAGAGTTTGGTTTCTTTTAAGTATGTAAACATGATAAAATGAACTTAAGAGGTACAAATTCAAAAGTTCAGATTGACGGTATTTTGGAGCTACTTATTACTTCAGAATATGCTCTCACTCAACAGAAACTGAAAAATGAACTCTCAGCCCTCCATCCTCTCATAAACCCATTTATTTGTGTATATATCTTATTGATTCAAACCCTGCATTCTTAGCATCCATGTACAAAATGAAATGATACAACAATAAATAATAAGGATGAGAATAAAGATGAATACATGCAACTTTTTCCCAGCAGTGACAAAAATCACTGACTGTGGCCCCAGTAACAACATTAAAAAAATTTAATTAAACGATTGCACTTAAAATACAAACAGTTCGCCTGCTGTGGCCTGAATGGGAAGTCTCACAACTTGATGCTGTTCTGGAGGTCAAATCTCTGCTGCCCAACTGGAGAAACGTCCCTTCAGCCAAAGTTTTGACATCCAAATGTTTTGCGGTAGAAAAATGTTTGTCAATTCACAACTTCCGTTTGTGTTGGACCACATCATTGTATGAGGTACAAAACAATTTAGCTCCACTTTCATTGAGAGAATGAGGAAACTAGCCTATAGCAGTGATTTGTGTTGGAAAATGCAACATATTTTCATTCTCCCTCCCTCTCACATAAGAAACAGGGAATGTACATGATATGTGACGGCATCAGATATAAGGCGATGAGAAGGAGAATCGCAATTGGTCAAACTTGTGTTAAAGTTGCAATAATTGGATAAAATTGCAAGATGTGAAGAATTTGCGAGGATTAGCTGAATTTGTGTTAATAGTTGCGATTGCAACATAGAGATCAATTTTGCAGCCAAGTTCCGATTACTGGTTTTGTCAAACTTAGACCCAGCAATACCTAAATTAGCCAATTTTAAGTTCTCCTAACTAACTATAACCAATTAAAAGTGTAAAAACGTCAAAAAATGTTTTAGCAGTCATTGATTACTTGCATTAAGAGCAGGGGCGACGTCACACTTTGTGTGTGTGCGAGAGAGAGCAGTCATCGTAAAACACGATCATTATCATTATAAAACAAGGGTGTCTTTAGCTTCTTATGTTAGTGATTAGCACAGTTAGCATTAATAATCGTTAAACTCTAGTCTCTATCTATTGATTTACCTTACCTCAAAAGATTGCCTACATTGCCCTATCCAGCATCTTCCCAGATGTACATAGGTTAAAATGGCAAAAGGTAAACGGGGATACTTTTCCGTGATACGATCAGCCTTTCTGGTATCGACCAAAGTCACCAATGTCTCCTTTCTACTGAGCGGTATGACACGGGTCGGTGCGGTTCGGTACGCTATTTAATGGTCCGACGTATTCAGGAGAGCTTTTCCACTGCCAGTTAGACGCTCACTGGGCAGGCGGGGTTAAACCTAAACGTGTGACGTTGTCATACTAGTGCGAAGTTACAAACGTGACTCACTAGTATGTCTCTTGCTTGTCGCACGCGATGACGTTTCTCTGTCCACCAATCGATAGACGGTGTTGTTGCATGCCAGCAGTTCGGTCCTTACCATACCATTGTCCTATGGACCTACAACTGAATGGAGCCAAGATGTGGTGTGGCACGGGTTGGTTTACTTTTACAATGGAGACAGACAAAACAGCGTGCAGTACCCTTTATGCAAACGAGGTATTAGAGGTCAATTCAGTCCTCTACCCAAAGCAGAAAATGTCCCCTAGATGGGTACAGGCTGACGTTCTGTGGTAGACGGCTGAACAAACTCAAAAGGCTTTGTGAAAAGCCAACATGTGTTTGATTAAATTGCTTCTTTCTCAATTTATGTCTAAACACTTTAAAGTCCAACTTCCACACTAAAGAGTGTAAGCCGGTCACTCTTGGGTATGATGTGTTCATTGATAAGGAATAAGATTGGATTTTTCAGTTTGACACCAGTTTTCCTTTCCTATTATTATGCATTTCAGGCTGTTACCTCTACACGTAAAGCAATGAAAAAAACTAACTCTTAGTTGGCCTCTAGATGAGAAGACAGATTAACCTGAAACTGGAGAAATGTTCTGAAGCTGCGTGAACCTTTGGCTTCTCCTGATAGATCCAATCTTCAGCTCTGTTTGTTTTTCTGCAGTTTCGTGTTTTAGTGATGCATTCGTTACTTTCCTGCTTTGACACTTTTCCTGGAATACCAACAGCAGCATACCCGAGTGACCCATTTAGTCATTCCTCAGCCGTGCTGCAAGACAATAAAACCAGCACTGATGTCAGAAAAGTACACCTAATGTCAACTGTGCAATCACTGAACATCAGCTGAATAGTTTTATCCATCACATGTCTTGAGTAAACATCTTTATCAGTTCCGTAAATGTTTTGTTATGCGTTTCCAATCAGCGGACGCTTCCAAGAAGTCGGACGCCAATCCGCTGACAGAGATCCTGAAAAACCCGACCAAAGTGGTTCTGCTGAGGGTAAGTGTATTCTACTGTTTACTATTATTTTTTCCACAATGTATTTCACCAAAAATAAAGGGCATTTCAAATGGCAGACGTGTTCTAAAACCAAACAGGAACCTAAGATCTGTTTTGTTTTGCAGAACATGGTGGGCCGAGGAGAAGTGGACGAAGACTTGGAGGGGGAAACAAAAGAAGAGTGCGAGAAATACGGCAAAGTGGTGAAATGTGTCATTTTTGAGGTACGGAGAATAAGGCTCGCCAGAATGTTTCCAAAGTGATGAAAAGGGCAATAAACAAGGATGTTTTCCTTCACAGATCGCTGAGGTTTCTGATGATGAAGCTGTCAGGATATTCCTGGAGTTTGAGCGGGTGGAGTCGGCCATCAAAGGTCAGTATTTACCTGTTGTCTCATCTGCATTCCCATTTCCTCTTTTTTTTTATTTAACCGGAGATGAACTTTACATAATCGCTTCACTTTCTTGTTGCGATTGTGTAACCGCTCCAATAATACGGGGGAAAGTGTGTCCCATTCTAAATGAGTTGGCCCAGATCCGAATCAAGGTGAGACTCGGCTCCCCGCGGTGTTATATCATCCGCGGCCCAGCAACCCAGCCGCCTCCCTGCGGGGCCGGCAGAACCACGCTTACATCACAGCTCAGAGAAAGCGGGTCGCGCTCTCAAAGAACGAGTTGCACTGAGAAAATAGTTTGGATCTTCTCTTTGGGTGTTGTTTATCTCGGGTCATTTTGAGTTCAGGTTGTGTTAGATCTGTTCCATCTGCAAACACTTGGAAAGATCTTATCTCGCCTCAGATGAGACCAAAACAGGATTTTTCTAATCTCTGTGTAGGAGAAAGCTGATGCCCAGAACGGGTGCTGATGATCTTGCATAGCCTCGAGTCCAGAGCCTCTCTGCCCGGTTTTATAACCATACGGCCAGACAGATCTAAACGGGAGCGGGAAAAGCAAATGAGGTGGATTAGCAGTGCTCGCCAACCACTGATGGTGTCATCCAGGGCATGTTACTGTAGAATATAATCTCTGCTGCCTGGATATTGTGCTGTTAGCCTGTCATGTCAGTCATGAGAATGTCATACAGTTACAGTCTTCAGTCAGAGGCCTCTTCACGTTAGTTGGAAGACTGACTGCCATCAGAGAGCCTTCCTGCCCACAGCATCACCATCGACTCCTAGAAAATACTAGGATGATTTTAGTTCCTACTTTTAATTTTCCTTTGGGATGAATAAAATAATTTTGAATTGAGTTAGTGCACAAATATTTATCACCATAACTCTCCAAAACGGCTACCACAGAAGTATACGGTTAAAGAAAGTACAAGTAAAACACTCTGTATGTTAAGATGAAACAGTAGGCATAAAATGAATAAATGGTTGGCTTACAGGTTTGAAACAGTGATATTAAGGGGTGTGATGGTAAGGCATGGGTGCGAGAAGGGGGTGGAGGGATCACCTGAACACACCATGCACATGGCGGTGGCAGCATCATGCTGTGGAGATGCTTTTCTTTGATAAGGACAATAAAACAAATAAAAGAAAGTAAAAGGAGCTTCATTCCAGCAATGAAACCCTTCTTATAATTGCTGACTCGCTTTTTTTTCTATCCCCACTGGAGTGTTGATTTATCCTTAGAAATGAGCTCCAAGTCTTTGGGGTTGAAAGCGCTCCTTGCCCGTCACCCGAACTTTTAGTTTCTTCCACTTAAGTCAGGACTCCAAAACGCTAATAAACTCAGCAAAAAAAGAAATGTCCTCTGACTTTCAACTGTTTTTACTTTCAGTAAACTTAATGTGTGTAAATATTTGTATGAACACTAAAAGAGTCAACACCATAAGACATGAACTAAAAATGTTTCAGAGACGTGTGACTAACAGAAATAGAATAATGTGTCCTTGAATGAAGGGAGGCTCAGAATCTAAAGTACCAGTCAGTATCTGGTGTGGCCACCAGCTGCTTGAAGTACTGCAGTGCATCTCCTCCTCATGGACTGGACCAGATTGGTCAGTTCTTGCTGTGAGATGTTACCCCACTCTTCCACCAAGGAACTTGCAAGTTCCTGGACATTTCTGGGGGGAATGGCCCTAGACAGCATTTTGCATTACGTGCATCTGCGCAATACAATATGCCATGATTACTGCAATTACACTAAACGGCAAGGCAATTCAGGGAAAATGATCTTTATTAAACATGTCAGATCAAGACAAGTACAAACGGAATACAACTGAGCATTGGGCTCAAAACAAAGACTGTGGGCACGGCGCAATTGCGCATTAGGCAATAAAATAAAAAAAATAAAAACCCGACCAAATCAAGTAAATAGAAATAAAACTTCACAATAATTAAAGGGAACCATATTTTCGTTATTATTAGCAATAAAATGAAACAAAATGAATAGGGCTGTAATCAACCAAATTCTGCCACACTGCCGATGTCTTTGACATGGTAAAGGACTCACTGTAGTAAACGCTAAACAAAAATATTCAGCAAGCCACACAGGGCTTAATTTGAGCCGGATCCTGCCGGAACAGGATCCCCCACCTGTTGATTCTGACCTACCCGCGTTCCACGACCTATTTTGGCCGATCCGGCAACCCTCTCATGTATAAAATATTATATATATAATTATATATATATTTAAAAAAAACTATTTGAAATTTATTAAATAAAATAATAATATGCGTAGGCATTCATAGACCAAATCCCGAGATTGTAATGCTGTGGAATGTGTGTTTTATTTTTTGTAAACTCAGATTTATATATGTAATGGTTTATGCCATGATTATGCGTTAGTGTTGTTGCACTGTTCAGGGGGGTGGGGCACTGTTCTGCAGGCTGCGTGCGGGGGAGTGCGAAGTTGAGTGCCAGGGAACTGGTGTGTGTCTGTAAATGGAGCTAGACAGACAACCGGTTTATGTGAGAGTTCTTTTGATTACTGCTTTGTACGGCGTGATTGCGGCCAACAGCAGTCGGCATTAAAGCATTCGATTACAACCATTGTCTGCATGTATCGGAGAACATTACAATATTTAAAACATTCAGGCCTGTAAGGCCCACATCATGTTTTTACACGTTTTTTTCCGCTACCATTTACTGCGTTCTGGGACCTGTGCGCGTCTCTGGTCATGCCTGCGCTGTCATGTACTTTGCGTTCCGGCACCTAATGATTTACAAACTAAGCACTGAAGCCAAGGCACGTTGAATAACGTGGACGTTCTTCGATCTCCCTGTAGACTGTTAAAGCAATATCACACGAGAGGCAGCGCTGTTGTAGCCTACTCTAACATCAGCACCGATCAGCTCTCATGGAATGTCTCTTGTCCAATCAAATTTCAAAAATTAACACGGCATAAAATCGACCAATCAGAATTTTGGTCGACTCAGAACGCATCGACCAATAAGTCGACCAGTCGACTAGGATTTTACAGCCCTACTAGCCACATCAGCAGTCCTCATGCCTCCCTGCAGCATGCCTAATGCACGTTCACGCAGATGAGCAGGGACCCTGGGCATCTTTCTTTGGGTGTTTTTCACAGTCGGTAGACAAGTCTCTTTAGTGTCCTGCGTTTTTAGAACTGTAACCTTAAATGCCTACTTTCTGTAAGCTGTTAAGGTCTTAACGACCATTCCACAGGTGCATGTTAATTAATTGATTATGGTTAATTGAACATGCATGGAAAACATTGTTTAAACCATTTACAATGAAGATCTGGAAAGTTATTTTGATTTTTACAACATTATTGTTGAAATACACGGTCCTGAAAAAGGGACGTTTCTTTTTTTGCTGAGTTTATTACCTCAAGTCACAAGAACCAAAATATTTCTTTAAACCTGAATCTGCCAAGAGGATGAATAATGTTGGGCTTAACCAGGGGTGCTGCACTTCGTCTGAATTCATTTTAAATATTGAGTCTTGTTCCTGCTGTAACAACTTCTACATGAGTGTTGTGGCAAGCTTAGGTTTTGTGATTGGAATAAGGTTGGAACACTTCCTTTACTGGGGCTTACGGCGCAGATCAGAGGTTGCACTAGTATTTCTCATTTTGACTGACGGGGTCAAAAATATCCCGTCATAACCTATTTTAACCTGTCAATTTTTTAAATGATAATAGTGACATATTCAGTTGCATTTAATAATTTAAATTAATATTAAATCCAAACAAACTGAACAGAGAATCGCCATCGCACATCGAGCAGATTAATAAACTACCTCTATTAATTCTTCCCATTTCACCTGGTGTGGCCTGAAGCTGAACTTCTCTCTCACTTATGAGGCTGAATCCGCTCTCTGCTGCCACACTGGAAACTGGTATCACGAGTGCTACTTCAAAGTTTTGAAATGAGGGAACATTTCTCCAATTGAAGTGATCAGAATTCGGCAAGAGTTTCTGATCGACAGCTTTTCTGATCGCTTCATTGGGAGGAAATCCCTACATGTGCTCCATCTGCATCAGTGGTTAAGCTGCAGCGATCAGTCACCTCTGGTCTGTGTACAGTGCAGTCACAGATGCGCTCCATGCCTCCATAACCCCTTAACGCGCTGTCAGTTCCCAGATACCGAGATGCATTGGGTTCGGTGTCCAGGTCTGAGATGATGCTCAAATGCTCTCATGGGAACCTTTTTTTGTTTGATTTAGTTACTGGTTCTCCCTGTGTAAAGTTGAAAATGTCCGTGCGTCTGCACCAAATGGTCAGGGGCGTGAATTTTAATCTGTCAAAATGACAGACGGAAAATATTCAATTAACCCGACCCCTGGTGCATATATACACTGGACCCCCACGTATTCGCAGTTTAGTATTTGTGGATTTTTCTGTGGAACGCAGCTCCAGATTAAAAAATTCACCTATTCATGGATTTTCTTTTTTATGTAGGCTATGTGCACATGTAGCCGGGTTTATTAAAAACGAATATTTTCACCACCTCGTTTAAAAAAACATCTCTGTCCACACCTAACCGCATAAGTGTGTTGTTAAGCACATTTATAGACATGCCAAACCTGTAGGGGGCAGTAGTTCCCCCAAATCCTATCCACTCAGAGTAACTTTCTATGTTCAAACTTCTACATAGAGCAGTAATTAAGCTTGTAAAAACAAGCAAGCAAAATGCGCTTGGACAATCGATGATGCCAACACATCTCTGAGGGCATAAATGCTGTTTCTGAGTGTAAACACAGGTCGCACAAGTGAAGTCGGAGCATTTTTGTCGCGGAAAGTGACGTTGTAGAGCCAAAAACTCCGGTTATTTCTGTCCACACGCAAACACTTAAAACGGAGAAAACGCAAATCTCCGCTTTGGCCGGAGTTTTTTGAAATAATTGTTTTCTGTGATAAAAACGGGGTTTTCGTGTAAATGAGAGGCCAAACCGCAGGGAAATATCTGCGTTTTTCCTTCGTGTAAACGGGGCCATAGAGCGTATCTAAAGTATTGGGAAAAAATTGCAGCTTGGGAAGATAAAATAGATATACTCACCTGACATGTTATTGGCTGCCTTTTGCAAAGCAGCCTATCCAGGAACACCATTTTTCACCTTGCTGTTGATTGGCTCCAGAGATAAGCAGATTGTGGCAGTTAGGTTCTGTGGTAGTGCCAAAATTTCCACTGTACATATTCATGCATAATATGGTATATTTGTTGTTTGAACTACTAAAAAGGCTCAGTGCTAAGAGTTTTTACAGGGGTATTAAGTGTTCGTGGGCGGTGGCTGTGATGATGTAATCCAATCTCGAAAACTGATGTCGGCTCTAGAAATTCAAAACCAAATTCAAAAAATTCTGTAAGTAAGAAACTATTTTCTTATGTCTAGTTGGAAATCAACCTAATCAGACATCTAGAAATCTGTAGGAGTATCAGCTTGATTACCCTTTGGTAGATATGGAATTGAATATAGATATGAATATTCTTTGTTACAGAGTTGCATAGTGTGGCTGTTTCTCTAGGCTGCATACATGTCATTCCACAAACATAATCAAAAATGATGTGCTCCTTCCAGTTGGAGGCGTCTGATTGGACGGATCAGAAGTGAGAGAAAGAAGAAAATCGAATAACCTGTTTAAGGATTAGAGATGCACTGGCATTGGTCCGATAAGTATAGCTGAGCACATTGGTGAATCCTTTCTTGTCATATTTATTTTCAAGCCCTTTCTTTCCATAAGGAGTCATACGTGGAGGTCAGCAATAATTCCGCCTCTTAAAAGAAATCTAATCCTCATAGTTAGTATATTTATGCGTCATTATGTTTTTTCCAAGCAAGTCAGGATGTGACAACATTTATAGTTAAACACAGCCTGCTGTCTCACAGGAGGTCTTAGTATACGTCCGCTTCCTTCACACTTCAGCTGAAGCCCAGTGGCTATGAGGGCCGCGAGCTGCAGCTCTTTGAGTCTTTCTAAGAAAATGAACGAAGCCCATCTCTGGGTGGAAACTCTTAGAAATAATACTAAAAAGGTTAGCGCTGTCAGAGTGAACAGCAGGGCTGCTGTTATCCTTTATGGAGTGTCAGCTACTCTCCAGGGCCGTGTGTGTCTGTGTGCGTTTTGGTAAAAAAAAAAGAAACATTTATTCTGGGAAGGAACACTGTGGTTCCATTTTCACCAGTTTCTTCGAATGGGTTAAATTGTGACGAGCAGTTTTTAATGGTTCCTCATTTTTAAGTCTTGTTTGTTGATAATGCTTTTAAAAACCCGGACTACACAATGAATCGACACCCACACAAACTTCATAGTTTTATAGTTTATGTACACCTGCTCCAAAGTAGTGCAGACTTGTAAGTGGCATGAAAATGATTGTTTTTCAATAAAAATTAAAAAAAGAAACTAAAAAGTGTGGCGTGAATTAAAGACTGCTGCCAAAAATCCCTCATTAGGGAACAGAGTCCAACTGTATGTTGGAGTTTTTCATCACACTTTCTTTGTATATATTATACATCATTGGAAAGCTAAGATTCTTTAGATTGCAATGATGTATGCCAATCAAAGATACATTAATAACTATAGACAAAGTAAACGGTTTTGTCAAACCATTCAGAAAGGTAAAATAACGTCCAACTCATTGTTCAAAGCTTCCTGTCATTGACAGAACAGAGCCATCTTGAACAAAAATGGTATTTTTACATCCCCAAGGGTCTAATTAATGTCCTCCAATGAAATAGGTAGTCCACATGTCCACAACCCAACATAATCTGCTGCTGAAAACCATGACAATTTCCTTCAGATACGTCCATCTCTCACAAATGTTTCATCAAACCTCCGTTAGTTTGCTCATTTCTTTGTTTTTCTTTTGAAGCATTTTGGGTATAAATTGCTGGAATTTTCAGGGCTTAATCTCACTGTAAATCCAGCTGGCCTGGATTTATAGGAATTATACCATGGTTAAAAAAAAAAAAAAAGCAGTATTGTGAAGATGAACAAACACAGCAGTAGGGTAAGCCAAGAAACCAGCGGTAACTCTGGAGGATCTGCAGAGATAACACAGCTCAGGTGGTAGAGTTTGTTGACAGGACGACTGCTAGTCGTTTACTTCAAGAAGGGGAGCGATTGGTCGAAACTATTTTCCTGCTGTGTTGAAAATCTAACACTTGCCCATCTCTCAGAATACACTTGGACAAATAGTGATGGAAGTATCATGCTTTGGGGATGCTTTTCTTTATTAGGGACAGGAAAGCTGTGAAAGTGGATGAAGCTGAATACAGGATTATCCTGGAAAAAAAACTTTTAGAGACTGGAGGTTCGTCTTCCAGTAGGACAACAACCCTAAACATAAAGCCAGATGGAACTATTTTGATCAAAGAGGGTTCCTGTGTGAGAATGGCCTAGTCAAAGTCCAAACCTTAACCCAACTGAGAATACGTGGCAAAACTGGAGAACGTAATCCAATCTGACTGATCTTGAGCTGTTGATGTGCAAAAGTGGGAGGGACATACCTTTAAAAGATTCTCCATATTTTCTTTGGATTTATGCACTTCATTGTGTTGCATGAAATTGTAATATAATACGCTCAAGTCTTTGGTCGTAACATGTTAAAATGTGAAGAACTTTAAGGGGATGTGAATACTTAATCCAAGGCCCTGTAATAATGTGATGTTAAAGAATAGTAAAGACCCAGTCTTACTGTAATTTTCTTTTGCTCTGCAGCCGTTGTGGATCTAAATGGCCGTTATTTCGGAGGTCGAGTCGTCAAGGCCTGCTTCTACAATCTGGACAAGTTTCGGGTTTTGGATCTCGGGGAACAGGTGTGAGGTGTCCTCGAGAAGCTCATCGAACACCAACAGACCCTGTGAGGCTACAGCAACTCCCCACTTGTACATATATATATTTTTTCTTTTTAACAGCAGTGTATATGTAGTGATGATTCAATCTAGTGTTTTTTGTGATTAATACATACCTTTACGTCGAGGCAAAATAAAAGTTAAAACAAATCGTGGATGTGTGTATGCCTTTGTCAGTGTTTTCATCCTGTAAGGACCAAAGTAGCCTAGTTTCCTTGCATGAATTTTCTGACATAATGCTGCTTTTTTTAGTTGTTAATCATACCTCTCGGGTCCAGGAGTCCTAACTTAGCCTTTTTGGATTATAGGAAGGGTACTAGGACAGTGAGCGCAGCCCCAGCCTCAGCCTCATTCAGAGCTTATGTAAGTGAACCGAGGGGGCTCTGGAGGTTCTGGTTGACGGCACCAGAAGGTATCCCTCTGGAACAGGTTTAATTCAGATCAGGCAAACTTGTTACACGTCGAAACAAATGAGAAGAGAGACCCATATAAAGGGTTTCACCTTAGCATTTATCCTGCATGGTTCAAAGGTCAAAGGAATAGGGGGGGAAAAAGTAATTGCTTTGTCACCATTGAATGTTTCATCTCATCAAATTTTAGATGAGACAAAGACAACTAAGTGAATACATGAAGCAATTTTTAAATTATGGTTTTGTTTATGGGGGGGGGGCTGTCTAAACCAAACTGGCCCCATGTGAACATAATGACACCCCTCTCAGTGAAGACATTTAAATATAAATATATAAGAAATGCAAGATAAAAATAAGTGTTTTTAGTGCAAATTAGTATAAATATGCATGGTATCAATCTTCTATTTGTTGACTGGTTCATGCAAATAGTATCTGTAGCACCGACCTGAAGGTAAAAGAAAAAAAAAAAACTTCAGGATGTGTGGGGTTAGCTGTTCTTTTCCTGACTATGGAGCTGGACAACTCCTGGATCCTCTCTGCAGATCTGATTGTTCATTGCAGTCTGTGCCTGTCCAGTTTTGTGGATGAGCCAAACCACACAGTGTTTACATTCAAGTTGTCGCACTTAATAAGATGATGCAGGTCTGTCATTTTCATCATAGGTACACTTTAATTGAGACAAAATGTAAACAAAAAATCCAGGAATTCAAATTGGATGTTTTCTAAAGAATTTATTTGTGTAATGGTGCAGAAAATAGGTATTTTGCACCTATAACCAAGCAACAATTCTGGCCCTCAGAGACTTGTTACTTCTTTAAGAAGCTATCCTCTACTCGTTACCTTTATTAATAACACCTGTTCACATCTTTAAACCAACCTCCACCATGGCCAAGATCATAGAGCTGTCCAAGGACGGCAAGGACAAGATTGTACACCTGCACAAGACTGGGATGAGCCAATCTACAATAGGCAAACACTTTGGTGAGAAGAGATCAACTGTTGCAGCAATTATTAGAAAATTGAATAAATACAAGAGCACTGATGATCTCCCTTGACCTGGGACTCCATGCAAGATCTCACCTCGTGGGATAAACATGATCTTGAGAACGGTGAGGAAACAACCCAGAACTACATGACTGGTCAATGAAACTGAAGAGAGCTGGGACCACAGTAACAAAGGTTACTGTTAGGAACACACTACATCATCATGGATTAAAATCCTGCTGTGCTCAAAAGGTCCCCCTGCTTAAGCCAGCACATGTCCAGGCCTGTCTAAAGTTCACCAGAGATCTAAAGGAAGACTGGGTGAATGTTCAAATGCTGTTTGGAGGGGGAAGAATGCTGAGTTTCATCCCAATAACACCATATCCACTGTGAAGCATGGGGGTGGTAACATTATGCTTAGGGACTGCTTTTCTGCAAAGGGGACAGGACGACTGATGCGTATTAAGGAAAGGATGAATGGGGCCATGTATCATGAGATTTGGGGCAAAAACCTCCTTCCATCAGTGAGAGCATTGAAGATGAAACGTGGCTGGATCTTCTAGCATGACAATGATCCCAAACACATCGCCCGGGTAACAAAGGAGTGGCTATGTAAAAAGCATTTCAAGGTTCTGGAGTGGCCTAGCCATTCTCCAGACCTCAATACAATAAAGAATCAGTGGAAGAAGTTGAAAGCCCCTGTTGCCCAGCAACAAACCCAAAACATCCCAGCTCTAGAGAAGAACTGCTTGGAAGAATGGGCCAAAATACCAGCTACAGTGTGCAAACCTGGTGCAGAAATGTTTGACCTCTGTCATTGCCAACCAAGTTTACATTACAAGGTATTGAAATCAACTTTTGTTATTGGCCAAATATTTTTTTCGGCACTATTATACAAATAAATTCTTACAAAATCATCTGTTCTTCCAAACGGTGTCTTTGTCTGAGGACCATCTCAGATCCCAAGATAGGGTGGTTCCTAGGAACCAGAAGAGATCCGCAGTAGACAGTGTTGTTGAGGATGGTGTTGTCTGGAAGTCCACTTTCATCCGACTGTCTTGCGTGGGTTATTCTCCAGGTGGTTCTGACTGCACCAGTGGACCAGCCGATCCACCTCCTGTTTGTATCCAGACTCATCACTGCCCTAAATCAGACCAAAGAGAGTGGTGTCATCTGCAAACTTCAGGAGATTCACAGACGGGTCCGCTAAATTGCAGTCATTCGTGTATAGAGGAATTATGACAGAACACACCCCTGGGGGAAGCCGGTGCTGATGGTTCTCAGTCTCACCTGCTGCTGCCGGTCAGTCAGGAAGCTGGTGATCCACCAACAGGCCTTTAAGACTTGAGGCCTTCAAACAAGTTACGTCCAAGCTACAGGTCCTTCTCAAAAAATTAGCATATTGTGATAAAGTTCATTCTTTTCCATAATGTAATGATAAAAATTAAACTTTCATATATTTTAGATTCATTGCACACCAACTGAAATATTTCAGGTGTTTTATTGTTTTAAAACGGATGATTTCGGCATACAGCTCATAAAAAAACCCAAATTCCTATCTAAAAAAATTAGCATATTTCATCCGACCAATAAAAGAAAAGTGTTTTTAATACAAAAAAAGTCAACCTTCAAATAACGAGGGGCCCCCGGCACTGCAGGGGCCGCGGCCGCCCGCCACGCGCCCCCACCACCCTGGGCCAGTCCCCACTGCCAACATCCCAGCGCCCCATCCCTGCCCCACGCCGGGGCGCCCCACTGATAGCCGCAGCGGATGGACAGCACCCCCAGGCCAAGCTCAGCCAGCACCTGGACACCAAGTTGTACCAGCTCCCGAGTCCTGATCCCCCGCAACGCAGAGCACCGAGACCAGGCATCCAGCAAAGGCCAGGGCCGGTCTAACCCGCCAATGAACTGACCACGCACGCTGCACACAGAACAGGTAATCGAACGAGCAGAGCCACCGAGCAGGCACCACCCAACAAACCCAAACCTGGCACCCCCAACCAACCAAAGGAAGATATCGGCCCAGCGCATCGGCCGACCGACACACAGGCCCCCCCAGGCCCGGCCAGGTCCGAACCGGATTGACCACCGACGCACCAGTAGGCAGGGGCATCCGTCACTGGCGGGGATTGATGGAGGGGAAATAGGCCCCCCATTAAATGTAAGGCCTCAGGTGCGCCAGGCGAGAGGGCAGCCCAAGACCCAACCTGACAGGCAGACAAAGACATACAGACACAGTCATACGTTCCCTCCCTCTTAAACACATACATTCTCACTAACTCACCAAGACACCCAAGAAATGACGCTGTACCCTCACTCACACACACCATACACACTTCATGCTCCCAGGTCCAGGTACCGATGCCCCAGTAGAGCCACCAGCCCCCGAACCCGGGAGATGGACCCCCTACCTTCTAGGACGGAGACAAGCAGACCGCCAAACCCCACAGTGGCGAAGCAGCCCGACAGCCTAGGACCCAGACCAGACCACCTGTTCCTCCTCCAGACCCCAACCCCTGATGGCCCGTAGCGAACAGGGGTGGGAGAAAACCCCTAGCCTCTATCCTCCCGCTCAAGTATGGTGTTGATGCGTGTTGTTATAATGTGTATTTAAAACAGAGGGGTGGGATGTGGAGAAGGCAGCCACACATCCCCCAACCCCCACCCCGAGCCCTCAGTGTCTATATGTGGTTTAACAGTGGGCACCGGCACCAGAGGTGAAGCTGATTGAACCGCTCCCCCTCTGGATGCCGAAAAGTGTGCCCACCCCAAAGTCCCTACATGTGTGTCGCATGAAAATGGTATAAGCGGAAGTGTCTAAGTTATATATTAAAATTTGGACCCAGGACGCCACGGGATAGCGAGGAGGGAAACCTCATCTCATCAGAGATCTAATTGTTTCATATGTTCCCAACAGAGCACTTCGCTCTCAGACTGCAGGTTTACTTGTAGTTCCTAGGATTTCTAAAAGTAGAATGGGAGGCAGGTCTTTTAGTTATCATGCTCCTCTCCTGTGGAACCAGCTCCCAGCTTTAGTCCGTGAGGCAGACACTCTGTTTACTTTTAAGGCCAGGCTTAAAACTTTCCTTTTTGACAAAACTTAGAGTTGCTTAGGTCATCCTGAGCTAGCTCTGTAGTTATGCTGTTATGGGCTTAGACTGCTGGAGGACAGACTTAGCAATTTTCTTCACTCTGCTACTTCCTTTTCTACTACTACTCTCCAGTTGTATTACAGTACATCCTGTTATTTCGACTATTAACTTTGTGTTCTCTCAGTGTTTTTCTCTCCATAGAAGCTACACCTGGTCTGGTATCCTGGTTGGCTGCAATGCCCTGTTGGACGGGGGGCATCGACCGGGATGATGCTTTTCAACTGATTGGAATGTTTGTATAAATGTGTTGAAATGACTTCTTGTTAAGTGCCTTGAGATGACATCAGTTGTGAATTGGCGCTATATAAATAAACTCAATTGAATTGAATTGAAATTAATCTGAGCCTGCAGACTAAAAAAGTCCCAGTGCTGTGGAAGACTTCATGTCTCATACTGGTGCCCAAAATAGGGCGACCGGTAGAGCTGAATGACTACAGACTGGTGGCTTTGACATCGCACATCATGAAGACCTTGGAGCAGCTTCTTGTCCGTCGAATGAAACTGCAGGTAGCTGAGGAACTAGACCCCCTCCAGTTTGCCAATCAGGAACACTTAGTAGTTGAAGATGCGGTCCTTTACATGCTGCACCGGGCATACAGCTAGCTGGATGTGCCTGGTGCATATGTCAGGATCATGTTCTTCGACTTTTCCAGCGCTTTTAATACCATAAAGCCTCCCATGCTAAGAAACAAACTTATGGGAATGGGTGTAGTCCCCTCTCTGACATCCCGGATTATGGACTATCTAAAATCCAGACCTCAAAACGAGCTGGTACTGGACAGGAGATCTAAACCACCAAGACAGCCAGTCCGCATATATGGGGAGGAAATTGAGACTGTGTACTCCTACAGATACCTGGGCGTGGTTCTGGACCAGAAACTGGAGTGGACCACCAACACAGACGCAGCATACAGGAAGGGACAGAGTCGCCTTTTCTTCTTCAGGCGACTAAGGCTACTTTGATGTCTGCAGTGACATGCTGCAGATGTGCTACCACAGTCATCAGAAGTGTGCTTTTGTATGCTGTTGTCTGTTGGGGAAGCAGCACTATGGACAAAGTGCAGAAATCTGGACAAACTGGCCAAAAAGCCAGTTCTGTGCTGGGTCAGGAGCTGGACCCTGTAAGAACTGTGGTGGAGAGACAGATGAGGAGGAAACTGCAGGGCATTCTGGTTAATACAAAACATCCCTTCCATGATGTCCTGACCAGCCAGAGAAGCAGCTGCAGTGAAAGATTGATCTCTTTGAGATGCAGGAGGACTGAGAGGTTTAGGAGATCGTTTGTTCCTGCAGCCATAAGACTGATCAACAGAGACATCCAACATGTTTCCTAAATAATGTATTTGTTCTTTATTTGTTTGGTTTTTATGTTTGTTTTTTAAATCTAATATATATTTCTACATATGTGAGCACTGGGTAAAGCGAATTTCCCCTTTTAGGGAAAAATAAAGTATCTGTCAGCTGTCTTGGGAATTTGCTCACTGTTTTTGTGGACTTTGGCTTGATCTTGACCATTGATCATAAAAACATAATCATATATATGTTCTCTTCTGTCCCCCGTTCTTTTCTTTTTAGCCAAATCCTTGGAAGACGAAACCAAGCTACTCTTTATTTTATTTTAAAAAGTCCTATGGTTCAGCTTCAACTTTTGTACTGATGATAAAAAAACTAATTTAACTTAATTGGTTTTAGCATGGTTTCCTAAAAGAGCAAAGAAATCCCCAAACCATCACATTGCCACCACCATGCCTTGCAGTCAATACTGGATTTCAAACAGGCCGTTGGTCGTGGCGAAAGTGGACATGGTATGGCTGAGAACCTGGTTTGACCCTATTGTATATTGTAGAAACTTGCTGTTACAGGGTTATGAAATGGGGTCACCAGTGGCTAAGTAAATAGGAATTTGTCCTGTAACCGGTGGCCTGCCAATTTGAACCCCCGTTCCATCCGTCTCAGTTGTTGAATCCTAGGGGAAGAGACTACTTACCTGCTGGTGGTGGTCAGAGGTCCTGGTGGTGCCGATTGAATGGCAGCATCAGTTCTGTCGGATATCCACCAGGACAGCTGTGGCTACAATGTGGCTTAACAAAATCAGTGCATGAATGTGTGTATGATTGGGTGAATGACTGATTGTATCTTAAAGCACTTTTGGAGTCCTTCGGCTCGGACAATACAAATGCAGTGGTGCACCCAGAAAATATTTAAAGGGGGGCCAGATGGGGACAGTGAAAATGTTAGGACGGCACACCAAATTGGTCCTCCTTGTGTTAACTCAAGATAGAGTTCAGCCTGTGACTGTGCATTGGATACCTCGTCACTCTTTTTCATTAAAAAGACAATATGAATCAAAGACATTTACATTTGAGTTTGAGAAACAAACATTTCAGAAAAAAGACAACATTTCAAACTGATATTTCAGTTATTTTAATATTTGTTTAAGAACAAATATTACAGTTTAATTCGCCTGTTGGCATGTCTTCCAGCAAAAATGTCCACAAAACTGTTGAGATGGATGCTTCTTGCTCTTTTTGATTGAATACTCAAAACACCCAAGTTGCTGAGGCTTCAAGGCTAGCAAGGCCTTAATTTGCATAATTTGCAAATACCATCCATCCATCCATCCATCCATTTTCTTCCGCTTATCTGGGGTCGGGTCGCGGGGGCAGCAGCCTAAGCAAAGAGACCCAGACTTCCCTCTCCCCAGCCACTTGTTCCAGCTCCTCGGGAGGAACCCCAAGGCGCTCCCAGGCCAACCGAGAAACATAGTCCCTCCAGCGTGTCCTGGGCCTTCCCCTGGGCCTCCTCCCGGTGAGACGTGGCTGAAACACCTCACCAGGGAGGTGTCCAGGAGGCATCCTGACCAGATGCCCGAGCCACCTCAACTGACTCCTCTCGATGTGGAGAAGCAGCGGCTCTACTCTGAGCCCCCTCCGGATGACTGAGCTTCTCACCCTATCTCTAAGGGAGAGCCCAGACACTCTGCGGAGGAAACTCATTTCAGCCGCTTGTATCCGTGATCTCGTTCTTTCGGTCACCACCCAGAGTTCGTGACCATAGATGAGGGTAGGAACGTAGATCGACCGGTAAATGGAGAGCTTCGCCTTTTGGCTCAGCTCTCTCTTCACCACGACAGACCGGTAGAGCGCCCGCATAACTGCAGATGCCCCACCAATCCGTCTATCGATCTCCCGCTCCATTTTTCCCTCATTCGTGAACAAGACCCCCAGATACTTAAACTCCTCTACTTGGGGAAGGACCCCATCCCCGACCTGGAGGAGGCACCCCACCCTTTTCCGGCTCAAGACCATGGCCTCGGATTTGGAGGTGCTGATTCTCATCCCAGCCGCTTCACACTCGGCTGCGAACAGCTCCAGCGAAAGCTGTAGATCACGCTCCGATGAAGCCAACAGGACCACATCATCTGCAAAAAGCAGAGACCCGATCCTGAGGCCACCAAAACGGATCCCCGCAACGCCTTGGCTGCGCCTAGAAATCCTGTCCATAAAAGTTAGGAACAGGATCGGTGACAAAGGGCAACCTTGGCGGAGTCCAACTCTCACTGGAAACAAGCCCGACTTACTGCCGGCAATGCGAATCAAACTCTGGCACCGGTCGTACAAGGACCTAACAGCCCGTATCAAGGGGCCCGGTACCCCATACTCCCGGAGCACCCCCCACAGGGCCCCCCGAGGGACACGGTCGAACGCCTTCTCCAAGTCCACAAAACACATGTAGACCGGTCGGGCGAACTCCCACGCACCCTCCAGGACCCTGCTGAGGGTGTAGAGCTGGTCCAGTGTTCCACGGCCATGACGAAAACCGCATTGTTCCTCCTGGATCCGAGGTTCGACTATCCGTCGGACCCTCCTCTCCAGAACCCCTGAATAGACCTTACCAGGGAGGCTCAGAAGTGTGATCCCCCTGTAGTTGGAACACACCCTGTGGTCCCCCTTTTTAAACAGGGGGACCACCACCCCGGTCTGCCAATCCAAGGGAACTGCCCCCGATGTCCATGCAATATTGCAGAGCCGCGTTAACCAACACAGCCCCACAACATCCAGAGCCTTGAGGAACTCCGGTCGAATCTCATCCACCCCCGGAGCCTTGCCACCGAGGAGCTTTTTAACGACCTCGGTGACCTCAGCACCAGAGATTGGAGAGCCCGACCCCAAGTCCCCAAACCCTGCTTCCAGATTGGAAGGCGTGCTGGTGGGATTGAGGAGGTCTTCGAAGTATTCCATCCACCGACCCAAAACGTCCCGCGTCGAGGTCAGCAGCACACCATCCCCACTGTAAAAAGTGTTGGTGGCAGACCGCTTTCCCCCCCTGAGACGCCGGATGGTGGACCAGAATCGCTTCGAAGCCGTACGGAAGTCGTTTTCCATGGTCTCTCCAAAGTCCTCCCACGCCCGAATTTTTGCCTCAGCAACCATCCGAGCCGCATCCCGCTTGGCCTGTCGGTACCTATCAGCTGCTTCAGGGGTCCCACAAGCCAAAAAGACCCGGTAGGACTCCTTCTTCAGCCTGACAGCATCCCTTACCGCCGGTGTCCACCACCGGGTTCGGGGGTTGCCGCCGCGACAGGCACCGACCACCTTGCGGCCACAGCTTCGGTCAGCCGCCTCGGCAATGGAGGCGCGGAACATGGTCCACTCGGACTCGATGTCCCCCGCCTCCCCCGGGACGTGTTCAAAGTTCTGCCGGAGGTGTGAGTTAAAGCTCCTTCTGACAGGAGACTCTGCCAGACGTTCCCAGCAGACCCTCACAACACGTTTCGGCCTTCCAGGTCTGTCCGGCGTCCTCCCCCACCATCGGAGCCGACTCACCACCAGGTAGTGGTCAGTGGACAGCTCTGCCCCTCTCTTCACCCGAGTGTCCAAAACATGCGGCCGCAGATCAGATGAGACGACAACCAAGTCGATCATTGAGCTGCGGCCTAAGGTGTCCTGGTGCCAAGTGCACATATGGACACCTTTATGCTTGAACATAGTGTTTGTTATGGACAATCCATGACGAGCACAGAAGTCCAATAACAAGACACCACTCGGGTTTAGATCGGGGGGGCCATTCCGCCCAACCACACCCCTCCAGGTCTCACTGTCATTGCCCACGTGAGCGTTGAAGTCCCCCAGCAGAACAAGGGAGTCCCCAGGAGGAGCACTCTCCAGCACCCCCTCCAAAGACTCCAAGAAGGGTGGGTAATCTAATCTGCTGTTTGGTGCGTAAGCACAAACAACAGTCAGGACCCGTCCCCCCACCCGAAGGCGGAGGGAGGCTACCCTCTCGTTCACCGGGGTAAACCCCAACGTACAGGCGCCGAGATGGGGGGCAACAAGTATGCCCACCCCAGCTCGGCGCCTCTCAGCGGGGGCAACCCCAGAGTGGAAGAGAGTCCAACCCCTCTCGAGGAGACGGGTTCCAGAGCCAGAGCCGTGCGCCGAGGTGAGTCCGACGATGTCCAGTCGGAACCTCTCAACCTCGCACACCAGCTCCGGCTCCTTCCCCACCAGAGAGGCGACGTTCCACGTCCCGAGAGCCAGCTTCTGCAGCCGAGGATCGGACCGCCAAGGTCCCCGCCTTTGGCCGCCGCCCATCCGAATTTGCAAATACATTCTTTAAAAATCAGATCATGTGATTTTTCTTGATTTGTTTCTCTCATTTTGTATCTCATAGTTGAGGTATACCTATGAAGAAAATTACAGGCCTCTCTCATCTTTTTAAGTGGGAGAATTGCACAATTGGTGGCTGACTAAATACTTTTTTGCCCCACTGTACATTAGGGTCAGCCTTGTAATTACTATGTAAGTACAGGTATGGGCAGCCCCGGAGTGGGTAATCGGGAGAACTGGGACGATTCCTGGTAGGCCGGTCTGATGTATGGCCCGCAAGGGTACTAGTAGTGTGCCAAAGGTGCAAATAGAAAAAAAATAGTAACTAGTAGGAGTATTTCTGAAATAGTTGGGCAAAGGTTCAAACTAGTAGGGGAAAATGTTTAACTACTTCTGTGTAGTCGCGTACTAGTTGGCATACACAACAGTTGATATCAAGGATATGGAGTTTATACTGAAATGGCTTGCCATACTCTGCTTCCACTGGCAACTTGTTTGTGGGTTTTTATTGCACCGCACCTTGACGTGACATATCAGAACACTTAGTCAGTGGTGTGGGTGGTGTGAAGAAGGCTAGTATTAAAAAGATTGTGACAACAAAAGAGGACGATGAAACGGGTAAGAACACTTTGAACTTTGCCTGCAAACCACCACTCCATTTAATTAATTATCAAGTCAGTAAATTGTGTCACGTTGTGGCAACTAGCATAACCTATCATTTTAATAATAATATAATGCCACATAACCGGGAAACTGTCTTGTAGCTCCTGAGTGTTAGAAGGAAAATCCAGCACCAAGCAATATGAGCCCATAAGTCCAGCCTGGGCAGGATTACTTAGTATTAAAATAATGAAGAGCTTGGTGTAGACCTGCTCCATATGAAAAGTGCCCTGCTAACGGATTCAGGACTACAATAATAAAACTGACTTAAATTAACCACAGGCGTTGTACATTTGGCAGGTTCGAGCTGAGAATTATAACCATTTTTAAATGTGATTTAGTTTCAGAAACAGTCAGAGTAGTGATGAGGGGATTTCTCTTATCAGAATGGAAGATGGTGTGTGAACAAGCAGTTATTAGTTCCAATATAACCACTGTCTATGCCCAAATGACAGTGTGATCTCTCATTTTTTTCTCTCTTTAAAAGTAAGACAATAAATACACAAAGCCCACATTGGAAAGAGAATAGGATGAAAGTAGTATAAAATAAGCCTGCATGTTTTGCCATTGAAAATATCCTAATTGGTTAAATCAAATGTGTTTTCCATGTCAAATGCACTAAAGCTTTACAGAATCTTATTTTTATTGTGACACAGGTGCACAGAGTTTACGGAAACTGGAGGAAGTGTGAAAGAGAGAGCAGAGTCTACCCAGGGACTGATTACAGAGGCAGCAGCTCAAAATATAGATTCGGATATTTGAATGGATGTGTTGTAAAGAATAATGTAGATCTGAACGCATGCTGAAATAAATCTACCTTGTGAAACAATTAACCCTTATTTGCACTGAATTGGACATTTCTTAGAAAAATACTCTGAATTACAAGGCTTTACAGAGCAGTGTGCTGAAAAATGAGTCCCACTCCAGTCCTGGGTATGGGGATGATAAAAATCATGTTTTTTCCCCCCCTACATTAAAATAAGAAATACAATCACAGATAAACAACACATTCTACTATGACCTCATTCCATATTTTAGGTGCAGTGGTGGAGGGATAATGATTTAAGCTCCTGTGCAGATTTGGCAGACTGTAGGCGCTGTTTCGATTACGGACTGCAAAGGTTTGGGTCAAACTGGGTTGTGGATCAGAACAAAGATCCCAAAGGCAGCAAGAGATCCTCAACGCCCAGTCCTCATTCAGACCTCTACTCGATTTCACATCCTGTAAGAACACTTGGCAAACCATGAATAAATAATACATTATGTATTATTGGGAACAAAACTTAATAGAACTAATGAAGGTAGGAAAGAAGACTGTCTAGAATTTCTTTAGGGTCCAGATGGAAGACCTCAAAGTTAAATCCATTACAGACCAAAACCTTAATCAAGTGTTTTCCTGCCTAATACATTAATTACTTCCTCTCAGCCCCACATGAGTTAACAGGTAATTTTGTAAAAACTTGACACACAACCAGTTTATCCCCCTGAGGCAGTCTTCATCCCTGCCTGTTTACTAACGCCTACATTTTAAAGAGAGAAGAGGCTGCTACAGGAACAATGATTTGTTTTAGTTTAGTTTTAAGCAGCAATACTGTAAAAGGGAGCAACTACATGTATCATTTGGATTTGATATAACAGATCAACAGGGAAGAGGGAAAATTATAGGAAATGCTGTTGTCAAAATCGTTTAAAATACAAATCCTAATAGCTTTATTTTGCATTTAAGAGACTTTTAACCTAAGGTATTTCCTGTTTTCCTCTGAAGCAGGTGTGGCAGATGTCAGAATAGAGGCTGACTTTGGGGCCAGCTGCTGACAACACATCCTTTCCTCTTTTTTTCTTGCTCATAGTATCTGGAAAATGGATTCAACCTATCCACGCTTTTCCACTCAGCAATGGTCAGTCGAAAAAGGTTTTGGGGACCAAAGGAACTGACGCCACCTCTGGACAACGTTTTTTCTTTTTTTCTGCTTTAAATTACAGGCTATGGGAATGTAACGTTGTACTAAATGCATTGTAAAATAAGAATCGATTCACCCCTACTGCCTGAATGTATACAGCATTACACAACAAACTTAAATATAGATCTGTACATATTACATATGGAAAAATCCTTGTCCCGTCAGATTGTAAAAGAGGTACAGATAGCTGATTCTAGTATGGCATATACGTTATAGTCGCCCCCAGGAATTTACAGGGTTAGAGACCTCACCCACCTGTGAATACTTGAGACCCCCTCTAAAAGGTTTACAACTGCCTGTTTTGGTAGTTTAATATATATTCTGTGTTTAAACAATTACAATAGGCTTAGACCTGCCTATCTTAATAGTTTAGACACTGAATGTGCCTTTTGCTATCATTCTACAACAGGGAAGCATCATAGGGCATGATTAAAAAAGTTCCAAAATAAGACTTTAAGATACGCAAAGCACACATGCGGTAGAACACTTGAACTGAAGAGGTCTATGCGATGAATTGGTAGAGGGGCTGACTCCTGCAACACATGTCCAAGAGACATAATCTTTCAGGGGGGTTGGGGGTACACCTAAGAAAATTGAATGCCACTTCAGGATTGGCTGCTTTGCAAACCCCAGCCAACAGTGTGTTAAGTAAGTATTTGAACATCTGAGAAAATTAATGTTAATATTTAGTACAGAAGCCTTTGTTTGCAATTACAGAGGTCAAATGTTTTCTGCAGTTCTTGAACAGGTTTGCACAAACTGCAACGGGGATTTTGGCCCACTCCTCCACACAGATCTTCTGTCAGGTTTTGGGGCTGTCGCTGAGCAACACAGAGTTTCAGCTCCCTCCAAATATTTTCCATTGTATTTAGGTCTGGAGACTGTCTTGATATGCTTCTTACAGAGCCACTCCTTGGCTATTCTGGATGTGTTTCTGGTCATTGTCATGTTGGAAGACCCAGCCACGACCCATCTTCAATGCTCTGACTGAGGGAAGGAGGTTGTTGCTCAAAATCTCACTATACATGGCCCCATTCATCTTCTCCTTAATACACTGCAGTTGTCCTGTCCCCTTCACAGAAAAGCACCCCCAAAGCATGATGCTTCCACCCCCATGCTTCACAGTAGTGATGGTGTTCTTAGGATGCAACTCATCTTTCTTTTTTCTCCAAACACGGCAGGTAAAGTTTAGACCAAAAAGTTCTATTTTGGTCTCCTCTGACCACACGACTTTCTCCCATGCCTCCTCTGGATCATCCAGATGGTCATTGGCAAACATCCAACAGGCCTGGACATTTTATGACTTAAGCAGGGAAACCATCCATGCAATGCATGATTTTAAACCATGACGTCGTAGTGTTCTACCGACAGGAACCTTTGAAACTGTGGTCCCAGCTCTCTTCATGTCATTGACTAGCTCCTCCTGTGTAGTTCTGGGCTGATTCCTCACCTTTCTTACCAGTGATCCCCCACCAGGTGAGATCTTGCATGGATCCCCAGTCCGAGGGAGACTGACAGTCATCTTTAGCCTATTCCATTTTCTAACAATTTCTCCAACAGTTGATCTATTTTCACCAAGCCGCTTGGCAATTGCCCCGTAGCCCTTTCCAGCCTTGTGGAGGTCTACAATATTTGTCTCTGATGTCTTTTGACAGCTCTTTGGTCTTTGCATATGGTAGCAGTTGGAGTCTGACTGACTGTGGGGTGAACAGGTGTCTTTAACGAGCTCAGACAGGTGCTACTAATTTAGATTAATAAGTGGAATAGAGGTGGACTTTGTAAAGGCAGAGTAACATGTCTTTGAGAGCCAGAATTCTTGCTGATTGCCAGGTGTTTAAATACTTATGTGCAACAATAAAATAGAAATAAATTATTTAAAAATCAGACAATGTGATTTCCTTAATTTTTTTAATGCTGTCTCTCACAGTGGAAATGCACCTACAATGTGAATTTCAGACCTCTGCATAGTTTCTAAGTGGGACAACTTGCAAAATCGCAGGGTGTTCAAATACTTATGTTCCTCACTGTCTATGATTATGGCTTTAGCTAACTAAAAAAAAACAAATTCTGAAAAAAATGTGAATATTATGTAAACACATTAGAAAATATTTTTATTACCAACATGTGGGCCTTAGTGTAAGTACGTCCATGTACCATTCAGCAGATTAACTCAGTACTTCTGGGTCCTTTTCTGGTAACACTTGAGTTTCACCTTGTGGATAGTTAAGCTCTGGATGATGAGATATGTCTCTCCAAATTCTGTTCATGGCATTTATCTATTTAACAGATTTAATATATCATTCACTTTGTACTGCTTTTTTTTTTTAAGGGTATAGGAGAGTTCAAAGTCTGAGCTGAGGCAATGGTGGAATTTTGGTAAACTGTCAAAGACTGAAGAATTGAAGGAACACAGATGGGATGGGAGTATTATGGGATTTTCAGTTAACCTTTTTTAAAATGGGATATATAGATCTCCACCCAGGGCAGAATGGTCTGGGGGATGCCACAACGTGAAAAAAGTTATTTGACATTTGCTCTGATGAATGAGTTCTCTGTTGCTTCTCTGAATCTCTGTTCAATGAGAGGGGGTGTCTCCTTGATATTAATACCATACATTCTAGGTCACTAATGATGCTGAAGTTGATAACCTATTGGTTCTATCTGCAGTTCTTGACGTGGACAATTTGGCTCTTCTTCTGTCAGGGGATTAATTGTATGAGCTACAACAACAATTAAGTTCCCTCTGGAATCAACAAAGTATTTTTGAATTGAATTGAATTTGAATGGCCCTAACAAGCTTTTGTGGCTTATTTGCATATATATGGGAAGTGAGCGCCCCTCGTGTTATCAATAATCTAAGCATTTTAAAAAGAATATCGCCATAGCTTGCAGCTTGTTAATGATGTTGAAGCTGGTGTCGGATTTGAAATCAATATTTGGCAATAAATATAAAATATAATAAAGGGCTACTGATTTTTTTCCCCAGGAATATAGATACTATTTAATCAGCTCTATAAACTGAAATCTAACGGGTCATACCTTAACAGGGTTGTTCCGCTAACTACAGAGATTTTGTAGAGAGGATAAAATTTAAAAAGGCATTTTAATTGAAAAATTGGTCATGCCCATTAGATTAGGTAGAGCTTGTCAAACTGTAATTTTCCACACTAATACCAAGCTTTCAGTTACTTTTTAAATTTTATTTCCATATTCATTCATTAATGCAAGAACCACTGTGTCATACTGTGTCTGTGTCTCACAGACAAAATGCAAATTAAACAAAGTCACGATCAAATCAAAAAGTGGCAAATGGATGCATTTGCTTCTCCATTGCAGAAAACTGCAGCGGCACGCAGGACATCCCCTTATTTGACCTTTTTTTTTTTATATATCCAGCCAGCTGCCTGCCTGCCTGCTTGGATGCTGAGGGGGAGATGCATGCAAGAAAAAAAAACAATCCTGACCGAAATAGCACAAAGCACTCAGCATGGCTGACCTGGTAAAGCAATGCGGATTTTTTTTAAACCAACAGATCTAAAATGATTTTATGACTCATGACTCGTCATTTATGATGTGCAAAGTCTACTATTCTCAGACAAACGTTTTATGTGTAATTATGCCCATGCCAAGCTGAACCAATGGTACAGCCCAGTCTGTGGATGCGCGATGCGCTGACGTGCGGCACCGCACGTCTACAGGTCTGACATTAAACCAAAAACGCAACCACCAGGGTTTCCTTGGTAAATACAGGCCAATCCTCCACAAAGCTTCAACTTTTTAATAGGAAAATAATTTTTGGACGCAACTTGTGCTCATTAGAGTGAACATAAAAAAAAAAAAAAATTAAATAGGCTATTGAAATGTATTTCAATCAGAAAGTATCTGAAAACAGTTAACTTACGAAAAGAAAATTTTCAAAAGTTATCTTTTTAAATTAAATTATACGTTTAAAAATGATTAACAACGATTTTAGAGTGAGAGTGGCTATAGCGAAGTAAGAAACAATGAAAACCGATTTCAAACTATTCTGCATTTTCCATAGAGACAAAAACGTGATTGTTGTGCTGTATTAAAACGCATCGAAAATAAATAAAACGAAAAGAATATTAATATAAAATAAATAAGTTATCCCAGCATGACCAATAACGTTCTATAAATGATTTAAAAAATGTTTTTACTGCTATAAAACGCAGAAAATAACATATATAATCGCTTTAAAATGAATAATCACCTGAGTTTAAGCCTTTCACGAGGGTAGGCCTATATATTAAATAAAATGTGTTAAATCTTTTTAAAATAGTGCATTTAAGAAAAAAGTTCACCACCGAGTGGCGCTGTGATGGCCTATTTGTGTTTGTGTGTGTGTGTTAAGCTAAAGCTCCCTCGCGCATGTGTGTGCGTGTGGTGTGTGTGCGCGCGCGTGAGTTTTACGACTGCTTAGTCACAGGAGTCACGTTGCCTCGCCGGTCTGATATATAGAGGATGTTGCGCCGCAGATCAGCTCAGCTCAGCAATCTCTGAGAACACGGTGAACGACGCTCCGGCTCTGAATATTATCCGGCTCTCTTTAAGCGTTTTGTTTCAAAACTCGGGATTTAAGCGACTCGCTTCCGTCGTAGCTGTGCTTTTTATCCAGCTCCTAAAGGAATGCCAAGAGAGCTCACCCAGAACAGGATCCAAAAGATCTGGGTTCCCACCAAGGATGACAAGCGAAGAGGTAAGACTCATTTATATTTCTCGCTTGGTGTTATTCCCGTAAAAATTTGTTTTCTCTTTAAAATTTTAAGCTTTATAGCAAAAGCCGACATTTCTTTTCACCATTATGGCGGACCACAGTTCGTTTTTTCACTACAGTCTGGTTTTACCGCATTAGTCGCATCTCCATTCTCCACGTTGCAGCCTTTCGTCCTACCATAATGAAACCTTCAGCGTAGCCGCTGCGCAAACACCGGCATTTGTAAACTTATAACCAAATGATTGGTGGTCTTCATCGGCACATGTTCTACGTCACCATGCCCCTATTGAACCGGGGCGTGACAAGGGGCCTGTCACCATGGCTACGGTAAACCCCCCCTCCTCTCCGCCTCCGATTACTGGATATGATTCGCGAGAACTTCTTCTATTGGTCAGTTTGGGTTCGTGAGCTTGAAACGACGTGACGTTTTTGTATATATTTTTTTTAGGCAAACACATCTTATTTCTGAATTACAAAGCTTGAACGTGGTAAAACTTGTAGTCTTTAGGGGAAATGAGACCTATGCAGACAAAGTATTCGTAATTTCTATGTTCGAATTGTCTTTGCAGCTGTGGCGTCTAGGAAGCCTTTAAACATGCTAATTTGGGTAAATAAAAAGCAATTACCATGGTTTGTGTTGGCCTAAAAGTAGTGGAACAGGAAACTATTGAGTTTATAATTCCCCCCCCTTTTTTACATTAAATCCTTGTGCTTGACATATTTAGAAGCTAATTTCATCCAGAAATGAGAACTATTTATGCTGGATGTACTTTCTGCCTCATAAACCTAAGAATTTTGCCACCATGCTGTCTGAAAAAGTTTGGAGCTATATTTTTTTGGTTTAACCCCCCCCCCCACACACACACACACACGCACCTCCAAGATGTTTTCGTCTTTAAAAAAATGTTTCTAAATTTTTGTATTTACTATATGAACTAATAGATAAAAGCTTTTTTTTTGGAGCGGGTGATTTACTTTTAAATATGTTTGCAAAAGAAATGTAATCAGCACTAGAATTTTGACTTTTTTTTTTTTTTTTTTTTTTGCTTCTAATTAAAAAAACGATAGATGTATAATGTTGTTTTTTGGGGCTAAACGACAAATATAAGGTTATTGGAAAACAAATGGCTTCCAGACCCTCTTCAATCAGGGCGTAACACTTATTCAGACTTTTAGATTGTGGTTGAAAACATCAAAACAAGAAAAACCCAAAGTTTTTCCAAAGCTTTGCAAAAAAAAGATATTGCAGATGATAAATTAAGTTAAGAATTACTGTATTTTTAAAAAAAATTATGTATAGGGTATTCCAATCCATATGACAAGTCAATGTTTAAAAAAAAAGGTTTTTTTTCTATGAAGCTGAGCTAAATTTTGGTTCAGATGCCAAAAAACCCCAGTGAAATTGACTTTTTAGAACCGAGTTAAATAAAAGCGCTAAATGTTTTGTACCAAGATGTCAAAACCTTCCAGAAAAATTTAGAAATTTGACAATGGAAATATATGGAATGTCAAACTGGAATATTTGTACTGACCCTGATTTGGAAAACAAACAAAACCCCAATGTAAACTAATAAGGTGGGTGCGACAATCTTAGCAGTTGGTGTTGAATCGGTTGTTCGAAAATGGAGCTAAGAGTTTGATCGGTTTTTCCTTTTAGGCATCGTGGCTCGGATGTTGTGGAAACAAGATTAGCCAACGCAGTGACGAAGTATTTAAATTGGCTCTCCCAGGAGGCTACCAGGGAATTAATAGCCTGTGTCGATGAATCCGGTGACAACGAATGCGCCTAAACATTGGCTTTCTTTGTCATTTTAAAAACCTTTCTCTGTAAAGGCCTACGACCGATTTAAACCTCCAGTGGGGTCACTGTAAATGCACAGCCAAGTGAAAACGAGCCATCCTGGCTTCTGTGGGGAAGTCAATTTCCAGAAGTAGGTCAAATGCACAGTGAGGTGGAAGTAAAGGGCAATTCTGGCAGCAAGCAGCCATGATTTGGCTTTTAGCATGGAGAGAAATGAAGATTATAGTTTGGTGATGAATTCTAAGAGATTCAAATGTTTGTGGCTTGTTTACAGAGGGCCACAGAACCATCGGCCTTGCTGAGTACAGTATTTAGATCTGCTTCGTTCCTTCTCTGCAGGCACCGGAGCCCCACACTTCGCCAACCCCCCAACCGTCATAGTGATGGTGGGACTGCCCGCTCGAGGAAAGACGTACATTTCCAAGAAGCTCACCCGCTACCTCAACTGGATCGGGATACCCACCAAAGGTAAGCAGCGCTGTGTAAACATGTTGGTGGTACAGTTTGAGCTCAGCAGCTTCTCGGTTACACGATGAGACGTGGTGCTCCCTTAATTAGCTTTCCAGACTGGATCGACTCGTGTTTCTCACTCGGGGACATGGCGTTCATATTTGTCTCTCTGCAGTCTTCAACGTTGGGGAGTACCGCAGGGAGGCCGTCAAGAACTACAGCTCCTATGACTTCTTCAAGCCTGATAACGAGTCTGCCGTGAAAATCAGGCAGTACGTCTCCCCTCAGCCACAAGTCTTATTTCCTGTAGTGTTTTGTTTTTTTTACTCTTAATAACATTTGCCTCAACTTTGCCCTTCAGGCAGTGTGCCTTAGCAGCCTTGAGGGATGTTGAGTCCTACTTGAAAGATGAGGGAGGTCAGGTGGCGGTAAGTTAGCGCTGTTATTTACGGCGTACCTCCACAAACGCCCAACCATGGTTTAACTAGACCGTCTTGGTGTTTCTTTCAGGTGTTTGACGCCACCAACACGACGAGAGACCGGCGGGATCTGATCCTTAAGTTTGGCGACGAGAACGACTTCAAGGTATGTTGCCTTGGTAACTAATGCTACAATGTTTCAGCTCTAGAGCAGTTCTTTGAATTTATTATTTGTTTCTGTCCAGATCTTCTTCATAGAGTCCGTGTGTGAAGATCCCAGCGTGATTGCATCAAACATCATGGTGAGTTAAACAGCAGGACACATCTTCATGTTGGCCTAATGACTGAGGTCCACATCTTTGATCGCACAGTGGAAATCTAAAACAAATGCTCACATCTCCTTTGGAATCAGGTGTGTGGTTTGCCGTCTGACAGCTTTCCCTCCCTGTGCAGGAAGTGAAAGTGTCCTGTCCGGACTACAAGGACTGTAACAAGACGGAAGCCATGATGGATTTCCAAAAAAGGATTGACTGTTACAGGACCAGCTACCAGCCTCTGGACCCCGATCAGTATGACCGGTACGGCAGAATCATAGCTGTCATAGCTGACAGGTGCGTCCTCTGTGGTCCATCTCTCACCCTGTCCCATTCGCCGTCCTCCTGCAGGGATCACTCCTTCATAAAGGTGATAGACGTGGGCCGCCGTTTTCTCGTCAACCGGATCCAAGATCACATTCAGAGTAAAATCGTCTACTACCTGATGAACATCCACGTCCAGCCACGCACCATCTACCTGTGTCGACACGGAGAGAGCTCAGACAACCTGGAAGGCCGTCTGGGAGGTGACTCTGGTCTCTCGCAGCGGGGCCGACAGGTACAGCCACTCGCCAAATCACTGAACGTATGAAACCGGCCTAAATGATAAATCTGGGTGCTTGATGCTAACCGTTGTGCTGCTCTCTCCAGTTTTCAGCCGCCTTGGCTCGGTTCATCAGGGAGCAGCAGCTGCAGGAACTGAAGGTGTGGAGCAGCCAGCTGTGCCGCAGCATCCAGACAGCTGAGCACCTGGGCGTCCCCTACGAGCAGTGGAAGGCGCTTAACGAGATCGACGCTGTGAGTGTCACCCTGAGAGGCGCCGCCACGCCTCATGAAGCAACTTTCACACTCCCCCCAGTCTGATGGGCATCATTTAATTTGTATATTTCTTTTAGGGGGTGTGTGAGGAGATGACGTATGACGAAGTGAAAGAGAAATTCCCTGAAGAGTTTGCACTGAGAGACGAAGACAAATACTACTACCGCTACCCAGCTGGAGAGGTACAGCAGCCCCAACGTGATTCAACAAAAGTGGAGCATTTTCTACTTCTTAAAATTTTTATTTGAAGCTTACCTAACATGCTTCAACCTCTCCATCCTCCTGATTCCAGTCCTACCAGGACCTGGTCCAGCGGGTGGAGCCTGTGATCATGGAGCTGGAGAGACAGGAGAATGTGCTGGTGATCTGCCATCAGGCTGTGATGCGCTGTCTGCTGGCTTACTTCCTGGATAAGAGTGCAGGTATAAACGAACGCTTAGACTCCTCTCCTCACATCTTCATCTTCAGCATAAACCCACAGTGATTGAATCCTGGAGGCTGAAGCTAACGACTGAAGCAGACCTCTTCTAGCTTAACACAATCTGAGCTCAATGATATCTGATTGGTGATATTTGCACTGGTTGGTTCCCTACAGAAGGTTGATCGTTTATACAGGATATGAAAGTGGGAGGCAGGGCACAACCAATGATCTTCTTGTCTGAAATGTGTAGTCGGACTGAACCGAGTGGAAATGGTTTTCATTGTTAGCTCTGTGTGTGTTCTCGTCATGTAGCCTAGCTAGGACCTTCTGTGGTATGTTCACTACCCTGAAGAGTGATGGGCCTTATGGGGGTCAAAGCCTGCTCCTAATGTGGTGGATCCCCCTTTTTAGGGGTAGTGGTACAGTAGGGAATTAAGTTTTGGTTAGGGTTCTAAATATACTGATGAGTGTTTGGGTTGGCCTCTCGGACTAGCAGTTGGCTTCAGGGCTCCATCTAAGGGGCCGTTTACACTACGTTTTTCAGCAAAACGGAGGCTTTTCTCTCCAATTCGGCCTCTCGTTTACACGACAACGGTAAAACGGGGGGGGGGGGCGGTGGCGAAAATGCATCTTTTGGAAAACGGCTTCCAGAGTGGAGAGTTCTGAAAACGCTGAGTGATACGTTGTCATGTAAACGCAAGCCGGAGACTTTTGAAAACTATGACGTCACTGCCAGCCACCTACAGACGTGTTGCACTTGCACACTCCGCCTTTCTACAGAAAAACAACAATGGCGAATCCAGGTATGCTGTTACTACTGATGCAACTTCTGAAGTTCTTTGGTCTCTGTAAGCAAAACTTAGAGATCATCAGGCTTCTATGCGATCGCCAACGGAAACGCATATAGTACGTACGTCAAATAATTAAATACGCCTTTATTTAAGCGGAGAACTACAAGAAGACCGCAATTGTTAGTTATTATGAAATGTTTATTTTCCGGGTTGTGAGGGGGAAACCTTGGAACACTGCATACACGGGGCACACTGCCATCTAAAGGCCAGGCATATGTACTACATCGTTTTCCGTTGTGCGCCCTGTCGTGTAAACGCAGTGCGTTTTCACCCGTGTATACAAACAAAAACGGCTACGTTGTAGTGTAAACGGCCCCTTATTCTAAATAAATGAAAATAAAAGTTCTTCTAGAAGGACATTAACTGTTGGCTATCTAGTCTTCAAATATCCTGACCTATCCCTTTAAATATACTCGAATGTAATCTTAGGCCTGTCCCATTTCATTATATGATAACTTCAGCTGAACTGAAAAAATGTCTTCCAGCTGCAGTGGTGATAGTTGTTTAGAACTGAAAGCCTATTGATTTGTTCAGAGGGTGTACATGCATTATTACAGCAGTTAAAAATGGCCTCAAAACGACAATATTCTGTTTTTATCAGAATAATTTCTGGAGTGATTTGTGGGCCAGCATAAGTTGCGATCTTTAACTTTACTTGCTCTTCTTCCGTTTGTTGCTCCAGATGAGATGCCCTACCTGAAGTGTCCCCTGCACACGGTCCTGAAGCTGACCCCAGTCGCCTATGGCTGCAAGGTGGAGTCCATCTCCCTAAACGTGGAGGCGGTGAACACCCACAGAGACAGACCAGAGGTTAGCTGACTGAATACCAACAACTGTAGCGCCGCCATTTTGGAGCGGACGCAGCTCTGCTGTTGAGGCACGCTGGCGTGTGACGGCTCGTCTGTATCGTCCTACAGGAGGTGAAGAGGGGTCCTGGCACTCTGATAAGGAGGAACAGCGTGACTCCTCTGACCAGTCCAGAGTCTCACATCAAGAAACCTCGCATCGAGGACCTTGACGAGGCTCCCATCCAGGAGCTGCCCAGCTCTGTAGCATCACTGGCTCTCTGCAGCTCCTCGCACATTCCCCTTGCTCTGGCCGGACAGGTACTAGACGTCATCTGTTCTGATGGTCCACATCAGCAGCACTTAGGGCATCATGACACTCACCACTGCCTGCATCTGTTTCCTCACCCTTTGCACGTTTACTCACTCATTTATCTGTCGCCCTCCTCTCCTTCTATCCTCTGTACCTCACAGCAGTGGCTGGGCAAAGTTTGCCTGTAAGTATTTGATGAGGATCTTTGTTTGTTTTTTGTCTGCTTCACTCTTTGTCTCATCTGTTTCCCATAATACTGAAACAAGAGGGAGGAAAGCAGATTTCCTAACATTCAGTTATTTACATTTCCCCTCAATTCTGTAGTAACCCAAAGTTGAATCATGGGAAATGATGTAATCCCCTCTTCTGGAAGTGAAACGTGAACATATTTGTTCATGTGGAACTCACACTTCCCTGTATTTCATTCCTGTGATTCTTCTCCTGTGTTGTCATGCCATTTTCTCCCACCCATAACAGCTTCATGCTGACTTTCTCCTGCTTCTGTGTGTCTCTGTGTGGATCTGGTTTTCCTTTGCTCCTCAAAGACGCACCATCCTCCACTACCTAAAGCTCGTTTTCCATCTTAGTTTTCAAAGGTAAACACTCTGACTGTATGAAGCAACGGCACAAATATTAACACCCCAAGATCTTTCAACATTTTGTTGTTCACAAATCTTTATTATTTAATTTTTATTTTAAATGTGGGTCTTCCATAAATTTGGAGAACATTTTGAAAACTGTAGCAGACGGGGCTTTCTTTACACTCTAGATTAATACTCACAGGGTCTCTGCAAAATCTGAAATGCGATAATCTTTGGCAGCATTCTATTTTATTTATTTTTTTATTCTTCTCCCACCAACAGATCTCAGACTCCATTAGGTTTTTTCCACTGATTGAAAAACCTATTTGTCTTAAGTAAACTGGATATTATTATTCCTTTTGATCTGAAATGTAACTTTATCAAATGATTACATTCACTAAAGGGGGTGTAATGGCAAAGTAGACTGATTAAAATTGCACACAACACTTTTCAGATTTTTTTTTTTTTTTTTTTTAAAGAAACATTTTGGAACAGCACATCTTTTATGCACTAGTTAGATTTTGGTCTGTTAAATGAATGACATCAGTTATGTGGCATAATGTGAAACCCCAATAGGTGTGAATACTTGTGCGTGCTGCTGTAGCTCTACCTGCTGCCTCATGTTAAATCCGCTACCTCAACACGAGCCTTTAAAACTAAATAGATCTGCTAGATCTAGGATCCTAAAATATTACACAGCTACAGCTTCCATCAGGTGGTTCCTGGAGAGTTACCTGAACCTGCACCATCAATGAACTCTGTCATGAGTGGAGCTGACCAGTTTGAGCCGGTTCGGATGGCGCATTAGGAAAGTATGAAGGGGTGTGCTTTTAGTTCTCTCTAGCTGTTGGTTACTAATGCCTCATTTCCTCTAATAAATACCTCCAAAGGTTCACTTTGGTCTAAGGGTTATATCATACGCCATCCAGCCTGAGGCCTTCTGCTTGCTTTAGCAGCTACTTGGTGCATACCTGTTGGATGATGCCATGCATGAGGAATCTAAGCTTTTCTTTGTTTTCTGTGTGTGCTTATAGAACCTGAGAAGCTCCTCTGTTTGCCACGACATCCTGCAGCCCTGCTAGTGAACAGTGAGGACGAGTCACTAGTGAATCACCGGGACCCATGGATAAAACGGCTGAAGATCTCTTTCACCAACCAGTGTCACGATTTGCTACATCTTTATCACTTCAGATTCGATGTCTCTACTGCTGTTAATTTTTAATTTGATCATGTAAGAATTTGGAAATGTTGGAAGCTTCCAGGCCTTGTGGCTTGTCTAGTCTTTCCTGATGATGGTTCATTTCAGAGACCAAAGACTAAATCATAAACAGTTTTTTACATATTATTCCCCGTTCTTCACAACATTGTAAAGGCCATGTTTTGTGAAACGTGGCCCAAAGAATCCTTTGTATGCTGACATGTTACAAAGCAACATTTTGCACAGCAGTGACTTGTGTTTTTCTTGGGTTTATCACAGTTTGGTTTTGCCGTAGAGTGCCTGTAGCGCTTGCTGTCTGCAAGCCCCAAGCAGCTTCTCTCTCCGGACTCACCTGCTTAAAGAGAAACGGAACTTTTCACCTAATAACTCTACATATCATTTCAACGCGCTGTGTGTCGTTCGAGTATTTTTGTGTAGTCTCTGTACCACAGTGCATACCTAATTATTGAAAATCTGATCATTTAATTTAAATTTTTCTCTTTTTTTTGTTGTTGTCGTCTACTGCTATGCACAAGATGAAGTACCTATTTTTGTTACACTGCGTGCTGTTAATATCTCTGTAAATGTTGGTGTACATATGTGGGGAACTGGATTGGGATGTGACTGGAGAGTCAGGGGAAGGTTGTTGGTTTTTTTTTTTGTACTAATGTGTCTAAATGAGAGCAGCTGATGCTCATTTTCTCAGTAAATATTTTAACATTTCTGCTTGAGAAACTTGAATTATTTTCTTTTGTAATATTCTTTATTTATATTTCTGTAGTTTTGAATGGCTGAAGCAAGAGGCGGCGTCTCGTGCACATGGGTATATGTTGTACAGTTAATTATTTTTTTTTTTGCATCAGTTGGAAAAAATAAATTCACTTGATGAAACATTTTCAGTAAGATTGGTTTCCTTTATTCCTGTTCAGCTGAAATTCCACCTCTTTGCCATTCAAGGACTTGCTCCGCAGGGCAGTTTTCTCACTTGGATGAATCACTCGGTGTGAGTGGCAAGCTCTGCATTCCGGTTATCACTCTGCACTTGGGAAGCTGCTCTCATAGAAACTGGGGAGGGGAGGGGGGGATCTGTTTGGAGCATGGTGCTTTTGTTTGAGTTTACAGAGTTATCATGGAAGCTAAGTGTCAAAGTATATGCTTTTATCTAGTTAAGCCAGTACTCCTTAATGTCTGATCTCCGTGCTTCCATTTTTGTCACATCTACAAACTTGAATCTATTTTATGATTAGACCAAGTAGTGCAGAGTTAAGTGGAAGGAAAAACAATTGTCCCCCCATACGAATCTGAATTGTGCCTTTTGCAGTAAATTCTCTTTTGTCTAAACCAATATCCTTCAGGAAAAAAGGCAAAAAAAAAACTTGTCATTCTTGAACAGAATGCTGAGGTGGGTAGAGTACTCAGAAATTTACTACTTCATTATTCAAAAGTGACCTTCCAAGAAATCACTCATGAATAAAAAGGTGACTCAAGTACTAATTGTTCATGGCAAATGTTTTGCAGAAAACCTGCAAAACATTTGAGAGAGCCATTTAATTCCGAACATATTCACGTGGCCCAGTCAAAGTCCAGACCTAATTCCAGTCGAGAATCTATAGGAAGTTCCAAAAGTTGTTCACAGATGCTCTTCATCCAATATGACTGAGCTTGATTGCAGCAAAAGGTGGCTGTACAAAGTATTGACTCCACAAAGCGTAATGCAAGTGTATACCACACCTTTTTTGAGTTTTATTTGTTAAATAAAAAAATCTTAAATCATTTATAATATTTCTACCTAGCCACAATTAGGCATCGCTTTGAGTTGGTCAGTCACATAAAATTCCTTGAAAAATGACATTGAAGTTCGGGGGCGTTCAACTGGACGGCATATGAAAAAGTTCAAGTCGTACGAATGCTTTTGCAAGGCACCCTATGAGTGCGCAACATGTGTGCATAATCTGTGTAATGGCAGATTATTTCGTGTCAGGGACAGGGCTAGGTAGGTCGTAGACCAGCTTCTGAGTCATGAGAAAGCAGAGGCAAAGGTAGAGACTGAGACAAGACACCTCGTCTGCCGTAGACGAAATCAGTCTGGGAAAGAAATGAAGCAAATAACCCTTTTCTCCTTCTGCAACTCTTACAGATTGGCTGGACTTCACAGACCAAGTGATCCAGTTGGTGTGCAGCTTTTAGTAACCTGACTGATGGGGATCAATCACAGTCCTTCGTCAGAGCAGCATTAAATGTCTATTTGTGGCTCAGTCAAGCTTGTTAACACTGAGGCCATGTACCAGTGAGAAGCCTGACACAGCAGCTCCTCTCTCCCACAGAGATTACACACACATTCTAAAATGCAAGCCACATGCATGTCTGCAACAGGCTGCAGTTGCCCAGACAACATGTTGTTAGCCTCATTAGGTTCCCCTTACACAATGTAGTAGGCTATGAAGACTGCAAAAACAGGCTAGAATTCTTAAAACTGGCAAAGTTATCTTAGAATAAGCTTTATTTTCTTGTGCAAAACTTGCTTGTTAAGACTTTTTTTTCTCTTTAGACAAAAATTGAGAAAACCTTTCCAGAAACAAGGCTTTTTTTACCTTCTTGAAAATCCTTTTTTGCAGTGAACAATAGGAGTTGACAAGAGAAAAGCAAAGTCATGTAGGAAATTGGATGCGAAATGATGGGCGCTCGCTTGCATATAGGGAAAGTGACCCCGAGGAATCAACAGCATGCAAAGTCGGCATGCAAAGCGTGTTTGAAAGTTTCCGTGGCATCAGAAGTTCAGGACATGTCTGTACTTGTTTACATCACTTGGCCTCTTTAGGACCTTTTCAGATGTAACTACTGTACCTACCTTCTCAACACCGATGGTTGAGGCTCTGCCACGTTGATATGCCTATTATGAATGTGGCAGAAAATTTTTTTAGGGGTAAGGGGAAAGGCTGATTGAGCCGGGGGGGCATACACCAAAACTTTCGGAATGTTTGCAGATTTAGTCTTGGTGTGGTCACCGACAGACTGGTTTCAACCGATTTTTGTTTCATGACTAAAAAGCCGAGGCTCACACACCTAACAACAGCGGCCGCTGCGGGATCATAATTAAAACCACACGATCGCATTAAACTCAAGTGGAAACCCTCTTTTTTTTTACCACCAGTAGGTAATAGATTTTCTCAGTATTCCGACAAACTATATTTATTCCTTTTCCCCCTTAAAATAATCTTTGGTTTAAAATACCTTATAGACTGTATCTTAAAAGGGAATTTGAACAGTTTTGACTGTGTTTTTTGTAAAATAAATGTTTAAAGTTTATAACACGTTTATTTTTTTATGTGAGTTGGTCAATGGGTGTTTGAAGGCTTTACAGTAAATGCTGGCTTTATTCTAAAGAGGCAGTTATTTCTACCTTAACAGACAACACTATAATGTTTGGACTGGATTAAGTCAGCAACAATTTTAAAACGTACAATAAACCGAATCATTCTTTGACCGGCTTTTTTAAAAGCGTGACGGGAAAAATCTGAAGGCCATCGGCTATTTTGACAGATTGCAATTCACACCCCTGACCACTTGTTGGAGACATTTTCAACTTTATGCACGAAGTACAGGAAACTAAATCAATCAAAAAAGATCCGATTACACGCACCGTGTATTAATCTGCTCCATGTATGATGGCACGATGTGGATTCTCTGTTCAGGTGAATCAGATTAAATAGTGTTTGCATTATTTCATCTGATTATGTCAACAAAAAAATTCCAGTACAGCCTCAGGATGACATGACCTGTTTTATTTTATAATTTACTTTAATCTAAGTACATTTTTATCTTTATGTTCAAAATCTGAAATGAAAAAAAAAAACCTTCATTAATTATTTTAGACTTTTATATCTGCGTATTTTCTCACTTTGGTGTCTTTTATTGCCTCTTTTTAAAAATAAATCACTGTGTTCTGCTCAGTCTAAGACTTTATTGTAATTAGTTAATTGGCACTTTGTGCCATGCCTACCTTTTTTTTGGAGTAGATGTACCCTAACCTTTAGGTTTCAATGGTAAAACACTGCATGTTTGACTGACTGTAACTGAGGTCAGGTCGGGTTGATTCTGTTCCCCTCACATAGTTGCCGACCCCAGTCTTAACCTCCTCTCACTCTAACAAACTTTAGTGGCAACTTACCCTCTTGACCGTCCCTAACTAGTGCAGACTGATGCAGACTTTTTTCAACATGGATTTGTGGGTAACATTGGGTAAAGAAATCAATTAGTATCTCCAGCTTTAAGTTTAGGTTAAGTTTGGGGTTGCATGTGGGGATGTGTAGCTAGGAATAGTGAGGTAAGGGTTAGGCAGAAGTGGGGTTACGTAAAGGGATGTGGGGGTGGAAGGACAAATTCCTAACAAGAATATAAATACCAGCATGTGTGTGTGTGTGTGTGAATGTGTTAAATTGTGGAGGTTCCAAGGAGGAGGAGCCCTTAAGTGATGAACCTGACAGCAGTCACATAGCCTCCTTGACCACAGCATGTCCAGACTGAGCCATAACACTTAGTCTGTTCGTGATTCAGACTCAAGGAAAAACCACATTGAAGTGAGAGTCATGGGGTGTGCTTGTGTGCAGATAAACTAATAATGTGAGGACCAGTTTAGGTTGTTAGATCATTGCTTTGAGGACACTTTGGAGAAGTGGGGACATTTGACCAGGCCACGGTCTTTCACATCCACGAGGACTTTGAAGAGTTTTGATTTGGATCAGAAGAGTTTCAGAATTGCCAAAAAACTTGGTGACATCGAACCTTGTTTTCCTGACTACTTCAAGTGGAACATTTTCATCTGTGTCAGTTTGCACAGCTGCATTTTAACCAAAATGTTTCCACCTTGTAGAAGCCTAATAGGTAACCAGTAAGCAATAAAACTATCAGGTTGTTGACAAATGGAAAGTGATGGAAACAGCACAGAGGCAGGCCTTAAGCCAGATCAATGAGCTCAGCAACAAGAGGAGTTTCAACGTTTAGTTATTTAGAATTTTCTGTTTAAAGTGTTGATGCTAGTTCATGTACATTACTGTTAAAAAGTATTTTCCACTTTAGAGTTTTTTTCGCTGTTTTTGCATTATTATAAAAACAGAGGCTAGAAAAAAAGCAAATAGCACGAGAAAAAAAACGACCTAAGTAAATACAGAAAGCAGATTTTATATGATGATTGCATTTATTGGGTAAAAAAGCTATCCAAACCTACTTGGCCGAATGTGAGTAATTACTCCTAATACCTAATACCTGGGTGTACAACCCTTAGCAGCAACAACTGCCACCATGCGCTGAGGAGGAATTTTAGGCCTATTTTTCTTTGGAGAATTTTTTATTTTTAATTCAGCCACACTGGAAAATGTTATGATCATGCCTCGGCATCTTAATCAAATATCCAAACTTTGACTAAGACATTTCAGAACATAAATTTATTGTTTTGTTTCTTAGTCATTCACTGGTGAATTTGCTAGTGTTGCACGTCGTTGTCTTGATGCATAACCCAAGTGCTGAATTCATGTTTCCATCATTTAGTACAAGTGCCAAACTTGTCCCAGAGCATCATGCTACCACCACCATATTTGATTGTGGGTGTATTATTTTGCTCAAATGCTGCATTAATAATAATAATAATAATAATGAACTTTATTTATAATACACTGTACATTTGACATCAAACCTCAAGGTGCTACAAAAATTAAACAGATAAAAATGGGTAAAAACAAATTCACAGACACTTAAAAATACGCTTTTCTGAAAAGGAAGGTTTTCAGTTCTCTTTTAAAAACATCCGTGGTCTTGGGGGCTCTAAGTTGTTCTGGGAGGGCGTTCCACAGACGAGGAGCGGATGCTTTAAAAGCCCTGTCGCCCATGGTCTTGAGCAGTGTCCTTGGCGCGACCAGGAGGTGTCGTTGGCCAGCTCTGGTCTTAGTGGAGGTGTGTGGGGAAAGGAGATTAGTGAGGTATGTTGGGGTCGCACCGTGCAGACAGTGGTGGGTGTGCAGGAGGATCTTGTATTCTGTGCAGAAGGGAACAGGGAGCCAGTGAAGGGATTGGAGGATGGGGGTAATGTGCTAATGCTTTCGCACACCCATTAAGACCCTGGCGGCGCTATTCTGCACAAACTGGAGCTTTTGGAGGTTCCTGCCAGGGATTCCCAACAAGAGTGCGTTACAATAGTCCAGCCTGGAGGAGACAAAGGCGTGGACGAGCTTCTCTGCAGCCGAAAGGGAAAGAGAGGGACGAAGTTTAGAAATGTTTCGGAGGTGGAACAAAGAGGTTTTGCAGATTGAGGTGATATGATTGTCAAAAGAGAGGACTTTAACCCAAGGTTAGTAACGGCTGGAGAGAGGGAAATAGTATTGCCAAAGAATGAAACAGATGTAACGGGAGTAGAGCAAAGTTGGTGGACCGAGTAAGGAACCCTGGGGGACCCCACAGGTAACAATGTGGGGTGAAGATTTTGCCTCCCCCAAGGCTACATACTGAGTCCTATCTGTGAGATAGGAGCAAAACCATTTTAGGGAGGTGTCGGAAAGACCAATGTAGTGCTTGAGTCTGTTAAGAAGAATGTGGTGGTCAACAGTGTCAAACGCAGCAGAGAGGTCAAGAAGGATGAGTAGGGAAGTGGAGCTGGAGTCAGAGGCCATAAGAAAGTCACTGGTCACTCTGATGAGGGCTGTTTCTGTGCTGTGTTGAGAGCGGAAACCAGATTGATATTTATCGTAAAGACTTTTGGATCTGAGATGGCTGTTGAGCTGGGAGGAAACCACTTTTTCCAGCACTAAGGTTAGTTTTACACATGGATGTAAAAGTTGTACTTTTGTCTCATGAGTCAAAGGAATATTTCCCCAAAAGTCAAAAGGATCCTAAGGATGTTTTGGGGTGAAATTTTATACAAGTCTTTGTGTTCTTCTCGCTTGGCATTCTCTTTCTTAAAGTTGAGTCATGAACTTTGACCCTAACTAAGGGAAATGGTAGGAATGCTCTGGCTGTTGTTCTTGGTTTTTGTTGACTTCCAAGTACAAATCAAACACACTGTTGCACCCAAAATAATCCATGACACACTTGAAGATAATGCATAATCCAAGTAACCATTTTCAACCACAATCGCTAAGATGTCGAGGGTTCCTTGGAACGTGTTAGAGGACACAAAAAAGAACAGAGGACCTTAAAGACAAGGGAAATACTGCCTTCATTAACAGAGATAACCAAGTCAGACGATAAACAGGGGCTAAAGTAAAAGTAAATGGTTGTAATGTTAATTACAAAGTACATTATGCATTTACAGTCTTAATATTAAACTCTTTCCAGCTACTTGAATCAAAACCATACCCTGGAGCTCCAAACAGAAAATATCAGTGCTGGACAAATAAGCACCCACATTATTATCAGCCAAGTCATTTTAGGATCAGTCAATTGCTCTAAGATGACAAGATTAGGAATATGAGGTTGTTGTTGATGGGGAAAGAGTTCATTCTATGAGGCAGGTGCATAATTACATTGCAACACTGTTTGCATACACACATGTATGTTTTTTTTATTTTTATATGAGCACTGCTCATCCCTAATCAGCATCTCGTATGGGAACGCTAATGTCATCCTTTCTGTCAGCCATATGAGTGGAAGTTTACTGGGTCAATAAGCATTTACAACAAGACCAGCAAACAGTCCATCAGCGAGCCTGTTGGCTTTTGAGCCCAGTCTGCTGGAAGCAACAGTGAAGCTGCAGTGATTAAACCAAATCTAATGTTAGACCCTTATGGTTTTTCTATATTTACTTAATTTAAAGTTATTCACATGTTACAACCATAGAGGTCAATGTATTGACCTGCAAATTTGCAAAAACATATGGACGAAGTGCCTCCACAGCATGTCATCAAGTTCTGCAGAGGCCTGCTAATGAGCAATGCATTTGATACAGGTTTAGAATATGTCTTTTCCAGTTTGCACTCCCACCCCAGGTTCATGTCTTATGAGTCCTTTTGCAGGGTTTTCTTCCAGAATTGCATATTTTTAACACCATTCATCTTCCCTTTAACTCTCATTGACCATCTTACCTTGCCCTGTTGGCAAAAAAGCATCCTCACAGCATGATGCTGCCACCAGTGCGCGTCACCAATAACAACTTAAAGTGTAACTGAACCCCTTGAAAAATCATAACCCCGCCCCCAGACAACATTTAAAAAAATTCTACAAAGTGGGCGGTGTCAGGGAGAACGGAGGGGTATGGCCAAGTGTTGAGGAAAAGTGGAGGGAGGAACGTGGGGGTGTGTTCAGGAGGACAGTGACAGCTAGTTTAATCTGACACTGAAACATGGACAGTGACCAAAGCGACGTTGGCATCGATCTGATCAACATTCATCTGTTTTGAACGTTAGCCTATGTTAGCATTACCACTCAGAGACTGGACTCCTCCTGTCTCCCTCTGCCTCAGCAGCACCGAGCTCGGGCGGCGCTGGCTCGGCGCCCTGAACCAGCGGATTTCCTCCGTTGTCACCGGAGGGAGAGGAGTAGAGGGAGGCTTTATGGAGCTCAGCGGCCGTGAGCCGTATCAATTCGAGCCGCTGGCTCGAAGCGCTGAGTCAGTGCTGTCCGAGGCTGGCGCTGCTGCTGAGGGAGAGGAAGACAGGAGGAGACTAGTCTCTGAGTGGTAATGCTAACATAGGCTAACGTTCGAAACAGTATGTTAGCTATGCTAACTAAGTGCTAATGTGATAATAATGGTAACCTGAAAAATGCAATCCAACTCCAAACTCGCCACGGGGTGGGGGGGCATATGTCTGATAGTTTTATACCCAAACCCACGGGGCGTGTCTGTGAGACCATGGCTGCTGTGACACAGTGAATGACTGTGACGTAGAGATGTACCGCTCTCCACCAATTACAAAATTCAAATGCAGTAGCCACAGTTCAACCCTAAGAGGGCAGCACTAAGACGTTTTTAGACCAAAAAGTGTAGAATTAAACAAGTTTACACCAAAATGTAAAAACTGAAAGCCTGCATTGGTAAAGACCCATGTATACAGTTTAGAAGCAAAAAAAAGTTGTTTTGGGGTTTAGTGACTCTTTAACCCTGCTTTATTCTACTTAAGTCATGTACCACAAAGACTTGTTTTGGTTCGTCACACAAAAATTAAAATTCAATTCAATTCAAATTCAAAAATACTTTATTGATCCCAGAGGGAAATTAAGTGTTGGTATAGCTCATATAATTAATTCTTTAAGGAGTTGTAGATCATGATGGCTGTGGGCAGGAAGGATTTCCTGTAGCGGTCTGTATTGCAGCGAAACTGAAGAAGCCTCCGACTGAAGACGCTCTGTTGTATCACAGTCTCACAAAGAGGATGCTCAGGGTTGTCCATAATTGTTTTGATTTTATGAAGAATCCTTATTTGCATTATCATCTCCAGATGTTCCACAGTTGTCTCCAGAACAGAACCAGCCTTCTTTTTCAGGTTGTTGAGCCTTTTTAAGTCCCTGGTTCTGATGCTGGTACCCCAACACAGGATGGCTGAAGAGATTACACTCTCCACAACAGACTTGTAGAAGATCTGCAGCATCTTGCTTCAAACCTTGAAGGACCTAAGCTTCCTCAAGAAGAACAGTCTGCTCTGTCCCTTCTTCACTGTTGCGCCTCCAGTCCAGTCTGTTGTCAAGGTGAACTCCGAGGTATTTATACTCCTCAACCACCTCCACTTCTTCTCCCATGATGGAAACAGTGTTTGACTTATCCCTGTTTCTTCTGAAATCTACAATCATCTCCTTTGTTTCGTTCACATTCAAGGTGAGACGATTGTTTCCACACCATGTCACAAAGCGGTCCACCAGCTCTCTGTATTTAGCTTCTTGTCCCTCTCTGATACACCCGACAATTGCAGAGTCATCTGAGTATTTCTGCAGATGACAGGTCTCTGATTTGTACTAGAAGTCTGAGGTGTACAGAGTGAAAAGGAATGGTGAGAGTACAGTCCCCTGTGGTGCTCCTGTGCTGCTGACCACCTGATTTGACACATAATTCTTCAGTCTCACAAATTGGGGTCTGTTGGTCAAGTAGTCATTGATCCAGGCTATTGTTGAGGGCTCCAACTGTGTCTTCAGGAGTTTCTGACAAAGCAAATCAGGATGAACTGTGTTAAATGCACTTGAGAAATCAAAGAACATGATCCTCAAAGTGCTGCCTGCTTTGTCCAGATGACAGTGGGTTGGTTGAAGCAGGTGGATGATGGCATCTTCAACTCCAACTCCACAACGATAAGCAAACTGGAGCAGGTCCTGATACGTTTTTGTTTGCTTACTCAGGGGTGCCAACAGGAGTCTCTCCAGGACCTTCATGATGTGGGATGTCAGGGCAACAGGTCTATAGTCATTGATGACTGATGGGTGAGTTCTCTTTGGTACTGGAACAAGGAAGGATGTCTTCCACAACACTGGAACCTTCTCTTGAGTAAGCCTAAGGTTGAAGAGGTGCTGCAGAATCCCACAGAGCTGCTCTGCACAGGCCTTCAGGACTCTGGGGCTGACACCATCTGGACCTGCAGCCTTGTTCCGGTTCAGTTTCTCCAGCTCCCTCTTCACCTGACTTTTAGAGACAGACAAGTGGGAGTGGGAGGCACAGGGGGTAGCAGCATCTCCTGACTTGGTTGACGTCAAACTTGTGGAATTAGAAGAGTCCATGGCTGAGGTGAAGGATAAAACATCCGAGGTGTAACAGGAAAGCTGTTGATCAGAGGAAAGTGGGATGTCTGTTTGGCTGGGAACAGGAGAAGAGGATGCTGAGCTAGGTCCTGAACTGAACCTGTTGCGAATGTGTTCAGTTCATTGGCTCTGTCCAGACTTCCATCTATCCAATCCTTCCTGTCCTTACAGCCTGTGATCTTTTTCATTCCTGACCAGACATCTCTGATATTGTTCCTCTGTAGTTTGTTCTCCAGCTTCCTCCTGTATGCCTCCTTGCTGTCTCTGATCTTGACCTTAAGTTGCTTCTGTATACTCCTCAATAATTCCCTGTCTCCCTCCCTGAAGGCTCTTTTTTTCTTGTTTAGCAGTTCCTTCAGGTCACTGGTGATCCAGTGTTTGTTATTAGGGAAGCATCTCACTATTCTGGTGGGGATGATGTTGTCTACACAGAAGTTTATATAGTCAGTCACACACTCAGTCATGGCATTGATGTCCTCTCCATGTGCTTGGCAAAGAGTCATCCAGTCTGTGGTTGCAAAACAACCCAGCAGTGCTTCTTCAGCTTCCTGTGACCATTTACTCACAATTTTCTTTGTAACAGGTTGCCTAAGAACAAGTGGTTTATATTCTGAACAGAGAAAAACAAGATTGTGATCTGATTGTCCCAGAAGAGGTCTTGGTTTGGACATGTATGCCTCCTTTACATTTGCATAAAACAAATCCAAAGTCTTGTTTTCTTTTGTAGAGCAGCTGACAAACTGTTGAAATGTTGGAAGTGTAGTAGAGAGTGAGGCATGATTAAAATCACCAGATATTGCCAAAAATGCATTGGGGTGCTGTGTCTATAGCTTAGCAACAATGGAACAGACGACATCACATGCATTCTCGGATACGGCTGAAGGTGGAATGTAAACAACTGCCAAAATTACACTGGTGAACTCTCTTGGTAAATAATATGGACGAAAACCTACTGCCAAGAGTTCGACATCTGGGCTGCAGAGACGACACTTCACAGTAACATGTCCTGGATGACACCATCTGTTGTTGACAAGCACCGCTACTCCACCTCCTTTTCCTTTTCCTGCTCGTCTTCAGATCTCTGTCTGCTCGTACAGTCAGGAAGCCTGGCAGACAGACGTTGGAGTCCGGGATATGATCCAGCAGCCAGGTCTCAGTAAAACACATAACACTAGATTCCCGGTACTCTGGCTGAGTCCTTGTAAGGGCTTGGAGTTCATCCATCTTGTTAGCCAGTGATCTTACGTTGCCTATTATGATCGATGGAAGAGATGGCTTGAACTTCCTCCTTCTCTGTCTCCTTTCCGCTCCTGCTCTGCATCCACGTCTCCTCGTTATCAACTCATCAGCATCTCGTATGGGAACGCTAATGTCATCCTTTCTGTCAGCCATATGAGTGGAAGTTTACTGGGTCAATACGCATTTACAACAAGACCAGCAAACAGTCCATCAGCGAGCCTGTTGGCTTTTGAGCCCAGTCTGCTGGAAGCAACAGTGAAGCTGCAGTGATTAAACCAAATCTAATGTTAGAACTCATCAGTGCAGCTTTTGCAATGTTAATCAGCTGCTCCCGGCTGTAAACCACATTGTTGCCATGGTTACGCATCATAACAAATTGTCAAAAAGTGAAAAAATTTACAGCAAAAATCCTTCCAGCTTCCCAGCACCAAAAACTAGAAAGTATACAGGTAAAAAAAATGTAATTTTCCTCAAGAAAAGAGAGGAACCAATTTACAAAAAACCAAAACTTAATATGTATCCAACAGAGCCACTCCAACATGCAGCCACCCAGAGCAGCGCAATTCTAGAAAGCCACATGTTAAAAAAGTCCAAAGAGTGTGAATACTTTTCTAAATGTATTTGTTGCTTTTATTCCTTTTTTTAATGCTCACATTTTTTACAGATTAAAGATGGCTTTCTGTTTTCTTTACTCTTTTCACTTTTGAAGAATGCATTACCTGCATTACTGCTGCTGCAAAGTTGAAAACCCATCCCTGTCACTTTGTGCAGCAGCCATTCAGGAGGAGATTTTGTGCTGAATGGAGAGGATAAGTCTTTCAGGGGGCCTTGAATGGAGCATAGCCGATTAAATAGACTACATGTGATCCCTGAATAAGCACACGGTGAAATGAAAGCCAACTTACGTGATTCTCTGCATAGTTCCATTGCTCCCGAAAAAAGAAAAAAAAGGTTCTTACTGCTCTGAGTCATCTGCTTTTGGCTGCTTTAGAGGCAATACAGGGATTTCTTTAAAAAAAATATTTTTTGAATAAAGTTAGTTTTCATTTCAGTCAGAGCGGGATTTACAGAACTCAAGACGAGTGTGTGACTGGTCTTTAGATTCCTCATGTGTCATTGTCACACTCACGCTGTCTGTAGATCCTGTTTCCAGTTTTCTGTTAAACAGAAATAAATTCTTGTTAATCCGACATGATTTGTGTCTCTTGATTAACTTTTTCGATTAAAAGATTTAAAACAAGTCCCTGTAATAACTTGTTCATTACTAATATGGGAAAAAAAAGTTAAATCAGAGGCCAAAATTAGAAGCTAATAAATTAAAAACTATAAAGGGTCATTACACATTCAGTGATAGTCTGGAAGATTATGGGATCGGATCAGTTTTTTCAAGGTGTAGTTAGGTTGTAAAAAGAAGATAGAGTTGTCGTTTTGGACTTCATTCATCACCTGAAGTTGTATCCATCCATCCATCCATCCATCCATCCATCCAGACTATGGGAGATTATCTGCAGAACAGAACTATCTCAAGGATTTTTGCTTGGAGAACCAGAGTTTAGTTGCCACTGGACGGTGAAGCTAAAAGCTAGCTCAAGTAGGGCTAATTTCAAAGGAGATTTGAGCCACATTATAATAACCAGGAGTCTCAAAAATGTACTTGAGGTTTGTGACAACACAGTTTTAGAAACAATAGCACTTTTGTACTGTTTGTGTTGATGTGTTGTTTAGAAAGGTGTCATTTGCAGAACAGCTGTACAGAAGACAAAATCAAACAAAGTAGCATTCTCAAGAAATGCTAGCAATTGTAATTTTTTTTTCAATAAATTATCAGACGGTCCTAACATGTTCCATTTAAAGATAGTCTTTTTGACTAAGGCAAATTTTATGATGGTGTAAAGGTTCTGAAAAAGGCTGTCAGTCTGTGATATCAGGGTTTTAATTGGTTAAAATCCTCTTTAAAAGTGGCTTCAGTCTAAACAACTTTTAGACTGACTGTATGGAGAAGAATACATTTTACTTCCAAAAACTTAAATAACCCAAATGTTTATGTACTTCAGGTGGGATACTGAATACCAATGAATCTCTGAAAATACCACTTTATTAAATCAGAACTGTTTCATTTTTAACTGATTTTGTTTTCCCTTTCTAGACCCTAACACTGTATTTCCCTCTGAAAAATAATGTGCACTCATGCCTCATTTAGAAGAATCACAGTATGTCCCACTCATTTTCATATCCCATCTGTAAATGTACATCAAATAACAATGCGTGGATTTAAGGATATTACTAATATTCTCATGTCATGGATGCCTCTCAATAGTAAAGGACATTAAAAAATGGCTTAAAGGTTAGGGAAAACTATTCAGTAATATTGCTGACTTATGAGGTTTTTCAAGCAAAGATCTAAAACTGATTACATGCACTGTTTTTAATGTATAACAGATTTTATCGGGGAATAACAAGTTAACATGCATTTAGTCACACTTAAGCAAACAGCATTTAACCTGTCAAGAATAGACTGTGAATGATACTGATGCAGGTGATAAAACTCCGACCAAAATAGAACCTGAAATAAACAGCTTCTGATTACAGGCTACTGAAATCTCCCTGGCCCTGCCTTGCTTTGTGAGCCTGGATCTCCTCCGAGATTACAGAGCTGTTGGTGAAGTTGGTGTTTACAATGCCTTGTAAAAGTATCTATAGCTCTTGAACTTGTTCACATTTAGCCCCGTTATAGCCATGAAAAGAAACACGTGTATTTTATTGGGATTTTTATGTGATACATAAAGTAGAGCATCATTGGACGCGTTTTCACTATCGGAACTTCAGGGTAATTTTACATGCATGTTTCCACTACACTGAAAACAGAGGCCATTTCAGGAACCAACCGACTACCAGCCTCGGGGTATGTACTCGGAAATGACCTCACTGGGCAGGAGCAGTGGTTAACTCATGCTGATTGGTTGTAACTCAGAGGGTAGGGTTACATAAAAAAGTGTGATGTACGTTCAGTCAAAGCTCATTTTAAGCTAATTCTCCTCAATAAAATCCATTGTAAACAATCGCCTTCAGAAGCCACCTTAATAGTAGATGCAGGCTACAGGTGTGTAATTTAGTCTCAGTATAAATCCAGTTGTTTGTGTAAGGTTTATTAGAGAACTTTAGCTGAAATGATAAGCAAGGAGAGCATTAATCAGACAGGCAGCCAAGAGGCCCATGGTAACTCTGGAGGAGCTGCAGGAAATGATAGCTCAGTTGGGGGAAACGCTTGACAGAACAATTATTAGTCATGCACCTCACAAACATGAGCTTTGTGGAAGTGTCAAGATGAAAGTCATTGTTCAAAGAAAGCCATAAGAGGAACTGCTAAAGTATGTAACTTTTAACAAACCATGTAGGAGTTGCAATATGCTGAAGAAAGTCCTATGGTGAGATTAGACCCGGGCTGAACTTTTTGGCCCACATGCAAAACACTATTTTGGGAGGGGGGAACCCTGAATAACAGTATCCTGCCTGCAAAATATGGCGGTGGCAGCATCATCATGTGGCGATAGTTTTTTTTTTTTTAGAAGTGACAAAGAAGCTTTCAAAGTTGATGGGAGGATGCTAAATACAGGACAATAATGAAAGAAAACCTGTAAGAGGTTGCAAAAGACTTGAGACTTAAGGCTGACCTTCCCGAATCACACAGCCAGAGCTTAATGTTTTGGATCAAATAAAGTTATGTTCACAGATGCTCTCTGTTTAAGATGAAAAAAAAAATGGGGGAAAAAAATCCTAACTCAAAATGATTTGAAGCTGTAACAGCTGGAAGGTGATTCTACAAAGTATCAACTCTTGGGGATTGATTACAGATGTACGCCACAATTATTAATTTGTTAGAAAATTGGAAAGACATTTAATTTTCCTTCTATTTCCCAATTCTGCACTACTTGGTGTTAGTTTACAACATAAGATCCAATTGAAATACAATGAAGTTTGTGGTTGGAAAGTGAAAAAGGGTAAAATGTAAAAAGATTCAAAGTTTAGGATTTCTTTTGCAAAGCACCGTCTATTGCAACTTTAGCAGAAGGTAAAAAGTTGACGAATGTGTTTGAAACTCTCACTCAGAGCTAAAGAGGCACATATTTACAGGCTGGCATCACCGCAAAAAAAACCCAAGAGCCTTGGCACAAAGTGTGTTTCAGCGATTTACTTCTTGTTATTTCTGCACCATGCCTCTTTCTAAATCCCCTCCATGACCGGGGGATTAAAGATTGCTAAATGATAGGATGACCATGACAACTTTTACATCTACCGGAGAAAAGAAGAGGGAAAAGAGTGAAGTGATGGGGCTGGATTCTCCATGTGATTGCAGTCACGTCCACCTGAACACGCCCCGCTCACACATCTTCTTCCTTCTCCTTTTGATTCCTCCTCTACTGAAGTTTTTCAGCCCAGACAGTGATGTGTGTGGAGGCTCACGTAGTCTCAGCAAGGCGGCAGAGACGGGCGGGGTTGCTGAGGTGGAGAGAGAAGCTGGGCAGAGTGATGCAAAAGCCACTCGGGGGATATGAAGTCGTTGCTACAGTTCTTTCCAAACCAACTGTGGGGTCAATGAGTTGGGGGAAAGTTGACAAGACAGCATGCATTTCCACATAAAATATTTCTGTTGCCTTTTACAAGCAGCACAACTTATTGAATTGGAAGGTTCATATCCGTTGGTGGAGGTGCCAAAATGCTACAGCTGTTTAACATCTTGATTTAATTTCCATTGCTTACTGTACAAGATAGCTGCTTCATTCTCTCGCTCCTGTGTGTGAAGTTCATTAGATTTCTCTCTATTCTTTTATGAAATTGACTATGAATGTCTAATGGAGGTATCAGAGATTGTCACTGAGAGACTGCAAAGTGTATTATTTCCTTTAAATATAATGTATGATGTTACTTGGTGATGCCTTTCATAGTAGAGCTGCTTTGAAGTCTGAATTAGGTTACCATGAGGACGCAACCTTTATAACTGAAGGTTCTTGACTTTTTACCTTCAATATATTTGACTTTGTACAATTTATTTGTAGAATTATAGATTCTAGAATGCAATGTTACATGAGTTCTGATTTGTTCAGAAATTTTTGGGGTTGAGGCGTTGCATGTTTGGACAATTATTCCTTCCAGTGTAGGATGCTGTGCTGCTCTTACATTTTTACTTTTGGACAGTTGCTTTGATGCGTAACCATGGCGGGGGGGCTGGTGCCTATCTCTAGCAATCATCGGGCGAGATAGGTCACCAGTCCATCACAAGGCAACACAGAGACACACAGGACAAACAACCATGCACGCACTCATACCTATAGGGCAATTCACCCAATAGCCATGATTTTTGACAGTGGGAGGAAGCCGGAGTACTCAGAGACAACCCATGCATGCACAAGGAGTACATGCGAACTCCATGCAGAAAGCCCCCCCGGCCGGGATTCGAACCCAGTACCTTCTTGCTGCAAGGTAACAGTGATAGCAACTGTTCCACTGTGCAGCTTGGATCATATCCCCTAACTCCAGTGTCTCTCTGCCATACTAACCATACGGGCAGACAGAGATTTAAAGAGAAAGCAGCAAAAGCAAATGAGGTGCATTACAGTTCTTGCTAAGAGCTGATGCTGTTATCCAGGACATTTACTAGGAAATATTATCCCTGCTTGCTCGGAAAGTTAAGCCAACAGCATCATCAGTCTTTAAAGAAACTTGGATGATATGAGTTATGACAATGTTTAAGTTCTTTTAGGGATAAATGTAGTATTTTTGAACTGAATTGAATTTGCACACAGTTAAGAGGCGTTTTTAGTGCAGGAACCTTTTCAGGACCCTCGGTAGGTTTCTGTGGTTATTGTTTTACGTTGAGGTGTCTCTTTGTAAGGACCCAGAATTAAAGGTAGAACCCAGAAGTAGGACAATGCTACATATTTCACATAGGGTGAATATCCCCAGCATTGTATTTCAGTCATCTCCTAGTTTACTGTATACTCCTCCACAAATTGTATTTTCTGTTAGCTTTAAATTACACAACAGGAATTCTGCATTTTATTTTGTTTACAAACACAATATTCAAGGTCAGCTACCTATGCTGAATATTAATTAGTTTTACTGAATTTTGATTTAAGTACACAGATAAAATTCAACAATGTAAGTGGAAGTATTTGCAATTTTGGAAGAGAAAAAGGGAGTAACACCATCATCAGAGCCTTTTTTTAAAATAGCTTTTAACCAGTAAAGTTGGAATATTTTTGTGTTTATATGCTGAGATACAGATAAAGTGCTCACAGCTGGCCAGGACTGTTCACCATTCACCGATTGTAAGTTTGAATCTCGATGGATGAATGGATGTTCATACATCTGGTATCCTGCTTGGCTGCAATGCCCTGTTGGACGGGGGGTATCGACTGGGATGATCCTCCCAGTAACTGAACATCCACTGTGTCCTGTTATTAACTTTTTACTTTCTGTAACATAGAAAGTTCTCTTATATCAGATCTTCTGTTCCTTGTGTCTCTGCTCTTTCTTCTCAAACCCCCAGACGGATTGCTGAAGGATTGCTGTGGTTGGAAAGTCTGCATCAACAGGGCCCAACCTCACGCCAATGACTGACGCAATCTGCTGGGATTCCTTAAATAGGAAACTTTTTAACTGATTGGAATGTTTGTATAAATGTATTGAAATGACTTCTTGTTAAGTGCCTTGAGATGACATCTGTTGTGAATTGGCGCTATATAAATAAACTGAATTGAATTGAATTGAATGTTTGGATGGATCGATGGATGATCAGTTTAGGGGGAAGAATTAAACATATATTTTTATGACATACATTTAACAGAAGTATTCCAGAACAGTTTACAGGCTGCTTCTAAACGACATTATCAATAGTTTTGCGGATGACAAAGTTTTTTGGGAATTGATGGAATTTCTTGCACATAAGTTTACAGTCTTCTTAAGAAAAACCTTTACCAGGGATAGAGTTTTTATGGTACTGCTCAAGAGTAGAGTCTACACACGACGTGAAAAATGATCACAGATTAAAGTGCCCCTGGCATGAAATTAGCATTTTTTTGAGTTTTTTGGTCATATTTGTTTGTTTCCCCAGGCTGCCTATGTCCCCTAAGGGGTTAAAATGACTGATTAGTGTTTCCTTTGTCCTCGGGTATGTCTGCCTACATAGTTAAATTAGCACTCAGAAATGGGCTGTTTTGCAGTTCGGCATGTGACCACACATTTCGGCATATGACGTCATTGAGTTCCAGCCAATTACCCCCTTCTCTGAACTACACTCTCCAAGTCCCTCCCCCCGCAGTGCGTATTACAACCTAAACAACGAGAGCTACGGTAAAAGGCAAACAACAAACCAGCAGCATGGAGTCCAGAGCGCATCGACACTGTCCTCCCCACTTCCTCCCCACTGAAAAGCTTCTGGATGGACTTTATTTATGCAGGGAATGTACCCGACCGACTCCCGAAGAGCGTGGACGTTTGTGGCAAACAGTTCTCTGACGAATGTTTTATTAACTTGGGACAATACAGCAGTGGATTCGCAGAGCGTTTTAAACTTTTAACAGGATCAATTCCAACTCTCCGTGAACCAGGAAATATCCCTATACAAGTAAGTATATTTCCGCAGTAATGTCCTTCAGCTGTTATATACCAGTGTTTCCCAAACATGACGAATCTGTGGCGGTGCTCCACAGATTAAACTCCGACCGCCACAGATTCAACACCGACCCCCCAAAAAAAAGAAAATCAACACCGATCGACACATATTGCGTTTCGTTTCTTTTTTACGCTATTTAAAACACGCAGCGTATTCGTTCAGCATTTCCTTTCCCTGCTCTCTTTGTCTCTCTGTCACTCACGTCTCTCTCGCACAAACATACACACACATCCACACAGCCCCTTCCCTTCGTGCACAGCACGTCTGTCTGGATCACCTGTGGAAGACGTCCTCTACCTTTCTGCTTCCTCCTCAGGTGCCTCGCTGTCCGGATCAGATTCCATATCAAATTGAAACGCCATTACAGTAGCAGATAACTGAGCCATTACTGTCGTGGTGAAGCTAGAGACGTAATGAGGACGGACGGATGATCAAATATTTTATTAGGCCTGTAATTTGTCAACAGATTATTGTTCAACACACAATATAATAAGGCCAAAACCTAATTACATTTCACACATAATGTTGAAATTTGGGCAATTTGTGGTGTGCAAATGCATGTCTGTAAATGTTTTATCAGATGCGGACGTTGGAGACTCAATTGACAATAGAGGTGCATGGCTTGGGCCCCGCCCACCACAACTCGCTCGTTCTGTACTAATGCTAATAGAAGGGCCACCTAGTAGGGGCTGCAATTCCACAACAAGGCTGAGTTACGGCAAACAATCCTTTGATACAGTGTTAAGGTACTTAGAGTGTGACTAAAAAGGGCCCAAACGTCGCGGGGAATGTCATGCCAGGGCCACTTTAAATATTTCACATTTCTATTTCTATTCACACGTGACTTTCTCACTTTTTCAAACTCACGTATTGTTGATGTTGTTACCTGTTACCTGTTGCTAGGCAACACATAGAAAATGATTCTCAGCATTGTTTTCCACATTCCCACCACAACTTCGGCCTTCTACACCTAAATCATTCGGTAGCATCTTATCATCTGTCAAAACAAACAAACAAACATTTTTTTTCAATGCTTTGTGGTATACAGATATGTTGCACAACAAAACAGTTATTTGGTTTAAGGCCAAGGGTGGAATAGCAAAGTGTCAGGAGGAATGTAAGAGCAAATGTATGGGCTTTTGTTGGTAATTCCAACCCTTGAAGAAAAATTCCAAACAATGACATAAGAAACTTTAAAGGACAGAAAATAGTACTTTCAAAATTCACCTCTGGTTGCCCTCTAGGTCTGGGCAATGCCGAAGTTTCCCAATATTTACAACTGTCATAAGCTGGGTCAATATGTGGTCAGACTCTGGCCAGATAAGGCGAAGGTGGGTCATTAGCTGTTCCAGAAGATTAAAGGTGTTGGTCCAATACATTTCTTTTCTCACACTGAAATGTTTTTAAATCCGGGATGACCAATTCCAGTCCTGGAAATCTACCATCCTGCAACTTTTAGATGCATCCCTCCTCCAACAAACCAAAATCAGACAGTTGCTCATGAGGTGTCGTCCAATCTAATGATAATAATGAGTTTCTTGGGAAACTGTGGATTGAGACTGGTATGGCAGCATCTGATCTGGGGATATCAAATTTTCAATATAGCTGGAACATTCTTTCATCTTGTCTTTCTCTTTCTCTTTCTGAATAGTCATTGAACAAATATGGAAGGTCCAGTCTTTGGTTCCCTTTTTTGCCAACATCATTGTGGAAGTTCCAAAAATACCTCTCCAGAGGCTACTTTAACACAGGCTAAACCAGGAATCAGGTGCTTCTCCAGAGTTTTTTGACCAAAATCACTTGACTCAACAGAGCAGACTTGGTTTTTGAAATCATCACATTAAAGAGAGAGGAAGTGAAACAATATTTTTTTTCATTTATAAAACCATCAGGGTACCCTAAAATAACCTAATAATCAGCAAGCACAATTCAACTGTATGGCCCCAGAACAAATAACTAAAAATGGGAAGATCTTATTGTTAGTGCAATGTATTAGGCCAAATTGTCTCTTATGTTTCCCATTCAGCATTTAGAGTTACCATTCTGTGCCTGGAGCAACGTGAGAGAAACCTTCTAAACCCACATATAGGTGGTTGACTGGTAACACAGATGTAACAGAGTGAATAACATAAATTATCCCCTCGCCGTGGCACTTTTTAATGATCTGTGTGGTCCAATCCGACAGATGAGCGACTACATCTCTAAACGCTGAAGTTCACAGTTCATCAAAGTTATTTGCACATGAGCCTGCTTAGCAACCGAGCAGTCAGAGAATCCATGCTGACCCCTGTTCACCATTGAGTGAGTGAAAAATTGGTGCAAAAACAAAAGAACTGGACCACAAAGCAATGAAAGCAGGTGGTGAATAACATTTTTTCATATCACATGGATGCAAACAGAGGAAGATATGGTACCAGGGTGCATTAAAGGTAAAGAGCATTCTGATGCTGTGGGACAGTATTCTGCTGGAACTTTAGGTCGGACCATCCACATGGATATTTATTTGACACTTATAGCCTACTTATACATTAGGCGCGTTTCCCACTATCCGAACTTCAGTGTAATTTTACTGGACCGTCACAGTATTTGCGTGTCTCCACTACACCAGGCCGGCCTGACAGGGTCGTTTTCAGGCCCATTTCAGGAACCAACCGAGTACCAGCCATGGGGTATGTGCTTGGAAACGGCCCGGCAGAGTCGCTGGACTAGAGCCGTCGTTAACTCATGCTGATTGGTTGTAACTCAGAGGCAAATATCAGCAGATGTCGCCAAACAGCTGGCTATCGTGTATAACAGCAGCAAACAGAAACGCAGCAAACATCCCTGCTTCCTCCATTGTCGATCTCTTGTTATTCTCTGCTGCTGTGGGCGCATTTTGGTGCTGATCAGTGACGCTACTCACTACCGAAACGGTTGTGATATGCTGACATCTTAGCAAATTCCTTAAAGGGCCAATTTGGTATGCAGACACAACGGCTCAGAGAACTGAGCCAACAGATTTACCCTGTTGATAAAGATCTGGTAAAATGATCCTGCAGTTCCGATTGTTGTCCTATTGTTGAACACCTTATACACCTTTTATTCGAAAACCTATTCCTTGATGACCGTGGCATCTTTCAGCAGGATGATACACCCTGCAACTGAACAGTAATGGTCCAGAAATCATTTGAGGAGCACAGCAATACGTTGTAGGTGTTGACTTGGCCAACAGGTTCCTTACCTCTTAATCCAATCCAGGATCTGTGGTATGTGTGAGACAAACAAGTCTGATCCATGAAGACCCCCCTTTAAAGGACTTAAAGGATCTGTTGTTAACATCTTGGTCCCAAATACCATAGCCCACATTCAGGGCGTCCAATGGAGTCAATGCCTTAAAAGATCTGGGTTGTCTTGACAGCAAAAAGGGACCCTATATCTTCTAAGGCAAGTGGTTTTAATACTGTGCCTGACTGTTGTAGATTTATGGATGATAGTAATTGTAGGTGGCTTTAATTGAGTATCAACAACTATCTCTTCATCCAAACTGTTCTGTGCCTTTGATATAACTATTTTAAGTTGTTTGCCTCCCTTTTTGTTGTACTTATTAATATGCATATTAGCCCTACAGTTAAAGAGGAACCGTTGCTCACACCGCTCAAATATTCTCGACTCTTTTTGTTGACTGTTTTTCTTCCTGAACTGATAAACTTCATTTTGACTAGTTCTGCCCTTCAGTTTGTTGGTGTGAGTTCCTTGGGTTTGCTACAATAATCGTGAGCCATCTGAATAGCAAATGTGAACATGATCCACATTTACTGTTCATTTACCTAAATTATTCCTAGCAAATGAAAGCGATAGTGAAACAAATTCAAGACTAAGTCATTAAAAGCTGAAAGAAATTAAATTGGGCTCAGAAATATTGACTTCTAGACAATGTTGGAAACCAAGGACCCACTCCTCTCCCCATCTCTCTGTTAGGGGTGCTTCCCAAGCCTGACCATTCTCCCTTCACACAACAAAGAAGAGGACAAAAAAAGAGCCCAAGGCATTGACCTGGCATCAAAATTCCAAATTCCAATCTGATTAAGCATCTCCTCAATGAGCAGGAATTAGTCCAATTCACAGAGGCTCCACACAGAAACCAGAAGGAACAACTGCCAACATCCTGGTGTCGGACAACACAGGAAACATTCAGAGCTCCTCTGTTTACACTGCCAGTGGTGTTAAGGCAGCACAAGGAAGCCCTGCACACACAAAAATTAGGCCAGACTGGCTCCTTTCTGTGTCGATAATAAACATAATCAAAAAGTCCAGTATGGGCAACGAAGGACTGTAACATTTTTGCTTCTGCAAACAACTTATGCGGGTATTCATTTTCTTTTATAGCATAGGACAATTCAATGTAGCTAATCTAGTGCTAATTTGCAATTAATATACACAATGTACTTCACAAGACAAACATATCCAATTATTTTCCAACTGCATAGAAATGTATAATCAAAGTATATGAAACTATACTGACCCAGTCCTATCCTACAGCTGGATAACACCAAGTCCCATTTGATTGTAATAATAATACAAAACAGTCAAATTCAGTTGATCATATCAAATCAAATCAAACTTTATTTATAAAGCGCTTTTCACACAAGAAGTTGCATCACAAAGTGCTTTACAGATTAAAATGACCCCACATATAACCACCTTCCCTTCCCTCCCCCACAGATCTAAAAGCATGATCACAGTTATACCCCCCTCCCCCCAACCCAACTCCCATGCACACACACAGTTAAAAGCAAAAGTAAAAAAGGACATTGGGCCGAGTGCAGATGAACCATGCAAGGAAACGCCATCAGAGGAGCCATCTGCCCCGGCAGCGGTAGATTAACAGCAGCAGCCGAGCCGCTGACACAGGGCACCCAGTGGAGGCAAGGCCAAGACCCCCACCTCCACCCAAGCTCCACCTGGAGAGCACCCAGGCAGCCACAGCCGACCACCGCTCCCAGGGCAGAGGGCTCCCACAGAGGAAACACTGGCACGGGGATTCAGATAAATTAAAGTATAAACATAATCATTAAATTAATGTGCTAAGGTTAAATAGAAAAACACTGATAAAAATATAATCATATAAAACATGCTGACCAAATAAACAAACAGTAATAAATAATAATCAGTTAAAAGCTAGGCTAAAAAGGTGAGTCTTGAGCCTGCTCTTAAAAATTATGATAATTATAAGACATTATAAGTTTAAATAAAGAAGCATTTCTTGAGCCTGCTTTTTGCAATGTTCTTTGAGTAAAAAATGCTATCTTTGATAAGTCACTAATATCAAAGAAATTACCAAGATCCTTCAATTCTCTCTAAAGGTGTGGGGGGCAGGCAATTAATTTGATTAGTTTCTGTTTTGCTCTTGCTGGGCTGTAGAAAATGATCTGCCATCCATGTCTTGACCTTTAGGATACAGTTAATAAATGTCATTGAATGGATCTTTGTCATCAGGAGACACAGTAATGAAAAACAAAATATCATCTGCATAATGTTAGAAATGGTCTGCTAATAACATTAGCAAAGGAACAGCACAAATTAAAAAGAGGGGGACCTAATATTAAGCCTTGGAGAACCCCATAATTTAGTTCTTAGCTCAAAGATTTTAATTCCTTTATGTTATTCCTTATTATTTTTGAAAGTCATGGAGCTGAATTCAAAAGGCCAACAATACCCAGAGAAGTTGAGTTTATTTGGAGTCTGAACATTTTCTCCACATGTTCTATCTCAGCTGATTTTCTATCAGACAGCAACGTCAGTACTTCTGACCCAATACTGGGCCAGAGATAGCAAAGGCCTACTTATGACTGTTTGCTAAAAAAAAAAAATGCTGTGAAAATTTTGATTATTCCTTCTTAAGAAAATATTAGCATTGCTCAAAGTACAGATGGTGACAGAGTGGCGTACAACACATTCCACTGTGGAACACTAAATATTTGATTGTGGTTTTCACCGGATGATCTCTGACACAAAGCCCTGCATTGACCTTAAACTCTGCATAATCTAAATACGTTTTTTAATTGAACCAGTTTACAAGGTTGCATGTGTTTGGATGCTGGCTCTTGTGAAATAGGGAAAATAGTCATGATGCTATTCGTTCAATTACACAAGAGAGACTGTGGAAAAATAACATTTCTCCACACTGGATAATTGGCAGTAGCTTGTGTTTGGACAGAACATAGAGTGTGCACTGTGACAGGAAAAACACCGGCATGATCATCTGTCTGTGACCCAGACAGACAAGGTGACACATCCTCCATAAGCCAAGAGCCCATTAACTGAGGGACGTCCAGGTATTGTTTTTGTAGGGGGACAAAGCAATCGCAAAGTGCAGGACTTGGAGTGAATAGGTTGACATTAAAAGAAAAAACAAAATCAAAGAAAAAACAAAAAAAGTCACTGATTCTATTTCTTCACTGATCAACCATTTGCTTTTGTGTTTTAGTATTATCATACAAACACGATCATAAACATAAAGTTGCTTTTGAAATCAGGCCTGTTAACACTTAGCTGCCTTACGTCAGGGGTTTAGCTCACCTTTGGATCCAAATGTGTCACCGTGTGTATAAGCAACAGCTCCCTGCTAACGCTATGACCTTTGACACAATGATCTTATGCAAGTATACAAGCAAGGATTTGAGTAGAGTCATTCAGACAGCACTGCAGACCAGCTATATTTTTGACAGGGCAAATTTTGTGTTTTGCTTCTTCTTCAGTCAATCTTAATGCCTGACCATTTTAACAGCTTACCAGCTATGAAATATTTTTGTTAGATAAAACATTTCTGTTTTTGGAGGTCCTCTAGTTATGATTCAGATACTGTTTGTAGTTTTGACACCCTCACAGGAAACTGTGAAAGCCAGCAAAAATTAAGATTTCAAACTAGACCTCACAATCTTTCAAAAGAAATCTTGTTGCAAACTGTTAGATGCAAACTCCCTCCTGTTTGCAATTTCACAAGTCATGGCAGGGGACATAAGGAGGAAGATGCTTTTGCGAGATGAGACCAAAACTAAACTTTTTGGTCAACATGCAAAAAGCTGTATTGGGTGGAGGACTAAGATCATCTCCACATGGAAACATGGCGGTGGCATCATCATGCTGTGGTGATACATTTTCTTCAAAGACAAAAGAAAGGCATTTATTTTATCACATTTCTTTCATATTAACGGTTTTTAGCTAGCTGTTCTATTAACAAAATAGAAGTCTTGCAAAAGATTATTTTGCTTCTTTGCATGTTTTTGAGATTTTATTTCTATTGTCCTTACGAAAACAGACCAATAAATGTATGAGTGATTGAACTGAAATAACTTCTTTCTTGTAAGTTGCCTTGAGATGACATGTGAATTAGCGTTACATAAATAAACTGAATTGAATTCAATAGAATTAAATCTCCAAAAATTGACCCACTGAGTGGCAGAAGGAACCCTGACTATAATCAGAGACCAAATAGGACTGAAGAACACAAACGGGGGTTAGCTGCATGGCAAGTGACTTCAAAACAAACAGATTCAGCTAAATTCAAGGAGACTATCCAATAATTTTACATTATGAAGAGAAATGAAGAGGAACTAAAGAATTTGTTGCCCTCTGAGATGACTAAAACATTGGTAACAATGTTGGAATTTAAGTTCTAGTCTATTTTTTTTTCCATCCATTGTCTTCAGCTCATGGAGGTAACAGCTCAGATGGCAAACCCAGATTTCCCTTTGACTAACAACCCTTTCCCAATTCAGTGGATCCCACCCTAACCACAGTTCAGTATTTGTGGACTTTTCTGTGTAACGTAACTTCAAATTATTTGTTGAAAATTCAACTATTCGCAATTTTTGTGTGCGGAGAGCATGTTTAAAATATTCCAAAGAAAATACAGCTTGACAAGCTGAACTACCTGTTGTACATGAATGCCTCTGCTCAATGTCTCCATAAGATTGACACTGTATATCATCCTTCTCTGAGGTTCATTACTAACTGCAGGGCCTTGACCCATCATTGTGAACTATATTCTCGAGTGAGATGGCCTTCTTTGTCCTCCAGGAGGCTGGGTCATTGGTATACTTTTATTTATAAGGCCATGCTTGGTCTACTGCATTTCTAAATCTGTAACTTAATCACACGGAGGAGTGGTGGCTCTTACTGTTTGCGTTCAAAAGATCGTTTGTTGCTTGCAGCTCCATTTGCACGTATAGAACTGGGAACAAGGGCTTTTGCTCACTCTGCTCCTTCTACATGGAACATGTTGCAAAAAGACTGGACATTAACTGAACTTATTTTATTGAACGCTTCTAAATCCAGATTAAGAGCATTTGAGTCGACTTTTTTACATTGTAATTGTTTTTTATGTGTATGTAATTGTATGTAATTTGTAACTCCTTTGCTGCCTCTTGGCCAGGGCTCCCTTGAAAAAGAGGTTGTTAAGCTCAATGGGACTTTCCTGGTTAAATAAAAATAAATAGGAAGACCTTGGACGTTAGCTTCTACTGTAGTGGCATCCACTGTGCATATTAATGCATATAAAGGTATATCTGTTGTTTGAACTATCAGAATAGACATAAGAGTTTTTGGAAGGGTTCTCAAGTATTTGAGCATTTTCCAGGGGTCCAATTTATAGTGGCATTCTGAGGAATTCAAAAGCCAGAGGGTCTATATATAATCTCTGGTCTAGCCTGGGAACTCCTTGCCTTTGGATGTGAAAAATTGGAGGACACCAGGGGGGATCTTCATCAGGTGACCAAACCGTGTCAACTGTGTCTATTTCAAACTCTCCAGGTGGCGTGCTCATCTCACTATCTGAGACAAAATGTTGCCATCAGCTCCCAAATTCCCATAGATAGGCAAGGCAACGCAAGGCAAGGCAAGGCAAGGCAAGGCAAGGCAATTTTATTTGTATAGCACACTTTCAACAAGGTGATTCAAGGTGCTTTACATGATTAGAGGTTAAATAAAAACAGCATTAAAACACAGACAAAGCATATAAAGTAAAAACAGCAATAAAAGAAGAAGTACACATAGAAATCTCAAGGCATTACAAAGTATATAATGTAGAAACAGCAAGAAGCATAAACAAAACAAGATATATAAAAACATTACTCAAAAGCAGCTCTAAACAGATATGTTTTTAGTTCTGATTTAAAAGAACTCAGTGTTTCAGCAGCTTTGCAGTTTTCTGGAAGTTTGTTCCAGATTAGAGGAGCATAGAAACTGAAAGCTGCTTCTCCATGTTTGGTTCTGATTCTAGGGATGATTAGTAGACTGGAATTAGAGGACCTGAGTGTTCTGGTGGGTTGGTATAGTAACAGCAGATCTTTAATATACTTTGGTGCTAAGCAATTCAATGATTTATAAACTAGTAAAAGTATTTTAAAGTCTATTCTCTGAGCTACAGGGAGCCAGTGTAAGGACTTTAGAACTGGGGTGATGTGCTCTACTTTCCTGGTTCTAGTGAGGAACACGAGCAGCAGCAGTCTGGATCAGCTGCAGCTGTCTAATTGACTTTTTAGGCAGACCTGTGAAGATGCTGTTGCAGTAATGAATCCGACTAAAGATAAACGCATGGATGAGTTTTTCAAGGTCCTGTTGTGACATCAGTCCTTTAATCCTAGAGATGTTCTTCAGGTGATAGAAGGCTGACCTTGTTATTGCCTTTATGTGACCCTGGAGGTTCAGGTCTGAGTCCATAACTACACCTAGATAGTGATCAGTAGTTTCTAGCTGTATTAACTGAAGCTGTGTGCTGACTCTTGATCGTTCCTCTTTAGATCCAAAAATAATTACTATAGGACCCCATATCTGTTGAACTATCATTTTGTTTTTTCAAAAAGTTTCTTTACTAGATAATTTATCAGCTCATTCATTTGTTTAATTGCAAAATGTTTATAACTTGTTGGCAATATTAAACACAGTATGTGACTCTTAGTACTCCAGATTTTTTGTTTGCCTCTCGGGGAGAGTATGTGAGAAATGCAACTGTTGGACTAAAGCTATGTAACAGTTTGTAGAAATTAATATTTCTTACGTGTCACCACAATGCCTGATCCCCACCCTGACCTCTCATCTGTTCAAGCTGCCTACGTCAGAGGTATAAATCCCCAAATCAATCTGGTTCATTGCAAAAGACTCTCATTGTCCTGAACTACAGGGCGTTTTTTACCTTTGAGGAAGTCTCTTAGGCAAACCTCGGGAACCAGAAAAGTTGTGCTCTAAAGAAAGCAAATTTCTTCATTGATATTGGAAAAAATTATGTTTCTTGCCTCTTTTTTGTAATGTTCTGAATCGTTCCTGTTGCACAGCTGAGTTTCCTGTGTTGCAACAGTGCTCCTCTGCACAAAGAAATTCTTTAGAAATCGTAGCTTACACACTGCGAGACGTTATTGAGTTTTCAGCAATTTATCATCCTAATTTCATGAGGAAAATATCAAAAATCAAACACACGTGGCTCCATATTTATTATTTCATTATATTTTGCAGGACCCTTTGGCAGAAAGAGTAAAAGCTTAAGGAAAGTAGCAACATTCTCTTTTGTTTTAGCGTACATGATGAAACAAATGTTGATTTCAAGCTTTAAAGAGTGTATATGAAACAGTTATAGAAAGAATACTGTTCGTTTCCTCACACCATTAGATTCTGTCAGGCTCCTTTTCATCACTTGACACAATAGTCTGAGGTCTCAAGAAAGGTTTGTGAAATGCTTTGGTCAAAATATCCCAAAAGGAGCATACCAGGAACTCCAACTGACCCATTCTTTGACAACCCTGCAAACCAAAATCATTTTAGAGATGTGGTGAACCATTTCTACAACCCTATTTTCTGGGTTTGGCCATTTTGATATCAGCTGTTAACACCTTTTTTTTTTTTTTTGCAAGAGCATGAACATTTGGTGTCTCTTGACTTTTTTAGGACTTTTTTGTAGTTCTTGTTATTCTACATAATAGGATGGGTCCAGAAGAAATGCTTAATTACCTGTAGGTTAGGATTATTAAAATGTATGACCTCGTTTTGTGAACCTTTGACACAGGTATTAAAACACACAGGAAGTGTTACATGTCCTTCAAAGGGAGAAGTGGGTGGCAACAACGGCATGACATTTCCCTAGGTGATGACTTCAAAAAACGCCTTCTTACAAGATCGGCCACTAGAGCACAATCAGCCAAAAGGCCAATAAACACCAAATCCTTTTATGTGTGGGAAAATCTGTAAATACCAGATTGTGATCTGATCTGTTTCCAGCCTTGTTTTGGTCTGTCAACCAGACTGGTCTCCTATAAATACATTTCCTTGCTAAGGAATTCCTAAGCATTCAGTTTTTTTCTTTTGCACTTTTTAATTCACATTCCAATCAGAAACTTCAGAGTATTTCATTTAATAGATTGACCTTGACTAAAAAAATTACACTATTAAACTGTTCTGCATCCCGACGGCTGAAATTCTGTGAAATTCAGTTTATTTGTATAACACCGATTCACTGCAAATGTCATGTCAACGCACTTTAGAAAACAAATCATATTTCTATGCAGAAATATACTGTATAGTAAAATCAGATTCCAATTTGATCCACTGTGAAGTTCAGTTTATTATAGCTGCTGTTAAAAGTTTTCCATTTAAGAATGCACAGCATGTATTGAGTTACTTGCTTTGCAGCAATCCCTGCTGAGTGAGCATGTGGCAAAAGTGGACAGTTCATTGTATCTAAATGCTAACTTTTGCAGCAATCCTTCATTTTGATCATGCATGTGTTAAGAGTAGAAATGAAAAAGCTAAAATAAGGAGGTAAAACAGGTAAAACCAAAACGATTCACACTTCTGGTGAGATATGAAACTCAAAATTCCAACTTTATTCCAATCCGCCAATACACCATAGGTGCAGAACTTTTTAGTGGGAGCTTAAAGAAAGCTATTTTGATAATCACAGACGTTTGAAATAAAGTCAGAGGACTCACAAAAACCTTAAGTTTTAAAAAAGAAACTTTTTTTTTTCCACTGAGAGGTTCAGCAGCCGCAGTGAAGGCCATAATTCTTCATATCGCTGGCAAGGTTAGATTTAAAAGTACTATTTTAATTTGACCAACATGATTTTTTTGACTGGACACAATAATGACCTGACCAGAGTCCAGACTTGTATCTGTAAGAGAATTAGCGAGATGGCAAAAAGGTCTTCCATCCTGAAAGACTTGGTACTCGTCACCAAAGATAAATTCAGAAAATATAAGCGGACACATGAAAAATGCTACTCAGCAATTATAAACGGGTTGATTGCTCTAATACCAACAAAGATTTTCTACTGAGAAAAGGGGATGAACAAGTGTTAATATGCTGTTTTTTGATCAAATATAAATGAACAGATTATTTGATCGTGGCTGATAAAAATTGAGACTGGATAAACTTTTTAACAGAGCTACTAATGCATTTTCTAAATCCCCCTCTAACACTCTTTGTGAGGAGTTCCCAGACCACTTCAGAGGGAAGGTAGACACCATCAGATGTAAGATTTTATCTTCTCAGAGTAACATGGTTTTAAACAAATCTGATCATGTGTCTTTACCAGAGGAAACACTGGACAGTTTTGTCCTGGTAGAAGCTGGGACTCTTGATAAAGTTTTCTCCTCAGTGAGGCCCACTACATGTGTCTTGGACCCGATTCCCACTTCCTTTCTTAAGCAATTTTATGGATCTTTTAGAGATGAGATTTTAACCGTGATGAATTGCTCCCTTCAGACGGGGGTCTCTCCTGCCGCCTTTAAAGGGGAGGTAGTCAGGCCCCTGTTGAAGAAGAGCAATTTAGATTTTAATGATTTTAACAATTTTAGACCTGTATCTAACTTACCTTTTTTAAGCAAAGTTTTAGAAAAAAAAGTTTTAATTCAACTTAATGATTTTATTAATGAGCACAATGTCCTGGAGAAATTTCAGTCTGGTTTTAGGGTGAAGCACAGCACAGAGACGGCCCTTTTGAAGATTTTAAATGATTTTAGATCAAACTATGATGCCCAGAAGGTGACAGTGTTGGTTCTACTGGATCTAAGCGCTGCCTTTGATACAGTAGACCACACTATTCTTTTAACCCGTTTAAAACAGATTGGCCTCTCTGGTGCTGTTCACAAATGGTTCACATCCTATCTCACAGACAGGACTTTTATGGTAAGTTTAGATACCTGCTCCTCTAGGGTCCACAGGATTACATGTGGTGTGCCCCAGGGTTCGATTTTAGGCCCAGTGCTTTTTAACCTTTATATGCTCCCTCTTGGCAGCGTCATCAGAAGACATGGAGTTAACTTTCACAGTTATGCTGATCATACACAGTTATACATCTCCATGTCTCCTGATGACACACGGCCAATTGATGCATTTTTTAATTGGATTTTAGACATTAAATCCCAGATGGCAGAAAACTTTCTCCAGCTCAACCAGGACAAAACTGAAGTTTTAGTCATCGGTCCTGAGGCTCAGAGAGAGAAACTTTTACCAAAACTACAATCACTGTCTTTTAATCCTTCTTTACAAGTGAAGAACCTGGGCATGATATTTGACTCTGAGCTGACTTTTATCCTCCACTGGGCGCCCGGTGTCAGCGCCTCGGCTGCTGCTGTTTATCTACCGCTGCCGGGGCAGATGGCTCCTCTGATGGCATTTCCTTGCATGGTTCATCTGCACTCGGCCCAATGTCCTTTTTTACTGTTGCTTTTAACTGTGTGTGTGCATGGGAGTTGGGTTGGGGGGAGGGGGGTATAACTGTGACCATGCTTTTAAATCTGTGGGGGAGGGAACGGAATGTGGTTTTATGTGGGGTCATTTTAATCTGTAAAGCACTTTGTGATGCAACTTATTGTATGAAAAGTGCTTTATAAATACAGTTTGATTTGATTTGGAAATATAGAAGGGGTGCACATCATAGCAGATGACATGATTATAGCGGCTGTGTCTGAAGAAGAGCATGACACCATCCTTCGTCAGGTAATGGAAACAGCGCAAACAACAAACAAAGTTTAACAAGGAAAAATACAGTACAAAGTAGACACCAGCACGACTCCAGCGCATGTTACTACAGCTTCAGCGGTATGATCTCAGGATAACTATACACGTCAGGCAAAGAGATGAATGTTGCTGTTACCCTGTCTCGAGCTGTCGTCAAAAACTGCAGAGAGGCAGTGGCAGAGGATGTCTTTGAGGAGAGAGTGGTTCATGCTATGGAGGCTACAGCTTCACTGGATACTGAGACTCTTACCACTCTAAAAGAGGCCACTGTAGGCAATAAAGTGTTGCAGGACCTAAATGAGATGCACCACAATGGCTGGCCTAAACGACGTAGCAGTGTTTCCAAAAATCTTCACCAATAATGGCCTATGAGGAACATCATCAGCATCTGAGATGGAATAATCATGGCTGGTGATAAAATTGTTATTCCCACAAAAGCAAGACAGATGATGCTTGACAGGCTCCATCTTGCACATCAAGGAGTACAGCGGATGAAGGCTCAAGCCCGGAAAGTCATATACTGGCCAGGGATGACCTACGATATTGCACACATGGTGAAAATTTGCGCTCCGTGACAACAGATGCAGCCACAAAACCCCAAAGAACCTCTCATTCCACATGAGATACCAGAGTTACCGTGGCTGAAAGTGGGGGCGGACATTTTTGAGCTAAAAGGACAGTCCTATCTGGTGATAGTGGATTATCTGTCAAAATACCCAGAAGTTTTACATTTGTCTGATAAAACAGCCCACACCGTCATACAAAAGGTGAAAGCAGTCTTCGCCAGGCACGGGATCCCCAAAGAGCTGGTGAGCGACCATGTTCCCTTTGCATGCTCTGAAAGGAGAACGTCTGCAGCTTTTTGGGGCATAAAGCCCATCCATTCAAGCCCCAGATACCCACAGTCAAATGGACTTGCGGAACGGATGGTGAAAACCATTAAACACGCTCTCAAAAAGGCATCACAATCAGGGACAGAACCACATTTAGCTATGTTGTCACTTAGAAACACACCAGTGACAGGAATGGAGTTCTCACCTGCTCAAGTTCTCATGGGTAGGGTATTGAGGAGTACTTTACCAAGTTCTACTGCTGTGCTGCAACCAGCAATCCCAGAGGGATTTCACCTGAGATTAAAACATCTCCAAGCCCGACAGGAACATTATTATAATCACAACTCACAACCTTTGCCTGAGTTTGTTCCTGGATCCATGGTCCACATGACGACACAGACAGGATGGATACCAGCCACAGTCATTAACAAAACAGTGGAACCGCGTGCATATGATGTCAAAACACCTAATGGTGGTGTTTTCAGGAGGAACAGACGTCATCTAAGGAGAATTGATCCAGGCCTGCAGAGAGAGGAGGAGTTGGGGCCACTGGAGCAACCAGGGAATTCACAGGAAAAGGATGCTGATTCACAGGCCCTGATGGACAAGGGTACTTCTTCCAGTGAGGACAGCAGCTTTAGCCCGGCATCTACAACATGCAGCATGAGAAGTGGACGTCTAGTAAAGATTCCCACAAAGTACTGCCCTGATAAGAGGTTAATAACTGATCAAGTGTTCTTTCTGTTTGCTTATTTGTTTATGTTGGTATTTAACCCACTGACAATGTTTGAAATAATAATACTGTGAAGACTAATTTTAGGTTTTGAAAATTGTTTGAGCCCTGAGGAAATTGTTGCACAAGAACAAGTTCTGTATTATGTTTCCATTTCAGGTTTCTGGGATATTGCATTTTACAAGGGGGGATGTAGTATATTGCTATAGTGATCCATTGTGCAGGGATCGATCAGTTTAGTTGGCTAAGTTCGGTGTGATTCTAGTCATGTCTTTTGACTCAGACTTCTGTAGCACATGTGGAAAAAGCAAAAAGGAATAAAGGTTACATGCATGGTGCTTAAAGAAAATCTCTGAGGACTTCTTTCTGTAATATTAAACAAAAACACAACAAACTGTTTATGAATAAATAATGCCACCCTTCATAGAAGATTGTCCCGGCTGGTGTTTTGGTGACTAAGACATTTTATGGTGTTTACTGTATATTCACTTGACCTCAAAATGCAACAACAAGAAACAAGAAATCAACACAAAGAAGATTCCATTAGAAAACCAAAGCTTGTGTAGAACCAGGTTGTCTTTTTTTATTAAACTGTAGGTCTGTGTGTCTCTGTCTGGTGTATTTTTGGTTAAAAAATGTTTGCTCTTCATTCAGTGAATTCACTCAGTGGGTAAGGCACCCAGACATTTTACTCAAGTAAGAGTAGTGATACTTCATAACAATATTACTCAAGTAAAAGTAAAACGTATAAAAGCATAGCAAAACTATTCTTAAAAGTACATTTCCCCCCAAATAATTTACCCAAGTAAATGTAATTGAGTACATGTAACTAGTTACTACCCACCTCTGCTAAAGCCTCAACGTATTATTTTGAGATTTGATATAAAAGACCAACACCAAGTGCTATTACAGCCTCCAGAATGTCCCATTTGTATCTCCATCCATCTATCAATTAATTCTGACCAGCTTCCCTGTTTCTGCTATGGAAAAACATCCAGTTAGCACCATACTTCCACCACCATGTTTCATCACGGGGATGGTATGTTTAGGGTGAAGTGCAGTGTTGGTTTTCTGCTGCTTTTAGCCCTTTGCATATAAACAATTAACTTTTGCTCACATCTGAATGGAACACCTTCTTCATATTCCGGAATTGCGCCGCTCAAGGTGGCAGCATGTTGGAGTAGCTCTGTTACTTTGGTTCATATTTTGTTTCTTTTTTTTTTATTTTTTACTTTAATTCTTCCATTTCTGGTAGAAACATTGTTTTTGTGGACAACTGTTCTCTCTGGTTTTGAATGCTGTGCAGCTGGAAGGATTTTTGCTGATACTTTATATTTTTGGACATTTGTTATGATGCATAACCATGGCAACAAGGTGGTTTACAACTGGCAGCAGCTGATTAACATCACAAAAGCTCAAATAAGACCTCAACTACAGCCACAAAACCCTGATGAGTTGAAAAGGAGACGCCATGGATCCAGATCATCCTGTACATCAGACTGTCATACAACTACAGAGCGTCTTCAGTCAGAGGCTTCTTCAGATCTGCAGAGCGCTACAAGAGATCATCCCTACCCACAGCCATCAGCATCTACAACAAATCTTTGAAGGAACTTGCATAATGAGTTACAACAACATTTAATTTCCCTTTGGGATTAATAAAGTAATTTTGAATTGAATTGAATTGAATGTTTGATGTGTACCCAAATGGCATGTAGTAAATGGCCATGGGAATTTCTTATGGTGTTGTCTACCACATTGGTTTTCTTCTTGTCACTCTTCTGCAAAGGCCAGATGTGTGGATTACGTGACTAATGTTTATGTTCATCTAAGTCCCTCAGTTGATGTTATGGATCTCCGTAGCTTCTGTATAGTTACCATGGGCCTCTTGACTGCTCCTGTGATTATTACTCTCAACACCACTCTAAAGCCTAGTTTCTCCCTCAGCAAGTTTGCACTCACACACACAGAGACCTTTTCCTTTCAAACTTCTCTGTGGCCTGGGGAGTCTTACAAAGCAATTCCCCGCCAGGAACACAGGTGGCATAACCCTTTTCTGTGGGCCACCATTGTAGTCACGTCTTTTGTAGCTTCTCGCTATTTAATGGACACTGTACAGTCGTTAATTGCCTCATGCAAGAACGTCTTGGATATGCTCCATGTCTGAGACTAGATATCTTCAGTACTCTTTTTTTGTAAATGGTGGTGGTGTTGACGAATTTAAAGGGATTGGCGTGGTGAGCAATCACAGGTTTGTGTTCTCTGTAGCTTTCAACAGACATTTCAAAAATTTGCATGTTTTTGTCACCCTCTGCGGGCCTAGCGCTTGCATCAACAAATGATTGCGCTACGTGTCTCTGCACCCTGCTGATGGAAAGGTATAACCTAGGCCTAAGGCCTCACAGTCTGTACTCTCTTTCCAGCTTGTGAATGACTTCAGCCTAGTTTATGCTTCTCCTTCAGCAAGTTTGCACTCACACGCACACGTATTGACTAAGAGATTTTCTTTTTACACTTCTCCGTTGTTGCAAACCAATTCTCCACCAGGACAGCAGGGGGTGCAGACCTTTTCTGATGAGTCTGCCTACCATTGCGGTGAAGTCTCTGGTGGACAACAGTTCATATACTTCAGCTTGTAAACGCACATCCACTCAAGGAGCAATGGCTGACAGAGAGTGAGTTTTGATTGAACTGGAAAGTTTTTTTAGTAGAAGTGCAGCTCATAGAATACTCTAAACAAACAAAAACAGCTATCTGTTTTGTTGTTCTCTACACCTGTGTTAAAAATTGCCAAAAGACCATATTAGATAAACTGGCCTTGCCCTTGCATCGATGGATAATGGCGCTACATGTCTCCTCACCTCCGGAGACGGAGAAACATAAACTAGGCTTTAGTACTCCAATTCGATTCCTATCTCTGCAGCTAATTGGCTAGTTAACAATAAGCTATTTGATGAGTCATCAATTTAGTTTTTGATTTAGGTTAGGGTTTTGGCAAGGGGTAGGCTTAGGTTTTGGGGCATGAAAGTAAAGAATGTATGAGCTGAAAATGGCCTGAGAACCTAGGGTCCACAAGAACGGCGCCTGCTTCATGTAAGTTAGTGGACATTCAAGTCTTGATGGATTTTAGATTGTACCACCCTCTATTTGGTATTTTTCAAATCCAGCGTACTGTCAAAGGGACCCACTAGACTTGTTTGGATAACATTAACGTTATAGTAGTACAGTGCTTTCTGTACTGAAGCTGAAAAATACAGATAACCACAAGACAGCCAGTTGTAGAATCCATCAGCAGATTAAACTACATCTAGGTTCAAGGAGCATGTGCTCTCTGTGACCCCTTCCCTGTCTGCGTAGGAGCATCTGTCCATCTGATCGTCTCACTGTGAGTCAGCGTTCAGATTGCTGCGTCCTGTAAAATTCATAATGCTGTCTAATCTGCACTGAAAGCCTTTGCTCACTTTGACTCAGCTCCATGCTCACAGTGGACGGAGATTAAAATCATGACCAAACCCCCCAGACACACAAACACAAATACACACAATGACCGATTATTTCAACCATGACTCACTTTCACTGACCACCCTCAAAGTGAGTCAGCTTTCATGTGACAGGAAGGAAAACCCAAGTATTCCACTTGAATTTGGGGCTGTTGTGTGTGCACGTTTGTAGGGAACGTGCGCCCTCTTGAGGAATAATGCTGTAAAAGCATCTTAACGTTTTTTATGTGGGCAACAACCAATAGAAATCCCTTAAATATTCTTTGGTCAGCAAACACTTATTAGAGTAAAGACATTATAGTCCTTCCATATATTAACCAAAGCTTATACCAACTACAACCTGTCTGGTTTGTTCAAATGGGCCTGTTTTAGTAAGTTATTCACAATGTCATGCTTGAATGTGTTGGATGATCAAAAAAAAAACCCTCAATAACATCAGCCCACGGTCACCTGAGGAAGTACATGCAATATTCAAAAAATTATAATAATGGGCAAAAGCTAACCATCCCAACCTGGCCCCATGTTGATTATCCACATTTTTTAGAAAGCTTAGTCAAATTTAACGAGCCACAACCATTCCTGATTACTGTTAGACCTATAAAATCAGGAAATTGGTTAGACAGAACCAGTCTGACAACATGAAGTAGGCCTAACGATCTCACAAAGCAACACATCCCAATCTAAAGAAATTCAAGAACACATGAGAAGCAGTCATCAATATCTCTCAATCTGGATATGGTTAAGGAGCCATTTCTAAGGCTTTGGCACTCCAGCGAACCAAAGTGAATCAAAACAATCATTGCAGGGCTTGCCGAGGTGTTGGTGCCTATCTCCAGAGGTTACTGCAAACCTCACCTGCCTCAGTTACAGTCAGTGTTCACTCACTCAACAAAGAAAGGAGACTGGGCGAAAATGTCATGTTTGTTAGAGTTCCGAGGTGAAAACCACCGCTAAACGAGAAGAACACAGAAGTCCATCTCACATGTGCCAAAATTGTCTCGGTTTTTCTCAAGACTGCTGGAACAATACTCTGTGGGAGGATGAGGATGTGGAGCTTTAAGGAAGGTCTGCATCCCATCACATCTGGTGAGAAAATACCACAGCCTTTCAGAAAAAGAATGGTAAATGGACTGAACTTACATAGCGCTTTTCTATTCATGCTCACCACTTAAAGAGCTTTTCACTGGAGCCACATTCACCCATTGGCACTCACAAACGAGCACACATTTATATACCGATATGCAGATCGGTAGGCAATTTAGGGTTAAGTGCATTCAGAATCTGGATTACTTGCTGTTATTGACAGAACCATGAATTCTGGGCAGAAAATTATAAAGGAGACTCTCTTTGACATCAAGCTCGGCTGTGCTTGGGTCATGCAGCTGGACAATGATCTGGTAACCTAATCAAAGTCCAGACCTAAATCCAATTGAGATGTTCTGGCCTCTATCCTTATACAGAACCAATCATTCTGAATTAAAACATTTCTCCAAAGAAGAGTAGGCCAGAATTCCTTCATAGGGATGTAAAAATCTATTTGACTTTTACAGCAAAGTCCTGATGGCAGTTGTTGCAACCAAGGGTGAGAAAACCAATAATAAAGTTCATTTTAAAAATTTGTTTGTGTTTTTGCCATGATTATTTCTATTTAATATTAACATTTATTAAATAGTACATTTGGAAGTTTGATACAAAAAGAAAAAAATCTGTAAGGGGCCTAATACTTTTTTCACAGCCCTGTAAATGCTGTAAATTAAATGAAAATGTGACGCTAACACTTTCTTTCTTAAAATTTCTTAAAATACAAACAAACAAAGTGCCTCATTTAGCTACGAGGCTGTTTCTTGTGGTTGCGGCATTGACAGGAAATGATGCAACCTTCTTGCAATCTTCACTTGCCGAGGCAGCAACAAGGTGACTGTGGCAGGAAATGTGCTGACTAAAAGGGGTTATTGGTCACCTGAATGGAGAGGTGACTTAGGCAGCCAGATAGTGTGTGAGGGAATGTGGCAGTAATAGCAATCTGACAGTGACTTTGGGGTTTGCTTTCCAGCATGAAGAGATTCAGCAAGTCATTTCCTGTTTAAATCCAGTAAAGTTGGATCATTCTTGGTTTTGATTTGGGGTCATTCTCAGCCAGGCGTCATTCTAGGGTTAGTGGTATATATATATATATATATATATATATATATATATATATATATATATATATATATATATATATATACACTTTCAAGTTGTGGTAGTGTGTGACCCTGTAGGAAGAACTTATATGCATGTTTTACTATCCAAGAGCATTCTAAGACTGAACAATAGGGTTCAGTCTCTAAGTTTGGGTAAAAAAGAACAAAACAAAAGTCAACATTTGTAAAAAAAAAAAAAAAAAAAAAAAAAGCTGAAATACAGATGTAAGATTACAACGCTGGGTCCTACAGGGTTAAGCCATTTAGAGATAACTTGGGTGCAATTCTGCCACCTGCTGGATGCAACTCGTATTCAAGAAAGGAAAAATGCAGACAAACATTTTCAATTTACTGGGAAAAAAATCTGTCCGTCTGTCTGTCTGTCTGTCTGTCTGTCTAGTCTAATCTATAGTAAAAAAAAAAAAAAAAGAATAGATTTCTATAAAAAACAAATAAAAACTGAAACTCCAACAAGTGTTGTCGAGTTTTGGACTGGACTTTGACTACACTATATTAGCATATGAATATACAATAAACCTTCCCATTGTAGCTCTAGCTTTATGCTTATGGCTTTTGTCCTGGTGAAGGGTGAACCTCTGCCCAGGCCCAGAGTGGCTAATCGGTAGAACACCGGGACCGTGGCTATCAGACATGTACATGTGTGCTAGGTCTATATGGTGGAGCATTGGGTTTTACATGAAAGTCTACCTGCTTCAGGCTCGTGTGCGATTTCCCCCCCCCCCCCTTCATAATCAGATGTGGATCTTTTGCATTATCATATGCAACGCCCGTCTCATTACCTTCTTTCTCCTCTTCGTATTGGCTGCTGTTGGTGTCAATCAAATATATGTAGCCTAATGGAGAAGCTGTAATTTACGGAATGTTTTGGCTAGAATTAAATAAACCGACATTTACTTTTTCTCACCACAGATCATTTTGTTACTGAGTAATTATCAGTTCGGCTTAAACTTTGCACTCCAATAACGTCATTTATGTAGGCCTACTTTATGTCGGTGGATCATTTTGAATGAAAGCTGCACTGACTCGCCTTTCATCAATCCACCTACTCTGAACAACCAATGAGGCGCTCGCATTGAATGGACTTCTGATTCAGATGCTGAGTGGGCCGTTATCATTGATCCAGATCACTGATCAGCAGCGTTGATACAGTACAAGACTCATGTGTGTGCAGATCAAATTTGAACTATAAGGCTAATATATATTATCTTACTTAATGTATTTTATCAAACTGGACTTAGTGCTTTGACTTAAAATTACAGCGCTGCGTTTTCTTTCTATCTTGTGCACAAGCAAACACTCAAAATGTTTTTATTGAGGTTTATAGCTGCGCCATGCAGCTGAAAGCAAATCGGCGCCATGATTGCATTTTATTCAACTTCCTAACTAGGTTCAGTAACAGGGTTACAAAAAATGGATATCTATTACGTATTTCAAACACTTAATAAAGCCGAAATAGTAATTGCACTTTGTCTTGATGATAAATGTTGATTTACTGTACTTTTATTTCTTTAATCCCATGTTATTAAGCTCATTTTGCACACTGAGCTCATTCGCGCATCCATACACTGTAAATAACTTAAAGTATTTTAACTTAAAATATCTTATATATATATATATATATATATATATATATATATATATATATATATATATATATATATATATATATATATATATATATATATATATATATATATATATATATATATATATATATATACAAAGGCATTTGTGTGTGGACAGCAGAGCAAAAAAATTTCATTGGACAGAGAATGCAACTTCTACTGTACATATGACAATAAACGCTTTGAATCTTATGTATCAGACTCGGAGCCTACAGTAAACTACAGCCAAGATGACGCGCATCAACAAAGAGAGTTCCCAGCAAGTGAATCAGATGCGAGCTGATGGAAAATCAACAAGGGAGATCCAGAAGAATTTAGCAGACCGGGGCATCAAAGTTTCACAAGGAGCCGCAACCCTGCCGCTCATGTCCGAGAAAAATGCACGGGTACATAAGTTTTACATCCATGGATAAATGTAAAGCACACAATATTTGCTACGAGCCAGTTCTAATGATTTTGGATTCGTCTAATTTTTTCTTCTTCTCACAGTGCTATCCTGGTTGCCATTGAAGAAATACATCAGTTTTGACAAACAAAAGTCACAGTGGACTTTAGCAATGGACATTTCTCAGGACTGTCAAAAATGTTGAGGTGTGTTATTAATAATGGGGGGGGGGCACAGTGGAAAATAAAGCTTCTGGTGATCATGTAGAAAAAAATGCTAATTTCTTGTCCTATTTCCTGTTTGATTGTTGAGTTAATAAATATCCACAAAGCGGCAAATAATGGTCTGTGTCTTTTGTCTTTGCCTTAATAACAAGGAGTGTAATAAAAAAAATACTAGCCTATGAAAATGTAGTAGTCATCCTCCAGGGTTTCATGACCATACACGGAAAGTTTCATTTCAGTAGTCACACAATACTGTCTAACTATATTGTACTCTCCGATGATCATCCTAAAAGGTATTCATGCAGCCCCAAACTTAACAACACACCAAAAACCCCTGATCATTCACACCTTCTCCAGAACATTACCATCTCCAAGCAACCCCCCACCACTCCTTTGTTTTCCAATCGCTATGTAAACTTGTCTTTATTCAGTCGTGATTGTAAACATTCCACAACTAATTTGCTGCAATTATACAGCGGTGCATGCGGGCACATCCAGCTTTATCACCGTTCAAACCAATGTGTCAAACACATTATTACATTATGCTAGAAATTAATAGGCTACCAATATTTTCTAGTTTTTTTAGCGTAAAAACCAATAAGCTAAAATTATGCACTTTAAAACAACACCCAGGTTTGCGCTTTGGTTATTCAAATCACAGTGTGTACTTTACGGTATTCTGTAAAATGAGCGCGTTTTGTTGTGCTTTTCAAAACGATTTGACCAATCAGCAGCAGAACAAAATGGCAAAATACTCTTCCTGCTTTTTCTACAGTCGACATGCTGTAGAGCGGAGTGTGACGCAAACGGATAGTAAACATTAGAATGAATGTTGGCGATGAGAATTCCGTGAGAGAAGCGCCATCTTCTGGTCATACCCTGTATTTCAACGAATGGGTAAAACGTTGACACTCCCACAAGAAAGAGGGGGGCCACTCCAGCGGCAGAAATTTAGAGGGGAATTAGCCATATATATGTCTATGGAATTAGCTGGGATTTGGGTGGAGGACGGAGGCCATTCAGCTGGCTTTCAGCCTGAAGGGGAATTTTTAAACCGCTACTACTGTACTTCAGTGGGGACGGGAAAGCTAGTCACAGTTAATGGGATGATTTATGGAGCTAAAAACATATTCCTGGAAGAAAATATGGTAGAGACACCAACTTGTTCAAGAGTAGGGGAGAGGCTCACCTTGCAGCAAAATCCAACCAGAGCTACAAGGGAATTATTTGGATGAAGACACATTCATGTGCTAGAATGGCCTAGTCAAGGTACAGACGTACATCCAACAAAAAATTAAGGGAAGAATCAACAATTTCTATTTACTGATCCTTTCTATCTAGTCTGACTGAACTGAAAGTATTTTACAAAGAAGAATGGATAAAACCTTCAACTAGAAGGAATATACCAAAAAAGACTGGGATAAGTGAGCTCTGCAAAAAAAGGTGGTTCTGCGAAGTAGAATACAAATGATGCATTTTTCAAAACCATGTATCCTATACAGGGCCGTGCAGAAACATTTAGAGGTGCAGGTGCTCAAAGTTTAAAAGGGACACATTAACCAAGACTTTAAAACACCTTACAGCATAAATTATATTATACCATCCTGAATGACAATAACCGATATTTATCAAGAATCTAATAGGGAATGCAAGATAATATATCATTGTCATCAGATGGGGACCATGTAAAGCAAAAGTAGCCTATTTTTTTTTATCAGATGGGGAACAATGTTGCTGTGGAAATGCTGTTGCTGAGCTCTGGCAGCTGATTGAGCAACCATTATAAAGTACATTTTGAAATAATTTAACTTTAATTTAACTGTCAAACATAACCTCATTTGATGGAGGTAAATATCAATTCTGGGACTTTTTGATTTGTCAAATTGTGGCACGTCTGGCTTTCCATACCAGCAGCGGTCCAAATTTTTGATGCAGAATTTCTAAGCTACTGTTTATATGACGTTTTTAGATGTGAGCTGCAACGGCATTGTACTCCTGTATTATGGTGTACACCCTACTTACCTTCAACCTCAAGCGCAATGCAAAGCAGCTAGGGAGTGGTGGCAGAGGCACATTAAGGGCGAGCATTGGTTATTGGCCACCATGTGACTGACAGAAGCTAGATCATTTTATTTAGCTAAATTATTAATAGTCAAATGTTGATTTTGAGGGGCACAGGCAGTCCACCAAACGCATGCACACTGCAAAAGAAAAGAAAAACATAATTAAAACAAGGGCAGTTGATATACCTGATCCTATAATTATGTGCTACTTTGTGTTGGTCTATTTCATAAAATTTCAAGACAATACACTGAAATTTGTGGTTGTAATGTGAAAAAAAGGGACAATGTTTGTGGTGTATACTATTGCAAGGCACAGTGAATTTGCCAACAAATCACATTTTTATATAGTGCAAATGAATGAAGGTAACCAAAATGTTTCCTGGAATTTTAACTTTTAAGCTACACAAATTTGCAGTGACTCAGTTTAAAAATGTAAATAATAGCGTGCAATGTTCCAAATGAGTTTCATATGGGCCAGTGTTCCAGCTCTGTTGCTGGATCTATGTTGTAGTTTAGCTTAGTTTGTTTTTGTTGTATCCACAGGATGGCGCTCTCATCCCACCATGCAAAGTGGTATGACGCACCTTTTCATCATCTACAATGCTAAAGTAAACATAAGTAAATTTTTCAAAATGTAAAGAAATTCAGCAAAAGGGTTAAAAGGTGATTTTCAAACAAACCAGAGTCCATCATTAAACAGTAAAAAAGGGAATTTGCAAATGGAAAATATTTAATATTTTATGCCTCACACACATTTCTTTTGCTTACCCCCCCCCACACTGAAATGTTTCACAATATTAAACTAGCTTTAACATCAGAAAAAACCCTCCTTATATAAAAGAAACAGTTTTTAAACAATGGTTTCGTTTCTTAAGGGAAAAAGCCTATAAAAACCATGCCCTATGTGAAAATGCTTTGGATAGCTGGGTGTAGATCCACCAGCCAAACCCTGGCCTGATTGTTGCCAGACCTGTACAGTCAAGAAAGCACCTAAATATGACCTGTCTGATAAGATGACATAGGCTAAAAGATCTCAAAAAGTAACACATCAGACCCTGATCTAAAAAATTCAAGAAATGATGAGAAACAAAGTCTTAGACATCTATCAGTCTGCAAAGAGTAACAAAGCCATTCCTAAGGCTTTGGGTCTCCAGAACCACAATTAGAACCATTGTTCACAAATAGAGAAAACATGAAACATTGCTGAACCTTCCCAGGAGTGGCTAGCATATCAAAATTACTCCGAGAGCTCATGGAGGTCCCAAAAGAACTCTCAACAAGATCTAAACCACTCCAGACCTCACCTTGCCTCAGTCAAGGTCAGTGTTCATGATTCAGCAGTATGAAACTGGGCAACAATGATATCCATGTGAGAGTTCCAAGGTGAAGAAGCACAGCTGACCAAAAAGAACACCAAGGTTGTGTATATATTTGCCCCCAAAATTTTTTCTTGATGATCCGGAAGACTTTTGGGTAATTATTTTATGGACTGACGAGACAAAAACAGAACGTTTTAGAAAATGTCCCATTACATCTGAGGTAAAGCAAGTACTGCATGGCCAGAAAGAGCATTCCGCAAAGAAGAGTGGGCCAAAATTCCCTCATTGTTAAGACTCTTTGCCAGCCATCCCTAACACCTATGCCTTGTTTCCTCTGAGCAGTACAGCATGGGTCAGTGTGCTACTTTATGGTCCAGCGTCTCACTGGGTCGGCGGCGTTAAACCAAATCACCTAACGCACTAGCATGTGAATGAATGAATTCTTCATTCATACATGAAATATATAAAATAAAAATAAAAAACAAATGTCCACAAGGAAGATATACTAGAAAATAATAAGAAAAAACTGGTATAGGAATCAAGCCTGTAGAAAAAAACATCGTCAGTCCGAACAGGAGCAGGAAGAAGCTTTTTCAGTCCCACCCCAATTGACTCGTGATTGTCGTAAGAAGTGATGTTTTTCTGTCCCCTAATCAATGGACTGTGTTGTTTGATGCCAGTAGCTCCGCCCTAACTGTACAGTACCATTGCCGAATGGACCTACAACTAAGGGAGGCCCAGGAATGGGTCAGTTGTATGAGTTTCTTTTACAATGAAAACATCATCTGCTTTTCTTTGCTTGCTTGAATAAAATTAGGTGGAGGAATTGAAATATTTAGAGGGAAACTGCAAGGGGGCAAATGCTGATCTTTAATTTCACATTCAGTTCCATAACAACATTGTTAGGCCTTCTTTGAGTGACATGAAATTATGCCCAGAAGCATATTTTCTCTCGTGCGCAGCTTGATATGAAGATCAATTGGTAGAATAAGCTTATGTCGCTGACAGATGTCTAACCCTTTGGCTTTGACCCAGCAGCTTCCTATGTTCTCCTTTGGTAGTAATCACTCAGAGATAGTTGGACATCTTTCAGCAGAAGTAGCTTTAGTACTATGTCTCAGGCACATCAGTTTTACAGGACAGGAAGCCAAAGAAAAAGTCTAGCAATATCTGTTAGTTTCATTATATTTCACACAATGAGCTAAAAAAAGATTATTTTTCCATAACTAGGCCTTTAGGATTATGCAGCTGTTAATAAAACAAATCAGAAATAGCAACAATCTAAAATGTGAACATGCCAAAAGTAGGGCAAAGCTAAGTATAATTGGGGAAAATACAAATCCTTGGAACCGACCACCTTCCATAATGTTTATGTTTTCATCAGAAAGGTCAAAGGTTGTTCTGTTCACATTGTATAAAAGAGATAATACAGTTGTTCAGCAAATACAATAGTGAGAAAATATATGGTTTAGATTTCAAAAACCTGAAGCTTGTGTGTTTTATATTTGTAAGTTCGCTCATGCTAAATGATAGCACTTTTTAAGGCTTTGCTCTTTGTCTAAATCTGGCCATTTTAATAGACGAAGAGGATTCTGTCGTGACAATGAATACTTACAGTGAGGCAAAAAAATAAGTTGTCCCACTTAAAAAGATGAGAGAGGTCTGTAATTTTCATCATAGGTACACTTCAACTGCGGGAAACAATGTAAAAAAAAAATCAGGAAATCACATTTTATGATTTTTAAAAGAATTTCTTTGTAAAGTGTTGCAGAAAATAAGCATTTAGCACTTACGTATAAACAAGCAAGAGTTCTGGCCCTCACAGACATGTTACTTTGTCTTTAAGGCAAGGCAAGGCAAGGTAAGTCAATTTTATTTGTATAGCACACTTTCAACAACAGGGTGATTCAAGGTGCTTTACATGATTTGGTGATTTAAAAAACACAAAAAACCCCAATGGAAATTCAAAGTAAAAGAAACACACATTACACATGATACACAATAAAGTAAGAGAAAGATCAATAAAGCAAGAGAGCATGAACACATTTCATACATATGACATCAAGCATTTACTCGAAGGCAATTCTAAACAGATGAGTTTTAGTCTCGATTTAAAGCAGTTCAGAGTTTCAGCAGCTCTTCACTCGTCACGAAGTCTGTTCCAGATAAGGGGAGCATAGAAACTGAAAGCTGCTTCTCCATGTTTAGTTCCGAGTCTAGGGATGTTTAATAGGCTAGAGTTGGAAGACCTGAGTGGTCTTGGTGGTTGGTACCGTGACAACAGGTCTCCAACATATTTAGGTGCTAAGCCATGTAATGATTTATAAACTAGTAGGAGTATTTTGAAGTCTATTCTCTGAGCTACAGGGAGCCAGTGTAAGGACTTTAGAACTGGGGTGATGTGCTCTACTTTCCTGGTTCTAGTGAGGACGCGAGCAGCAGCACTCTGGATCAGCTGCAGCTGTCTGATTGACTTTTTAGGCAGACTTGTGAAGATGCTGTTGCAGTAATCAATCCGACTAAAGATTTATTTATTTATTTATTTATTTAAAAGGAGGTACAATGCATATTGATGAAAATTTTTACAAATGTAAATATGCCAGATTATAGCCTTAGGCTAATTTCCATCTGTAGACCTCCTGGCAGGTTGGTGTTATACATATGTTGATAAAGATATACAAAGACATTGTGTACAGACAGCATAATGAGGGACAGGGATAAGAACAATGATCACATCATGTTACAAAAGATAATAGCAACAAACAACAAGAAACATTTTAAAATTGGAAACATGACTATATTGCACAAACAACAGTTTCACATATACCGTAGCTGTCTTAAGATGGCAATGACCCATATTGCACCGTTCTATATTGCACCGAGCGCTATTACATTAACCCCTAAGATAAATGCATGGATGAGTTTTTCTAGGTCCTGTTGCAACATAAGTCCTTTAATTCTAGAAATGTTCTTCAGGTGATAGAACACTGACCTTGTTATTGCCTTTATGTGACCCTGGAGGTTCAGGTCTGAGTCCATTACTACACCTAGGTATCGTGCCTGATCAGTAGTTTCTAGCTGTATTGAGCTGCGACTGCTGAAGGAGGAGGAGCTGCTCTCTGTCTCTCTCCAGATCCGTTCACTTTATTTTCTTTTCTGTTTGCTTTTCTTATTTTCTTTTCTTAACTTTTTCTTAGTTACTTTATCTACCCAGCCCCTGGAGATTTTGTATTGGACCGGATCTCTTCTTGGATTACTTTTTTATGGACTTATTAACATGGCTTTTTGCTCAGCTGAGGATTTAGAAAAACTGCTCCACAGAATTGAGGGCATTGAAACGAAGCTACGTTGTCTGGAAATTAATTTTGATCTCCACGCTGATTATGGACAAAATGACACAACTTTACCGTTGAATACAAACAGGGAACAGCCTATCAGCCTGGTGTTACATCGGTCTAACAGTGTCACAGAGACTCCCTACAGGCGTCTTAGCGGCAGAACTCTGCATTCTAATAAAGACTGGCCAGCATTAAAACGCACGGAATCATCAACCCCAGCCTGTTCTCCGAGGAAGAAAAAACAAAAGAAACTCCGGCACAGAGAAACCTCTGAACCCAGAACTGCCGCTTCTGCTAAAAGTAAACAAAAGAGGTTTCAGCCGAAAACAAGAGATATTTCTCCACCTGGAATCCCGCTGAAAAACAGATTCGCAGCCTTGAGTTCCCTGAAAGATGACGCAGCCCCCGGGACCAGTCAAAGCCACCAGGAGAAACCCAGCCGCATCAAACAGACACATAGCAAAGTAAGAGCCCCCCCAGCAAAGATTGTCATCATACAAGACGGATCAATTAATGGAACTGAGGCTTTTTGTAGCAAGGACACCAGAGTTTATAGCTGCTACAAAAATACAGTGAGAGAAATATCAGAAAAAATCCAGAACATCTTGGACCAACATCCTACTCTGGAAAAGCTTGTCATTCACGCTGGATCAGCAGATATCGCGATGAGACAATCAGAGATTCTGAAGAGAGACTTTTCTGATCTCCTACCGAGACTTGATGGACTTAAGGTAAACATCCTCATCAGCGGACCAGTCCCTGAAGGGAATGATGAAAGATTTAGCAGACTCCGCATGCTCCATAAATGGTTGAAGAAACAACCAGTTGAGAAGTCATTCACATTTATTAATAATTTCAAAGTATTTGAAAGTGCTAATCATCTGTTCAAAGAAGGGCTGCGTTATCTGAACAAGGCCGGAGTAAGGGTCTTAGCAGCAAACATTTTTTCTTATCAAAATCAGAAAGCAAAACACTTGCTCCCAAAAGCTGACCTTGAGGCGCCCATGGATATCAGAGAACAAAAACAGCAAGTCATGATGACACCACAGGACCGAACAGATAAACAACCATCAGAGATTAAGTCTTCATCTTCCTGTGACTCAGCCACATCAAATGAGTCTCCATTTAGAAACTTTACAGACAGACTGAACGAGCAAATCAAATTTGGGACACACTTAACACCTAAACTTATACTACACCAAATGCCTGGGACTAGTGTCAATAAGCCTGGGAGCTTCCCCCCACTGATTATTACAGATATTTGATATTTGAGGGAACCGGGCAATAAATCCACCCCTGCCGTCTCCTAGAACTCGCCCGGTACCCCTGAGGCTATATCAGTGATTATCAGCAGCAGGAAACATAAACCGTTAACCACACGCTCTCATTTAAACAAAATCTCAAATTGATAACCTGTCAGAAGGTTCAGCTGCCCATCATCACAATACTCAAGTTAGCTTTATTAAACATTAGATCTCTATCCGGGAAGTCTTTTCTTATCAATGACTTCATCACTGAGCATAATTTACACGCCCTTTTTTAATCAGAAACTTGGCTAGATGAAAATAACGAAACAACTTCATTAATAGAATCTAGTCCTCCAAATTACAATTTCTAAAGCGAGAACAGAAAACACAGAATAGGTGTAGCCACCATCTTTCACAACTCAATGAACTTTAAAAAGGTAACTCTGGGCACGTTTGATTCTTTTGAATACCTAGCCACCCAGATAAATGAGCCTAACAAAGCTTTATTTCTAAGTTTATATAAACCACCAAAACACTACTCTAACTTCTTTAATGATTTCAATGACCTTCTATCTGCAATATGTATTGACTGTGACCAACTAATCATTGTGGGGGATTCTACCACAGTCTGTATTTATGCGGATGTCATTGAATACTTTGACGAGGGCAGTCTCGGTGCTGTGGTGAGCACGGAAACCAGACTGAAAAACATCAAAACGGTTTGTCATTGTTATGAAGATATTTAACTGCTGAAACACTGCTTTTTCAATAATCTTACTGATGAATGGAAGATTAGAGATCGGCCTGTAGTTCTGCATTAACGTGTTGTCCAGATTCGTCTTCTTTAGCAGTGGTTTAATAACTGCTGTTTTTAAAGCCTGGGTGAAGACACCTGACAGGAGGGAGTAGTTCACTATTTGAACAAGATCAGACACAATAACAGGAAGAATTTTCTTTAGAAAAGCTGTGGGTAGGATATCAAGACAGATTGACCGTCTAATTGTTAGAATCTTTTCAGTGAAAAAGCTGGCAAATTCATTGCAGGCCCTGGTAGAGTTTAGTTCTGGGGCTACTGTCACTAAAGGATTAGTTAGTCTTTCCACTGTTGCAAATAGAGTCCGTGCATAATTAATGTTTCTGTTAATGATTTCAGAAAAGAACAATTCCCTAGTTTCTTTTATAGTTAGCTGATATCTATTTAGTCTCTCTTTGTACATCTCACAGTGGACCTGGAGTCGAGTTTTCCGCCATTTTCTCTCGGCTTGTCGACACTCTCTTTTTTCACTACGTACCAGTGGATTACTTGCCCACGGAGACTTCTTTCTACCTGAGACTACTTTCACTTTAGTTGGAGCAATGGAATCCATGATGTCTGAGATTTTCGCAATGAAATTATCTACCAGCTTATTTACTGAGTTTGAGTTGGGAGATGAGGGGGATGTGGTGGAAGGGTAAATACGTTTAAAGGTTTCTACTGAACTGTCCCCTAGAAAACGCTTTTTTATAGTGGTCTTACTGTGGCTGGATAATTTAGCAGAGATGGTACTTTCAAAGAAAATACAGAAATGGTCAGATAACGCAATATTAATTACAGAGATGTTTGAAATATTTAAACCTTTGCTGATAATTAAGTCCAGAGTGTGTCCTTTATTGTGTGTTGGTTGTTTGACATGCTGGGTCAGGCCGAAGTTGTGGAGAGTATCATCTAATGTTTTTGCTTGTCTATCTTGGGGGTTGTCGGTATGGATGTTAAAATCCCCCACAATGATTAGTTGGTCACAGTCAATACATATTGCAGATAGAAGGTCATTGAAATCATTAAAGAAGTTAGAGTAGTGTTTTGGTGGTTTATATAAACTTAGAAATAAAGCTTTGTTAGGCTCATTTATATGGGTGGCTAGGTATTCAAAAGAATCAAACGTGCCTAGGGTTACCTTTTTAAAGTTCATTGAGTTGTGAAAAATGAATGGAGTAGTTTCATTATTTTCATCTAGCCAAGTTTCTGATTAAAAAAGGGCGTGTAAATTATGCTCAGTGATGAAGTCATTGATAAGAAAAGACTTCCCGGATAGAGATCTAATGTTTAATAAAGCTAACTTAAGTATTGTGATGATGAGCAGCTGAACCCTCTGACAGGTTATCAATTTGAGATTTTGTTTAATATGAGAGCGTGTGGTTAACGGTTTATGTTTCCTGCTGCTGATAATCACTGAAATCTTAGACTCAGGGGGGGTGCCGGGCGAGTTCTGGGAGACGGTAGGGGTAGATTTATTGCCCGGTTCCCTCAAATATCAAATATCTGTAATGATCAGTGGGGGGGAAGCTCCCAGGCTTATTGACACTAGTCCCAGCGGTTTGGTGTAGTCTAAGTTTAGGTGTTAATTGTGTCCCAAATTTGATTTGCTCGTTCAGTCTGTCTGTCAAGTTTCTAAATGGAGAATCATTTGATGTGGCTGAGTCACAGGAATATGAAGACTTAATCTCTGATGGTTGTTTTTTTCTGATATTTCTCTCACTGTATTTTTGTAGCAGCTATAAACTCTGGTGTTCTTGCTACAAAAAGCCTCAATTCCATTAATTGATCCGTCTTGTATGATAACAATCTTTGCTGGGGGGGCTCTTACTTTGTTATGTGTCCGTTTGATGCGGCTGGGTTTCTCCTGGTGGCTTTGACTGGTCCCGGGGGTTGCGTCATCTTTCGGGGAACTCAAGGCTGCAAATCTGTTTTTCCAGCAGGATTCCAGGTGGAGAAATATCTCAGAGCTTTTTCTGTGCTGGAGTTTCTTTAGTTTTTTCGTCCTTGGAGAACGGGCTGGGGTTGATGATTCTGTGCGTTTTACAGCTGGCCAGTCTTCATTAGGGTGCGGAGTTCTACCGCTCAGGCGCCTGTTGGCTGAGGGAGTCTCTGTGACACGGTTAGACCGATGTAACACCGGGCTGCGAGGCTGTTCCTCCGTGTGTGTATTCAGCGGTAAACTTGTGTCGTTTCCATAATCAGCGTGGAGATCAAAATTAATTTCCAGACGACGTAACTTCCTTTCAATGCCTAAAGGAGCTAAATTCAGTGCAGTTCATTTCCGGTCTAATTTATTATATTAAAACTGTTTTCAAATTTACACTAATTAAATGGAATCCATTGATTGTATTTTAGATCGAAATGAGAAGTAACAGCTTACCATGAGAAATCTTGATTAGCATTAGCTAGCTGGGTCAGATACTGTCATGTGACTTAAGGCAAGGCAAGGCAAGTTTATTTGTATAGCACAATTCATGTTACAAGACAATTCAAAGTGCTTTACATAAAACATCAAAAACATTACAGCAGGGTGCAGAAAAAGCAAAAGCACAGGCATAAAAACCATGATTTAAAAAAAAAGAAAAAAAGGAAAGAAAAAATCTTAAAAGAAGCCGTGCAGATTTAAAACTTAGAATAAAAATCTAATCAAAAGCAGAACAGGTGGGTCTTTAACCTGGATTTAAATAAACTGAGTGTTTCAGCTGATCTGAGGCTTTCTGGGAGTTTGTTCCAGACATGTGGAGCATAGAAGCTGAATGCAGCTTCTCCATGTCTGGTTCTGACTCTGGGAACTGATAAAAGAGCGGATCCAGATGACCTGAGGGGTCGAGTAGGTTCATACTGGGTCAGGAGATCACCGATGTATTTTGGTCCTAAACCATTCTGAGCTTTATAGACCAGCAGCAGAACTTTGAAGTATATCCTCTGACAGACAGGGAGCCAGTGTAAAGACCTCAGAGCTGGACTGATGTGGTCCACTTTTTTGGTTTTAGTGAGAACTCGAGCAGCAGAGTTCTGGATGAGCTGCAGTTTCCTAATTGATTTTTTAGGTAGACCTGTAAAGACGCTGTTACAATAATCAAGCCGACTAAAGATGAATGCATGGACTAGTTTTTCCAGGTCCTGCTGAGACATCAGATCTTTTATCCTTGAGATATTCTTAAGGTGATAGTAGGCAGATTTTGTGATTGCCTTAATGTGTTTTTCAAAGTTTAGGTCTGAGTCCATCACTATACCCAGATGTCTGACGTGGTTGGTGGTTTTTAGGTGTATGGACTGAAGCCCTGTGGTGACCTTCAATCTTTTCTCTTTAGCTCCAACGACAATTACCTCCGTTTTGTTTTTGTTCAACTGCAGAAAATTGTGGCACATCCAGTCATTAATTTCCTCAATGCATTTGCCAAGAGCCTGTACAGGCCCTTGGTCTTCTGGTGACATTCTAATATATTTCTGTGTGTCATCTGCGTAGCTATGGTAACTTATATTGTTGTTATTTATTACCTGTGCCAGTGGGAGCATATAGATGTTAAGCAGAAGAGGTCCCAGGATGGAACCCTGGGAAACCCCACATGTAATTCCCGTCTGCTCAGATGTAAAGTTACTTATTGACACAAAGTACTTCCTTTACTCTAAGTACGTTTTGAACCAGTTTAGTACAGTGCCAGAGAGACCCACCCAGTTCTCCAGTCGTTTGAGTAAAATAATGTGGTCAACTGTATCAAATGCAGCACTGAGATCCAGTAAAGACTTAGACTTAGCTAGAAGTTTGCTAGATACCTACTCCATTAAAAGTATAGAGCTGTGTACCACTTGTTGGATGTTAACATAGATATATTAGAGAGTATTACCAGACTGTGTATTGTAGAATCTAAGAAAAAGAAAATCCAAGTCCTAAAATATGCTATTGACTGATTGATGTAAATATGAAAAGTGATCTTAAGTCAACAGCATGTCCACCTATAATACTGTATCAACGCTAATTGGTGTTCCAGGAGTTTGTATACCTTTTCTGCATGAAAGAATTGAGTGATATTTGGAGAAACCTGAAAACAGAAAAAGCATATATTCTATATTTGAAGAGGTTATATTTGAATGACAGTGCCATGCATACTTATTCCTAACCTTTAAACTCTTTTTTTCCCCTTTTTTTCCACATTACAACCACAAATCTCATTGTACCTTGTTAGGACTTTGATAGACCAACACAAAGTAGCAGATAATTGTGAAGTGAAAGAAAAATAATGGCAGGTTTTCAAAAACCTTACAGTGTTACTTAAAGAAGCACCCAAGATATCCACGGTTATATTGGAGGAGCAGTTCAAGTCGACAGCTCCGGTGGGAGAACTTGTCAAATGGACAACTGTAAGTCATGCACTTGGCCAAAGGGGATTAGAAGTTGGATGGAGACAAACCCAGGCAAATCCTGGATTAAAACCTGTCAGAGGCTGCAAATTACTTAAGAATGAGTTTAGTCTTCCACCCTTCCACAACCTTAACAGTACAGCCAGAGCTACAAAGGAATGCTTTAGAGTAAAGTACATTTATACTTTAAAATGGTTTAGACTTTCATCTAAATAAGAATTTTATACATCAGAATGGTTTAAAACCTTGTATCTGTCAGGATCCAGCAGGAGGAGCTGTTTCCACCTTGCTCTACAGGTGCTGGAGGCTGAAGCAGCGACAGGTGGAATCAATTACTGCAATCACCCCAGCAGTATTTAGAGGGAGCGGATCCACCAGACGGACGTCAGATGATTCCGTTTCTCAGAGTGGTAAACCTGACCACAGTTTCTCGAGGTATGCTCTATTCCTATCTGTGGACTTACCCTGTTCTCTCCTGTGTTCCTCGTAGCAGTTCCTTCTGGGCTTCACCTGTAGTTCTGGAATTCCTCATCAACTCTCCGGCGTACTCTCGATGCTTTCACGTTGGTCCCTGTCCTTGGCGTCCGTCTCCTTGGGGTGTGGCCGCTCCTACAAACTCTGCTGTACCACCAGTCCAACTGCTGCAGCTCCGTCGGCTCCAAGTCTCCCTCATATCTCCCAGCCACCTGTGGAAGAGTACTCCTTCAACATCTAAACAGCTCCAGGAATCCTGCATCTACTGGATTACTGACCTCTCCCTCCAAGTCCGGTATTATTCCTCACCAGTGAGTTAAAACCCATGTTTCCTTAACTCAAAAAAGAACAGTTCCGATAGTCTTGATTTCCATACTCGCCACCTGTTGAGTCCCCTACCAGACGGGTTCCCGTGACTTCCCTGACAGAAGGAAATAGACTCAAGTTCACAGTTTTCTAAATGTTTGAGTGTCCCTGTGTCTGCTTATGAGTCAACCCTTAATTATGACAGTATCATTCTCCTTCCACTGCATAATTATGTGCTTCACTGTGTTGGGTTTTTTTTTTCTAAAAAACCCAGTAATATACATAGAATGTTTGAGGCCATTATGTGACAAGTGAAAAAGTTCAAAATAATCTTACATGTTTTAAAAAAAGTATTATTGCAGTGTTCTATGGTGATAAGTGCGCAAATAGAAAAAAGCTTGTTAGATGCTGTTCTCTTTTTTTTTTTTTTTTTTTTTTACAGGGTCATCAATAAATGGATCATGGCATCAAGGAAATCCCCCCCCCCCCCGAACAAAGGGGCCTTTCTGTACTCTTCAAGTTTTCCTGTCTCCCAAAGGATCCCACTGTAATATTTTCTACACCTAAAGCATCTAGAGACTCCTACCATAAATAAAGGACTAATCTATCAGCCGCTTTAACCACTATGCCTTAATTTACATTCTAGAGAAACTTTAGAACACGAGGAAGAATCAACACATTGTTGTTCAAAGCCACAACCTTTGTTATGTAACTTATTTCATCTCTTTAACACCATAAACTGTCTCTATGACTTGCCCGAAAGTCAAAGCACAGCCCATCTTGTCCTAACCAGTTTAATCTGCCATTGTACTCCCAGTACGCCCTGCATCATATCCTGCAGCAGTTCCTTCCCAAGCAGTTGATGAGCTATGTTATGTAACAGAGATACTTTTCAGCTCAAAGCTTAACTGGGTTCTTTCTGTGAACTGTCATGAGTTCCCTGTTTCCTATGTTTTCCTCACAGCCCCTTCCTTACCTGCTGATTAGATTGTTGCTCTCACCAGTGCTGCTGCCTACATAAAACTCCTGCTCTGCACTCACTCAGTGTGAGATTGTCTGTCATCATCCTCACTGCCTTTGAGCAGTCCATGTCATAGTTCCTAATTGTGTACCTGACCTGTTATCTGCCTCCTGACCACTGCCTCTACCTGCTTCCTGCCTGCACTGAGTTACTCAGATCTTGGCTATGAACCTTGCTTCAAACTGAAGTAATTATTTTTGGACCCAAAGAGGAACGATCAAGAGTCAGCACACAGCTTCAGTTAATACAGCTAGAAACTACTGATCAGGCACAAAATCTGGGTGTAATAATGGACTCAGACCTGAACCTCCAGCGTCACATAAAGGCAATAACAAGGTCAGCCTTCTATCACCTGAAGAACATTTCTAGGATTAAACGACTGATGTTGCAACAGGACCTCGAAAAACTCATCCATGCGTTTATCTTTAGTCGGATTGATTACTGCAACAGCATCTTCACAGGTCTGCCTATAAAGTCAATCAGACAGCTGCAGCTGATCCAGAATGCTGCTGCTTGCATCCTCACTAGAACCAGGAAAGTAGAGCACATCACCCTAGTTCTAAAGTCCTTACACTGGCTCCCTGTAGCTCAGAGAATAGACTTTAAAATATTCCTACTAGTTTATAAATCATTACATGGCTTAGCACCAAAATATGTCGAAGACCTGTTGTCACGATACCAACCACCAAGACCACTAAGGTCCTCTAATTCCGGTCTACTTAACATACCTAGAATTAGAACCAAATATTGAAAATAAAAAATTGAAATAAAAGGGGCCCCAGGATGGAGCCCTGGGGTACCCCACATGTGATTTCAGTTCGTTCTGATGAAAAGTTTCCAATTGAAACAAAGAAGTCCCTGTTCTTTAGGTAAGACTCAAACCAGCCAAGTACTGTACCAGTACTGTAATAGTTGAATGTGCAGCTATGGGTCTCTACATGTGTACTGTTGAATTTATGACATGTTATGTCATTACTTTTATTAACAGCTGCTACAGACCATATGACCCAGATGCTTAAACGTAAGGCTGTGGAAGTTTCCACCCAGAAACATGGTTGAGGACTTTGGTGTGATGCTTAAACCATTTCATGAAGGAACATTTGCTGTTTCAGCGGATTAAAAGATATTCATAATCCTCATGTCTGATTTTACACAGATCTAATGTTAAGACCACCAACATTTAATTGATCTTCAATCGTGACGTTGGTGGCGGGGGCTTCCCTGTGGATGTTGCAGGATTAACCGCTCTCTCTGCAAACTCTCTGTTAGATTGTGACCTCGGGATTATCTCTGTGATTTTGCAGGTGTTGGAGAAAATGGCTTGACTTTGTACAACTTTTCACACTGATGTGAGGGTAGTCTGATGGGCTGTTTCAAAGTCAGAGAGCAGCCAGGAAGTTAACTGTGGTGCCTTGCAAAAATATTTAATTTCACATTTCATCAGATTACATTTTAATGGGTGGCCATCCCACCCCCAATGCAGGACCCATCGACACCAGCACCAAAGCACCACTTAAAAAAAAAAAAAAAAAAAAAAAATGATTGTAGACCAGATAATGCTGTTGATTTATTTCTTACAAACTGCCATTCGGTGAATACAAACATAGGGAAATAATTTTTAAGATAAAGTATATCTAAACTGTTCATTCTCCCAGTCCTTAAAGAGCAACTTACCCCACTACCAGAGTCTTACTCCACCTACATTTCCGGTTTGAAAAATGCGGCAAAAGGAGGCGTGGCCTGGCGGACCGAGGGTTGCGGGGGTGCAGAGGGTTGGGCGGCATCAACACTTTCTCGCTATTCCAACTCCAACTCGCTACAGAGGCGTGGCTGAGACTAAGCTTGTTTTATAATCCACAGCAGCAATCACCGCAGACCACTGATGATAAAACATGTGTCAAATGTCTCTGAGCGTATGTTGTGGAAGCCGTTTTTCCCGGGCCAACCCTGCATGTGCTCCAGCTGTTAGAACAAACTTTGAGAATCAGTAGTCTCACGACGAAGATTACAAGGTCTGATCAAATATCTAGATGTTTCTCAGACATATTCTTCAAAATTGTGTAATTTTCTTCTAACCTCTGGTTAACTGGCTAAATCAAAACTTCTTGGACTGGCCTGAGGGGTTTACTTTAAAGCAAGTTCAACAAAGCTGGATATTCAACCTGGCTCAACAAACCTAAAGCTGTTCTTACATGTCACGAAAATGTATTTGCTCCCAGATGTCTGTTTTTGTTAGTTGGTCACACAGACAAAGAATATCTGTGTATTTACAAAAAAGTAGGGTTCAAATGATTTCAGTTATTGAGGGAAAAAAGCTTACCCCACTACCAGAGTCTTACTCCACCTACATTTCCGGTTTGAAAAATGCGGCAAAAGGAGGCGTGGCCTGGCGCACCGAGGGTTTCGGGGGCGCAGAGGGTTGGGCGGCATCAACACTTTCTCGCTATTCCAACTCGCTACAGAGGCGTGGCTGAGACTAAGCTTGTTTTATAATCCACAGCAGCAATCACCGCAGAGCGGAAAACAATGCCCAATTCCAAATCTGGTGCAGTGTAGAGTTTTGACTTAAAGAACGTGCCACATTGACAGTTTTTGGTAGAAAATGAATATTTTTACTAAAATGGACTAAAATACCAAAAAGAATGACCAGACATGTAGACACCACCATTAGACACTTATTTATATAGTTTAATTTGGGGGTAAGTTGCTCTTTAGGTAGAAGGCTGTAATAATGGCTAGTTATAGAATAGAATAGAATAGAATAGAATAGAACTATCCTTCATTGGATCCCGCTAGGGAAATTCAAGTTATAGGCTACTAGCAAAGTGACATGCAAATGGAAGCATGCAGATGCAATTTTTTTTTTACCCCTGACCCTCCAATAATAATAATAGCAAGAAGATAGACTGTACAGTAAAGTAAAATGTACACTGTAAATTTGACTCCAACAGCTAAAATGTGTGCCGGTAGATAGATGAATTTCCCATTTACTGACAGGAAATGAGATTGTTAAATTGACTTCTAAAGGTTTTAGATACCTTTTGAGAGTAACTTTATGGAAGCTGATTATTACGGGAGGAAATTCTGTGTACCTGTTCGATCTTGAATCTGTGCTGGATGACAGATTTTAGCTGATGATATTCAAAAAACACATTTCTATCAATGCCATAAGCCATACTTTTTCATACTTTTTATTTTTCCATATTTCTTTCATTTCTAAAAAAAATTTCTACATTGTGTTTTAACACAAAATTCTACTTAAGTACATTAAGGTTTGTGGTTATAGCGTGACCAACGGTGAAAAACCTCAAGGGGTGTGAATCATTTTGCAACATTTCATGTGTTGGGAGTGGGAGAGAGTCATATTTTTCAGAAATGTTGTCCTATGCTTACATCTTTGAAAAATAAAAAAAATTAAATTTACTCAAGAAAAAGTAAGTGACTGACAGTTGAGTGTATTATTTAAAGCTTTAGTGGGTAAAATAATGACACACTTGGGTGTGCATTTGGGTTAGGGAGTGTAATCTGTGCGTGTTGTTAGAGCAGCAGTGATAGATTTTCCTCTCTGCTTCCTGGTGGATTAGTCTGAAGCATCATTTGTATTGTCCCAACAGCAGTATTTGACCCATCAGAGGGACACATGCTGTCTATTATAGTTATGTTCAGGGTTTAGACTGACCTAAAGCATTGGTGTATATTTGATTTTTTTGACTGCTGCAAACTCTCCAAACCAGTCAGTTTCTCTTCATGTGACAGCCCATGATATTGTTATTGTATGGGCATAAAATTCAGGGAAAGATGCTTGCCTTCTTGACTTCTCTTATTTTTGTGTTTTTGATGCCAAAAACTCATGTTGATTTCCTCTAACAAAAACGTTCTTCAGCAGACCACTGATGATAAAACATGTGTCAAATGTCTCTGAGCGTATGTTGTGGAAGCCGTTTTTCCCGGGCCAACCCTGCATGTGCTCCAGCTGTTAGAACAAACTTTGAGAATCAGTAGTCTCACGACGAAGATTACAAGGTCTGATCAAATATCTAGATGTTTCTCAGACATATTCTTCAAAATTGTGTAATTTTCTTCTAACCTCTGGTTAACTGGCTAAATCAAAACTTCTTGGACTGGCCTAAGGGGTTTACTTTAAAGCAAGTTCAACAAAGCTGGATATTCAACCTGGCTCAACAAACCTAAAGCTGTTCTTACATGTCACGAAAATGTATTTGCTCCCAGATGTTGTCTGTTTTTGTTAGTTGGTCACACAGACAAAGAATATCTGTGTATTTACAAAAAAGTAGGGTTCAAATGATTTCAGTTATTGAGGGAAAAAAGCTATCCAAACCAACTTGGCCCAATTTGAAAAGAGTAATAACATTGAAGGTCAATGGGACGCAACCTCAAGTCAATGACTCAATGCAATCTGCTGGGATTCCTTAAGTAGGAAACTAACTAAAACTTTAAACTAATTGGAATGTTTGTATGATTGTATTGAAATTACTATTCTTGTGAAGTGCCTTGAGATGACATCTGTTGTGAATTGGCGTTATATAAATAAACTGAATTGAAATTGAACTGGCAGAACAAATATATAACAAAAAGTGGCTTTATGAAGTCATTTATTGTTTTTGTGGTGACTGCCTGCAACTTCGGCTTTGAGCATGCACGATTCGTTAGCATTCTGGACTCAGTGGGGTAAATATCTCTTCTGAGTCCAGATGGACCTGGGAGTGGACGAAGCTGCAGCGGACTGCCTGCTGTGAAGGTTCTGAGCCGGGAGACGAGCCCACGGCTGCACCGCTGCTCAGTGAGAGTAACAAGGATACATGCTTAACCCAAAACTCTGCAATAACCCCAGAAAAGTCGCTGGACTTTTTTCTAGTTGCTTTTTAGACAAAGAATCGCTGGTTGGGTCTGAAAACCCACTAAATATAGCAACAAAATCGCTAAATTGGCAACACTGTCTGCAACTCACCGCTCATCCTCACTCATCTTGCCCTCGCCACGACAACGTCAGCTTATGATAAGTAGGCCTACGGACAGCCAATCGATGTCCACTTCAGGGTGTGCTTAACCCCTAACAACTCAAGCACAATAAGCCCAAAGCATAAAAACTGATTTTATTTAAAGGCAACTCACATGCAGAAACAGTAAAATTAATCATTAAAAATTAGATTAACGCGATTAAAAAACACAGCGCGCTAAATGTGGCCGTAATTAATCAATTGCAATTAATCCCTATCATTTGACACTTTCAAAACCATCAAGCCAGGACTTCTGAGGGACAAGCCGGAGCTTTCAGGAGTGGACCACCACATACAGTGGTGGAGTATGCGAGGACACAGGGGTGTGTCTCCGACAGGCTGGTCTGCAGTACGACTGAGAACTCTGCTGGCAATGTTCCTCTTCCCCCTCTACACTGCAGACTTCTCCATCAACTCCCCACACTGCCACCTTAAGAAGTTCTCTGATGACTGTACCATAGTCGGCATCATCACAGGTGACTCACCTGGAGAATCCTCAGAGTACAGACAGTGGACTCTGGACTTTGTGGACTGGTGCAAGCAGAACCACCTTCTGATGGTAAAACCAAAGAGCTGGTGGGACTTTTGTAGGCGCAGACCCACCACACTGACACCGGTGAACATCCAGGGAGTGAAACATTGAGATAGTGGACTCTTATAAGTACCTTGGTGTTCACCTAAACAGTAAACTGGACTGGAGCAACAACACTAAACACTTCCTGTAAAGAGCATTCTTTACAGGAAGGGTCAGAGCAGATTCTACCTGCTGAGGAGGCTGAGGTCTTTTGGAGTCCAGGGAGAACTCCTAAAGACCTCCTCTTACTCTGTGGTTCCATCAGCCATCATTTATGGTGTCATATGTTGGAGCAGGAGTTTATCTACAGCTGAAAGGAAGTGGTTGGATAAGTTCATCAAGAAGGCCAACTCTGTTCTAGGATGTCCCCTAGATCCAGTGCAGGCGGTGGGAGACAGAAGGACTCTGGCTAAAATAACATCACTGATGGAAAGTGTCTCCCACTGCAAGCATGAAGCTGTTGGTGTCCTGCAAAGCTCCTTTAACAACAGACTGCTGCATCCTAGAAGGACCCTTTTTCGCAGGTCCTTCCTCCCTGCAGACAACCAGAACTCCTCCCAACAAACTCAAAAATGTTTACACCGCTGCTGTTATTTGCACTGTTAATTCAATTAACATTTCTGCTGCTGTTATTTGCACATCTGGTTTTCACAGCTTATATTCTTTTAACTTCATGGAAATAATACGTTTACTTTTTAATGCATGAAACATACACATTCTGTAAATATTTTTTGTTTTTAAATTGTCCTACTCAGTTGCACATAATCTGAGTATGCCACTTTTTTTTTTAAAGGGGGGGGGGGGGGGGGTATTATGCTTCTTCCAGGCACATATTACTCTTCTATAGCAAACTCCAATAAAATTGTCACCTTAACTCTTTTAAAAGTCCGTCATATATCCAAATCCACCTTAAAGAAATTTACTTCCGTATTGGACGCCTTGATTTTCGCCTGTGCCTCTCTAAGACCCTCCTACTCTTTGTGACACTCCCCCTTCAGTTCGTCACATACGTGCATCATCGCAGCATGCGCGGAGTCGGAAAACCTAAGCAACCCTAAGATCTACCAGCAGAGACCGGCAGAGACTCAAAGATTACTCTAACATGAGCGAATGGGTCAGAGCAACACTTCAGGCATGTTTTTAATGAGGGAAAGACAGGTTCTCAGGATATCGAGCTTCAGAAAATCCATTTTGCATAATACCCCCCCTTTAAATAACTGCTCAGACTTTTTGTCCTTAATGTACATATTATTAATTCTGTTTTTATACTTTTCTATTTTTCTTGTGTGAATCTAAAGGCTTCTATTACCTGCCACTTTGCTGCTGTTACAGCTGAATTTCCTCTTCGTGGGGCAATAAAGGATTGTTCTATTCTAAACTTAAGAGTTGGTTCTGCCATCCTTGGCGGCATTGACTGTCATCAAATATTTGGGATAATGAATCTTTTACATGGTTGTGGATGTCATATCGGAGAATTCTTTTGGGGTTTTTTGGCCATTCAGGAGCAAACTTGCTCCATAACTTAAATGACCTTGGGTCAAAGGTTGCAAACTGATGTCGGGATATTCTCAATGCATGGTTCAGTAATCTACACCAAGCTGTCCAGGCTCTGAGGAAGGAAAGTCACTCCTGACCTCCTCCAAAACTCTTGAGGATATATTTTTTAATTATTATTTTGCAAATGTAAAGCGGTGCTTTAGAGGTTCTTTTGTGACCCCCTGAATGAGTCACTGATGGTCTCTTAGGGTAATTTAGGTTGACCACTCCCTAGGAAGGTTTCCTATTGTTCCATGTTTCTATCATTTGTGGATAATGATTTTCTTCACTGTCGTTTTCTGGTGTCCTAAAGCCTTTGATAGACATTTTTCAGACATATAGACGTCAATTACTGTCTCATGGGTTCTTGATGTGTTGCTTTTGTCATCCTTTACCCTACTTAATGTTGTCAGACAGGTTCCAGTTAAGGGATTTCAGCATTTAGGTGGAGAAAGTTCTCAACCATTCACTCAGGGATGGTTGCCGTGTTTCTGTGTGCTGTGTTGTTATACACTGCTTCGCCAGCAACTCTTCCAATTGTACAAAGGCCGGTTGTTTGCCGATGTCTGTTGATACCACTTCCCTTTGAGTTACAACCAGTCAGCGTGAGTTAACCCACCCAGCAACAATATCGGGCAATTTCCAAGTACATACCCCAAGGCTGGTACTCGGTTGGTTCCTTAAGTTGCCCGGAAAGTGGTTCTTTCAGGCCAGCCTGTTGAATTGGAGACACACGCATATCGTGAAGGTCAGGTAAGATTACCCTGAAGTTCCGACAGTGGAAATACGCCTTAGTGACTCAGTTACTGAGGTGGACTATGGTCAAGTGGTGACATAGAAATATAAAATAGTATGTCATCAGCGTAGATATTGTACAATCTCCTACAATCGATTCTGTTGCTGTGACAACTATTAGTCCTATACTCAAAATTCTGGCCTTCGTGAAAATCTGGTAAGAGGAAAGCTTATTGTTTACAGAAACCTTTAAAGAGGCTACATGCAACTTTTTCCCCAAAATAAATGTAACAACAGCCTTTGTATTTGACCATTTATGACTCAAACATCTCCTGATGAGCATACTGACACCTTGTCATCTTACATTGGGTGCACTTATAAGCCTGTATCCAATTTTTCCTATTTTCTGTCGGGTCGGATTTTTCGCGTGCTGTCTGCAGATGTGACGTCAAGCGAGTTCATGTTAAACGTTTTAGATCCCTCTGCCACCTCCGCTAGTCAGGAATTAGCCTACACTCGCAAGCAGTGCAATGTGTCATTTATATTGCAAACCAACTTAGTTTCTCAAACAATATATGTATTTGACTGTTCTTACCTCTGTAAACATAATGTTGACTTCTTTGCAGCGGATGACTTGTGAAGTGTGCACTTACGAGTGCGCGCTGTGAGAGCGAGCAGAAAGGAAGAGCAGTTCCGTTTTTTTGGCCACAAGGGTCAATCATTTAAATTTCATAAAACTGCATATAGCCTCTTTAAGAACTCCTGTATATAGTTTGTCAGTTTTAAAGTGGCTTAGTCTACTTCTAGTTGTCAGACATGTTCTATTTAATGTACTTCTTGATTCTACAAGTCTAACTTTAATTAGACCTGGGTGTGCTTAGAGACAAACAAAAATGGTAGTTCATCTAATTTTAGAAGGTATGCAATTTCATCTTCACATAGGGTCTTGTTGGTACAGACTTTAAAAAAACAAAACATACTCTGACTTTTTAATTCTACATCTTCATGGCTGATATCGAAAATGGAAGTGACAAATCAAAGAATCATAAAACTGTATCCTAGGTCAATGGGTAACAAGTTCTCCTATCTCCGTCTGATTAAAGGTGATTGATTTGGTAAATCATAAGACTTTTTTTAATCATGTAAATCATAAGACTTGTTTTAATTATCTACAATTAATCTACACTGAACTTCTTCAGGGGATAATTGATATGATTTATAAATCAGCTGTCTTTATTTGTTTTTATGTATACAAGTGGAGTCAGTCGACAATCTGATGACTGAAGAAGCCACGTCCTTGAGGATGTAATGTAAATGGGCTCTTAGTGTGATATAGCCTGAGGACATCGCTTTGGCCCACATGTTTATTGAAAAGTGCTTGTTATGCAACACTTCGTTCTGTTAAGCTCAACCAAACCCTCCACAGGCTCTGAAATGATTTCACCAGGTCCATGTGGTGTGAAGAGCGGATGAAAAACATTGCTGTGTTTGTGAGCTACATGAGATTTTTATGTGCGGCTCTGACTGTTTTGTCACCTACGGTCAAACTGGAGTGTTCCTCACGAGGTCATGGTTGACAACAATCTGTTTATATCTCAACAGTAAACTCATCAGCAGATTCTATTCATCCCTGACCACAGATCACCCTTTATCATAGATTGACTTTTATTAGACAAGCAGCGGATTGCAAGAAATTCAGATACCTTCAGATAAATTGGATTGGGGATGTCTTTTCTTCAGCAGAGACTTGAATGCATTCAGAGTTAATGGGGGGACTGATGGGGCTAAATCAAAGGAATCCTGGAAAAGAAAAACCTGGGAGAGGCTGCAAAAGAATTCATACGGGGGCAAAAGTTTTCCTTTCAGGAGGATGACAACCCTAAATGTGATCCAGAGTTACAATACAATGGTTTGGATCGAAGCATAGTGACATGATCGAATGGTCCAGTCACAGTCCAGAGCTAAAGCCAATGAAGAATCTGTCGCAAGATTCGAAAATTGACATTACCAAATGCTCTCCATCGCCTCTCACTGGGGTAAGAAGAACAGGGTAGAAAATGTTCAGTCTTTAGATGTGACAAGCTGTTAGACATATGCCAGAAGAAATAAACATTGAATTACAGCAAAAGGTCATTCTGCCAGATTTTAATATAAAAAAAAAGAAAAAAAAAGAAAAAGAAAAAAAAAAAAAAAAAAATATATATATATATATATATATATATATATATATATATATATATATATATATATATATATATATATATATATATATATATATATATATATATATATATATATATATATATATATATACATATATATATATATATATATATATACATATATATATATATATATATACATATATATATATATATATATATATGTCACAATAAGCAATAAATCAATTAATCGCATGATAAATTCAAATCAGATTGATAGTTTTTCCAGCTACTATAATTTCCATTTGCATGCTTGTTTGTTTTCCCTCCTGTATCTCCCTTTTTCTACCAAAGTGACTGGGTGAAAAAAGGCAAATATGGTTGATATATCTATATGTAGTGGCAGAGTGAAATGGGATGTCTTTTTTTTTTTTTATTCAAACTGAGTGTTTTCGTTGTTAGTTTGCACTTTTTGTTCACAAAACTCTTAACTGGTAGCTTCGCCTGTTTTTCTTGTCTGAACCAAGTGATAAATATCTTTTTGAAGGACAATCTTGTTTACAGAGTTCATCCATTGTTTTGTTGTTTCGGTTGTTTTGCTGGTTTATATTGGATATTAAAAATGTCTTACAGTCACAGTGCTAAATGTTCTTTAGAAATTAAAGCTTAGTTATCATTCAGAGGTTAGTAAAAATGGTCTCAAAATAACAATATTATAGTTTATCGCAATAATATCTGGGGCAATTTATCGTCCAGCGAAATTTGTTATCGTGAGAAGCCTAATTCTGCTAAAGCCCAAAGGTGGACCGGGAAATTGAGCTTTTCCAGAGTTCCAATTTAAGCAAACTATTTTGTTCGGATTTGCAAAAATCCAGTTTGAGTTATTCAATCGTTTTGTAAAATCCCTTATAAGTATTTGGATATTCATGAGCTGTTTTCTTTAATATACTTAAGCGCAGAGAGTTGGAAGGCCAAACCACAGACTTTAAACATCTAAAGCCATTTGAGCAATTAAAAAGTCTAACTTTATTATAAGTAGACTTAGAGTGCTGTGGAATGCAGTAAAAACTTTAGCTGGGTTTTATACTGCATTTTTGCTCAGGAGCATTAACTTGCCTGAGTGCACTCAATACATTATATTTGCAAAAAGGTGTTTAAGGTTTGCTAGATTCTGTAATAGGCAACAAACTTGCACCGTTTCCATTGTAAATAACCACAAACCTACTTGCTGATGATGGAGGATGTTATGTAGCTTGAGACTATTATTGATTATCGATGGCAGTTAGTCTAACTTTCCAGTCAGAACCTCTGTTTTTCCAAACTGGGACAACTCATAGCGCCGTCTACTTTGAGTAACATACTAACTGCTCCCCATAACCCCACTTGAATGATTCTAACATTCCTACTCCATGAGATGAAAGGTTTATTATTTAACATTATCTTCCATAGATGCAGCTTTGATGGAGCCTTACATCAGGTCTGTCAGCAGGCAGGTTTCATCCTGATTCAGTTAAGTACAGTGCTGTGCTCTATAAGTGTCGATGAAAGGGATTCTCTATTAAACTCCTGATTACATAACAGGGACTGGACAGGCCAGGGGCTTTAAAAATAAGCTCTTTGGTTTCTTTTATAGCTCATATGTCACAACAATGAGACATTTGCTATCAGAAACCTGAAGCAAAACCAATTTTAACACAACACAAGCGTTACACAAAAAACTTCTTAGAAGTGATGTTATTACTTTGCAGTTTTTTTTTTTAAATTTGAAGTCACAGGATCTTCTACTCTGACAAGCTGTAGCTCATTGATTCCTGATTCGGAGGAATTGGGGAGAGCTCAGTGTTGAGTCTTGAAGCTGTCTGCTGACCTTCTGTCTGCTCAGTTCTCTCGGTTTGGTTTACAGAGCACAGAAAACAGAAAGCCCCTAAGAGGTTGATATTATAAAAAACACAGACTCTTAGTTTTAATCTGAGTCAGGTAGTGAGGACTGCAGAATAAATCGTGGAATTCTTTCTCAATGCCCTCTCTTGCTTGAGTCATGATTGAAGTTTATTACAGACTTACTCCGTAGCGCAGACTGGTAGCTTACGATTATGATTATAATTATTACTATTAGATATACTATAAAAGCCTATAAGGAGGATTACAAGCAAACATATACTCTTACCCTGTCAAGATTGTGTCATTTTATAACCACAAACCTTATTGTGTTTCATTACAAGCTTCCATCTATCTAAACTGAAAACCTGGGCAAGGAGAGTATTAACCAAAGACTCAGCCATGGTAACTCTGGTGGAGCTGCAAATATCTACTGCTCAGGTGGGAAAATCTGTGGACGTGACTACTCCGTAATTCATGCCTTTATGAAAATGTGGAAAGAAGAAAGTAATTGTTTAATGAAAGTTATAAGCGGTCTAGCATGCAAGTGTTACTTTTATGATCTTTTTTTCATGATTCGTGGTGGAGAGACGGAGCCAATGCGCAGACAGACGCTAATGAGAGGCATATTTAAAGAACTTAAACAACAAAACGTAGAAACATCACGGACAGAAGCATAGAGCAGGAAAAACAGGACATGGAACTGAGCTAGGAACTTGATGTGAAACAGAGCAGTTTCACATCAAGAAACTTCACAGGAGGTTTTATGACTAGGGAATTGAATCAAGTGTAAAAACAATTTCAAAAGGTTATTATTCTCTCAGGCGTCTAATGGAATAAATTTAAAATCTCATGATTGTCTGTTTATTCTCATGAAACCAATTTATGTTTCTCTTCAGGCAGATGTATCAGTTTCGTCAGCGGATTTGTCTGCTTTGCGGTCATCCATATGCAAGCAGCTGTCTGTTCTGGTCCAGGTCTTACGAAAAAGTCACATGGGTTGAAAATGTTCTTCACATGGGATCACTCCCATGTGGCATCTGGTAAACCACATGTGTAGGACCCATGGACTTCACGTGTATGGTTTCACATGGATTTTGCATGTGCTTTTTTTACTCCGCTGGGAGGTATATGTTTTCGTGCTCGCCTGTCTGTTTGTCTGTTTGCAGGATAACTTATAAAGTTATGGGCGGATTTCAATGAAAGTTTCAGGAAATGTCAGTAATGGAACCAGGAACAAGTGATTGAATTTTGAGGTTGATCTGACATGAAGGGCGTATCCACCCACTGACCAGCGGTCCTGTCGTGGACTCCTCTCCTGTCTTAGAGAACTATATATATAGACGGCTGAGCTCGGTGGCCTAGGCGGAGATCTGTGCTCTCTGAGTGCTTTTTTATTTTTCACATGTAATTCCCCAGGATTTGCATGTGGTTTACATGTTATTCTATGGGCTTCACATGTGAATGTCCATGGGTTTCACAGTTTATTAGCATAAAAATTTTCCAAAGTCACATGGGAAATGTGTACAAAATACAGGTGGTCACATGTTTTTCACACATTTCACATGTTTCTTAACATCTTTTCACAGGGTTCAAATATTTCACACATGTGATTTTGCCCATGTGAAAGCATGTGGGGGTTTTTTTGTAAGGGAGGTCTCTGTGGTTCCTATCCTTTGATTTAGAACTGGGTGACGCAGTTAAAAAAAACTATTACATGAGGTTCAGTGTAAGTCCACAGCATGGAGGAAACTAAACTATACAAACGAAACTAAAATCTTACAGGAACTTCACACAAAAATAGGTAAAGACAGTATTTTGAGCAATGCAAACTAAAACTGTTATCGCAACCAAATCTAAAAAGTTGAGCTCCCTGACCTGGTCGAGCAAATTTCTTGATGCAGCAGGTTTGGTGGTTCTTTTTACTCTTAGGCCTGGTTCACATGGCAGGATTCTTAGGCCAATTTTGATACAATTCTCCCCTTCTGATACGCCGCGATTATCGGGATGGCTCTTTAGATAATCCTAACAGGTATTCCTGCCGTGTGTGGTGTGTTCAGAGTGCTCTGGTCTGCTCGGAAGGACGTTGGGACCGCTCCAATCACAAATCGTAGATATTCAACATGATGGATTGTCTTGGTCCAATATCGCAGCGTGTGTGGTGTGCTGCGAGGACAAACGAGCATGCTGCCTGTTCAATGTGACGTATAGCCAATCTGAAAGCGAGGAGACTGGCATCGATACACCTTGGAAGCGTCTATTATTATTTCAAAGTGTCGGCTCACTTGACCGCAGTCCACAAACGGATAGAAACAGAGATCGGTCAGAACAAAGTGTAACGACGTTTTAAAGTGGAAAAAAACAAACAATGATTCACCTTCATATCTTTGTATAAAAAATAGAGCCCCTGCTCCTTCTGTGTCCACTCCTTTATCCAACGCAAGGGTTTCATTTCTTTCTCTGTTAACTAGTGCACAAACTATTGCCAATGCCTCATCCTCATCCTCCGCATCTATATTTATTTACTTCTTTGACTTTAGTCACGTTTCATATCATGAAGTTTTGTGAGATTTTCCAGTCTGAGCTTGAAATGTTTGTGAGTAAAATCTGTTCATGTGTGGTGTCTCATCATTGCAGTGTGGCACACTACACACTGTAGGACCAAAACAGGAATATCTAAGATTTTTTTTATTTTTATTGCCATGTGTGCAGTCTGAAACTCTTGTTTCAATGTTAAAATCCTGCCGTGTGAACCAGGCCTTACAGAGACAGAACCTAACTCTACCCCTAAACATCCTGCTTCTGGAGGAGGAGGGGGAGTCAGGAGGAGCTGTTCGAGTAATCAGAGGCAGACTTGGGGTAACGCAAAAGGTGATTCTATGATTATAAAAAATCTTTAAAATACAGAGAGATAAAAAATGTCGGCAATCTTTCATTTGAGATAAAATAAAAAATCAGCTCATGAATATGGTTCTTTTTGCATTAAAGTTTCAAACATGTAATCGTTTCCACTGAATACAAAACATCACATTCAGGGATTACCAAATTAATTAGGAGGTAATGCTATAAGAAAACTTAATTATTATAAAGTTATAAAAACATCTTTTCATTATTTGAGATTCCAGAGATGGCATACGAGTTTATTTTGGCTAGATCTAAAAAGTCTAGCTAAGACATTTTAGAGTACCCTGGAAAATCAACAGTTAAAGCAGCCAAAAAGTCAAATGGATGCACTACACCCCTACTTCGAGTATTAGGAAAGATGCATGCGGTGGATCTTGCATACAGCTTTTCCCAGAGATACTGCAGTGGCTCAGAGACACACATTCTCACACTGGCTTGGGACTGAATCCCACGTGCCATTTGTCAGCTGTATCTTTGCTTCTTCGTCTGTCGTTTGCTTTCCCACCAAACAAAGGAAGACCAACTTCCCAGAGGAATAGAAAACTGATTGTATTACCATTTTATAACTGACATTTGTTAATTGTATTAGATTTAAAATAGAAAATGGCTTCCAAATGCTGCTAATCAAATAAAGTTGATTAATTAATCATCAGGAAGTCTGACCACCTCTATCGATAACAGGATGAATTTGAACTTTTCCCATCCTTGATAGATTTTTCGAGCCTAGCAAATGATTTTCCTCAGCAGGTTGGTCTGGCCACGCTCCACTGTAGCCTCAGCAGTGTCTACCATTGGCTCGGCTAAGTGTAGGCCGGGCCAGGCACAGAGCTCTATGTTTGTAGAGAGACGTTGGGTGGGCTTAGCACCATCATGGCAGAGCTTCTTCTTTTTCTTTTCTTTCTTTACAATGATGGCAGAGCTGCGACTGAGCAAAACAAGAAAGATGGCAGCGGGTCAGGAACGGCACTTGTTAGACATGGCTTTGGCATCGATCTAGACTTGGGCTTTTCTTTGAGAGATGAGCAGATAGAGGCACTTAAGTCCTTTGTTACGACTTATTTCCCTGTTTTACTTATTTCCGTTACTAGGAATACATCACATTGTGTGTTGCTCTGATTGCTCCTAGCCAGTGGCGTCGTCAGACGATTTTCCCGGGGCTTCAGCCCCAAATGTTTTCAGTCTAGCGCTGGATGTTTTAAGTCTAAGGTTACAGTCATTTATGGCAACCCATTGGTATCAAAAATAAGGCGTGTATTAATGCCATATTAAGTTATTAAAGTCCAAGGCGTGTTTTAAAGTCTTGACATATCATGGCTTGCAATAGTCAGTATGTCGCTACCGTGGGGACTTGGCTCCTCCCCTCTCCTAACGAGGCCAGTCTGTACAAATGCATGAGCAGAAAACTGTTTAGCACCAAACCAGTCGATATATTACGATTAGCAACATTTGTAAGACTAACAAAATCAATGGATCATAGACAAAACACGAAAATAACTGTTGCAACTCCTTAGCTTTTTCTAGAGAGAGGCCAGGGGTGAGAAATTATCTTTGTAAAGTGAAGTGATTCACAAAGGCAAATGCTGGCTTATGCATCATTTTCTTTAGCTGTCCTCTAGTTATCCTATATAAGCACATTGACTAAGGAAATTCATGAAAAATTACTAATACAAAAGCAACAAAATAACTTTTATAATTACAAAGAGCACAGTCCTAAAAAATAATATATATAATTGCAAACCTGATGTGGGAAACACTAATATAGTAATGTTGACTATAAAATTTTATTTATTTTGTTCTTTTCTGTTCATTTAAAAAAATATCCCCTTCCTCCTTCAGACAGTATTCCCCACTAGAGAGCTGCTGCTTTAGACAGGAAGGACAAATGCTTCCATTGTTGTTGAACTTGTGGATTTGGTTTTATTGTCCGCTTGTTTGTATTACATCATTGTATTACTATATGTGCAACTTGTTTCTCTGTTGGTTTGTTGCACATTTTGATTTGATTGAATCATTTTGTAGAAGGAAGCAAAGATGAGCCGCAGACATAGAAGGAGCCAGCAGTACTACTTATTTAAGCAGAATTATTTTGTGCTAGAGATCGCTAACCAAGTAAACACTTCTGTAACACTCTGGATGCATCATGACTTGATGTAGCCCAGTAGTTTGCATAAAGATATTTAGTTTCTGTTTTGTATTATTAGTTTACAATAATCATACTTTGCACACTTAATTCAGATGTCATGATTTTGTAGAGGGTAGGAAATATGAGCTAAAGAGAGGAGCTGTAGCTGCAGCTCAGGCTGAAGCACCAGCATCATCATTAGGAATGTGAAATAGTAACTAATACTCTAATCCTTTAATTCAAACTATCATAATACCTATTAAAATATAGATAGAAGGAAATGCAAAATGGGTCAATAACAGTGCTATACTGAAGACTTAATAAATGAAATATGTAAAACTTTGATTTACCTTATTTGCTCATTTATCATTTTGGCATTATTGACAGAGCCAAACATACTAACCAAATGACAGAACCAGTGATGAGAGTTAGAAGAGGAGAGACAACAGCTAGAGATAAAGACAGAGAGACAGCAATAGGTGAATAGTGTATGAATGATAGTATGTGCACTGTGTTTGTGAGCAATATAATTCTAAATAAAACATTGTTTTGGGTGTTCAGTGGTGGAAGGAGTGAGATAGAAAAGCAAAGACAAATGGACAAAAGAAAATTACTTTCAAGTAAAGAACAGAAAATGGAGACCAAAGAAAGCAAGTGGAGAATGATTGATCAAACTAAAATATTGTTTGGTTTTACTGCTGTTTTGCAGATTTAATTTTCCAAAGCACAGAACATTGAACATTAAACAATGAAATTGAACATTAGCTATAAAATTATAAGCCATTGTATATTAGATGACACATTACATTGTTTTGACATGGATGCATTGAAAATAAATGATCATTTAGGTATCTTACTATGTATGCTATAGTCTATAATCGATTGTAACTTTTTTTAAATTAATTTTTTAAACAAAAATATTACATCTAGCCTGGGCTAAGTCCAGGTACTACTTAAAGGCTGGAGACGCCCCTGCTCCTAGCGCTGTCCAATTGTGTGCAAAGACCGTTTGAAAGACAACCGTAGATTCCGCCCCAAGGACTGAGTGGCCTCTATGACTCCTAGCTAGACTATATACTTATATACGTAGGATGACCTACCAGGCTAGGATTTTTCTAGAATTGGTTAAAAACACTAAAATCAGCATGGAGCCAAAAGAAGAAGTCATTGCAATATCATCAGCCTTTCGCAACCTTTGATTTATGTTTGCCTAACAAAAAAAAAAAAGAACTACACACACACTATATATATATATATATATATATATATATATATATATATATATATATATATATATATATATATATATATATATATATATATATGTGTAAGAATTTTACATGCTGTTACAGCTTTTGTTCTGTTGAATCATAGCAGACTACACATAGTAGCTGGTAGATCTCTGAAGGACAAAGCATGCTGAGTTTCCTTCTTATCATCTGGTTCTAATGAAGATGTTCTGAGAAAGTTCGTTGACAGTCGTTAAAGAAAGCGTCCCATTGGGGTTTAGTTTGATTGGTGGAAGATTTTCAGCTATTGCATGTCAATGGCTGATGTAAATATCCAGAAGGGATATAGTATCTTTCCCATTCGCACTCACACCCATTGTTTATTTAAAACAGGGGTGGGGAACCTTGGCCCTCATCCTGCAAGGTTTCCATCTTTCAGACACCTGATTCAAATTAACTAGTAACTGTGCAGAACTTTATTGGCTGTTGGATCCATTTGATTTGAGTCAGGTGTGTTGAAGCAGGGTTGCATGGAAAACTTAGAAGAATGCGGCCCTCGAGGACCAGGGTTCCCCACCCCTGATTTAGAATATGTGCCTCTGCACGTATAAATCAGTGGACACAATCCCCTGGCATCAGTAGAATTACTTCACGCAGCCCATGCACATGGGAAAATATTTGGAAGCTATTTCAAGTCTTCTCATTCCTCTTCCCAAATGCCAAGTTTTTGATTGATCCACAATGTACATGGGTTAACCAGGGTGACTGTTTCCAAATACAACTAAGAAAGGCCTTTTAGTTTGTAGATTAATTCTAGCAAAAGTGATTCCCTTTTCACATCACTTTAACTTTTTTGTGGATTCCAGATGACTTGTCAACAGCAGGGAGACAGCTCCCATGACTTATTTTTAAAATCCTATATTTCTCTCCTGGGAAATAGCAGTTTGTCATATTCCCCAGTAAACCAGCTCCAGAGTAGGCTACTGTGTGGCACAAATGATATACGGCTATCTGCGTTTATGAAAGTTTAGTCATGTGAAAAAGTACTTCCCGCTAAGGTTTTATGAATTGCTTCAAGATAAAACACATATTTTTCTTAGTCTTTTTCCGAGTGTGCCAATTTTCTCCCACAGCCCAAAAACGTATGCATGTTATGTTATAATCCTTAGATGTTTGTACTTTTAGTTTCTTTGTATTTGGTTTTGGTTTATTCCTTGTGGTTATTTTTCCATTTGAATGTATTTCTTGTGTATAATTCCTTCTTCCCTGTTTGTGTATAGACTTACATTTTAGGTTGTTTCTTACCGTCTTTCTTCCCTGTGTCTCATCTGTGTATATATTTTCACCTCTCCTCTGCTTCCCACTCGGCTCCTGTCCCAGCTGTTTAACATTTCCTATTTGCTCCCAGCTCTACCTTCCCCAGGTGTGCTCACTTATCTCCCACTTACTTTCTCTGGTACTCTCAGTCATTTCTCACTCCATCCCCAGTATTTAGAAAGTCTTCTTTCAACCATACCTAACTGGATTCTCCATTATTTTTCCTGTTGTTTTTGCCCCTTTTGTTCCAATGCAAGTGCCTTTTTTCTGGTCCGAGACCTTCCGGTTCAAACTCTTCCGGTTCAACCATGATAAATTAAACTTGTAAGAGCACTAAAAAGAGAATTTATTCACCCACAGCTATGTTGAAGCAGATGCTCAATAGTGCATTTTTAAAAATGCACTATTACACAGTCTTTAAAAACAGATAAGGATAAAAAATCACTTTAAACCTGGTTGCTTTAAGATGGAAATAAGAAATCTACCAAACTACTAAAGTTACTGATAAAAAACAGTCCACCAATCGGCGTTTGACACGCCCCTGCTCTGCTCTGTATTCGCTGTATTTATCACACCCCTGACTTCACCTACATCCGCAAGTCAAGCAAACCGGTTTGGGCGGTGCTCACCGCACGGGAGTTACGGGTATAAAAGGTTGTCGGAAAACAGTTAATCTCTACAGCATGCTGGAAGGACCTCACTCAACCATCCGACCTTAAGGACATGGAGCACGGTGCTGCCGTGGCTGCGACGAACAAAGAAAACAGTGGTTTCAGGAAGACGGCGTCAACGGCTTCAGTCGAGGGAAACCCAAAAGCCCGCGTCAATGTCCGACCGCGTCAGAGTTGAGTCCTGGCAGGAATCCCGAGCTTCCCCTGCTAAGAGCAGGAGTTACGGGTTCAGCGGTGAGATTAACTTCACAGCGACTTCAAGAAATCTTCACATCGGCGACCTGTATTATCGGTTTAGGGCGAGGTGAGAAAATGTTTTCTAGCTCACAATTGTGCGATCGTCTATGGATGTTTTATAGCACCAAGCTGGATTCGCTGCTGGCTTATCGATAAATTCACCATAGCATACATACTCTGTTACAGCTAGAAGTATCGCTCAGCTTCAGTTGCTGCTCTGAGCTGGTTTCGGGCTGGAGCGGGAAAAAGGCGCTGGGGATTGTTACAAAGCGAAACTCCGCTCTGAGGTGAGTTAACTGTTTGTTAAGTTCTGTTTACTGTTTAGATAAGAGAATTACCGTATTTTTATTTATTTCATTATATTCCTGACATTTACCTGTGTTTTTTTTATCATAGAACCTAATCGATGCAGGGAGCTGTAGTGGTTAGCTGTGAGACTCAGTCTGGGGCGGAACAAAAGCGTTAGGGATTGTTACAAAGCGAAACTCCGCTCTGAGGTGCGTTAACTGTTTGTTAAGTTCTGTTTACTGTTTAGATAAGGGTATTATCGTATTTTTGTTTTTATTATATTCCTGACTTTTACCTGTCCTTTATCATAGAACATGATCGATGCTGGGAGCTGTAGTATTCTCTGCAATTGTATCAGCGTCGGTGGATCTGCACAGCGCCAGCCTTACTACTTCAATTAACAGTAAGACTCTGTCTGGAGCTTTCTCCAGCTTGTGTGTATTGTCTGACTCTGGTTGATGTTGCGTTATTAAAACATACGATCAAAAAAAAGGACAAGAAAAACATTCAGTCACTATGAATGTCTCAGAGGAGCTATATAGTCCTCAACCGTCTAGTCGGGAAGATGAAGAATTTCAGATCAATGTACGTGACGAATTCAATAACAGAGATTCGACACAACTTTGTCCGGCCTGAGGGTGATCATCCGTGTCCGTATGAATTTCATAATCACATATTGAATATGCTCAGGGGTTTATCAGACCGGGTGACACAGCTGGTTAACACTAACGATGTTGTGCAGATAGAGGTTAATGGACCCGGCGTGTCTCGTAGCGTGACTTTCTCTGTCGATGAAATGGGGAGTAATGTCATGCAGCAGTTCGAAACGTTTTTAGATGATCTGATGCAATCCAATGCCGAAATAGCCTCAAGAGAGTGTTTGGAGTTTGCAATTCAAACAGTGCGTGATCTTAGCGGGGGAGCGAGAGAAAGAGCCGAAATATCTCTCGATTGTGAGCTGATACATAAGAAGAGACGGCACCTATATATTGTGAACAATGATCGAGATGATAAACTGTGTTTTGCTATTAGCTTAGCCTGTGTTGCAGACCCTAGCCTCGGCTCCAATGCAGCTAAACAGCTCGGTAGAGAGTTGCAACAGCGTGCAGGCCTTTCAGAACACCCCTCCCGTCAGATCAGGTGATATCCACAAATTTGAGAAGTTGTTAAACAGAAAAATAGTCTTTTTTATCAGAAGTGAGGGAGAGAGAGCTCTAGGGAAGATTCAGACCGACTTTGAGGACCGAAGCAGGACTGTTTTTCTATTGCACTTCAAGACCATTACTACGGGTTTTATAGGGGCTCGGGATATTTGCCACTACTGTTTCGATCCTATAGGGCATAAATACAATCACAGATGCAAAGGTTCGTGCGCTGTCTGCAAAGATGCTGCGTGTGCTCAGGGGGTTACAAGTCCGATTCTGTCATGACTGTAACAGATATTGTAAGAACCAGACATGTTACGATAGACATAAAGTACATGAGCTAAAACCCAGGGCGCATGTGATGGTCAGTCATTGTGATCAGGTGAAGAAATGTCCCAACTGTGGGTCAAACTATAACTAGAGTCTCACAACAAGCAAGAAGCATGTGTGTCAATGGAAGAAGTGTAGGATTTGTGGGGGTAAGCTTAACAAGGACCAGCCGGCATCAGACCATAAATGTTATATCCAGACATGTTCTGTCGATACCGAAATAAGTGAGAAGGTGATTTTTTACGATATTGAAACTTACCCTGGTGCGCAGGGTGAGCATGTTCCATTTCTGATCTGTTCACAGTCCACATCTGGTGAGGAGTGGTCAGCCTACGGCAGTGATTGTATTCACAAGTTTATTCGTGAAATCAGGAGGCCAGGGCGTAGGAATTACACATGTAGCCCATAAGGCTAGAGCTTTTGATTCCTACCTTGTTCTGAATGCAATGACAGAGATGGGTTTAAATCCTGACATCATTATGCAAGGGTGTAAAATTCCGAGCATCACCGATCCTGATTACGGTTTGAGATTCATTGACAGCCTATCTTTCCTTGCCATGAAGCTTTGTAAAATGCCTGAAGCCCTCGGTTTTCCTGACCATAGCAAGGGCTATTTCCCACACCGTTTCTCATCCTCTAACAATCTGAGCTATGTAGGTTCTTACCCATTGCCATCATTTTATGGTGTTGAGCGTATGAATCGTGCTGAGCAGGAGGAATTCTATACATGGTACGCTGAGGTTAGCAAGGGCGTATTTGACTTTTAAAAGGAGGCTCTCTTTTACTGTAAGAATGATGTGGAGATACTCCTTCAAGGATGTACAAGGTTTCGTCAGGAATTTTTTAAACGACAGTCAGATTGACCCTTTTAACAGGATCACCATCGCAAGTGCTTGTATGAAGGTGTTTCAAAGTAATCATCTGAAGGCGGACACTCTCGCTGTGCCTTCACCGACAGACTACAGCGAACAGTTTAAAAAGTTTTCCACAGCTTCCAATGAATGGTTGGAATATGTTGCACATACAAGGAGGGTTGGAATACAGCATGCTCTAAGGGGTGGTGAGAAAAAGATTGGATCATACTTTTTAGACGGTTACCTGGAGGTAGGGGAGCGTAAAATAGGGTTTGAGTTCCATGGCTGTGAGCGTCATGGCTGGAGCACCTGTCGCTATCCGACAGCTGAGAATCCATTGACCGGTATGCCTTATGGGCAGCTCTACGCTGCAACCATGGAGAGGAAGCACGTGCTGAGGACTGTGTACGGTATGGAGCTTGAGTTGATGTGGGAACATGTGTGGGAGGATATGAAGAAGAGTAACGCTGATGTGAAGCAGTTTATGATGACCTACCAGGCTCCTGCACCACTTACCCCCCTTGATGCGGTCTTTGGAGGGCGTATATGTGCAGTCAGGTTGAGGTGCTCTGCAGCCCCCGGTTAGGAGGTTCTTTACCAGGACTTGTGTAGTCTTTACCCATTTGTTCAGAAGACAAAAAGCTTTCCTATTGGGCACCCGATCATAATCTGGGAAAACTTTGAACCTTGAAATTATTATGGATTTATCAAAGCAGTCATTACACCTCCTCGTGGTCTTTATTTCCCCATTCTACCATTCAGAACAGATCATGGAAAGCTTGTATTCACCCTCTGTCGCACATGTGCATTGGAGAACAATCAGACACACAGTTGCACCGACACTGAGAGCCTTAACAGGTGTATGGGTGTCTGAAGAGGTTAAAGAAGCCCTCTCACACGGCTACAGAATCGATCAGATCATTGAGGTGTGGCACTTTGAGCAGCATAGTGATCAGATCTTTGCAAATTATGTCAACTCCTTTTTGAAGACCTAGCAGGAAGCTTCAGGTCCCACCAGGGGACACCATTCAGGAGTTTGTTGCCGCAGGGCCAAAGAGTTACTCGTATTAGACAAAGCACAGGGGGAAGGTTGTGATGAGAGCAAAGGGGATATCTCGGACCATAGAATGCTGTGAAAGGGTGAATTTTGATACAATGACAGGACTTGTTGACGGTTTCCTGGGTGGTGAGAGAGGTGAGGTACTCGGAGCACCGCAGCATTCCATCAAACGTGATAAAAACGGGTTCCATCTGAGGAATCACTCATTTACCAAAACTTTCAGGGTGGTCTATGACAAGCGGAGGTTGTTCCCAGACGGAACGGCGCTACCATTTGGTTTTTGAGGGGTAAAATGTAGCATCAGGGTGAACTGGAAGCGATTAACTTTGACCCAAGATTTATAACTCCTTTTTCATGTCTTGTGGTAGGCCCGAGTGGCTATGGGAAGTCTTTTTTGTAAAAAATGTTTTGATTGATTGTCTGCATGTCATGGATTCTGTACCTGAAAATATTGTTTGGACCTACACTTCATTCCAACCATTGTATACGGAGTTGATGAAGATTAATAAAACAATTACATTCATCGAAGGATTGCCTCATTCCTTTGAAGATGTTTTATTCCCCCCAGATCAATCACATCTATTGATTCTCGATGATGTACTCTTTCAAGCAGCTGAGCATCCTGAGGTCGTGAAAATATTCACGCAATATCGACACCATTGAAACATAAGTGTTATGATGTTGACTCAGAATGTGTTTCTCAAGGGGAAACATACTCAAACTATCAGTCTTAATTGTAATTATATGGTCTTGTTTAAAAACCCAAGTGACAGGTTGCAGGTAGCAAATTTAGCCCGTCAAATTTTCCCTGGACAGAAACCCTTTTTCATGGAGAGTTTTGAAGATGCTACGAGCCAACCACATGGCTATTTATGTGTAGACCTAACCCCTGACACACCAGACCAATACAGACTCAGGACAGGTTTACTTCCTGGACAGTGGCCGGCTGTTTACATAGCTAAGAACAAGTGACCAACATGTCGGCACGCATAAAAAGAAATGCGCCGTTACTAGGGGCTCTTTTTCATTCCACACCCCAGAAACGTAAAGATATCCTAACTCATTGTTCTCTCGACTTTCTACAAACCTTGTGAGATTGCTTTAAATGTGCTGAAAGGGAACATCAAGCTGTCCACAACACAATACAATGGACTCAAGAAGCATAAAAAAATCCTCAGGCTGTTGGCTGATCGGAAGGTGGGGTTAAAGCCCAAACGACAGACATTGAAAACCTAGACGGGAGGAATTCTCCCGCTGATTGCAGCTGTAATACCGTTTCTCTGAGAATTGGTGGCTGGAATATTCCGCCGGTAGAAGTGTTTAATATGACACTGAGAGCATCATAGAAAATGTTTCTAGTCGGGATAACTCCGGAACCATACGACAGAAGGCTCAGGATGACACTGATGTGGACATGCAGGCAATATTGGATGGTTCCGGAGTTATCCCGCTGCTTCAGACGATTAAATTGATGCGGCAAGACTAGAAAAATTTTCTGTGTTTGGTTGCCGAAAAGGGGGCTTGGCCTACTTTGAAAGGTATTTGTGGTCGTCGAAAAGGGGGCATGGCCTTATTTGACAGGTGGGTGTGGTACCCTGAAGGGTCCGGGGCATGTGTTGGCAGATGCGCAGGCACCAAAAAGGGGACATGACCAATTTTGCCAGATAGGCATGGCCTATTTGACAGGTGAGTGTGGCAACCGGAAGGGGCGTGGTCTATTTTAACATACGACTATGGTCACCTGAAGGGGCGTGGCCACCGGAAGGGTGTGGTCTATTTTGACAGCTCATTTGCATTTTGACAGCTAGTGGTCTATACTTTCTCTATGACATGTTAAGCTTATTTTCTAAATTAGGCCTTATTTGGGAGTGTATGTAGTTTCTCATAAATGTCTGTGTGTTTTCTCTGGAATAAAATGTCAAATAGGGTTTTCCAAGCTTTTTAAACTGCATTACGTGGGTCAAATGTTTTTGATTACCCTCCACAAGCTTTTTACAGTCATTTGCTGGAATTGTGAGTCATTCCTCCTGACAGATCTGGTGTAGCTGAGTCCAGCTTGTCAGTAGCCTTGCTTTCACACACCTTTGCAGCTCAACCCAGACCTTTCATATTGCCTTTGATATCCTTAAGCCACTCAAGGACATAAACAGAGGTGCAGAGGTGAAGTGCACCAGTCCCTCCTGCAGCACAACATCCCCAAAACAGGATGTTACTACCCCAATATGTCCCTGGTGTTCTTAGGGCTTTCTTGGGGTTTATTCCATTTTTACCAAAGGCATCAATTGTACTGATGAACATGACACCATCTGAAAATAAAAAATAAAAAGCAGATCTTTAGAGGTCCTCAATTATCTCTCTGATATTTGGGCTGATTTCTTTAGATCTTTCTGCATGTCTTTAAACAAGAAAGCAGTGTGCCTGGAATACACTGACATTTGTGCCTCCATTTAAATCTCTTCATAAGACCCATCAGACTTAAAGATACAGTATTTTGGCACTTGTTACTTAGTAGTGACAATGTTTTTTCAAAGTTGATAGAGGAATTGTATGGTGGGACTGAAGATGTATATTGGACCACATGCACATGGTTAAGTGCCAGCCAGGCTCTGCTAATAAAACTGAGTTGATTCACTGAACATCAGTGAGTGGGATCATCTTTAAAAGCAGCATTTAGAGGTGTGTTACAGTAAAGAAAAATAAAATCCAGTGCCAATGAGGAAAGACATCTGGTACAAGTGATAAATCAATTTCTAAGAAAGCTGTTATTCATTACGCTGTACTGAGAGACAAATGAAAAATGGACTGAAAAGTTCAGAATTAGGTTAAACAAGCTGCAGAAAAACGGTAACTACCTCTCAGGCTCTACAGATCCTTACAAGTTCAATGTTAAAGTATTTTTACTCATGACATAAGTAAAAACTTAGAACCACATCCATGGAAATAGTTCTTAGTCTTAGCTCTTGTGTACTATCCACATCTCAAAGCCTGCTATGCCCAAGTATGTCAGGAGCCCAGGTCCCCCTAAGTATGGCTTGCTCTCAAAGTCCGGCCTAAGGCAGTCAGTACGTTTACATGCACAGCTAAATCGAGCTTTTTGGTGTAATCGGACTAAAGACTTCCCTCCTGCAGCGAGCCGAGTCCCAGTTTACATGTTACTCCGAAAATCGAATTATTGAAAGAAGTGTGCCGACCACCGCAACGCTAGGTGGCAACATGCAACCCTTCGTGTGGTATTCTTCTGGTTCGCGTCAGACACTCAGGGTAAACCATAGACTGTATAAAATGACTGTAAACAAACACTTGTGAAAGAGAAGCCGACATAGTAAAAATAAAGGACGACAACGCTGCCGCGCTGTACATTTGTTACATTCTGTACTGTTTGATCGTATTACCCTTCTTCTTCTTTTACTAGCTTTTTTTAGTTGATTACGGGGCTTCCGAGCTCGTCATTTCCTGGATGGGCATTGCACAGCTCCTGATAGCTCGGCTTCTCAAGGCGAGAGTATCCATGCAGAGAAATTTGAATTTCTAACCTCATTATCTAGCTGCAGTATTCAAGCTTCTGAAACTCCAGTTCGGTTCGACTCCAGCCGGACTAAGGTGTATACATGCATTTTAAAAGTCTGATTTCAGTCGGACTAAGGCAATAATTCAAATTTCTCTTGCTGCATGTAAACGTACTGATTGAGTCAGGTCTTCAAGTTGGTGGTTTACTTTAGTTGGATTTCCTAAAAGACCCAAGCCATCTTTGCTTTGCCTATCAGACCAAACTCAGCTGTCCTGATCGTGTCTTGTCTCCTTATAGTTGTGTTTGAGGTCGCATATAGACGTGGTTCTTTCTGGTTAACCTACGAGCTCTCCCCAAAAATGGCTGACTCTACCTGGTTGGTGCTCTAGCTGAACCTCTGAACTGAGTCTTCTCTCTGTTCACCTTTTTGACTTGTCCTGCTTGTCTGCTTAACATCTTGGTCATACACCTAAAATTCCTTTCCTGTAAGACTTTGATAGTAGAGCGTGAAGCAGGCTCAAAGGGTCAGAGTGTCCCGAAGACATTTTGTTTGTTCTCACGTCTGTCGGCCGAAGATCTGGCACATGTATTTCAAGTCTATCATGTTTGTTTAACAGGAAAAGCAACATACAGTTACTAATGCAGTTACTAAGGGATTGTTTCTATTACCTAATTAATTTCCATATCAGGTGGGACATCAGAACCCAGTTTTTTATTGTTCTGACCAGAAATGATAAAACACTTTTCACGTCTTTAAGCTTACAGTACAGATGTCATCATTGGTAACTGTAACCTCATCCTCAACACAGTAATGAACGGATTATGTTAAATGACCAGGGTCTGAGCTGAGCCCTGTTTCTGAGTACTGCTTTTCCCTCCATCTCCATTTACGTAACCTAATGTATTATTTTGACTTGATGGAGGTTCGGAGGAGATTGTGATGTGGCCTAAAGTGCACAGTTTCAAAATCCTTCATGTTGAACAAATAAGCAAAAGAATGTGAGGCCAAGGGGTCGTGACAAAATCTTAGTATCTGATGGATTGGAAAGATGGAGATTGATGTTTAGTTTTAAAAGCTAAGATTAAACATTGCTGTGGTTTGCAGAAACACACAATGCCAACATTTTTTTCTGACATTTGCCCATTAAAATACCCATAAATGGCTAAGTCTTCAGTCTAGTGGGCTTTTCGTGGTATGGTAAAAACGGCTGAAAGAACAATGACTGTAGGTTTCCAATGTTTTCACATTACAGAAATATATTCTGAACCACCCATCTCAAACAGCAGTCAACCTGCACAGAATAACTGATTGCCAAACTATATCATGTTGCCTGGTTTCGAAATATGTGAGTTTAATAGTTTTGTATGTTTGATTTATTGGACGATAGTCTCTAATTTCCAATCTAAGACCATAGTTCGAGTTAAGTCAATTTCATTAACAGTGGGGCAAAAACGTATTTGGCATTCACCAATTGTGCAAGTTGTCCCACTAGACTATCAAATAAAAAGCTGGGTCTTTCGACCTCTATTAAAACTCCTGCTGGTAAGACTGAATTGCTTCAATGCTGCCATGCTGGCGTCATCATTGTTCCTGTATCTGTATTGCCAATAAAATAGTTAATCCTATGTTTTAAGCTGAAATCTTGTACTTGTCGAGAGGAAAGAAAATAATGGTAAAGAGTTGACTTAATAAAGCAAGCTAGATTTTGCAAGTCGGGTTACACAAGATGTACATATATTCAGTGCTGACTAAATACTTAGTTTGAAAGGGTGACATTTATAAATGAATACATAACACGATGAAAATATAACTTTGAAAAATGAATCCCCATTTTGTTTTCTTTTATAAAGAAGCTAAATAACCTAAATTAGTACTGTCAAATTTTGACTAACTTTAAAAACGGCACCCCATACATTTCAGGCAAAATAATATGAGATGTATACCAAATTCATTTTGAGAAGAAGTCTTGAAAATTGCATGGGGCTTTATGCTTCACAAAAAACATATGCAGCTTTTGTTAATTAGCTTTTACCCTACCACATCCCACAATGCAATGTATATATCTGGCTATGAGAAAGTGCTTGGCTCAAGCTGTTGGCATCTTTAGATGTTTATGGTTTATGTTATTATTTTGAGGTTTGGCTGGTTTCTTTATTTTCTTTTCTTCTCATCATCTCAGTTACTCCTTAGGGTCCCATCATCATCTTTTATGTTCAGAGTTGTGTGATTTGAGTTTCCTTCTACTTAGTGTTTTTGTTTCACTACGTTTTCTCCTCCTTTCCTGTTTTACCCTCAGGTATTTGTACTTTGAGTTTCTCTTGTTTTTGGGTCATCCATCCATCCATCCATCATACCCGTCCATCCTATGCAGGGTTGCGAGAAGCTGGTGCCTGTCTCCAGCAGACATTGGACGAGAAGCGGGGTACACCCTGGATAGGTCGCCAGTCCATCGCAGGGCAACGTGTTTTTGGGTCATTCCTTATTTATTTGCTTAGGTCTTATCGCAGTTACTCCTGCGTTAGTCTTTCTTATCTGTGTTAGGTTCTGTAGACACTTCTACTTTTATTGTGTTGTGTTGATCTTTTATTATTTCTTTATCTCATCTGTTAGCTCTGCTTTACTTTATTTTCCTCCATTAGGATTATTGTTCTCTGATTTAAATTTCTTTCTAAAGTTTATACTTGTGTCTCCTCCTGTTCTCTTTTCCTACTCTCCTTCCTGTTATATTCATTAGTGCTTCTACTCTACTTGTTAGTAGTCATTTAAGATTCCGTTTAGTAAGTAAGTTAGTTAAATAAGTAAGTTTCTGTCTAGTCTTCTCTAATGTTTACACCTTTATTTCTCTCTGTTTCCTCTCTCCCACTTTACTTCCCTGCCCAGGTATTAATCATTTCCAATCTTCCCTTGCTCTCTCCCAGTTCACCTGCATCTGTTTATCGTTAATTGATCCTTAAGGTTTCAGTGTCACTCCTCATTCCACCTCAGTATATTTAAGCTCTCCAGTTTCCTTTGTTCTCCGCTGGATCCTCCGTCTACGTTCCCCATCTTTGATCCATGTACTGAACCGCTTGTACTCCAGTGAGACTCTGTTAGTACTTTATTTGATCACTTATTAAATACATTTTACCTAAGGCAGTTTTCTGAATTTGGGTCCTCATTCTAAGCATCAAACATGACAGAAGGATCCAGCCAAACAGAAGCAGCAGAAATGCATTTGAAAACTGACTCAGAACCCAACTAGATCTATTCACTGTGCTGGATTCACTATGGCAGCGTGTGAATGCAGCAGGATAACGGATGGACTCATTGCGGGAGTGAAATCCTCACCTATCGTCACAATCTTTTAGTGTACACCTGGGAGCCGTATTGGACCATCAATGGTATGATCTTGAGTTAGTTTCGGAACCTTATTAAAACCATCTCCTTCAAACTGTCGTGGTACAGTTATTTTATAGATGTCAGTGTTATTTATATAGCACTTTATAACATTAAGGGCTGCACCAAAGGGCTTTACAGCAATCACACAAGATGTACATATATTCATTAAATAAACAATAAAAACATGAAATGCACAAAAACCGCTCAAAAACAGACTCAGCTTAATTAGAATAAAACGCCCGTGAGTTAAAGTGGGCAATTATAAGTTTCTTAAAATGATCTATTTTGAACGGATCTAATGTTGATTTGTTCCAGAGATTAGGGAGCATTTGATTGGTTGACTGTAGGGTCTTGGTCCGAATACCAGCGCGATTGTTGTCTTCACATGCACACAAATGAACTGGATCAAAGAGAAAAAACAAACCAGTTTGCTTTAAATGAAATAAACACCCAAAAAACAGTTTGCATGCTCACCCTGTAAAAACTAATAACATTTAAAAACCAACTCTGCCAATCTTATTCTTTTAGGTCACTTGTGTGGGTCCTGAGCACAGATTAAGGAGGGTGCTTGAGTTCAAAAAGAAATCCCAAGAATCAAGAAAAGAAAAGAAGTATACCGTTCTAAACATTGACTTATTTTGTCTGAAAAAAACCCATTGTTCCTCTGTCCTTCAAGGTCCATTTAAATTCCAAGTGTAGTACATCATGACATTTGGGCGGGGCATACTTTTATACATTAACATTATATTTTGGGTCAGTGATAAGGACATTTCAAGAAATTGTACTAATGAAATGATCCTCCTGAAACTAGCACTGGGGGGATTTGCCAAATATAATTGGGCAGCTTCTAATTTAAAGAACACAACAGAAAACTGCTATAATATAAATGCATTTTTATTTCCTTCAGCAATGAAGTGCGAAACAAGTTTCCTGCTCTGAGATAGAGGATGGTGTTCTACATCTGTTTCCCCTCGCCACTCTACACAGCCCAGGACCATGAAAATAATTCATGTTTTCTGTCTGTCCTTTTTGGGAAAAGGAAGAAAAATATCCAGCCAACATGTCTGGGCTGAGGGGAGATGGGAGGAAGGCAGGGTCTAAAAGTGACTCCGAGATGGATGGGCAGAAAGAAATGGTGAAAGAAAAGAGCATGTGAAGGATGAAGGGAGGCTTGTCAAAACTTGGCCTCTTTGCCACTTCGCCAACTGCTTTTAACATGCTGCTCACTCTCACTGAAGACATGGTGTGTGTTTGTGTGTGTGTGAGCACAGCTCGGTGAAATTCAGAATTCCCTGCTATTTTAGATCCTATCAAAAGTAATTGCAGAAGTTTAAAGTAAGTAAAACGACAACTTTCCAAATTATGTTTTGGCAAATAAAACATGGACTTATACAAGAGGTTCTACACAAGTTATTTTGCTATTCCTCTGGAGTTGATATGAAGATTTGCATCTACTGTAAACACCTTCATCTCTGGGACACACATCTCCTTACTGATGGCTGGACATTCCAACGGTATTTACATTTACATGTAATTACTCGAATTAATGGGACCTTCCTACTCATGATGGAACCGGACTGGTGGAGGTCCACAGTTCTCTTGATATCTTGGCTGAGATTTTTTTTCGGTTTCCAATGATGTCACTCAAGGAACCTAGGTGTTTAAGGTGTCACCTTAAAATACATCCACCGGAGTACCTCTGTTGAACTCAAATGTTGTGAATTAGGCCTAATTTTCTAAAACAGGAAAGTTTCTAACCATTTGTGCCCCTTGTCAACACGAAAACTGCGTTTTGGGAACCCTTAACGGTTTCTTTTGAAAACGGGTTCCAGAGTGAAAGTCTGGGCCTCACGTCTTCATGTGCGAAGGAAGCGGGGAGCGCACGCCTGTAATTGGTCAGCTCAACATCAGCCTAAGATCATTTCACCGGTGGTCTATAGTTTATGTAATAAGTCGTCATTGCAGCTTTAGAGCACTAGATGCTGCATGGCCAGTTAACCTAATATGGTCTTTTGGTGATTTTGAACAGGAGGTGTAGAAAACAACAAAAAAGAGCGCTGTGTTTGTTTGTTTGTTTCCATGTGCTTTTAGAGTATTCTATGAGCTGAAATTCTAGTAAAAAGCTTTCCAGCTCAATTAAAACTCGCTCTCTGTCGGCCATTGCTCCTTGAGTGAATGTGCATTTACAAGCTGAAGTAAATAAACTTTCTTCAATCAAAGTCGTCACTGCAATGGTAGGCAGACCCGCCAGAAAAGGTCTGCACCCCCTTGCTGTTCTGGTGGAGAATTGCTTTGCAACACTGACACACCGACAAACAAATATTAACGGAATTCATCAATTAAATTCGTCTGCGTGTGGGAGCAAACTTGCTGATGGAGAAGTATAATCCAGGCTTAACCCTAAACATAGGAATAACAAAGCATTGCAATAACAAGGGTGGATTGCATGGTCGAAATAGAGTTGGAGCGCTAAAAAGGTTTACAAAAGACTTCACTCACACTTTGTTGTTGACCATGCTTGTTTTCTTGTCTTTACCACTAAACTCTTGTGGAGGGTTCATGCACATGTCCCATACTCCATGTTTAGCGCCACTCATAGGTCTGGGAAAAAAAGAAAAGAAAAAAAAAAAGCATTTTGGGCTGCTGTTTTATAAAAAAAAACATTCTCATGTGGACGGGGCCTTAATCTATCAAAAGCTTGTATCATCCAAGCTTTTTAAATTGGTTGAAAGGCATTGTAATGTAACTGTATTTAAACGAAGTAATGAAAACATTAATTTTAACTGCCGTAAAACAGAAAAAGTTACGTTTTAATGAAAAATCTACACGCCTATTACTCTCCAGGATCATTTTGTACTCGTGACCACAGACTGGATGACTCATTGCCAAGCACATGGAGGGGACATTAATTCCATGACTGAGTGTGTGACTGACTATATAAACTTCTGTGTGGACAACATTATCCCCACCAGAACAGTGAGATGCTTCCCTAATAACAAACCCTGGAACTTGCTCAGCATCCTCCTCTCCTGTTCCCAGCCAAACAGACATCCCACCCTCCTCTGACCAACAGGTTTCCTTTTACACCTCGAATGTTTAATCCTTCACCTCAGTCATGGACTCTTCTAATTCCACACGTTTGACTTCAACCAAGTCAGGAAATGCTGTTACCCCCTTTGCCTCCCCCTCCCACTTGTCTGTCTCTAAAAGTCAGGTGAAGAGGCAGCTGGAAAAACTGAACCGGAACAAGGCTGCAGGTCCAGATGGTGTCAGCCCCAGAGTCCTAAAGGCCTTTGCAGAGCAGCTCTGTGGGATTCTGCAGCACCTCTTCAACCTTAGCCTGACTCAGGAGAAGGTTCCAGTGTTGTGGAAGACATCCTGCCTTGTTCCAGTACCAAAGAGAACTCACCCATCAGCCATCAATGACTGTAGACCTGTTGCCCTGACATCCCACATCATGAATGTCCGGGAGAGACTCCTGTTGGCCCACCTGAGTAAGCAAACAAGAACATAGGACCCGCAGCAGTTTGCTTATCGCTGTGGAGTTGGGGTTGAAGATGCCATCATCCACCTGCTTCAACCAACCCACTGTCATCTGGACAAAGCAGGCAGCACTGTGAGGATCATGTTCTTTGATTTCTCCAGTGCATTTAAAGGAGTCATAACCTAGTATTATCTTGGATACCCATGCTCTATTATAGTCTTTCAGGCCCTTCTAAATAAAAAAAGTTGAAAAAAAATAAACACAGAGCTCCTCTGACCCTTATTTCTGAAGGCATTATTGTCTCGCGAGATCTGATGCGATACTTTGGCTGTCGCGGACGGGCATTGTAATAATGCAAATGAGTGGCGCGTTGATTGGTGGCAGGAAGGAGGGGGGTTGACACCCCAGGTAACGCTTAACCCATATCTACTACTCCCGCTAGCATACAATAGCCACATTAGCAGTTAGCTGCTGTTTGTTACACACAGCAGAGCAATAAAAACACAGCCTTACCGTTTCAATTGCAGGCAAGCCTCTGATTGTTGGAATGGCCCCTTTTTCCAAACGGAGCTTCGATGGCAACTTCGCCTGATATTGTCCCAAATTCGTAAAGGATTCTGGCGTGAAAAAAAGTAGAATAAATATTTCCATGTTGATTCTGGCAGTCAACAACAGAGCAACTCACATGTGCACTACGTTTCTGGTGGAAATGGTTTTAGCTGATTTAGCTGATTAAAATAAAAGGCTGACACGAGTATGTCTTCTTCATGCATCATTGCGTGAAGAAACTTTCTGCATCTTTCACGGTGGAGTTCGTACTTTGAATCGGTGATGTGTCGGTCGTGAACAAACCGGCTCTAAGAGCTAACTCTTTGAAGTGAACAATGGGAGCCGGCTCGTCATTGGGAGCCGTTTTTTAAATATTTTTTTCATTCCCTCCTGCTTGTTTTGGTACATTTGGTACACATCGTTTTGCATTAATTTTGGTAATAAATACACTTTAAGCAACAGAAAATCTGAGGAGCCGAAAGAGCCGGCTCTTTATGGTGAGTCAAGCCAAAAGAACAGGCTCTCCAAAAAGAGCTGGAATTCCCATCACTAGAATTCAGTAATGGCGGCGCTCGACTGAATATGAGGGAGAGAGGGAGGGCGGGCTTCCCACAGCATAGGTAGGTCTGCGATGTCTATATATGGTGTATATATATGGTGTATAGACACAGGTGGAGTGCTCAACAATCGTCTGGATCAATGACTACCTGACAAACAGACGGCAGTTTGTGAGACTCAAGAATTGTGTCAAAGCAGGTGGTCAGCAGCACAGGAGCACCACAGGGGACCGTACTCTCACCATTCCTTTTCACTCTGTACACCTCAGACTTCCAGTACAAATCAGAGACCTGTCATCTGCAGAAATACTCAGATGACTCTGCAATTGTCGGGTGTATCAGAGATGGACAAGAAGCTGAATACAGAGAGCTGGTGGACCGCTTTGTGACATGGTGTGGAAACAATCGTCTTACTTTGAATGTGAACAAAACAAAGGAGATGATTGTAGATTTCAGAACAAACAGGGATAAGTCAAACACTGTTTCCATCATGGGAGAAGAAGTGGAGGTGTTTGAGGAGTATAAATACCTCGGAGTTCACCTTGACAACAGACTGGACGGGAGACTGAACAGTGAAACCGTCTACAAGAAGGGACAGAGCAGACTGTACTTCTTGAGGAAGCTTAGGTCCTTCAAGGTTTGAAGCAAGATGCTGCAGATCTTCTACAAGTCTGTTGTGGAGAGTGTAATCTCTTCAGCCATCATGTGTTGGGGTACCAGCATCAGAACCAGGGACTTAAAAGGGCTCAACAACCTGATAAATAAGGCTAGTGTTCTTGGCACTACTGTGGAATATCTGGAGATGATGATGCAAAGAAGAATTCTTCATAAAATCAAAAAGATTATGGACAACCCTGAGCATCCTCTTCATGAAACTGTCATACAACAACAGAGTGTCTTCAGTCGGAGGCTTCTTCAATTTCGCTGCAATACAGACCTCTACAGGAAATCTTTCCTGCCCACAGCCATCATGATCTACAACTCCTTAAAGAATTAATTATATGAACTACAACAACACTTTATTTCCCCTGTGGGATCAATAAAGTATTTTTGAATTGAATTGTTTTAATTCAACATACATGCTTATAATGAGATCTTAGCATGTGTGATAAAGCTTTCCTGTCAACTACAACATGATAGAGCGTGAGGATACGAGTCAAAATGATAACTGAGAAATTAAAGATGACTGAAGAAACCCCTGAAAAATCATGTGGTTCCTTGCCTGACTTGACTCCTGTCTGAGATGCTAATTCGGTAACGGATCCTGAAAGGTTGCACTGGGGTTACTTTTTGCACTTGTGTCTCTGAGAGTGTGTGTGAGTGTGGGGTTACAATCCCTCTTGTTCTGAATCAGGGATGTGAAAGAGGAGGAATGTTCCCCTCCTGGTAACAGACAGAAGGAAAGGGCAAGATTACATAGAGTAGAAAAAAGTCATGTGATCATTGGGAATTCCTTTGAAGGTAGTGCCAGTATTTATTTGCCCAAAGTGTATGGTTTGTCATTTTTTATTTTTTGGTCCAATACGGTCTGAAAAAAGTTTTTGAAATGTGTTAGAAACTTAATTTCTTCTGCTTCTCCTAGAAACAAGAACAATACAGTCCACAGAAATGCGTTTAAGGTGCCACCACGCACCCTGAGGAGAGGGAAGAAGGAGGTTAGAAGCTTCTTGTTGGGGACCTGCAGCGAACCCAGGACAGCAGCGGCTGTGGAAGGCCTCTTTCCCTCCAATTGCTCTCCAGTCGGTTGCTGTAAACCGCGTTCATTTGATCCAACTACTTCCAAGTTTTTTGGGTTGAGCTTCGCTGTTGTGGTTCTTTATGGTGCGGTAATCGGACTTCAGCATTTTCAGTTTCTCTCGGCATTGCTTCAGTGTGCAGACATGCAGACATGAAGCAGTTAGCTCCCACACCTCCTTGAAAACCATCTCATTGCGAGTAGTTCCGTCAAGCTGCCACTGAATTTTATCTTAAGCCATCAAGCTCAGAAATGCTTGCACCTCCGCGTTGAACCACGGCACTGGTGTTGGTGTTGTCATTGGTCTTCAGCAAAAACCACATGATTAGATTTTTGTATTTGCCAGGTGTGGATGAGTATGAAAACAAATATTTGAGTATTTACAGTCCAGACTTTAGTCATTATCCCACCATATAAACCTGTGTCCTTATTACATCCTTCCTTCCTTCCTTCCTTCCTTCCTTCCTTCCTTCCTTCCTTCCTTCCTTCCTTCCTTCCTTCCTTCCTTCCTTCCTTCCTTCCTTCCTTCCTTCCTTCCTTCCTTCCTCACTAATGTCCTTATTTCTTATTATATTAATGTTATATTATTGTTTGTTGGCTTCTGTGAGGTTGTGTGCTGGAGGTGTGTTTTTCGTTACTTCCTCCTTGAGGGTGTGACAAGGAGGCACAGTTCCAACTGGTCTTCCTTTGGAGTCATCAGGAGGCTCTTTAAAAAAGGAGTGTTTCACTGCACCAGACGCCAGATGGATAACTCACGTTGAGTGGTAATCAGGCCAGTTCTTTGGTCCTTAGAAGATAGAAAGCTCAAAGACTAGTTTTACCCTCGATCTTTTTATCCTGTTATCCTAGTCTGTCGTTAGGGGACCTCCATTCCTGGTCCTTTTGTTGTCTCCTTGTTGCCCTCCCGGCCTTCCTTGGTGGGGACTTCCTGCTCCTTGTTTCCCTGCCTTCCCTGCCGCTCCTCTGACTCCTCTCCTGGAACTCCTACAGCTGGACCAACACCACCCACCTGCCTGTTCGCCCTCAAGGCCCAGTCGCCTGACTCCTGTCAGAAAACAAAGGGTCTTGTCATCCTCACCCACTGCCTCCTCCAAGTCAACCACAATCTCAAAGGACTCCTCCACCCCTCCGTGTTATTCACCCACCTACTGGATCAGTAACGCTTTTCCTGGTTCTTCACAGCACACATACATGTAGATCACATTACAAATTCAAAGAATCACCATCTCATCTTCTTTCTAGTGTGGACCCGATCTGCCATCCTGTTGCTGATCACCTGAGAACCAGCACTCAGAAATAAACGCTTTAAAACCTGTCTTGGTTGTTCGTAGCTGTTGTCCGCACCAGAGTCTTTCCCAGCCATAATATCATTTTGTTGTTTCCATACTTCTATTCTTGTGGCCTCCCCTCAATCATGTTGCAATATTTTCATTCCTTGTTTTCTTTCTTCATTCCTTACGTAGCACGTAGCAGTTCTTTGTAAAGCCGAATATCCTCCCTCTTCCATCTGGAAAACCCCCCACCTCGTTTAAATCGTAAACAGCCTGCATTTGTATAGTGCTTTTTCAGTCAGAGGACCACAAAGCACTTTACACTACATTCAATCATTCACCCATTCACGCACACATTTACATGCTAATGGAATATGGAAAAAAAACAATCCACACCTAACCGCATAAGTGCTTTGTCCAGCACATTCATAGGCATGCCAAACCTGTAGGCACGGGCATTGGCACGACAAACCCCAATTATGTCCTCAAGCAAATGCTTACAACTGAGAATTGGCAAGTCTTCAGTTTGGTTGGACGTTTTTGAAATAATTGTTTGTGGTTGCGTGTGGATAACTGGCCAAAGCGTTGAAAAATACATTCGTTTTGTAAGATACCCGGCTACGTGTGGACAAGGCCTGAATACATGTACTCAGACTGAAGGTTGTATTTTTCAACAAATTTCACGGTCTACTGCAATACAAGATACAAAAGTATTTCATGGTGAATGGATGCCGCCAGTACCACTGTCTATTTTAACTCTTCCTCTGCTTTCGCTCAGGTCTTCAACCTGTGTCACAGCCTTCCAGGGTCCATGTCTGATACCCTGGTCGTGTACCTTACATGCTTTGGATTTTGGATTTGTTCTGTCACATTACCCTTCTCTATACTGTTTACCCAACTATGGAATTTAGGATTATGGACAAAGTGATCACTCACCCTCCCATGGTGAAACCTGATCATTATTGCGGTGAGTGTAAATAAGCCTACCTGTCAACTAGAGTTCATGCCATCCAAGGCTTCACCACTCCGGGTTTCTATCATATAGAGTTCCCTTCTCTGTACAGTCCTATGGGTGAAGCTGTTTGACCTTTACTGGGTTGTTTCCATTTTGGGTCTAGAACGTTCTAAAAGCAGTACACAGCTTCCAGTAAAATAGAGTAAAAAGGAGTAATGGGCCAGAGGTAGGAGGAAAAAGCTCTGCACGCTATCTCCAGTTTGTTTTTTATTTGTTGTTGCTGTAATTTCTTTAATTGCATGTTTGTTTCAAATGTAATCTTATTTAACACAGCACACATATGAAACCTGCACAAAGTTATACTGTATTTCTAATCAAAATGAGATTATCAACACAAATTCAGACAACACAGTAGATGTTTTCTGTTACTAACTCTGTTGCCATGCAGCAAGAATGTCCTGGATTCGAATCCTAGCCTGGGGTCTTTCTGCAAGATCTCTGCATGTTTTCCCGTGCATGCCTGGGTTCTCTCTAGGTACTCCGGATTCCTCCCACAGTCGAAAAACATTTCTTCTAGGATAATTGGTCTCTAAATTGTCCTTAGGCACAAGTGCATGGTTGTGTGTCTCTGTGTTGTCCCTGCGGTGGACTGGCGACCTGTCCAGGGTGTACTCCACCTCTTACCCAATGACAGCTGGAGACAGGCACCAGCCGCCCCACGGGCCAGCTTGAATAAGTGGGTTTAGGCAATGGATGGATGAATGTTTCCTTGTAATACTAGGAAAAACATTGATATAGGAAAATAAAGATTTATTTTTTATTTTTTTACTCTGTAACAGTAATGTGAAAAATTAGGATACTCTAATAAATATGGATGTGAGAAAATATCACAATATAGGCCAGCCTGGTTCTGTTGGAGGTTTCTTCCTGTTAAAGGGGAGTTTTTCCTCTCCACCGTCGCTACATGCTTGCTCAATATGAGGGATTGCTGAAGGATTGCTGTGGTTGGAAAGTCTACCCAACCTCACGCCAATCACTGACGCAATCTGCTGGGATTCCCTAAATAGGAAACTTTTTAACTGATTGGAATGTTTGTATAAATGTATTGAAATGACTTCTTGTTAAGTGTCTTGAGATGACATCTGTTGTGAATTGGCGCTATATAAATAAACTGAATTGAATGATTGCAATATATCGTAATATATGGTATTGTCCGCCCCCTATCTTATTGTATCACTAAATTCTTGCCAATACATGACCTTACTAATAAATATTCCTTTCTGTATTAGACAAACATTCACATTTTGATGTCGTCTTTCATCTTATCTCTGGAAAATAAGCTTGATTAATCAACTTCAGGGAGACGATTCTTGTATCCATCTTCCAGTCTCTAGCATGAGTCCTAGGATCTCAGCAAGGTAGAAATCTGGGCTTTGACAGGACATTGGATCTCTTAATTGTTAGCCAGTAGATTGAATTTTTCTTACCAACTTTGACTGTATTAAAGAACTGTAGTCCTTAGGTCAGTGTGTAGGGCTTGTATTTGAGCTCTCTGTTTCAGTGCTTTTCATTATCTGTGTCTAGGTTCTTCGCAAACTTCAGTCCAATGTTCATGTTTTTCTTTGGGAGCAAAGGTTTCCACCTTACATGAAAGTTAAACCTGTACATTCTGAACGTACAAACGCACACTTTCCTACCATTAGGAGCAAGAGCCTACTGTAGGTCCTGTGATGACATTTTATGGACTTTGAATACCTCTTTCAGCATCTTGCAGTCTGCTTTCAAGGTGAACTTGCTGGGTATGTAGGTGGTCATTGTTTTCCCTTACCAGACTCTTGCTTCAATCTGATTTCGACAGATCTTTGAATGATTTTCACTCTACCTTCAACATTCAGAAGCACCTTTTTATACCTCCGGCAAGGAGGTATAAAAAAGCCAAGTTGAGTAATTAATTATTTCTAATAAGCACCTGATGTGATTCACCTGTTTCTAACTTTAAGGGGAGTTGAATGTGAGGATGTCTGGATTTATTCCTCCCCAGAAATTCCAGTTTTAATCAATTTACATACATATTTTTTGCAGTTTTCATTGCCTATTTATGTGACGTGAACTTCTCAGTATTGTTAAAGCCAGGGATCTGCGTGTGTTGTGTTTTTGTGGTGTTTGTTTTCTCTCACATGGAGCTGCAGGTCTCACCGGAGGGCGGGGCTGAGCAGTGTGCACCCCCATACACCTGCTCCTAATCAGCCCATCACTGAGAGCTTAAGAGACACTGGCTGCTGGTCACTTTAATGCCTGAGTATCAGTGTTACCTCTAACCCCCTGGGCTTTTCATGTTTTCTCCAAGCGATTCCTCGTCGTGCTAACCAGCTTCTTTGTGTCTCTTCTTTTTTTTTACGTGTCCTGTTTGGAAGTGTGAAGCTCAGAATTGGTGTCTGAGTACCAAGTAGAAGCCCAACAGATTTACTTTCACAAGCGGAGCACTACAGCTTTTGCTATAGTACTCCACTTAATATATGTGTGAAAAATCTATATTATGAATTGCTGGGGGATTTATTTCCTGATGTTATGGACATGGAGACAGAAAATTAAGGGGAAGAAAGAAAGAAGATGAAGAAGAGAGGTAAGAAACAAAAAGTCAAGAGAGAGGGCAAGTTGAAAATACAAGAGAGGAAAGGGAACAAAGAAAACACAGGAAAACATTGAAGTCTGCCTCCATACCCACAGGACGGCAGAGAGAGGGGAAAAAAGAAAACGGAACATCGACAAAACAAACATTGTGAACTAAGAACTATCACACAAAAATGTATATAAAAATACAACAACAATGTCACAGAAAAACTCATGGTACCGATTAATCAAGATCTAGTAATGATAACCTCAGCCCAAGTGAATATCTGTAAACCACACCTATGTGTGTCTGTGAGCATGCTGGTGCATAGGTTGCTCCATAAGAGTGTTCGATAGCTGAATCAATCCGTCTCACAGGAATCGATGCAGACATGAAGGAGATCTGAGCGCATCCCCCAAGAGAGGAGCAGAGGAGAACCCCAGGGGAACGTTAAGCGGCTATCATGCAGGGGCCTGGGGGATAAGCAGTGACGAGCCCACGGGCCCCGCCGGCAACCAGCCGTGCCAGGGCGGGCCGGTCCATGGACTGGGAGAGCCGGGGCCCAGAGTCGCCCCACCCCCCAGCAGGGACCCGACAAGGGAGCGGCCAATGAGAGGCCCCCGGCACCGCAGGGGACGCGGCCGGCCACCACACGCCACCGCCACCCTAGGCCAATCCTCACTGCCAACATCCCAGCGCCCCATGCCTGCCCCACGTCGGGGTCGCCCACCGATAGCCGCAGCGGATGGACGGCATCCCCAGGCCAAGCTCAGCCAGCACCTGGACACCAAGTTGTACCAGTTCCCGAGTCCTGATCCCGCGCAACGCAGAGCGCTGAGACCAGGCATCCAACAAAGGCGCACGGTGCGCACAGAACAGGTGATCGAACGAGCAGAGACGCTGGATCCGAAACCTGCCGAGCCACTGAACAGGCACCACCCAACAATCCCAAACCTGGCACCCCTGAAAGAGGTGCCCCAACCAACCAAGGGAAGACATCGGCTGACCGACACACCGGTCCCCCCCAGCCCCGGCCAGGCACGCACCAAGTCTGAACTGGATTGACCACCGACGCACCAGTGGCCAGGGGCATCCGTCACTGGCAGGGAGTGACGGAGGGGAAATAGGCCCCCCGTTAAATGTAAGGCCTGAGGTGCGCCAGGCGAGAGGGCAGCCTTGTGTCTCTTAAGTTTCTCTCTCTGAGCTATTCCTCTTTGACTTCCACTGGATTCACTATTCAAGCCTCCTTGGGCAAAAACCTCTCAGACTACTTCCTTGGATCCTTCAACCCCTGGACCAACACATCTCTAATATTTTGCATTCAAGAAAAGGTTCCAAAGGGTCCGGCCAAAGTTTGGGTTTTTGGAGAAAATGCTTCAGCAGCCACTTCTCAAATACAGGCATGTGACCCGATGTTTTTAGATCATCTGTAGAGACAAAATGTCTGGCTCACAGGGTCACATCAGTACAGCACAGAGCAAATGAAATGTAAAGGCATCGCTGGAAGTCTCCTCAGGACCTGTGCAGACATGTGCGCAAAGATTAATGTGTTAAACAGGAATCACATAACCAGAGTGTAACTGTGTGTTTGTTGTATTCATCATACTCTACAGGAGTCTTTTACTTTGATTTACCCATGCAAAACCAGATTATTTCTCCATGAGAATATTTGTTTAATTAAGTGACAACAAACCCCGCTGCCCTGCAGCCTTAGTGACTTTGTAACCATGAGTCACAACAGACTCATTTGTCAAATGACAGCAGAGTGACTCATGTCATATTAATAAAAAACAAACAAACAAAAAACTGCCACAGCAGGAATGACTCTGAGCATCATATGAGCAAAGAAGTGAGGGTGATGTTGGACTTTATGGAAGGCTGAGAGGCTTTAGGCACCCTGGGAAACCTAAAGGAGGTGTGGATGAGGGGGACTGAGGTTGGAACAGTAAGTAAAGAACAAGGACTGAGGGCTCTGATGACCTCCGATAAACAGAAGGAAAAGCCCCTGCCTTACAGATATAGTTATAATTCAGAAACTCTTTTTTACATTTTGTCACATTGCAGCCACAAACCTCAATGAGTTTTCTAGACTTTTATGTAATTACACAGTGAAAAGAAACTGTCAGAACCAAGGCTGTATCCAGTGTTTTAAAATGAAAGAGGTCCACCATCCATTATCCACTGCTCATTAATTACAAAGTAGAGACCAAAACTGAATTTAAATGTAATACTTTTTTAAAAACTAAAGTAAAACTTGTACGTTTATACGACGTGTTTTTTCTTGTGTGCACTTATGTGAGTAAATTCATGGAAAGTGACATCATCTGAAGCATCAGGGGAACCTGAGCTCATCCATAAAGACTCACTGAAATTACATGAAATAGTGTATCAAATACTCATTTGCCCATTGTATGCAAAATATTGGCATAAATGCCATAGGTGGCAATGTAATAACTAAACAAATCCTTCTGTGGACAAAATGAATGTCATAATGCCAGTTCTTTTTTATGACATAAATCCAATCAAATCAAACTTGATTTATAAAGCGCTTTTCATACAAGAAGTTGCATCACAAAGTGCTTTACAGATTAAAATGACCCCACATAAAACCACATTCCCTTCCCTCCCCCACAGATTTAAAAGCATGGTCACAGTTATACCCCCCTCCCCCCAACCCAACTCCCATGCACACACAAATTTAAAAGCAAAAGTAAAAAGGACATTGGGCCGAGTGCAGATGAACCATGCAAGGAAACGCCATCAGCCCCGGCAGCGGTAGATCAACAGCAGCAGCCGAGGCGCTGACACCGGGCGCCCAGTGGAGGCAAGGCCAAGACCCCCACCTCCACCCAAGCTCCACCTGGAGAGCACCCAGGCAGCCACAGCCGACCTCGGCTCCTGGGGCAGAGAGCTCCCACAGAGGAAACACTGGAACGGGGACTAAGATAAATTAAAGTATAAAAATAAACAGTAAATGAATGTGCTAAGATTAAACAGTAAAACACTGATAAAAATATAATCATATAAAACATGCAGAGCAATTAAACAAACAGTAATAAATAATAATCAGTTAAAAGCTAGGCTAAAAAGGTGAGTCTTGAGCCTGCTCTTAAAAACATGAACTCTGTGGCCCTGAGGTTCTCCGGCAGCCTGTTCCAGAGGTGAGGGCCATAAAACTGCAAAGACGCCTCACCATGTGTGTGTGTCCTGACTTATGGGGTGACAAGGAGACGGCTGCCAGAGGAGCGCAGAGACCGCGAAGGTTCATATGGTATAAGCAGTTCAGAGAGATAAGAAGGCCCAAGACCATTAAGACACTTAAAAACCATTGAAATAACCTTAAAATCAATCCTAAAACGTACAGGGAGTCAATGCAGTGATTTTAAGACTAGTGTAATGTGCTCCCGCCTCCTGGTCTTCATCAGGACATGTGCTGCTGAATTTTGTAGTAGTTGTAAACCTGATATACTCTTTTTTGGAAGACCAGAAAGCAGGGCATTACAGTAATCAATTCTACTGGAGATAAAAGCATGCATCAGTGTCTCCGTGTTGGCCTGAGAGAGAATGGGGCGGACTCTGGCAATGTTCTTTAGTTGATAAAAACCTATTTTAGTAATATTTTTTATGTGATGAATAAAAGTCAGCTCAGAGTCCAAGATCACGCCCAGGTTCTTCACTTGTAAAGAAGGGTTAAAAGACAGTGATTGTAGTTTTGGTAAAAGTTTATCTCTCTGAGCCTCAGGACTGATGACTAAAACTTCAGTTTTGTTCTGGTTGAGCTGGAGAAAGTGTTCTGCCATCCAGGATTTGATGTCTAAAATGCAGTTAAAAAGTGCATCCATTGGCTGTGTGTCATCCGGAGACATGGAGATGTACAGTTGTGTATCATCAGCATAACTGTGAAAGTTGACTCCATGTCTTCTGATGACGCTGCCAAAAGGGAGCATATAAAGGTTAAAAAGCACTGGGCCTAAAATTGAACCCTGGGGCACACCACATGTAATCCTATGGACCCTAGGGGAGCAGCTATGTAAACTTACCATAAAAGTCCTGTCTGTGAGATAGGATGTAAACCATTTGTGAACAGCACCAGAGAGGCCAATCTGTTTTAAACGGGTTAAAAGAATAGTGTGGTCCACTGTATCAAAGGCAGCGCTTAAATCCAGTAGAACCAACACTGTCACCTTCTGTGCCTCATAGTTAAACTAAAATCATTTAAAATCTTCAAAAGGGCCGTCTCTGCTGTGGTTCACCCTAAAACCAGACTGAAATTTCTCCAGGACATTGTGCTCATTAATAAAATCATTAACTTGAATTAAAACAATTTTTTCTAAAATTTTGCTTTAAAAAGGTAAGTTAGATACCGGTCTAAAATTGTTAAAATCATTAAAATTTAAATTGCTCTTCTTTAACAGGGGCCTCATTACCGCCCCTTTAAAGACAGCAGGAAAGACCCCCGTCTGAAGGGAGCAATTAATCATGGTTAAAATCTCATCTCTAAAAGATCCATAAAATTGTCATGTTTTGAGGTTAAGGAGGACCCAAAATGCAGCAAGTATAAAAAAAATGATTTAATGAAAACAAGGACAAGGAACTTACATAACTCAGGAGGATCAAAAGGCAGCAAACGGGGAAACAGGAACCAGACGGGCAACAAGGAAGGCAGGAACCAGAGAGGGAAGAGTGAAAACGAACCAGCGAGTAGTGACTGAAGGAGAGGTGAATATATACTGGGGAGGAAATGAGGAAGTGACTGAGAAGACCAATAATCAATTAGTGGGAGCAGATGCAGGTGGGAGGGAGAGAGCAGGTGGAAGTAATCAACTGGGATAGGAGGTAAAAAGGCTGGGAGACAGAAGACTTAAGAAACTAAAGATAATAAGTCTGGAAGGGAATCTAAGGAAACACTGGAAAACAGAAGGAGGAATTAAATATAACAACTAACTGGGACTAAGGAAGGATAAGTATTAATAGGAACTTGGGGAAAATAGAGATTAACACAAACCAGGGCAACCAAACACAAGACCACCAGAGGGAGACAAAGAACAACTAAAACATAATAGAACTAAATAAGGAAAAACAAAACACAAACACCCAGGAACCATGACAAAAATTGCGGAGGAGGAGAAAACTTTATCAAGAGTCCCAGCTTCTACCAGGACAAAACAGTCCAGCGTTTCCTCTGGTAAAGACATACGCTCAGATTTGTCTAAAACCATGTTACTTTGAAAAGATAAAATATTACATCTGATGGTGTCTACTTTCCCTCTGAAGTGGTCTGCAAACTCCTCACAAAGAGTGTTTGAGGGGATTTTAGGAAATGCAGTAGTAGCTCTGTTAAAAAATTTATCAATAGTGAAAAAAAGGATTTTGGAATTGTTTTTATGTTCTGAGATGATTTTGGAGAAGTATGAATTTCTTACTGCATTGTTGTAAAATTTGAAAAGATCTTTGTATATTTGATGGTTTATTGTGGTTTTACTTTTCCTCCATTCACTCTCTGCTGCCCTACAATTTCTCTTCATTTTTCTGAGGTTTTCATTTCTCCACGGTAGTGCAGCTTTAGATTTTAAACTTCTAACTTGTAGTGGAGCAACCCGGTCAAGAGTGGACTGAAGCCTTCTCTTAAAATCATTGACAATAAAATCACAGGGGGGAGGTAAAACAATTGGAGGATTCTTTTAAAAAGTTCCAGAAAACCTGCAGCCACTTCAAGGGTTAGATGACGCTTCCTGACAGTTCTCACAGAGGTCTCCTGCTGGATATAACTGGTGATGTTAAAAAACACACAGTAGTGGTCAGAGACAGCCAAGTCAACAACAGAGGACACACTGATGGACAGGCCATACGTGATGACCAAGTCCAGGGTGTGTCCTCTGTTGTGAGTCGGCTGCATGACATGTTGGCTAAAATCCATATAAGTCAGAATGTTTAAAAAATCTGTTGATAAATTTTGTCTAAAAGGTTATCCATGTGTAGATCAAAATCACCAGCTAAAATGATCCTTTCAAAGGAGTTGTGCAACATTGATAAAAACTGAAAATTCTTGAATAAAAAGTGCCCTCTGTTTAGGAGGCCTATAAATTGTGACACATAAAATCTGACGAGTGCTAAAAACAGTTGCATTATATTCAAAAGTAAAATAGTTATAAAATAAAATAGGTTTGGCAGAAAGTGTGGATGAATAGTTCCGCCTCCCCTTTTGCTACTCCTCGTAGAATAAGTGAAGTTAAAATTTGGTGGGGAGGCCTCTGTAAGAACAACAGGGGCATCTGCACTCAGCCATGTTTCTGTTAAAAACAAACAATGAAGATTACGGTCTAAAATCAGATAATTTATTATAAAAGTTTTTTTTCAGCAGAGAGCGAACATTAAAAAGTGCCATATTAATGGTGATTGGAGATGGAGTGACTGTATGATTTACTGAAAGTGGGGCTTTTGGTAACTTTTTAGATTATTTGGGTTGCATTTGTTCGGTTTATGATTTTTAGTCTGCTCTCTGCTGATAAGAACAGGTATGAATGAGGTAGAGCAAGGTCCAAGTCCAGTATGTGAGTTACTGTTAAAATCAGGGGTGAGTTCGTAGGAGAAGGGACCATTTGCACATCAGGATATGGCGGAGGAATCAGAGAGGGCAGGAGCAGCTGTGGCCAGTGTAGTTGACAGGGGGGGCGTGGACATGCCAGGCTCAATGCCAGTGTACGAGTGCCTTGTCTATTTAGATGGAGCCCATCTGGTCCAAACAGGTGCTTCTTGCCCCAAAAATTTTTAAAATTGTCTATAAAACCAATATTGTGAACAGCGGTGATAGAGGAGAGCCAAGTATTAAGGGATAAAAGTCTGCTAAAACGGCCAATTCCTCTGCCGACAGTGGGAGTGGGGCCAGAGATAAAAACAGAGACATGTGTGTTTTCTAAACAATTAAAAAGGTGAATAAAATCACGCTTCAGGAGCTCAGACTGCTGTTTATAAATGTCATTGGTGCCAGCGTGAATCACAACTTTACTCACAGATTTGTAATGATCAATGAGCTGCGGGATCTGTTCAGTAATGTCCATGACTCTAACTCCAGGGAAACACAGAGTGAGGGCTCCTCTCATCCTCACGTTTCTGATTATGGAGTCCCCAATGATGAGTGTGGTGGGTCTGCAAGCGGATGTTTTTGCTGGGCAGAGGATCCAACCAGGACTTGCTGTATGTCAGGTGGAGAAGCTTCCCCAGGACTGCAGCGATGTTTAATTGGCGCCGAGGGCTCGTTCCGTGGGTTTGGGGTGAAGTGGAGCACTCCTCGGCGAGTGCTGGAACCAGCGGTCCTCCTCTGCTGCAGATATTACGCGGGCGTTTGGCACCCCGAGTCCGCCTGGAGGCCCAGCGATGGATCCTCCCTCCACAGCTTCGCCGGGCTGGCAGGGAATGGTGTCCACCAGCTGTGCACTGCTGGCGGCGGCAAAAGTCCAGCCGAAGATGATGTCCACGTCACGCTCATGGTCCTGGATTTGGTGGAGTGTTGAGATCCTCTGCTCCAGCTCCAGAACACTCTGGCTAAGTTTTGCGCAGCCATCACACCCAGGACTGCAGGTGAGTGGAGGCATGGTGTGGGGAGAAGTAATCCGCGCTTCCCACCGATTAAAACGATCCGGTAAAAAACGTCCAGATTATTAATAAGTCAGTGGTGTTAAAAATCAGTTAAAACCAGTCTTTAAAAAGGTTTAAAACCAGTTAAAAACCGTGGTTGATAGGGAGCCGTTCTTGGCGGGGCTGACAGACGCTGACGCATGCGTCGCAGGTTATGGTCTTTTTGATGATTAGGGCCAAAAGTCTCGTCTTCATGGGTGAATGTGCTAAATCATCTTCTTGCATTCAATTGCGCCTTTCCTCAGTGGCTAAAAAAAACATTAAAATCCCTGTTGCACAATGAATGGCTTAGTTATTAGCAATATTAATACTGGTTCACAGACCGTTATTAATAATTTTCTCTATTAATTAAATGAATAGTTACAAGGTGCCACCTGCTCAACAGAAACAAGTAACTTAGCTCAAATGTCAGTCTCAGTTGACTGTTGGTATCAGTCTGGAAAGATTTAACAACAACAGGTCAAAGAATGAAAGTTTGAGTTCACGCACTAGATTCACCAAATCACAAATAAATAACAATTGAAGAACAATTTGTGGTTTTCTGAACATTTTTGTAAATAAAAAGTCAGAAAAGCATGGCGTTCTGTTTGCCTCCCTTGCATGGATGTAAAGTTGGTAGCACTGTTGCCTTGCAGCAAGAAGGTCCTTGGTTCAAATCCCAGCCTGGGATCATTCTTCATGGAGTTTGCATGTTCTCCCTGGGCATGCATGGGTTCTCTCCAGGTACTCCCGCTTCCTCCCACAGACCAAAAACATGACTATTAGACTCGGAACTGTTCATTTGAGTCTTGCTTCTTTAGATTAGTATTAAGCCTTCTCACCTTGGTTTATTGTTTACATCCTCCTCAGCTTCCTACATGTTTATTAGTCTCCTTCTGCCAGCCTGTAAACATTCTCTTCCAGCTGCACTCGGTTTGTAATTTTGTCTTGAAACTGACATGATTTTGAATTTGGGGTTTTCACAAGCTGTAAGCCATAATCATCAAAACTATAACACATAACGGCTTGAAATATTTCGCTTTGCATATAATGAGTCTATATCATATAGTTTCACCTTTTAAGTAGAATTACTGAAAGAAATTAACTTTTGCACGGTATTCAAATTTTCACCTGTATTTAGGTCTATTTGGGGGTTGAACTATTAAATTAGACAGTTATAAGCATTTTTACAGGAGGGTCTCAAGCATGCAGTTTTTAGCTATTTGGAGCCACCCGTGATTACTAACCTTCGGAAAAAAAAAACTGGGGGCCCACAGTACAGGGAAGATCTAATAATAAAACAAAACATTTTGTACACTTTTATATTTTTCTTTTAACTAAAACATAAAAATAGAAGTGACCTTATGGCTTTTTAAACAATAAAGCAAGCAACATTCATTCAACAGGTACTTGTTTCACCTGTATTGTTTTTCATTTTTCAAGATTTAAAACAAAATTTCTGTGCTGTTGTGCCAGTCTGTTGTAATGAAGAGAGAGGTGAGGTAAAAGGCGAAGCTCTTGATCTTCCCGTTGATCTACATTGCTACCCTCATCTATGGTTGTGAGCTCTGGGTAGTGACCAAAGAACAAGATTGCGGATTCAACAGAAAATCAGTTTCCTCTAAAGAGTGCCAGGGCTCTGCCTTAGAGATAGTTATGTGGTTTGGGCATCTGGTTAGGATGCCGCCTGGATGCCTCTCTGGTGAGGTGTTCTGGGCATGTCCCACCCTGATCCCTGGTTTATGCCATACATTTCCAATGAAATTGTCAGGGGTGTGTGGAGTACGGACCCAAACGCAGACGCTGAGGAAGTGCAGGATGTTTATTTAAAGGTGGAGGTGATGATGATGATGATGGTGGTGAAGAGGGCAGGAACGGAGATACTGGACATCGGGCAGGAACGGAGAGACAGGAAGACGACACACCATGGAGGTTAAAGACAATACACAATAATGATCCGGCACTGAGTGGAGAGAAGTGATGGGTTTTAAAGGCAGGAGGTGAGTAGGATCAGGTGTGACTGATTTGGGAGACACAGGTGAGGAGGAGTGAATAGGGCAGCGTGATAGAAATAACTTAAAGTTTGGGATTCTAGTAAGACAAAACAAGCAAAAGTTCAAGAGGTATGAATATTTTTGCAAGGTGCTTCATTCCTGGATGAGAGCCGTGATGTGGAAATCAAAGACGAAATAAGTGACATGCAAGAATGCACATAATTCATGATGAAGAGAGAAAATGACTTTTTGGGAGCACACCTTAAGGACGCTATTAAGCTCCATCTTAAGCTTCACGTAAACTGCTCAAGTTTAATCTGGTGACTAACTGTCTTTGATATTACAGAATGCAAGTATTGTGGCTACGTGTTTTTTGCCCCGTCATGTTTTTAACAATCACCCTCGCTTGTTATGTGCAACTTTTGGGAATGCATGGAAATTCCAAAAAGGAACACGAACCCAGGTTTGATGGTAACATCCAGAGGCTCAAGAGGGAGTCAGAGGTCGGGGTCGTAGTTAGCTTTTGACATGGTAAGAAGGGATTTATGGTCACCTGCAGCACAAACATATCTGTCTTCCATACACACCAGCATAACCACCACATTTTATAAAGAAGTCCCCCCTGCTTCTGCCATATGCGCCAGGGCGCATGGGCAGGCAGCTGAGAGTGAAGGTAACTGAGACGAGACAGGGAGGGCTGTCACTGCCGATCAGCACAATATAAATAAGACAAGTCTATAATTCAGCTTTTGAAGATGTGACCCTGAAAAATCAGTTCCTCCAGTCACTCGACATCTGCGTGTGTGTGTTTGATCCAGACAGAGAAAGAAAAAAAAAACAACAACTGACCGATAGAAGTAATTTTGGAGGTCAGAGCTGAAAGAGAAAGCTAGAGCTTCATTTTTATATACACACTGTAGCTCTGGCGGCGCACACTTGGTGTTTTGCAAACAGTTCAGCGCCTTAGTTTCATCCTAATTTCCTTATTAGAGAAAAGCCTTTAATATACAATCAACAGATCTATGTTTTCCTTATCCTGCTTTTCTCAACACAGGGAAATTAAAAGCTTTGGGGAACAAAGCTCACACATAGCTTGGAGATGTTTTTTTTGTCACATCTAAGTATCTCAGATCAGTCCCCTTCCCCTGCTAAAATATGAGTTAACTGTGATTATTGAAATTACTTTCTTGTAAAGTGCCTTGATATGACATCTGTTGTGAATCGGCACTATGTAAATAAACTGAATTGAACTGAATTGATAAACTACATTTTTACCCAAAAAACCACAGTTCTCTTTCACCCAGGTGGGATTTGCTTCACTTTTGGAAAAAGCTAATTCATTGAAATCTATCAGTTTTAAAAGGTTGAAAAGCCATGTCTTTAAACTTCAGGATTCCAGAGAATCACAGTAAGAGTTATTATCCGCAAATGGAGAAAACATGGAACATCGGTGGGAGTGGAGGCCTACCAAAACTAATCCAAGAGTGCATCGAAAAATTATCCAGGAGGTCACAAAAGAACAACATCGAAAACATAGCAGGCATCAGTTGTCTCAGCTAAGGTCAGTGATCATGATGCAAAAACTGGTAAAGAGACTGGGTAAAATTGATTGACGAAAATATGTATTCTGCTCTCCTGTAGAATATCTGGCAATGGCTCATGACCATACCTGACAAAATAAAGATCTGAGAGAAGGCTTTGTCAAAGTCCAGTCCTAACCCTAACCCTTTTTCACATAATGCCAGCCTGGTTTGGACCACTTTATTCCCTAAATGACCGAAAGACTCTGCATGTCACGATCCTTAGGTGTTTGTGTTTTTAAAATGTCCTTGTTGTTTATTTATATTTGTTAGGTCTTGATATATTCAGGTATCTGTATCTATTATTGTTCAAAGGGTATTGCCATACAGGTTTGTTTCTGTGTGTATAGTTTATTTTTCCGCTGTTTTGTTGAGAGTTTTTTTCTTCTTCTTTTGGACACACTGACCCAGGGACTGAGAGTGGAAGAACATTTTCCATCATTCCAGAACTCTTCAAGATTAAGGCTGGACTTTCCGTTTAGGACATGTCAGCTGGTCAAATCACTGGTAACAAAGGAATTAAAAACAGATCCAAGGTCATAAAACTGCCTGTGATCTGTTCTAATATAACTGTTTGTGTAAAAGGCTTGAGGCACCGTGTTTATATGACATTCTTTTCTAAAGAAATTGGACTTGTGTGTTTATTTTGACTCATCAGGACACAATGCTAAAATTGACTTGGGAATTAAAGTAACTAGATATTCAAGGATTAGCATAACTGAAAGTCTAAAAGTCACACTAATGAAAAAAGAAAAATTCTAACCTTGTCATCAGCATTAACATGATATTTATTATTTATTTCTAATGCATTTGAACCATTATGGAGTGATGATACAAAGTATAACTGCAAATAATTTCAAAAACAGGACGTGGGTTCATAACTATGAATATTCTGTCCACTAATATTTAGTTAAATATTGTTTTACAAACTGCAGAGAAACCATTGTCATTTTTGAGCCACCATGAAGAGTCTGCAACAGTTCTGGATATTTGACTTGTTCTCTAAAGCTTTTTTAGATTGACTGGTTTCCAGATACTGACCTTGCTTTTAACTTTACGTCTTCAGGCTTGATTAAAATTGGAATCTGTCTATAAGGACAAGCCATATGTCTTCTGAAGAAAACTTTTAAGGTCTGAAAAGACAAAGACCAATCTATTTGGCCACAGAAACAATAAATGTATATTAAGTATATGGGTAGGAAATGGTTTGTTTACATGTATGAAATGAAGATGGCCAAAATGGCATTGATTGGTATGAAACCGAGGTAATCATTTCTAAAGAAGTGAACTGACATACTGCTGTATATGCTGTGTGTATGTGCTCAAAGCTCTAAAAATATCCATCCTGATATCAAGGGGATGAAAATTAGTGGTTCAGTTGTTTCCCACATGTCAGTCTTCATCTCTAAGCACACCGTATTCTGTGCATCCTCCCTCGGTCAACACAGTCAGTTGGCTGCAAAAGTTATCCTGATCTCAATGGCAAACCAGAAAAAAGGGTTTGCAAATTTCATGTCAGGGAAACTATAACCAGTATGGAATCTATTTACCAGTATGGAAGGGTAGCAAAGCCATTTCTAAGGTTTTGGGACTCAAGTGGATCACAGTGAAAACCATTATTCACACATGGAGTTTGCGTAAAGCCGTGGCTAACGGCGTGATCGCCCGAGGCCGCTTTGCTGCTTCTCAATCTGGAAGGATTTGCCGTACCTATGGAGCCGTGATTTGTGCTGACTGCCAGAAAATCCTGGAAAAGAAGGTTTGTGACCTTGAGGTCAAGGACAGTGAGGTTATGTGTCAGGACAAAGAACACCAGCAAATTCACTTTTGAATGGCTCAAATTTAAAATAAAATAAAATTAGGCTTATAAAGTATGACGTCTGGACTTAAATCTCATAGAGGTACTTTAAACAGACCATTCCTGCTCAAAAACCCTTCAAAATGTCCAATGAAATCAATTGTGTGGTGAAGAGTGGACAAAGGTTCCGCCAGATCACTATAAAGATCCATTGCAGTTAATGGTACATGTTTGATGACAGTTGTTGCCACCAAGAGTGACAAAACTAGTGATTAGGTTTAGGAAGCAAATTTTTTTTCGCATTGGCTCAATTTGATTTAATTAGCTTTTTTCTTTTAGAAATGAAATCAACATTTGTAAACAGCTTTTTAAAAATTTATTATACAGGTTGTATTTGACATTATATGTTGGCTGATTTGAAGTATGTAAGCATGAAAAAAACATCAAAAAACCCCAAAAGATAATCTGAAAGAGGGTAATATGTTCTCCCTGTGTTGTATGAGCGGAGGTCCAAACATATTTCCCTCATGGTATTCTTCTATTGATTTTCCGTGACAGGGTTGAACATGTTCAGCCGTGATTCATGTTTCGAACCGATAAAACCTCTTTGTTGAGTTTAAAATATGCTTCCATATTTTCTTGTTAGTCTGTTAGTTCTGAATACCTTTTAGCTCTCTGTCTTGTTCTTGTCAGTCTCATCCACTGTTTTTGCATTTACTCTCCTTTAATTCCACTCTACCACAGCCGGCATAATTTACTTGACTATTATAAGCCCAGCTTTTCTTCAGTAAGACTGTAAAAACAACAATTATCAAATCATTCATTCTAGGTGTCAGAATGCAACAGCAAACACCAAACCAGCTGTTTTAAAAGGGAGAACTGGTTGCATCTGCAAAGCAAACTGCTGAAAAATAACACAAGGCTGCCAACAGAAGCAAAGAACCATAAAATCTGACATTAGACATGGCAGCTTAAGGATTTTACTGCTTAACTGTGGCTTTTGTTTCCACTTAAGCACAGGAACGGAACAAAAAGTCTCCGACTGGCAATGTTGTGGTGAAGCGGCTAACCAGTAAGGACGCATTCCTGCGGAGATGTTTGAAACTTAACAGATAGGATGAAGCCTGATGACTGATGACGGGCGTTCAGAGCAAATCCAGCTTCCGATAAGCTCGTTGAGCGTCAGCCGGCTTTACCTGAAACGTTAACCAACTTCCTGTGGGTGTCAATGTGTTTTAAGACCTAAAGAAGCAAATCATTATAAGGAGACCTTCTGTAAGTATTTCACAGAAGCCGCCCTGCACAAGTACTGATTTCCAATAATCTCCTCCCTTAAAACACCTCCCTTGGGATAGAGTTCAGGTGCAAACTGCCAAGTCCCAATTTTTGAGGTGCCATCGGGTATCTAAAGTACAATCAACATTTTTGTTGGAACACCTTACTCTGTTTTTAACAAGGTGAATATATGTCCTGAAACCACTCATTACAACCAAGGTAGGCAAAAAAGAATTATCTGAACGGACAGCACTGGAAACCTTTTTAGCAGATGGGCTTCAGCAGCAGAAGACCAAATCAGGTGACAATTCTGATAGCTGGATAGGAACAGGGATGTGAGGCTATAATTTACATTGGATAAAAAGCTGGATAGTAACAGATCAGAACAAATGTTGCCTGGTCTGGTTGAGTGTTGATTGCTGCTGCAGCATTCTGATAGTAGGTAGGGTTAGATTCTGGCAAAAGAAAAACAGCAACAGGAAAGCAGAAATGAATATGCTTTGGAAAATGGTTCAGCCAGCTGGTGGGGATATAAAAGTTGGGAGGGTAGTTTCCTTGTCCCATTTGGGCCAACGTTTAAATGATATATCCTACATGAGTTTAAATGCTGACCACTTCCATCCCTTCCATCTTCTGATGGCTACTTCATGCAGTATTACGCATCATGTTACAAGACTCAAATATGTTTTAGAATGGGAGATCCACATAATGTGCAGCTGACAAATGTGCAGAAAACGAGTGATGCCGTCATATCACAATGGACCAAAATCTGCCAGGAATGTTTGTGACATCTTGTTGAGTCTATCATACAGAGGATTAAGTCGTCCTAGACGGTACAAATGAACCCTAATAAAATGAGCTTGTTTGCTGAGCTGCAATTTGCTGAAATGAGAAAGTGAGAAATAATACATCAGAAATGTACCTGGAAGCTTCTACAAACTAAGTCAGTTAGGGTGTACTTAGTGTTTCCGCCTCATCAGCAGGGCAAACAAATCATGACGCTGCACCAAAGCAATATACTCTTGCTCCCATCTGGTGATTAGATCAACAAGAGAACGTTTAACTTTAACATATTGTACAGGAGTCTGTAATGTGGTGTGTGAGCACTTGCAGCGGATGGGATTGGCACATTGATTGGTAAGTGTGCTTGTGCACTCTATGGATTCTGGTGCATCTTCAGGTTTACGTGGCAGATCAGGAACTTTGTTTATTTAAATAGGCCAAGAGACAAAAATGTAATCACTCTGCTGATACTACCAGGCTGGAGGAACACAAAGAAGTCACTATATAGGACATCTAGCTTGCTGAAGAATTGGGAAGTATCCAGCTAACTCAAGGCCTAAGCAGCAGCCTTGATTGCTCTCTAACATGCGAAAGCTAACCACACATTTAAAACCAAACCAGCCAATTATCCCTTTTCCCATACTTTAAGTTTTTTTTCTCAGTAATTCGAAAAGTGTGGTGGCCATACCACTGTGTCAGTGTTAGACTTACAGTGGGGCAAAAAAAGTATTTGGCAGCCACCGATTGTGCAAGTTGTCCAGCTTAACAATATGAGAGGATTGTTGATTTTCATCATAGGTACACTTCAACTGTGAGAGACAGAATGTAAAACAAAAATACCGGAAATCACATTGTATGACTTTTAAAGTATTTATTTATATAATGCATGGTGCAGAAAATAAGTATTTGGTCAGTAACAAAAATTCACCTTAATACTTTGTATAGTGACCTTGGTTGGCAATGGCAGACGTCAAACATTTCCTGTAGGTCTTCACATAGGTTTACACACATTGTAGCTGGTATTCTGGCTGATTCTTCCATACAGATCTTCTCTAGAGCTGGGATGTTTTAGGGACAAAGCTGGGCAACACGGACTCTCAACTCACTCCACAGATCCTCTATTAGATTGAGGTATGGAGACCAGCAAAACCTTGAAATGCTTTTTAGGTAGACACTCTTTCACTGCCTAAACAGGGTGTCTGCCTCACGGACTAAAACTGGGAGCTGATTCCGCAGGAGAGGATCCTGATAACTAAAAGATCTGCCTCCCATTCTACTTTTAGAAATCCTAAGAACCACCAGTGAACCTGCAGTCTGAGAGCGAAGGGCTCTGTTAGGAACATATGGAACAATCAGATCTCTGATGTATGATGGAGCTGATTATTAAGGGCTTTATATGTAAGAAGGAGGATCTTAGATTCTATTCTGGATTTAACAGGGAGCCAATGAAGGGAAGCTAAAACAGGAGAAATGTGATCTCTCTTTTTAATATTCCACAGAACTCTTGCTGCAGTACTTTGGATCAACTGAAGGCTTTTAATGGCGTTTTGTTGACTTCCTGATAGTAAAGAATTACAGTAGTCCAGCCTTGAGGTAACAAATGCATGGACTAGTTTCTCAGCATCACTCCTGGATAGAATGTTTCTAATTTTAGCCTCGTCCAAAAAACTCCATGGCAGCCTGCTCATTTGGTGATAACATTGTGGACAATACTGTGCTAAATGAGTAGTTAGGCTATATGGGAGTATGATTTCTCTTTAGCATTACATCTTCCAATGCTATTGAAGAAAACAGTTTATGTGCAATAGAGAGAACGTAAATGGTTCAGGAAAAATTTAGAGAACACAATGAGTTAGAGGTGTCAAGGAGTTTGAGAGGTAATCTAACCAAATGTTAGTGTTCTAAATGTGACCTTTATTAACAGACCTCTTCAACCCAAAAAGACACCAGTTTGAGAACTACTGCATTTTATAAAACGGTAGTTCTCAAATAAGTATCTCAAACATGGATATAAGGCGGTAAACATATGTAGATTCAGGTCTCATAATTGTAGTTATGACTTATTTTGCCTGGCAAAGTCTTAAACTACAGCTGGACACAGGCTTCAATTGGACGAGAAATCTTGTGGCATTTTAATATCGTGAAATCTTCAGCCACAAGATCTCATTACACCAGAGGTAATCAGAGAATAAAATCAAACACCCCCTGACACTGACATGATACTCATGTAATAGCTGTTTCAGAAAAGCTCTTTAGCCTTGACATTTAAATCCCATATTAAACAGGTTTCTAGGATTTCTTTCTTTCACCTCAGGAATATTGCTAAAATTAGAAACATCCTGTCCAGGAGTGATGCTGAGAAACTAGTCCATGCATTTGTTACCTCAAGGCTGGACTACTGTAATTCTTTACTATCAGGTAGTAGAATGGGAGGCAGATCTTTTAGTTATCAGGCTCCTCTCCTGTGGAACCAGCTCCCAGCTTTAGTCCGTGAGGCAGACACTCTGTTTACTTTTAAGGCCAGGCTTAAAACTTTCCTTTTTGATAAAGCTTATAGTTGGGGTGGCTAAGGTCATCCTGAGCTATCTCTGTAGTTATGCTGCTATAGGCTTAGACTGCTGGAGGACAGACTTACCAATTTTCTTCACTCTGCTACTTCCTTTTCTCCTACGACTCTCCAGTTGTATTACAGTACATTCTGTTCTTTCGACTGTTAACTTTGTTTTCTCTCAGTGTTTTTCTCTCCATAGAAGATATACCTGGTCTGGTATCCTGCTTGGCTGCAATGCCCTGTTGGACGGGGGGCATCGACTGGGATGATCCTCCCAGTAACTGAACATCCACTGTGTACTGTTATTAACTTTTTACTTTCTGTAACATAGAAAGTTCTCTTATATCAGATCTTCTGTTCCTTCTGTGTTTCTGCTCTGTCTTCTCAAACCCCCAGACGGTCGTGGCAGATGGCCGCTCCTACTGAGCCTGGTTCTGTTGGAGGTTTCTTCCTGTTAAAGGGGAGTTTTACCTCTCCACCGTCGCTACATGCTTGCTCAGTATGAGGGATTGCTGAAGGATTGCTGTGGTTGGAAAGTCTGCCCAACCTCACGCCAATGACTGAGGCAATCTGCTGGGATTCTTTAAATAGGAAACTTTTTAACTGATTGGAATGTTTGTATAAATGTATTGAAATGACTTCTTGTTAAGTGCCTTGAGATGACATCTGTTGTGAATTGGCGCCATATAAATAAACTGAATTGAATTGAATTTAGAGTAACTACCTTCAGCTGATTCTGGTTTTGGTCTTTGCATGTCTACAACAATTGTGTCACTCAGGGATAAAAGCTTTGGATCACATGTAGAATGTACAGCCTGTTGTGTCAGCACAGGGTCTTTCTCCAGAACTTAGGTTAACCACAAAGATTCCATGAATCACACTATGTACATAGCCAAATAAAAAACCCGTTCACTAATGAATTCTGTCGGTGCCAATTTCAATAAAGACAGTTCCAAAAGCAGTCTTAAAAGTTAAGCCCCGACAAGCCCTTCTCCATGCTTTACTGAGAAATGTGAATACTAAGCATCTTCCGTTTCTCATCAGTCCTTTAACATTTCTTCAGAAACCCATCTGTAACCTATGATATATTGGTGATGGCAAGTGTTTTGCATATTGCAGTACAGTCTCGGATTTCGGTAGACAGCCAGGTATAATTTATCTGTCACCAGCTGTTTATTTTTTATACGGAATGAACCAACACTACAGATATCAATATTTTTTCAGCATTGCTATGAATTAGCATTTTAAGAGCAACCTACCACAAAGGCCCATTTCAAAGAAGTAAGTGATTTCTTTATTATTATTTAGCCCTGTTCATGACACTAACACCACCATGTTGAATGTAGAATCAACACACCTGAATGTGTGTGGGATAAAAGCTTCTAAGCAGCTGCTGCTCTTCTTCAGGTAGTTTGAGTGTTAATGTTTTTGCAATGAGACCAACTATGACAGCATTTAATCTCACTGAATCACAATTACTCCAGTAAAGACGAGCAAGGCACTTTTCCTAGACACAGCAAAATCAAAACAAACCATACACAAAGGAGCAAATACTCACTGGATATTATAGTAAGGTTTATTTAAAAAGAAAATAATTTCCTAACACCTGAAATTAAAAATAAATAAAATAAATAAAAATCATCTTTTACATACCAGAATTAACATGCAAAAGCTATTCTTGTTTTTCTGTTACTGTAAAGAAATAATATATTAAAATATTAAACTCACTGGCTGGACTATGAGTTGTGAGCAATCAGCAAGTATTTGTGAAAACTGTTTACCCTTTACAGGTTCCGTTTATTTTGTGTTTTTTGTCTTTTTGTTTTTTTAAAATTAACATTCTGTACCAACAAGATTATTCAGAATATTCAGAAATACCAAATAACTATATGAATGTCAGAACACTGCAGCAAACGTTGGTTTATTTTCTTTTTTTTTTTATGTACTAGACCAACACGAAGTAGTGCATGGTTGTGAGGCGTAAGGAAAATAATTTATTTATAAAAATTTTACAAATAAAAATCTAAATAATGTGGTGTTGGAACACAGCCATGGTTACTGGACCAAAACACAGATCTCCTGCCGGCAGGAGTCAGTCACAAAATGTGGCTGAGAATGGCACCAAACCAGTCTAGAACTAAGTACGGTAATTACCCCATAACCTTAGCAAAAATATTTGTGGATAAATTCTAATTTTTTTTTCCATAGAAGTCTTAACTCAGCCTGTTTAAAGTCATGCCACAGCATCTCAATAGGTTTTTATTCCAGATTTTGACAACTTTATTTGGCTTTTTGGGGGTAATTCAGAAGACTAACTTGTGTGCTTTGGAAATTTGGATCCTGGTGTATAATCTATCTTTAGTTTAAGGTCAAACACTGACTTGATATTTTCCTTCAAGATTTTCTGCCAGTGAGCAAAAATTATGCCACCATCAATTACAGTTATTACATATACAATTATTGTTTATCTGCTTTGCATTTTTATTTGATCATATCTTATAATTGTTTAAATTTGAATATTTTAACTTATTTTAGTCTTCCTTCCAGTGTTTCCTCTGTGGGAGCCCTCTGCCTCGGGGGTGGTGGTCGGCTGTTGCTGCCTTGGTGCTCTCCAGGTGGTGCTTGAGTGGAGGTGGGGTTCTCAGCCCTCCCTCCTCTGGGCTCCCTGGGTCAGTGCCTTGGTTGCTGCTGTTGATCTGCTGCTGCCGATGTAGATGGCTCCCATGATGACGTTTCCTGGCTCATCTGTACTCAGCCCGTTTTGCTTTTGTCTATTGTTGCTTTTATGTGTGTGCTTGCATGGGACAATTGGGGGGGGGGGTGATAAATCCTCTCTAAGAGTTGATTGAGAGGGATGTCTGGAAGGCCTAATTTACATGTACTTTGTTATTCCGTTTCAACACCCACAGGCCTAATGTGGGTGTGGTTTATTACCTGTTGAAAACCCCTGTTTTGGAATAAAAGCTTTGGGGGAGAGTGAACTCGGTGGGACAAGGATTTGAGCATGTTTGGGAGAAGACACTCAGCTTGTTCAAATGTCTTTCACCCCCCTTGTGAAATCTTCATTCACAAGTAAAACACAGAAGCTGTCTCTTTCCTCATTTCTGTTCTGTTTATGTTTTAGGCACTCATCTGTCTAAAGAATATGTTCCCAACAGTCATCATTAAGATGTTTCAAAATGGTTTTAGCCTTGGAACTCCACCATACATGCAATTTTTACCCAGCTTGTTATTGTTGAATCATGAACTTTAACCTTAACCAAGACAAGAGAGGTGTGCAGTACTTTAGATGTTCCTCGAGGATCTTTTGTGACTTGCTGGATGAGTTGTTGATGACCTTTTGGTATATCAGCCAGTTCTGGGAAGGTTCATTAATATTTCACTTTTGCTGTATTGGTAGATAATGGTTCTTTCTGTGGCTCACTTACGTAGAACCAAACCCTAAGTAATGGCTTTGTAACCCTTTTACATGATATTATTGGCTTTGTTTCCCATCTGTTCCTAAGCTTTTTTTTAGATCAGGCATGATGTGTTATATTTTGACATCATTTAGCCAACTTTGTGTTGTCAGACAGGTTGTAATACATTTTTACAGGTCAGGCAGTTATCAGGCCTGGGTTCGGCTAGTGAATTTCGAACCATGAACTGTGTTAAATCACAGTAAATTCATGATCTAACACCGGGGCAATTAGATTTTCACATAAGGCTGGGTTAGTCTGAGCAGCTTTTATTAAATGGTAATCGTTTGAAAACTGTTTTATTGTGTCTATTCAGGGATTCTTTGTCAGCTTAGTTTGAGCAGATGTGAGATCAACTCTGGTGTGTACCAAACAACTGAAGTCTTTTTCTGCCTGAAAATGTGATTCAATGTTTCACGTCAATGCGAGCAATTACTCCATGTGTACACTTTGGTTTAAGACTGATTTTCACCTCATTAATAATATACGCAAGGAGTTTAGAAATAGAGCTGCAAAACGTTTTTTATGTATTTATTTATTTATTTTATATGTGTCCAAGTTTGGTCATCAATCTTTGTTTTTAAAGGCTTTTACAATGACATTTTTAATTAACTGCTTAGGGAACTGAACTTAAAACCTTTACTCAGAACCTCCTTGGGGACTTTTATTTTTGTCTCTTAAAACATAGCTGTATTTTATGGATGTGATTTTCATAAATAAATAAATAAATGAAGGAGTCATGCCTAAAGACACAAATCAGGAGATCTCCAGGCAGATGTATTGCTGTGGCTCTACTTGGATGCATAGGTGGTTGCATTCCCATGACTGTCAACCAATTTTCCCCCTGTAAACGTTTTCTAAACCAGGAAGGAAAGCACACGTACATGAGGAACATTTGTAAAAGTTGCACATGTTGGATAGTTTGATGAATATGGGAAAAAGTGTGACCTATTGCGCCAATATTGATTTTCCTGGTTTTATTTTTATTATAAGAAGGCTTTAGTCAAATAAAAGTCTTACTTTGCATAAAAAGCTAAAACCTCTAAAGCAAAATTTTCTCTTAACTGAATGAAATTTATTCTTGTAATAATAGCTAATGTTTTTGCCCATTAGGTTTTGGTTTGTTTTTATTGCTGGCAAAAAGAGGCACACCATTTGTCACGCTGCCCTATTCCTGCCTCATTGTCTTCACCTGTCTGTCTCATCATCCACACCTGATCCTACTCACCTCCTGCCTTTAAGACTCCTCACTTCCTTTCACTCCCGGCCGGATCATCCATCCTTCATCCTTCCTCCTAGTCCTCCTTCCTCCTAGTCCTCTGTTGTCTTCATCCCCATGGTGTGTCGTCTTCCTGCCTCTTCGTTCCAGCCCGATGTCCAGTGTCTCCGTTCACCACCATCATCACGATCTCCTCACTTTAATAAACATCCTGAACCTTCCTTCAGCGAGTGCGTTTGGGTCCATTCTCCACACACACCACGTGACAGAATGATCCGGCCTTAAACATGGACCCAGCACTCGCCCGGGAGATCGCCGCCCTGCGCCAGGACGTCTGGGCCAACCTGGCCAGACTCGCTGCCTCTCCTCACCTCCCTGTGCGGGTCTCCGGAGCCGGGGAGATCCTTGGAGTGCTCCCTCACTTCCAGAGTGTCTTCTCGGCCCGGGAGCTCGCCGCTCTGCGGCGCGAGGCGGAGAGGATTCGCCAGGAGGCGTTGGACCAGACGATCGGTCCGCCCTCTCCGCCTCCACCATCTGGCCGTAGGCGACGGACCCGCCGAACCGGGGTTTCAGCGAGCGAGGAGCAGGGCGGCGCGGCCACACGGACCACCAATGTCAGGCTCCATCTCCGCGTGGCACCCACCGCCGGTTCTCTCCCCCGCCGTCTTTGTCCCTCCTCCAGCTGGCTCTTCGGGGGCTCCTCACATCAGGGAGGAGGACCTCTTCGAGTTTTTCTATGGGGACAAGACGGCCTACCTCTGCTCCAGGGGAGCGCCTCGCCGCAGACAGCGACGCCGCCGAGGTGGGGCCGCTCCCGGGGAAGTTCCGGCTCCGGTCCGTGAGCCCGTTCCGGCTCCGGTCCGTGAGCCCGTTCCGGCTCCGGTCCGTGAGCCCGTTCCGGCTCCGGTCCGTGAGCTCGTTCCAGCTCCAGATCCTGAGCCCGTTCCAGTCCATGAGCCCGTTCCAGTCCATGAGCCCGTTCCAGTCCATGAGCCCGTTCCAGTCCATGAGCCCGCCGTTGTTGTGGCTGCCGTGTTTCTGGCGGTCACAGCGGCGGCTCTCCAGCGATGGACATTTCCCCATGCGTCGCTGGGGCTCCCGGGGAGGGTCAGGGAGGACCCGTCCCCGTCGCTGGGGCTCCCAGGGGGGGTCGGGGAGGACCCGTCACTGGAGCCTCCAGAACCTCTGTCTGAGGAGGCGTCCGAGCCTCCAGAACCTTCGTCTGAGGAGGCGTCCGAGCCTCCAGAACCTTCGTCTGAGGAGGCGTCCGAGCCTCCAGAACCTTCGTCTGAGGAGGCGCCCGAGCCTCCAGAACCTTCGTCTGAGGAGGCGTCCGAGCCTCCAGAACCTTCGTCTGAGGAGGCGTCCGAGCCCCCAGAACCTTCGTCTGAGGAGGCGTCCGAGCCTCCAGAACCTTCGTCTGAGGAGGCGTCCGAGCCTCCAGAACCTTCGTCTGAGGAGGCGTCCGAGCCTCCAGAACCTCCGTCTGAGGAGGTTGCCGATCCTCCAGACTCTCCGTCTGGGGAGGCGTCCGAGCCTCCAGACTCTCCGTCTGGGGAGGCGTCCGAGCCTCCAGACTCTCCGTCTGGGGAGGCGTCCGATCCTCCAGACTCTCCGTCTGGGGAGGCGTCCGAGCCTCCAGACTCTCCGTCTGGGGAGGCGTCCGAGCCTCCAGACTCTCCGTCTGGGGAGGCGTCCGAGCCTCCAGACTCTCCGTCTGGGGAGGCGTCCGAGCCTCCAGACTCTCTATGGCACTACCTGAACCTCAGAAAAGGACCTAAGGGCCGTCCGCCCGACCTCCAGGTCCTCAGGGGCCGCCGCCGAGGCCGTCCGCCCGACCTCCGTCCAGCCAGAGGACGCCGCCGAGGCCGTCCGCCCGACCTCCGTCCAGCCAGAGGACGCCGCCGGGGCCGTCCGCCCGACCTCCAGGTCCTCAGGGGCCACCACCGGGGCCGTCCGCCAGACTTCCAGGGGCGTACCCAAAGAGACTCGGGGCCCTCCTTCCGTGGGCCCCCTCCACCCACCCTGGCAAGGGTGCTTGTTTTTTTTTCTCTTCCCTTTCGTTTTCACTCTTTCCACGGTGTCTGGAATCCACCTTTAAAGGGGGGGGTCCTGTCACGCTGCCCTATTCCTGCCTCATTGTCTTCACCTGTCTGTCTCATCATCCACACCTGATCCTACTCACCTCCTGCCTTTAAGACTCCTCACTTCCTTTCACTCCCGGCCGGATCATCCATCCTTCATCCTTCCTCCTAGTCCTCCTTCCTCCTAGTCCTCTGTTGTCTTCATCCCCATGGTGTGTCGTCTTCCTGCCTCTTCGTTCCAGCCCGATGTCCAGTGTCTCCGTTCACCACCATCATCACGATCTCCTCACTTTAATAAACATCATGAACCTTCCTTCAGCGAGTGCGTTTGGGTCCATTCTCCACACACACCACGTGACACCATTTACTGAAAAAATCTTCTTGAATCATTTAATATTCTTTTTACCAATCTTTCACATTCTAAAAAATCTAAAAAAAACTAAATTTATTCAGCAAATCAATAAAAAATTATAGGAATTTAAAAAAATTATAGGAATTTAACCAGTTAATAATTATAGAAATTGATGGCATGCAGAAGGATACACAACCGTGGGGTAGACTGTTAACTTGACAGTTCTCCCATAGACAGTCATAAATACACTTCACAAGGAAGGTAAGTCACAAAAGTCAATTGATAAAGAGGCTGTTCAGAGAGTGCTGGATCCGGGCTTATTATTGGAAAGTTAAGTGGAAGGAAATTTGTTTTAGAAAAAGGTACACAAGCAACAGAGATGGTCAGAGATGGTCATAGCTTGAAAACTATAATTGTCAAAACGAACAGGAATAAATGCTTGACTTATATATCATTGTGTTTATAGTAAATAAATATACTGCTAAAAAAATAAAGAGAACACTTAAACAACACAATGAAACTCCAAGTCAATCACACTTCTGTGAAATCAAACTGTCCACTTAGGAAGCAACACTGATTGAGAATCAATTTCACATGTTGTTGTGCAAATGGAATAGACAACAGGTGGAAATTTTAGGCAATTACAAAGACACCTCCAATAAAGGAGTGGTTCTGCAGGTGGTGACCAAAGACCACTTCTCAGTTCCTATGCTTTCTGGCTGATGTTTTGGTCACTTTTGAATGCTTCAGTGTTTTTACTCTAGTGGTAGCATGAGAAGGAGTCTACAACCCACACAAGTGGCTCAGGTAGTCCAGCTCATGGCAAGAAGGTTTGCTGTGTCTGTCAGCGTAGTGTCCAGAGCAAGGAGGAGCTACCAGGAGACAAGCACATCAGGGGACATGTAGGAGGCCGTAGGGGGGCAACAGCCAAGCAGCAGGAACGCTACCTCCGCGTTTGTGCAAAGAGGAACAAGAGAAGCACTGCCAGAGCCCTGCAAAATGACCTCCAGTAGGCCAGAAATGTGCATGTGTCTGCTCAAACGGTCAAAAACAGACTCCATGAGGGTGGTATGAGGGCCCGACGTCCACAGGTGGAGGTTGTGCCTAGAGCCCAACACTGTGCAGGACGTTTGGCATTTGCCAGAGAACACCAAGATTGGCAAATTCGCCACTGGCGCCCTCTGTTCTTAACAGATGAAAGCAGGTTCACACTGAGCACATGTGACAGGCGTGACAGTTTGGAGACGCCGTGGAGAACGTTCTGCTGCCTGCAACATCCTCCAACATTTGTCAGTGGGTCAGTAATGGTGTGGGGTGGCATTTCTTTGGGAGGCCACACAGCACCACAGACTGTCCAGGAGTTGCCGGATGCTTTAGTCCAGGTCTGGGAGGAAATCCCTCAGGAGACCATCCTCCATCTCATCAGTAGCATGTCCAGGTGTTACAGGGAGGTCATACAGGAACCTGGAGACCACACACACCATTGAGCCTCATTTTGACTTGTTATAAGGGCATTACATCAAAGTTGAATCATCCTTTAGTGTGTTTTTACAGTATAAGTTTGAGTGTGACTCCAAATCCAGACCTCCATGGGTTGATAATTTTGATTTCCATTGATAACCTTTGTGTGATTTTGTTGTCAGCACGTTTAACTATGTAAAGGACGAAGTATTAATATCTAGGATGTGTTATTTTAGTGTTCACTTTATCTTTTTGAGCAGTGTATGATGTATGATTTGCATCTATCCAATATCTATAACGCCTATCCTATACAGGGTTGCAGGGGGGTTGGTGCATCTCCAGTAATCATCAGGCGAAAGGCGGGGTACACCCTGGACAGGTCAGCAGTCTATCGCAGATAATTTATGAGTTCCTGTTTTTAATTTATTTGATTAAATAAATCATGAACGACTATCTTTATGCTTCTTTGCTATTTATTACTTAAAGCACTTTTATTATCCAAGCATTCCCTCAAAAACTAAATTTAACAGCAGAATGTTGTTCCTTCAAACATGTGACCATTGACTGTATATGTGACACTTCACATTTTGCGTTATTTTTTTATTCCTGGCTTCTTTTATTGGTTTACTGTAGAAGTAGGGTAAGACAATGTTTTTATAAAATGACCGACACATTTTTTTTTTCGTGTTCTGAGACTACCTTAAGAGCCAGTAATAACTGGTGCTTGATCAAAGCTTGATGTAGAAAATAAGACACATTGTGAGGTTGGTGAATAGGTGACAAATCCCTCCCTGTCTGTCCCAATGAGCACAACATTTGTCCGCGTTTATTACACCCTTCCTGCCTGCATTTACCTCCACTGTTGATTACCAACTGTTTTGTCACTCTAAATTCCCATATAATTCTCTGCAGGCAACACCCTTTTCCTCTCTATTGTATGCTTCCCCCGTTCTCACCAAGCGCTTCATGGCTTGGTTCTCAATTAGACCAGTTTGTATTTGTATGGAAGCAAACTCATCTCTCCTTCTTGTGACATTATGTAGTTTCTGTTTGCATTGCACAGAAGGACCATTTTACAGTGGAGCGTTGAGATTACTTGCATTTACTGGATGTGTCAAAAGTAGGGTTAGTCAGGCAGGGTTTAATATAAATTGAAATATTAAAGGTATTCATTCATTGTAAAGTTTTAGTCAGAATTGTCATGATCATTCCTTCTAGAGCTTCTTAAAGTTTTGTGCAGTACTTACGTGTAGTCAGTAACCTCTTTTAAAAAGCACTTAGAGCCAGAGTTAAGACACCTTTTAAAGGTGTAAAGGACCAGTATGTCATGGTGGGGGAAGGGTGTCATGGAGCAACTACAGATTGTTGGCAGATTTAAAGCAAAAACATACCAGGACTGCTGTGAATTGTTGGGCCATGCACATTATTGCCCAGGTTGCCCTGAATTGTGCTAAGACAGAATTTATCACTGGACCTCAGTCAAGGTCTTTGTCTTCAATTAGATCTTTTGGATCATCAAACTAATTTTAGTATCAGACAAAGATGATCAGAGTACATCCAGGGAGAAAAGAACTATAAACTTCTTTAGTCCGTGAGGCAGACACTCTGTCTACTTTCAAGGCCAGGCTTAAAACTTTTCTTTTTGATAAAGCTTATAGTTAGACTGGCTTAGGTCATCCTGAGCTATCTCTGTAGTTATGCTGCCAAAGGCTGCTGGAGGACAGACTGACAACTTTTCTTCACTCTGCTACTTTCTTTTCTACTACTCTCCAGTTGCATCATATGCTGTTATTTCGACTGCTAACTCTGTTTTCTCTTAGTATTTCTCTCTTTATAGAAGGTACACCTGGTCTGGTATCCCACTTAGCTACAATGCCGTTTGGACGGGGGGCGTCGACTGAAATGATTGAGTCTGAGGCTGAACCTTCCCCGTGTCCTGTTATCAACTTTTTACTTTCTGTAACATAGAAAGTTCTCTTATATCAGATCTTCTGTTCTTTCCGTGTCTCTGCTCTGTCTTCTCAAACCCCCAGATGGCAGATGGCCGCTTGTAATGAGCCAGGTTCTTCTGGAGGTTTCTTCCTGTTAAAGGGGAGTTTTTCCTCTCCACTGTCGCTACATGCTTGCTCAGTATGAGGGATTGCTGTGGTTGGAAGTCTGCATCAACGGGAAGCAACCTCAAGTCAATGACCCGATGCAATCTGCTGGGATTCCTTAAATAGGAAACTAACTCAAACTTTAAACTAATTAGAATTTTTGTATGATTGTATTGAAACTACTTCTCTTGCAAATTGCCTTGAGATGACATCTGTTTAGAATCGCCGCTATATAAATGAACTGAATTGAATTGAATAGATACATGCTGGCATGATGTGTTGTTTTTTAAAAGATATTTCACCGTACTTTATGTGGTCACACAGGTTCCATTTAAGTGATTTCTCCATTCTAAAGAGTATATCAGTGATCTGGTTGTTGCTACTGGATTAATCAGAATAAATGTCTTATGTCAAGGGGGCAATTCGTTTAGCTATTTTCATAGTTTTTTTCCCCATTGGATTTTGTAGTTACTAAAGATATCTTTGTAAAATTTAATTCAATTAAAGTATTTTGATAATCTGAAACATTTAAATGTGACGGAAAAGCAAACACTTCTTCAAATACAGCACCAGTGTTCAGTCATCTAAGTTTCAACTTCCACAGGATGCATCTCTATTGTGTGTTTTATCCCGCTATCTGACCTACAGTAAATGGGCTCAGGAAATCCTGAACATGTGTTTTACAGCAGGTTTCTATAGGATATAAATAAAATATAGATTTTTTTTATTTAACTGGGAGGCAAACACCTGATCAAGACTATATCTACGATAGATCTTTCCAGGGATTTCCCGGAAGTGAGTATTGTGGAAATCTTGAAAGATTCTCTCCAACGCAGCTGACCAAGTAAAGAGTCAGACTCCTCAGCTGAATTAGGTCTCAATGGGTTCAGGAAAAAAAAAAATCTGTGAAATGACATCCAAACTGCAAATATTTCTCTTCAATATGTGCTACCTCTTTGAGGCATCACTCCCTGAAACAAGAAGCTCTCTCTCAGCTCTATAAACGTTCCAATTGTCTTCCCAGTTCCACTTCCCCTTTCTAGAAGAGAGGCCTTTATTTACTCCACGAGGACCACTTATTCTAATGTTACCTCTTACCTTCCTACTCCCATATGGGAACTGCTGGGTTATCACACTGGGCAATCTAACCCGACAACTCTCCAGTGCTCTTGTACACTCACACAAATGCAGATTACATTAAAAAAAACAACACACATCTCCTCTTCTCCTATCTGGCCTTGTGATCTAACGCAGCAGCTCTCCTGCCGTCTGGCTGCCACGACTGGTAAACTGAAGCTGCGGCTTTGAATTACTCCCTGTCCTTTTACGTCCCTCTGCCTTAACCTGTCTTTCCCTGCTTTTCCTGCCCTTTCTGTCCTCCTACACAATCTCACGCTTTAGGGAAGTGATCCATGCTATTGCGCTTGCCCTTACAACAGAGGCCCTACAGTCAGAGCTGGGTAGTAACTAGTTCCATTTACTTGAGTAACTTTTTGAAAATAATTTACTTTTGGAGTCTTTTTACTAGACTGTACTTTTTAGTTTTACTTGAGTAATAATTTTATGAAGTATCACTACTCCTACTTGAGTAAAGTTTCCGACTAATCTACCCACAGCTAGTAACTTTACTGAATGAAACTAAATGCTTGTTTTTACCAAAAATGTATGAGACTCATATCTACAGTTTATGTTGAAGTTAGACCTCTTGTTTGTACAAAACCTTCATCATTTAAACATTATTTTATATCTGCTGAGGCTGTAATGGGGGTACCTTACACTGGTCTAACATATATACAGTACCTACTATAAGGAGTTCGCTGACCACTTCAGAGGGAAGGTAGACGCCATCAGATGTAATATTTTATCTTCTCAAAGTAACATGGTTTTAAACAAATCTGAGTGTGTGTCTTTACCAGAGGAAACGCTGGACAGTTTAGTCCTGGTAGAAGCTGGGACTCTTGATAAAGTTTTCTCCTTAGTGAGGCCCACCACATGTGTTTTGGACCTAATTCCTACTTCATGTTTTAAGCAGTTTTATGAATCTTTTAGAGATGAGATTTTAACCTTGATGAATTGCTCCCTTCAGACGGGGGTCTTTCCTGCATCTTTAAAGGGGCGGTAGTGATGCCCTGTTGAAGAAGACCAATTTAGATTTAAATGATTTTAACAATTTTCAACCGGTATCTAACTTACCGTTTTTATGCAAAATTTTAGAAAAGCTTGTTTTAATTGCACTTAAGGATTTTATTAATGAGCATAATGTCCTGGAGACATTTCAGTCTGGTTTTAGGGTGAACCACAGCACAGAGACGGTCCTTTTGAAAATTTGTAATGATTTTAGATTAAACTATGATGCCCAGAAGGTGACAGTGTTGGTTCTACTGGATCTAAGCGCTGCCTTTGATACATTGGACCGCACTATTCTTTTAACCCGTTTAGAACAGATTGGCCTCTCTGGTGCTGTTCATAAATGGTTCACATCATATCTTACAGACAGGACTTTTATGGTAAGTTTAGAGACCTGCTCCTCTAAGGTCCATAATATTATCTGTAGTGTGCCCCAGGGTTCGATTTTAGGCCCAGTGCTTTTTAACCTTTATATGCTCCCTCTTGGCAGTGTCATCGGAAGACATGGATGCTGATGATTCACAGTTATACATCTCCGTGTTTGCTGATGACACATGGCCAATGGATTCACTTTTTAACTGCATTTCAGACATCCATTCCTGGATGGCAGAAAACTTTTTCCAGCTCAACCAGGACAAAACTGAAGTTTTAGTCCTTAACTTTTACCAAAATTACAATCACTGTCTTTTAATCCTTCTTTTCAAGTGAAGAACCTAGGCGTCATTTTTGATTCTGATCTGACTTTTATCCCTCACTTTAAAAATACTACTTAAATAGGTTTTTACCAACTAAAGAACATTGCCAGAGTCCGCCCCATTCTCTCTAGGGCCAACATTGATGCATGCTTTTATCACCAGTAGAAATGATTACTGTAATGCCCTGCTTTTTGGTTTTCCCAAAAAGAATATCACAAGTTTACAACTTCTACAAAATTCATCAGCACGTGTCTTGACGAAGACCAGGAGGCGAGAGCACATTACACCTGTCTGAAATTCATTTTAACCTGTTATTCTAATCTTCCTTCCAGTGTTTCCTCTATGGGAGTCCTCTGCCTCTGGAGCGGTGGTCTGGTGTGGCTGCCTGGGTGCTTTCCAGGTAGCGTTTGGGTGGAGGTGGGGGTCTCGGCCTTGCCTCCTCTGGGTGCACTGGGTCAGTGCCTTGGCTGCTGCAGTTGATGTGCTGCTGCCGGTGCAGATGGCCCCTTTGATGGCGTTTCCTAACCTGGCTGATCTGTACTCAGTCCAATGTCCTTTTTATTGCTTCTCCTGAGTGTTTGCGTGCATGGAGGTTTGGTCTGGGAGAGGGGTATAACTGTGATCATGCTTTTAATTATGTGGGTGAGGGATGGGAATGTGGTCTTTGTGGGGTCATTTCGATTCTGTAAATCACTTTGAGTTGCAATTGTTGTATGAAAAGTGCTTTATAAATAAAGTTTTATTGATTGATAAGTATTAGGTTAATTAGTTTTACTTTGAAAACAAATACTCAAGTACTCAATACTTGATTAGCCTTTTACCAAATATCTTTTTATGCTTACTTTAGTTATTTTTTGGATACCTACTTTGTACTTTTACTTGAGTAACAATATGTTAAAGTAGTGCTATTTTTATTTGATTAAAACTTTTGGCTGCTCTACTCACCTCTGCCTATAATGTCTAGCTTCCCGTGTATATGTAAATATATTAGAAAAACAGAAAGGTACACAGGGGCAGATAATGATATTAGACCCAAAACATACTCCCCATCTCTTACACCGCTATTCTGAAAGGTACTTCTTGTGGAGGACGGCAGGTCCTGTAGTTAGCTTTTGGTCTAACCCAGTTACAATAAAAATAAAACAACCAAAAGAAAAGGATGTCCTCTAATGTTTTTCAGGTACAGTGGACCCACACTTCAGTATTCACAGATTCACTGAGTCGCGGAACGTAACTTTTAATAGTTTGCAGAAAATTTGCCAAATCGCTGATTTATTTGTAGAGCATATCTAAAACATTCTGATGGGGGAGTGGAAATATCTAAGCACAATGCTATTTCACAAATTATTGGGTAGGTTTCGCAAAGCAGTCCATCCAGGAGCACCATTCAGTTTTCTTGCCAGTGATTAGCTGTACTTTAATGAGCAGGGATGAGGAAAACCATTAGCTAAGGAAGACCAGATGTCAATGTCTGCAGTAGTGCTAAGATATTTATTCATATTCAGTTATATTTGGTGTTTGAACTATTCAAATCGGCAGTTATAACCATTTTTAGAAGGTGTCTCAAGTAATTGCAGAATTTTGCTATTTGAAGGGGGCTGTGGTCCTAAACCCTGCGGTCCATTGTGGTCTTAAGATAGGGGTAACTCAATATCTTAATGCACCACTATAAATATAGGCAAGGCAATTGTTTTTGAATAGCACACTTTCAACAACAAGGTAATTCAACGTGCTTTACATGATTAGGGGATAAAGTAAAAACAGCAATAAAGCATAGAATACACACAGATAATATGACACGTAAAAGCATTACTCAAAAGCAGACATGAATTAAGGATAAAGTAAAAACAGCGGTAAAGTATGAAACACACACAAAACATCTGATACATGAAAACATTACTCAAAGGCAGCTCTAAACAGATGGGTTTTTCTGTTCAGCTGGAGAAAGTTATGGTACATCCATCCATTGATTTGCTCGATGCATTTACTTAGGGTTTGGATGGGTTCAAAGTCACCTGGTAACATTGTAATGTAGAGCTGAGTATCATCTGCAGAGTTATGGTAGCTTATTTTATTGGTTGTTATAACCTGGGCTAGTGGGAGCATGAAGATATTAAATTAGAGGGGGGCCCAGAATGGAGCCCTAGGGCACCCCACATGTGATTTCTGTTCGTTCTGATGAAAAGTTTTCTATTGAAACATAGAAGTCCCTGTTCTTTAGGCAAGACTCGAACCAGCCAAGTGCTGTACCAGAGAGTCCGACCCAGCTCTCCAGTCGTTCCAATACTATATCATGATCAACAGTCTCAAATGCTGCACTGAGGTCCAACAGAACCAGCACTGTGGTTCTACCACAGTCTGTATTTATGCGAATGTCATTGAAAACTTTGATGAGGGCACACTCAGTGCTGTGGTGAGCACGGAAACCAGACCAAAAAACATCAAAAGGGTTGGTCATTGTTAGGAAGCTATTTAATTGCTGAAACACAAAATTTTTCAATAATCTTACTGATGAAAAGGTTAATGTAAGTTTATCAGCACTTGCATTTTTAGGTAACCGTTAAACTGTCTAAAATAACTACAAAAGAGTTGCACTACGAAAATCCAAAAAATGCCAAAACATTAAAAACAAACATGCTTTTTGAAATTATTGCTTAAATGTTTGTTTGATGGGATTAAAAGAATAGAGCTGGATATTGATTCAAATTTCGAGAAATCAATTTGATTCCTATTCTCAAGAGAGATCATCATGATCCGATCCAATCCAATTTTTTCCAATTGGATATTTATATGAGCTAAGTCCTATTGAAAACTTTTTTTTTTTAGCTGTTACCTGAATTACATGACTGTAATTTAATGACACAACACTGGGTGGGGTTACAGTTCACCAGGGGAAACAATATTAGCCCTTTCAGACCTAAGCCTTAAAATGTCTATCTGGACTATCCTATTTTAGCTGTAAAAAGGGCAAACAATGTTGAACATATTAATTGATTTTTGGACGTCCGAATCAATTTTTAGGAATTCTTATAAGAATCGGTTCAGAATCAGGGAATCAATTTTTTTCACCACAGCACAAGAAAAGAATTACATAAATAGTATATTTATTACTTATTTAAACAGATTTATATTTATAAATATTTGTTTTATTTTCACAAAACATATTAATACCAAAAAAGGACAGCAATTTCTGTTTGCCCATTTGCTGTTTGTTGAAAATAAATGTTATACCATTGAAAGCCTCTTTATTTCCCTTGAGTTGTTGCCATGTCTATAAAGATAAGGAATTTGTGGGATAAGCCCCCACACCCAAAAAATATAAATAAAACTTGCCCAGTTCTCTCTGCCAATGCTGCTTACCTACATTTTGGCAATTTATCAACTTATTCATATAACAAACAGTAGGCTAATTAGTATGAGGGGGAAAGGTACACAACCACAACATCCTGGTACCTCCTCCTCACGGTGGTTACCAGCTTGGTCACACACCACTGTAGGATGGCGCCCAATTCCTCAGCCAGCATTAGATGCAAATTATCCCACGTAGCTGTGTTGGTCACTGTTGCACATACAGTATAGTAGGCCCAACTGATTCCACTGTCAATCATCTCCCAGATTTTGGAGGTATATACTGATAAACCCTACTCTGTGTGGGAAAGCATTGACAGCTTGGAGGATAGAGTATGAACACAATGAGTGCATATATGGGATTTTCACTGTTTGTAAACTCTGATGTCCATATCTCACAGTCTCTCACCCTAGAAATCTAGACAACTCTAGCAGTAGCAAATGATTTTGCTCTGCAGGTTGGTCTAGCCACACGCTCCATTGTAGCCTCAGCAAATCTACCATTGGCTCAACTAAGAGTAGGCTTGCCAATCACAGCGCTCTATGTTTGTAGAGCGATGTTAGGCGGGCTTGGCACCATTACAGCAGAGCGTTTTTCTTTTTCTTTTACAATGACAGCAGTTCTGCGATAGAGCAAAACAACAAAGATGGTGGCGGCTTAGAAACAGCGCTTATTTGAAACGACTTTGGAATCAACTTTGGACGATTTAGATTTAGGCTTTTCTTTGAGAGATGAGCAGATAGAGGCACGTAAGTCCTTTGTTTTGACGTTGTATGGTGGACTGCCATGTTGACTGATTTCCGTCTCTATGAACACGTCATGTTGATCGTTGCCCTGATTGGTCCTAGCGCTGTCCAATTGTGTGCAGAGACAGTTTGAAAGACAACCATAGAATCCTCCCTGAGCACTGGACTGACCTCTGTCTATGGTTTAGTCTAGTTCTAGTTCTGTAGTCTACACAATCATGGGGAAGACTGCTGACTTGACAGTGTTCCAAAAGACGACCATTGACACCTTGCACAAGGAGAGCAAGGCACAAAAGGTGATTGCTAAAGAGGCTGGCTGTTCACAGAGCTCTGTGTCCAAGCACATTAACAGAGAAGTGAAGGGAAGGACAAGATGTGTTAGAAAAAAGCGTACAAGCAATAGGGATAACTGCACCCTGGAGAGGATTGTGAAACAAAACCCATTCAAAAATGTGGGGGGGATTCACAAAGAGTGGACTGCAGCTGGAGTCAATGCTTCAAGAACTACCACGCACAGACATATGCAAGACATGGGTTTCAGCTGTCACATTCCTTGTGTCAAGGCATTCTTGAACAAGAGACAGCGTCAGAAGCGTCTTGCCTGGGCTAAAGACAAAAAGGACTGGACTGCTGCTGATCCAAAGTTATGTTCTATGATCAAAATAAATTTAACATTTCCTTTGGAAATCAAGGTCCCAGAGTCTGGAGGAAGAGAGGAGAGGCACATAAGCCACGTTGCTTGAGGTGCAGTGTAAAGTTTCCACAGTCATTGGTGCTTTGGGGTGCCATGTCAGCTGCTGGTGTTGGTCCATTGTGTTTTATGAGCTCCAAGGTCAACGGAGCCGTCTACCAGGAAGTTTTAGACCACTTCATGCTTCTTGCTGCTGACCAACTTTCTGGAGATGCAGATTTAATTTTCCAACAGGACTTGGCACCTGCACACAGGACAATGGTATTCCTGTTCTTGATTGGCCACCAAACTCACCTGACCATAACCCCATAGAAAATCTATGGGGTATGATGAAGAGGAAGAGGCGATATGCCAGAATCAACAATTCAGAAGAGCTGAAGGCCACTATCAGAGCAACATGGGCTCTCATAACACCTGAGCAGTGCCACAGACTGATCGACTCCATACCATGCCTCACTGCTGCAGTAATCCAGGCCAAAGGTGCCCCAACTAAATATTGAGTTCTGTACATGCTCATACTTTTCATGTTCCTACTTTTCAGTTGGCCAACCTTACTAAAGATCACTTTTTTGCATCGGTCTTAATTGATATTCTATTTATTCTGAGATACTGAATTTAGGACTTTCATTAGTTGTCAGTTATAATCATCAAAATTAAAGGAAATAAACATTCCATTTATTGAATGGTATTACTGAAATAAATCAACTTTTTCATGATATTCTAATTTTATGACCATTACCTGTATATATGGCTTGCCAGGTTAACTGTCTCCAGTGAGGACAGTAAAGTCTTTGATATGTGGAGATAGTTGGAAGCAGAGGCTGATTTTGTGCATGACTGTTATCTCTTTGTGTGAAACCACATCAAGAATGAAGCTGTTTTATGGATGTTCCTTCACATACTTACTTTGTTCTGTTTCTGTTTACTGTAATTAGCTGACAACATTAATCTGACAACATTAATCACTGAGAGGAAAGGCTAAATATTGTCTGGAAAATACAAATTGCTGTTGTTCTGGAAGAATATTTACCCTACCATGCCTCATCCATGCTCAGGACCTTTTGAATCTTAGTGTTGAAACAATTTGCTAACTTCTCTTCGTTCTTAAATTAACTGCCTCTAACCTAAATGATATGCCCAATTAAAACAAACTTGTTACAATACAAAACAAAAGGGAAAGGCTGTGTGTTTTACTTGAGCATTGAACACTATACTAGAAACCAGAAAACCTCCAATATGTGAGATGATCCTCAGGGATGTTTTTTCAGTATGCTTTTATTACACAAGTCATTCTGTGCAAGCTCAAACATATATTTTTGTAAATTGATTTGTAAATAAAAAGCTAAAAGCTTTCATGGACATAAAAAATTAGGAATTTTATGATTGAAGGCACAGTAGAGCCATTCTACTTCTGATTAAATGTTTCTAATATAGGGGAAGGCATTAAAGCAAAAGAAAGGCTGCAACAGACCCATAAAAGCTATGAGGGCATAAGCTGTGCATTGGAAAAGTGTAAATGTGAGACTGAGCCGACAACAGAGTTGAGACCCCAAGGGAAGTGCTGCTCACGGTTTATTGACTAGCCTCCCACGGTTCCTTGTTTTTCAAAATTGGTTTTAATTACGAGTTTTTGTTCCTTCAATTGCTCATTGTTTGTGTTTTGTTTCAACTCCAAGAAATTTAAAGCACACCCACCAAACTATTTTCAACTCTTCTTCATCACTGGGGTCCTTTCAACAAATTCATGTTTCAAGCACTCCCAGGTTTCTATTCATTCTTAGTGTGCAGGCTATTTTGTCCTTTTTTGTATTTTTATGGACGTGTGTGGTAGAGAGTGACGTAAAACACAGACCAAAGAACTGTAAAAGCGGGTGGAAATCTAATCCAGATAGCCGTAAAAGCTGTTCTGCTGTTCCTTTCTCTCCCCTTGCCTCACCTGTTTCTCCATTCCTCTATTATCCTGTTTGTCCTCTACAATCCATCACCGTGTGTTTCCCCCTTTTTCTGACTCTTTTGTCCATGTATTGTAATCCCTCACCAAACAAACATACTAGCGTCTTCATGCCCTCCTCTGTGTTCTTCTGCTTTACATTACGCCCCAAACCCCACCCCCTGTCCTCTCACTCAGCTTCAGGCCAAGGATCCCAGCCACACACATTTTCTCAATAACATGTTGCAAGCGATGAGGTAACAAGAGAAGGAGCTTGGGGGTAATTCTTTCAAAAAGGGGAAGTAAAAGATGTGACAGTAATGTTGAAAACCTTACCATTACATTTAATCATCCCTTTAATTATTAAGTTGACTTTTAAACTCTAGAAATTGTCCTTCAAGTTAAATCCCTTCCCTTCAACAGATGGAGATGGTGTTTGCATTATTCTAATAGATATGGGAGAGGATGACCAGGTATCTTAGTGGATATTGTCCTGTTTGTACCGATGACAAAGACTTGCCAAGTTTTGGTGATCTTGGAAACCAGGCAAACGTGGATCACTCCATTGGGTTTGGGGTCCAGTTTCTGCCCCAACAGACTGAGATGTCTTGATCACAACATGTCTTGGTTGATTGGATAGGGTGATGGACCTACCAGTCTTACTTTGCCTACAATAATGACTGGTCTGACTCATTGAAGAAGAGCTAGACATGAAGTTTTGGATGGCACTGGCCCCTCCTATCTTCTTAGGGTCAGTTTTGGTCATGGGCCATTGGTCATGAATAAAATTTAAAGATTTTGAATACAAGTAGCTGAGATGAGCTTCCCCCATTAGGTGGGTGGGCTCAGCAGTAGAGAGAGTAGGGTGAGGGGCTTCGTTATCCATGGGTAGCTTAAGGTATAACCAGCTGAAGTGGTTTGGGTATCTGATTAGGATGATTTCCTATAAACTTCCATGGGGGCGAGCTAGTACTCTCTTTAAGGATTATTTATCTTTTCTGATCTGAAATACGGGGTTACCCCTCGAGGAACCAAACAGCCTCACCAGGGATTGCTGGGCACCACAGATACACATGGGACTGACTTCCCTGCACAGACTCCAGGATTTAGTTAAGGCAATCAACTAAACATTCCTGTTTTAAGACAGTAGTAGGAAGCTGGAGTACCCTGATAAAACAGAAGTACACATTGGGAGAACATGCAAACTCAGGATATATTGTTGATAGACAACAGTTCTAACTACTGCCCTACCATGTAGTCAAGGGAAGCCTACCTTCCAAGGAGTCAACACACATAACTTACTGTCCCCTACCATTCCACTGTCAGATTCAGGCACCTTGGGATCCCCAACCAACCCGCTCTGCCATGAACCAATAGTTTGCAGAGAAGATTCAATCTAAAAATCTAACCTGAATTTACAGAAGCAACACTGAATGAGCAGCAGGAATTTCTATTCAGAGCTCATTGGAATCAGTAGTTAATGGTTGAAAGGTAGAATAACTTTTTCTCCAAAGAAATGATCCAGGTCTGGCTAAAATGTCCCTAAACCCTGTAAAAGAAGTTCTGTTCTCCTCAAACTAAAGTTTTGCAGCTACTCCAAAAGGTTTACATTTGGCACAGAAATATGATGGTGGCAGCATCGTGCTCTGGGTTTTCTAGAACAAAAAATTTTTTGTCTGGGTGAATGATATCGTGAAGTCAGTTTTGACCCCAAACCTTCAGTTTTCTTCCGGATTGTTGCTGTTTTTTCGGCATCACACTGAGTCCAAGCAGCAAATTAAAGGAGAAATAGCATTTCCAGATGAAAAATAATTTTTTTTGATTTTGAAGTCAGAGTTTAGAAATAAATCTGTGAAAATAAATGTGATGGTCACATAAACAAGACAAGAGCAGTCCTTGCAGTCTGATGGATTATAGTAGAACAATTGTAAGATAGTGGGGGTAATGCTGTCAAGTAAAGATGTGTTATGATGCCAGAGTTCTCAAAAGAAGAGGCCGAAATGAAATCAAAAGCTGATTCAACAGGGGGAAATATTATAAAGAAAATTCTTCAACTATATTTATTTTTGCTAAACAATAATTAAAGGATCTCATTCTTGTTTTTTAGCTCTTCTATATGTGTTAGAAAAATGACTTGACATTCTCATGGAATGGCTCACCTGTTACTGTAAGCCTAATCTTTAACAATAATAATAAATGTCATTAAAAAACACTGTGGATTAAACATTCTTAAATATGAAATGTTCTATTGCCCAAGAACCTTTGGTATTGAACACTGTTATTATGTTCTCTCTGTTTGTTCTCTGGCCAGTCTGGTTCTTGCAGTCGTGTAGGTGCTGTGGAAAATATTTTGTGTTTACTGAGATATAGTAGATGTTCCATGTGGAGAAGCATCTGTGGCCTATTAGTGCAGTTAAAACAAACCCAATTTTTTGATGGATAGTAGATAGTATGGCCGATGAACAAGAGGAAGACAGGGATAAAGGGCTTTACTCAGAAAAGGCTAGCTGCTGCACAGTGCACTGCTGGCAATAAACCCCCCCTTCACTAAAGTTTGATTACATTTCACAACTAAAAGCACTTGGCTAAAGTCAGGAAAGGACTGTAGTCGTGATTGAAAGAAAGCAGCACTCGGCAGGAGAAGGGATACAAGGAGCAGGCTCCCATGTGAACCTAGAGACTCTGGTGCTTTTAGCATAACCCTTCTGAGAAGCATGAGAAACAATGCCATACTAAATACTAACTGACGAAATGCATGGTAAAATGAGGGGAATGTAATTCCATCACTGTTTGTGATGTAAGCCTGTTTAGTCGGAATGTCAACAGTGAAAAACTAAAATCAGTAAGGGTGGCAAGGTTTGAACAATATTTTGGGAAAACTAAGAATCTTAATTTATCGGATTTTAAACAAGTAGCCGGTATAAGCCAGTTAAGACGATGGATGGATGTTGGATGTTCAACTGGGGATGATCAAATACAGTCCAGACTAATTAAAGGTTCTAAGAGAGCTCTTTAGGTGAGAAAGCTCCAAAACAGACACTAACTTTAGCATTGTTAGCAGCTAAATGTTAGCCAGTCACTGCATTCTCAGAGTGTGGAGAGGATGGAATGACCAACACCACTAAACACCCGTGGGATTAGCCTGGGCGTGCCACCAGCTTGGCACTGTGTGACCAAGCAGGTGACAATTATGAGGAAAATCCACTCATTCATTAAGTTCTAGAAGGTTTCGCTGTTTGATTAAAAAACTCCCACTTATTCATGTTTGGTTTTCTTCTGAAAATCAACTCCATTGATCACTTTTTACATCTGCTTGTAGTTTCATTAATACATTTCTAATTGGAAAAAAGCATCAAAACAAACATATAACTTAGACCATACAGCACACATTTACATTCAGAAGAAAGATTTTTTTTCCTTTCCTTAAAAGTTGCATCGTTGCAGAGTTTGCGAGGTTTCTATCTGGCAGTGATGAAACAATGACAAAGCACCCAGATTTTTTCCTCATCATGCAAAGTTGACAGGATTGTTAAGAAGGTGAACAAAAACAACATCATACTCTTAGTCAAAAGAAGCAAAGAGCCGTATCAGTCTACCAGAATTCAATATTTTTATTCTGGTTGGTTTGGCATGGAACAAAAAATGATTATGTCAAAAAGCACCACAGGCCCGCTGTTAAGTACGGTGGAAGATCTGTGATACTCTGGGCCAGTTTGTCATTTAAAGTATCTCGTAGAGTGGATGGCTTCTTTGAAATAGCAGAACATTTGAATTGAAAATGTGTCGTCACTGGGTCTTTCAGTGATACCATGACCTAAAACATTTGACCGTATCAACAGAGAGATACTTCACTTGAAAGAAATCTGCCTTCTTCCATGGATATGTCAGACCCAGACCTCAAACCTATGGAAAACCTGATATGAAGAGAAAGTAAGAGTGCAAGGCCTTAAAAATCAGGGATACCTCTATGTATGTGCTAAATTCATTTATTTTGTTACCATCATGGAAATACAAATTCTAAACTCATCAGCAAAGACATTTTGGCTGATGAAGACTGTTATTATTCACTTCTCTATTTAAGTACTCTGAAAGGAGACATAATTGCACACACACCCACACACACACACCCACACACACACACACACACACACGCACACGCACACACACACACACACACACACACACACACACACACACACACACACACACACACACACACACACACACACACACACACACACACACTGCCAGACACAGTCCTCACACTAGTTCATAAAGACCAGTAGTCCATTATGAGCTCGTGTCAACCAAAACACATCCCCTCAATGGGAGGTCTGTGTTTGCTCTGAACTGTTAAACATGTTTTCACTCTGTCAGAGCCATAGGTAGCGTGTTCATTGGTACACACACATACCACACCGCTCCCTACTTCCGCTGTATATTTGTCTACATGTCTGGAAGGCAGCAGAGCAGAGAGAAAACCCCGTCTTTCCCTCTGTTGCAGCTGCCCTGTTTTCTCCTCCATCTCTTTTTGTCTTAAACTCTTCTTCTAGCTTTAATTTCGGGGGGGGGGGGGGGGGGGTCACTGGAGTCATGTTTGATGTTTGTGTTCAACATTTTTTAATACACACATGTCCACTGTGTGCTATTTAATTTCCCACATAACAAACTACAGCATGTCTGGAGGAATATAATAAAAAATATATTGACATGAACTTGCTAGTGTGCATTTGATGCCTGTTTTGCTGCATAACTTAAGTGACCTTGAGTTTAAGGTCATAAACTGATATTCTGACATTCTGTTTAAGGTCTTTCTGCCACTACTATATTATCAACCCGTCTTGGTCCTGAAGCAGCAAAGCTATGGAGCTAGAATTGGGACTTTAGTTTTGTACCTGTAACTTTTAGTTTTGTACCTGTAACTTATGATTTGTAGCTGTAACTTATGATTTGTACTTGTAACTTGTGTTTTGTACATGTAACTTACATTTTGTAACTTGTACACATTTTAAAAATACAGGTTTCAAGTTTCAAGTTACAGGTTTCAAGTTACAGGTTTCAAGTTTCAAGTTACAGGTTTCAAGTTTCAAGTTACAGGTTTCAAGTTTCAAGTTACAAGTTTTAAGTTACAGATAATTTTTTACCATATTTGGCTTGCCTAGAAGAACAAATGAGTGGCTTGCTGATTTTGAACAACAAATCATGTTTCTGCAATTTCTATCCAGTCATGGCGAGAGGAAGGTAGGGCTCTGCAGTGCTTACAACCAAACGTTCTTCTTCTTCTTCTTTTGGTTTTATTGGCGGGTGGCAACTAGCGTCAGGTGCATTTCTGCCACCTACTGTGTAGGAGTGTGGGTCGTAGCGGTACAATAAAGAAAGAAAAAAAAAACTATATTCTTCTTATTAATCCGCTTTCTCTTAAAACATTCCAAAACTAACCTATAGATACATTCTCCTCCACTCAATATATTCTTTAAACTCAATACCCCATATCCTTTTACTTTTAACTTTTCTTCTAACCTCTTCCTATTTTCTATATATTTAGTGCAAACACATATTATATGTTCCACCGTTTCCCTGTCCCCTCCACAAACACATAAACCTGTAGGATGTTTCCCTATCAAATAAAGCATACTATTTAGCGCTGTATGTCCCATCCTTAGCCGTGATATAACTGTTTGATCTCTGTTATTCATTTGTATAATATTCATTCTTCCTACTTTTCCCTGAATTTGATAAAGATGCCGTCCTTTCTTTTCCCTTATCCATTGATCCTGCCATTCGCCCATTATTTGTTTTTTAATAATTGCTTTCACTTCTGCTACACTGTATGGTATTTCTATCATTGTACCTTGTTTTGCTGCTTGCTTAGCATGCAAATCTGCTATTTCATTTCCCTCTACCCCCCTGTGTGCTGGAACCCACATGAATCTTATTTCGGACTCGATCTTATTTAACCTAAATAAGCTTTCATATATTTCAAATAATATATCAGGTGTACTATCTGTTGACATTGATTTAAGTGACAATAGAGCTGACAGTGAGTCTGAACATATTATACCCTTTTGTATTCTATTTTGTTCTATCCAATGTAAACTAAATGAAATTGCTAACATTTCCACCGTAAACACTAATAATTTGTCTGATGTTCTTATTTTAACATATTTTCCTAATATTGGAATACATGTTTAGCCGCATGCTGTCATTCCATCAATGGTTATCTAGGTGGTGTCCTGCAAACGATGTTGGCTACATTGATAACTGGCGAACATTTTGGGGAAAACCTGGTCTGATCCGGAGACACGGCATCCATCCCACTTTGGATGGAGCAGCTCTTCTTTCTAAGAATATGGCCGAATTTATTAGTCCTCCAAAACACTGACAACTCAGGGTCTAGACCAGGAAGCAGAGTCGTAGTTTAACCCACCTCTCTGCTGCTTCTGTACTGTTACCCACCCATTACCCTATAGAAACAGTGTCTTGCCCACGGCCAAAATTAAATGGATTAAAAGTTAAGCCAAAATAAGCAAATTATGGAAATTTCATAAAAATAAATACAACTTTGACTGAACAGAAAAATAAATCTATTAAATGTGGTTTATTAAACATGAGATCTCTCTCCTCAAAGACTTTGTTAGTAAATGACTTGATTTGTGATAATCACATTGATTTCCTTTGTCTCACAGAAACCTGGTTGCAGCAGGAGGATTATGTCAGTATAAATGAGTCAACTCCTTCCAGTCATTTAAATTTTCACATTCCTAGAAATACTGGGCGAGGGAGAGGAGTTGCAACCATTTTCCGTTCTGATTTACTAATTAGTCCCAGACCAATTGATAGCTACAGTTCTTTTGAACATCTAACCCTTAATTTTTCTCATCCAAGTTGCAAAACATTTAGACCATTTTTGTTTGTGGTTTTGTATCGTCCACCAGGCCCTTACTCTCAATTCTTGGATCAGATCTCACATTTTTTATCTGATTTAGTATTAAATACTGATAGGGTTATTATAGTGGGGGACTTCAATATTCATGTGGATACTGAAAGTGATAGCCTAAATGCAGCCTTTAATACTATTTTAGGCTCAATTGGCTTTACTCAAAAAGAACAGGGATTGACCCACTCGGGTAAACACACTTTGGACCTTGTACTGACATACGGTATTGAGTGTGAGGAAATAACAGTCCACCCACATAACCCGGTCCTGTCTGACCACTTCTTAATAACTTTTGAATTTACTTTAACTGATCATCTTAAATCTGAAAGAAAATGTCATTATAGTAGAGCTTTATCAGACAATGCTGTAACAATTTTTAAAGAATCTGTTCCATTCTTACTTTCCTCAGTGTCTCAGAGTAACACAGTGGATGGCAGCAATTCTATCTCTAACCCTTTAGTAATTGATGGTCTGGTTCACAGCGTTACGTCCTCATTGCGTTTGGCATTAGATAGTGTAGCCCCCTTAAAAAAGAAAGTGGCTGGCCATAGGAGGCTGACTCCTTGGTTTAACGCAGAGTTGCGTAGTTTAAAGCAGAATACTAGGAAGTTGGAGAGAAAATGGCACTCTACACACCTAGAGGATTCCTATTTAACCTGGAATAACAGTCTACTGCTGTTTAAAAAGACCCTTTGACAAGCTAGAACAGCATATTTTTCATCATTAATAGAGGCGAATAAAAACAATCCTAGGTTTCTTTTTAGTACAGTTGCCAAACTTACACAGAGTCATAGCTCTGTTGAGCCAACTATTCCCCCAGCTCTTATGTCACGCTGCCCTATTCACTCATTGTCCTCACCTGTCTCTCCAATCATTCACACCTGATCCTACTCACCTCCTGCCTTTGAAACCAGTCACTTCTCTCCACTCAGTGCCGGATCATTAACTACTATCGATGTCTCGTGTGCCTTCCCTGCTATCTCCTTCCTGCCCGATGTCCAGTCTCTCCGTTGCTGTTGTCGTCTTCCTCTTCATCATCATCACCTTCACCGCCTCCTGAAATAAACATCCTTCACATTCCTTCAGCGTTTGCGTTTGGGTCCATACTCCACACACATCCCTGACATCTTAGCAGTGATGATTTTATGGGATTCTTCATAAATAAAAATAATTCTATTAAAAATAAAATCATTGGCATCCTCCCAAACCTGATTAATTCTTCCTCAGTAAATGAGGCAGTATCGGAAAAAACTGTAGAACCTCAGTTGTGCTTAGGCTGTTTTGATTCAGTCGAGCTATCAGAATTATCAAAAATATTAGCCTCATCTAAACCTTCAACTTGTATGTTGGACCCAATTCCAACCAAATTATTTAAAGAAGTGTTCCATTTGGTTCCTGGCCCCATTTTGGATATGATGAATCTATCCTTAGTAAACGGATACGTACCACAGGAATTTAAAATAGCTGTAATTAAACCTTTACTCAAGAAACCTTCCCTTGATCAAGATGACTTAGTGAATTACAGACCCATATCTAACCTTTCTTTCTTATCCAAAGTCCTTGAGAAAATTGTTGCTAATCAAGTCTGTGAGCATCTAAACGGTAACGAGCTGTTTGAAGAGTTTCAGTCAGGTTTTAGAGCTCATCATAGCACTGAAACAGCACTGGTGAAGGTTACTAATGATATTCTCATGGCCTCAGATAATGGACTGGTGTCTGTTCTGGTTTATTTAGATCTCAGTGCTGCTTTTGACACAGCCGATCATAATATTCTCTTAGGAAGGCATGAACATGGTGCAGGGATCAAAGGAACAGCACTAGGCTGGTTTAAATCATATTTGTCTGATAGATTCCAGTTTGTTCATCTAAATGATAAATCTTCTTCACTCTCAAGGGTTACTTGTGGAGTTACACAGGGTTCTGTGCTTGTACCAATTCTGTTCACCATATATATGCTCCCAATTGATAGAATCATTAGACAGCATGGGATACATTTCCACAGCTATGCAGATGATACACAACTATATTTATCCATAAATCCTGATGAACCCAGTCAGTTAGGTAGATTACAGGCATGTCTGGAAGACATGAAAACATGGATGACCCTAAACTTTTTGCTTTTAAATTCTGACAAGACAGAAGTTGCTGTCTTTGGACCAGAAGTTCTAAAACAGAAACTGCTTAGTCAATCACTTCATCTGGATGCCATTAAATTGGGCCCCAGTAATAACGTAAAGAACCTCGGCGTTATTTTTGACCGAGTCTTGACATTTAAATCCCATATTAAACAGGTTTCTAGGATTTCTTTCTTTCACCTCCGGAATATTGCTAAAATTAGAAACATACTGTCCAGAAGTGATGCTGAGAAACTAGTCCATGCATTTGTTACCTCAAGGCTGGACAACTGCAATTCTTTACTATCAGGAAGTCAACAAAATGCCATTAAAAGCCTCCAGTTGATCCAAAATGCGGCAGCAAGAGTTCTGATGAATATTAAAAAGAGAGATCACATTTCTCCTGTTTTAGCTTCCCTTCATTGGCTCCCTGTTAAATCCAGAATAGAATTTAAGATCCTTCTTGTTACATACAAAGCCCTTAATAATCAAGCTCCATCATACATCAGAGATCTGATTGTTCCATATGTTCCTAACAGAGCACTTTGCTCTCAGACTGCAGGTTTACTTGTAGTTCCTAGGATTTCTAAAAGTAGAATGGGAGGCAGATCTTTTAGTTATCAGGCTCCTCTCCTGTGGAACCAGCTCCCAGCTTTAGTCCGTGAGGCAGACACTCTGTTTACTTTTAAGGCCAGGCTTAAAACCTTCCTTTTTGATAAAGCTTATAGTTAGAGTGGCTTAGGTCATCCTGAGCTATCTCTGTAGTTATGCTGCTATAGGCTTAGACTGCTGGAGGACAGACTGACCAGTTTTCTTCACTCTGCTACTTCCTTTTCTCCTACTACTCTCCAGTTGTATTACAGTACATTCTGTTCTTTCGACTGTTAACTTTGTTTTCTCTCAGTGTTTTTCTCTCCATAGAAGATATACCTGGTCTGGTATCCTGCTTGGCTGCAATGCCCTGTTGGACGGGGGGCATCGACTGGGATGATCCTCCCAGTAACTGAACATCCACTGTGTCCTGTTATCAACATTTTACTTTCTGTAACATAGAAAGTTATCTTATATCAGATCTTCTGTTCCTTCTGTGTCTCTGCTCTGTCTTCTCAAACCCCCAGACGGTCGTGGCAGATGGTCGCTCCTACTGAGCCTGGTTCTGTTGGAGGTTTCTTCCTGTTAAAGGGGAGTTTTTCCTCTTTCCAAACCCTATCATATGCTTTTTCTACATCAAAATAAACTACTACTAAATTTTCTTTATTGATTTGTGCTTTCCTAATTTCAGTTTCAAGGCAGACTACAGGATCCATTGTTCCTCGGCTTTTCCTAAATCCATTTTGACATTGTGATATTAGTTTTCTTACTTTCAAGATAATATGTTTGTCTCTCCGTGATCATTCTTTCCATTATTTTTCCAATATGTGACGTGAGTGCTATTGGCCTATAATTTTCTGGTTTGCTTGGATCTTTTCCAGGTTTCATTATAGGAATTATCACAGCCTCTTTCCAATTGCTTGGTAATTTCCCTTTTTCCCAAACTTTGTTATATAATTCTAGTAATTTTATTTTCATCCTACTCCCTAAGTGTTTAAGCATCTCATAACTTATTTTATCTTTACCTGGAGAACTTACCCTAGTTTTTCCAAGAGCTCTCTCTAATTCAAATAGTGTGAATGAAGCATCCATTGTTGTCATTACTTTTCCTTTATCAGCTTCTATATAATTTTTCCTTCTAGTTTCTTCTCTTCTTTTCCTTCTATCTTCCGATAAATTGTTATTACTATGAATTCTGACAAATGTTTTAGCTAAAATTTCTACTTTATCCTTATTGTTTACAGCTAATTCCTCTCATGTTTTAAGCACTGGATATTTCCATTCTCTATAAATTCCTTTCATTTTTCTTATCATTCCCCACACATCACTTATTGGTGTCGTTCTCCCAATCTTATCACAAAAACCTGTCCAGTTCTCTCTTTTTGCCCTTTTAATAACCCTCCTTGCTTTAACCTGGAATCTTTTGTACTCTACTAAGTTATCAAAATTATGTCTTCCTTAATACTTTCAGACTTTTATTTCTATCTTTAATTGCTTTCTCACATTGATCTGACCACCATGGCACATTCTTCCTTTTCATGCTCCCTTTACTCTTAGGAATTGTTATCTCTGCTGCTGCAATTATCACTTTCCTAAATGTTTTTTCTACCACTTCGATATTTTCTTCCACCTTTATCCTTGATTGCTCCCTCTCACATAGATATTTAAATTGATCCCATTTTGCATTTTTAAAACCCCACCTTCCTTCTCTTTCTTCTATTGTTGATTCTTTATCCCCATAAACTCTAGTGAGAATCGGGTAATGATCATTCCCTAATGTGCTCTCCTGCAACTCCCACTCACAGTGCCCCGCCATTTCATTTGAAACCAGGGTGAGATCAAGATCAGATGTGTTACCTGTATTTGTATTTATTCTTGTCCCTCTTCCATCATTAATACACACTAAATTTAATTCATCCATTAGTTCCTCGGTTACCTCACCATTTGGATCTGTCTTAGTTCCTCCCCACAACGTATTATGTGCATTAAAATCTCCTCATAAAAATACATGTTTATTATTATGATCTGTAATTAATTTAAGATGATTAATGTCGAACTTTTTGCATGGATTATAATAATTGATTACATAAATCAGCCCCTGTTTAACATAAAATTCTATGCCAATAAATTATTCTTCTTTTCCTATTTTAGTAGTTCTATTGTTCAAGTTATTATTGATGAAAGTAGCACGACCTCCTCCTACACCCTCTTCCCCTAGCACACCTAATGACTGTATATTGAGCTAGTTTAAAATCTAGATTTATGTTTAGCCATGTCTCCTGAATACATATGATATCTGGCTTTTCTGATAACTCATCTATATATCTTTTAAATTCCTTTCCATTTGCTATTAAGCTCCTTGCATTCCATTGTAAAATCAACACCATTTACTACCCCATGCACCCCCCTTCCTGGCTTGCTTGGGCGCTGAGATTATTTCTAACTTCCTCCCACGTCAGTTCATTTATATCCAGATGGTTTACTGCTGCTTTCACAATGATTTGTATTCTCTCAGTTTTTGATTTTGTTTCCATTGTTGCATTTATTACTCCAGCAATGAAAGTTACCAGCTTTTTCAAATCTATCCAAACTTTCCCTTCCTTTTCTTTTTCCTGTCCTTTGGGAGACACCTCTCCTATGACTCCAGTTCTTTTTTCTGTATTTTTCTCAACCATTTTAACTGCATCTACATATGATTTTTGTTTTGAACTCTCATTTGTTGAATATGAACTTCTCTCCTCATTACCTTACACCCTGCATAAGCAGCACTATGATCTCCACAGTTGCAACATTTTGGCTTCATTCTGTTTCCACATTCTTCATATCCATGATTTCCTCCACACCTAGAACATCTCCTTTTCCCTTTACATATATTGGCAGTGTGTCCAAATCTTTGACAATTATAACATCTAATGGGTTTTGGTACATATTCCCTCACAGAATAAGATATGCATCCTAGAATTACCTTATACGGCATAACTTCTCCCTGAAATTCTAGTAACACACTCTCAGTCTCTTTCTTTACACCGTCCCGAAACACAGTAAATCTTCTTGCATCTCTCAGTTTTGCCCCTCTTAGATTAGCTTTGATTTCTTCTGTGGATACCTCAACAGGTATTCCCCAAATCACTCCTTTCAGTCCCTGTCCACCCATTCCCACCTTGCTCATGCCGATCACCTTGTGTTTCCCCACTTCTCTCATTTTACATGCATTTTCTCTCTGTTCTTCACTCCTACAAACAATCAACAGATTACCATCTCTCAAAACTTTAGCAACTTTGATATCTCCTACTTTTTCAGAATAATTTTTCAGAATAGTCATCAACTTAACCGGACTCAATGAATTAACCCTATTTCCTTCGCTAAACCTCAAAATGACTTTGAAATTATTTTCCCCTTCTTCTGTGCTCTCACTCGACATCTTCCTTCTTTGTTTTCTAGTTTTATCCTCATCAAAATTATTACCTCTCTTTTCCCTCACTGTTTCTTGTCCAAAGCTCATCTCCACACTATCCTCACTCTCATATTCCTCTATATCTCCCCACTCCTTCCGATTCACTACACAGCCGTGCCTACCCGCTATTACTTTTGCTTCCAATCTGGATTTTGGCATGTCTACCAGATGTACTCCTTTCCTCCGGAGGATTGGAATACTCACGGAACTTTTTAACTTCCCGTCCTCCGACACCCTATTCTTTGTTGTTCGTAATCTTTTCACCATTCACCAAACACGCCGCGTGTCCTACCAACCATCTACCATCCACCTTGTCCAAATGGAGCCCTTCTCTACAACCAAACATGATTACACTCACACTCTATCTGCAGCCACCACAGCCGCTACAAACCACGCCCCCAGGTGACTCAGGCACAACTGAAGCAACATGGCTGCTGCCGGCCAGGTCTCTCCAAGCAGGAGAAATCCGTCATGGCAGCTCTTCAGAGGGCTTCTCCCTCGGCGTCAACCCCTGGAATGATGGTAAGTTAAGCGTGTTTCCTTATGTGTTTAGTTGTATACTTTTGGAAGTGCTAAAACATTATAATAAAGTTATTTTGGGTTTGTTAACATATGTATTGCAAATGCTGCACATTCAGATAGGAGGAGGTGCTGAACTCAAATTTAAGATGTAGTTAATCCTTTACTCATAAAAATAGTTATAAGCATGTCCAGAAAGTATTACTGACTTTAGTTCACTGTGGTATAAGTTTTGAGATTGATAACTTAACTGCCTGAATTAAAGCTAAGCTACAAATAGCAAGGGAAACGTTACCATAGCAACACTTAGGCACACTCTACCTGTTAGATCTCTGTTACGGAGTAACGTGAGGTTACAGACTTAAGTACATTCTTTATGTTTTGTTAGAAATCAAATTTGGTAAACAATGAGCTCTGCTAATGTTAAAACATGCTGATGCCCATATCACACAACATCTACGTTTTGCCCTGTTGTGTCCAAGCCAACTTTTTCTTCCAATTTTTTCTTCAAAAGTATAGACTTAATTGTTTTTGAAACGGAATTTTCTATTTTCAACATGAATTACTTTGCCTTGAAACTGTGTTTTGCAAATTCAGCACTCAAACTTTAACTTTTCACCTTCCAGTTTCTTAAATTCAGACTTTGGGATTAGACATTCATGTCCATGAGAAATAATCCACCAGAGTAATGGGCTGACAGGATTGGAGAGATAATCTGCCATTTTTAAGGATTTACTTCAACCTTAGGCCCAAGGACTAAAGAAAAATGGTTAAAGTGCCCTCTAATGGTATATGAACTACTATATAGTAAATTATAATAAATCTGTTACATTTTGAATATGCTGGCATCATACAGACACATACACACTATATATATATATATATATATATATATATATATATTTTTTTTTTTTTTTTTTTTTACAAAACAAAGTGGCACAACCTAACATGTTTGCTTTTACTTCAATGCAGGTCATCTCAGCATGCAGGCTTCCCCACATCTGCTTCAGCCCTGTGGTCCCTGAGGATGAGCTTGAGATGTAGCAGAACATGAGATGATGGTTTGGAAGCAGTCAGCAGGGTTCTCTGGTGGGACCAACTGTCCTGTGAAGATATTTAGTGATATTGCAACTTTTCATTGAGAAATTGCAAAGCTTGTTGATGGACAATGCAGTGGACACTTCAATGAAGCTACCCAGAGCACTCTCTGCAGACCACCCTGTATGATGTTCCACTTGTCAACCAGTTAAGACCAGCCACAGGTCTCAGTTGCAGCTCCTCATCCAAATCTGATTTTTCTTCAGTAGATCCAGCATGTCTGCCAGATACTTCCTGTTTATTCTATTAAAGTTTAAAGAATGGTCCAGGAAACATTTATTCAGGTTCATCCTGTATGTTTATAAATATCGAATGAGCCACACAATTTTTCCTTATCTAATTATTTTTGTGTCCTGTACAAATTATTTTGTTTTATTTTCATTCATTTGACATTTTTAAATTGTTTCAACTTGGGTTTATGGTTATGTTAAAAGCAATTTTTAATAATAAAACTGTTAATAAAATTAGTTAACGTTATTTCTTAAGCACCTTTCATACAGTGAAATGCAGCTCAAAGTGATTTACAAAATAAAAATTCAAAATTAGCCCCACATATTTCCCCCTCCACACCCCCGATAGACACACACAAGTTAAACATTTATACCCCCCTCCCCCGAATCATATCCTCATGTACGCTCCGGAGCAACATGAAAATGACATTAAAATAGACAATAAAATAGACACTGGCCTGAGTAGTTAATGAGAATCACTAGTTGTTTCAGTTAGTTTATTCAAATCAAATATACAACTAAAGAACAAATGTGACAACAAACAGAAAATTGTTTTTCCATCCTGTCTCTCCTCTCATCAGCCTCACTTTGCTGTCTCATGTCTGAAACAGAAGAAATCAAGAAACACAGAGTACAAAAATCAGCACAAAAACTTTTAGGAAATATACATTAACTTGAGCAGTTAAACATATATCTATCACACATGTGCATGGAATCATTTATTTAAAAAATCAGGTCTTTTGGTTTTGGCCTGCAATAAGGTGACCTTTCCCTGCAGGCTAATATTCTCAGAAATTTTACTAAAAACAGGGACAGAAAACAAAGCGAAGAGGGGAAACAGGCAACTGTTTTAATCTGTGAAAGCAAGACTAGTTTTTAAGACACAGGAGGAACTACAATATACTGAGATCATATGTTCTGTGGTGTTTGAAGGTTAAAACTGCACTACAAGCACAAGGTGAATAACTGGATTTATTCTACCTCCATGCTACAGTGGGCAAATTCTTTGCAACTATGAGGAGGTGAGCATTTCATATGCCATATGTCCCTAAAACATATGACAAAAATCTAAATTAGCTTCAATTAGGTGTTAATACATAAAAGATTGTGGGACTGCCAGATGAGCTTGCTTGTGAGAGATGATTTTCAAGAACTCTATTAAAATTTGTCTATGCAAATGACAAAAGCCCAACCAATTAGTTGATTTTAGTTTAGCCTGCTACAACACAACAGGGCAAAACATGGATGTTGTGTGATCTGGGCATCTGCATGTTTTGACATTAGCAGAGCTCATGTTTACCACATTTGATTTCTTACAAAACATAAAGAATGTACTTAAGTCTGTAACCTCACGTAACTCCGTAACAGAGATTTACCGGGTTGAGTCACCTGGGGGCTTGGTTTGTAGCGGCTGTGGTGGCTGCAGATAGAGTGTGAATGTAATCATGTTTGGTTGTAAGCAGTGCAGAGCGCTACCTTACTCTCGCCATGACTGGATAGAAATTGCAGAAACATGATTTGTTGGTCAAAATCAGCAAGCCACTCATTGGTTCTTCTAGGCAAGCCAAATATGGTAAAAATGATCTGTAACTTGAAACTTGAAACCTGTAACTTGAAACCTGTAACTTCAAACCTGTAACTTGAAACCTGTAACTTGAAACCTGGAACTTGAACCTGTAACTTGAAACCTGCAACTTGAAACCTGTAACTTGAAACTTAAAACCTGTAACTTGAAACTTGAAACTTGTATTTTTAAAATGTTTACAAGTTACAAAACGTAAGTTACAAGTACAAAACACAAGTTACAAGTACAAATCATAAGTTACAAGTACAAATCATAAGTTACAGGTACAAAACTAAAAGTTACAGGCACAAAACTAAAGTCCCAATTCTAGCTCCATACAAAGCCGCCCCAAACCATCAAACTACCACCACCTTGTTTGACTCTCTTCTTTTTCTGAATGTTGTGTTAGCTTTAATCCACCTTGAAGAAGGTTCAAGACTAGTCCCATCACTCCGAATACTATTTTCCCAAAAGTCTTGTGGAACATCAAAAGGGTTTAACAGGCCTTTGTGTTCTCTTTGGTCAGCCGTGGTTTTTACCTTGAAACCCTCCCATGGATGCCATTCATGACCAGTCTCTGTCTTATTTTTGAACCATGAACCCTGACCTCAGCTAATGCAAATGAAGCATGCAGAGCTTTAGATGTTGTTCTGGGTTCATTTGTGACCTGCTGATGAATCATCAATGAGCTCTTGGAGTAATTTTGGTAGGCTGACTGCATCTAGGAAAGTTCATCATTGTTCTATATTTAATTCATTTGTGAGCAATAATTCTCACAGTGATTCGCAATTCGCTAGAGTTCCAAATGAACCTTTATTGTAATAGGGATCCGTACTGTTGTCACAACAAAAGATGAGACACCATATTGAGTTCACGAGAATAAGACAAGGTTTTAGTATTACTTTCAAGAGATCTTCAAAGGTCAATTTTATCCTGCAAAAGACCTTTACCCCTGCTTTCCACCGGATGCGTAAGCGGCGCGTAACGTGATAGACGCGTGTTCCTTGCAAATTCAGCAGCGCGTCCCTTCCCACAGGGAGCGTTTTGGACATGTATCACTCGCAAAAGCGTTCTACCCAGCTGGTCCCGTGAGATCACGAAATCCCTGGAGATTTTCAAAAAGGCGGAAAAAATTTAAATTCTATGTTAATAAGTATCATAAACTCGCCATCCACTCCCCAAACTGCAGATACTTCTGTCTATGTCTCCTTTTTCATGTCCTTGTAAAAATCATCGCTGGTATCACAAACTGGGTGATCCTCCACTTCAAGGATTAAATTGGAGTTGTCCATGATAAAACCCAACAACTCAGACCCACAGACCGACTGACTTCAACCCTGGTGTCACGGGTGATGACGTTCTGATTCGTTCTTTCGTAGTTAAGAAGACGGAAATCTGCAAGTGTCTGTTATTTTGACATTTCCGGCTATTTTACATTGCTTATGTGCCTGATTTCTTGCCTGGTCCGATCTAAACTGCTGAGATTGGCGCGTTTTAGAAGCGTAAAGCGTAAAAAATAGACCTGCTGTGTAAATTTAGAAGAGGGCCGCGACACAATGCTTCTGAGACGCGACCAATTCGCGCTGCTTTGCCACCCATTGGAAATCGTCGCATTGACTTTAACGGCGGCTATCAGCTGTGTATTACGCTTCGCAGACGTTATGCGCCGCTTACGCGTTCGGTGGAAAGCAGGGATTTATTCTGCACTTTTATATGTTCTTTGCCAAAAACTCAACAAACTGATGTCTTTCTTATTCTGATTACTTGAAGATCTTCAGACTTTAGGACAATGCTTCAACTAGGCATTGTCTGCAGAACTTTTATCTTTTCCCAGTTGCTGTTGACAGTGTAATGTATTTTGTTCAACATACCCCAAGATGTTGAAATGGAATATTTCTTTTATAATTATGATTTCATTACTTATTCTCTGTGTTGGTGAATGCACCTAGAACAGAAGGTCAAGTTCAAGAAAACAAGCCTGTTCTAGCATAATGTTTCTGATTGAGATGTGTCAGATCACCAGGTGACAGAGCAGCAAGACCTTCTGGCCTTGAGGGACTGCTTAATGCCTTACTGTCAGACTGGCATGGAAAAGTTCTTTAGGAGCTGGACAAGAAGACTGGAGAGGACATTCTGGAGAAGATAAACAGTAATTGGTAAATATTATTTGAGTTTCTTGAGTAACGAGAGATCAAGGTTTCGTTTACCTTTACACGACGCTACAGGATCTGCTGCCTTCTTCGGAAGTGTCACTCTGTGTTGATGTGACGTGTCTGTCAGCTGTTTTATGCCTCGACTAACCCTTCCGCTGTCTGTTACCTTCCTAAGGAACATGTCCCATGTCAGGGTCAAGGTGTAGGAAAGTGTTGCACTTACTAATAACACTATCATCTCTTTTTTTCTCTGCGAGGAAACAGTTCTATCACAAGTTAAATTTTACAAATATGAGGAAGGGGTTAAGGGAGCAAAGATCCAACATTTTTTGTTATTAGAATGTCCTTTTCTCCCCTTTGGGGTGTGTGAGTGAGGGTACAACGTCATTTCTTGGGTGTCTTGGTGAGTTAGTGAGAATGTATGTGTTTAAGAGGGAGGCAACGTATGACTGTGTCTTTATGTTTTTGTCTACCTGTCAGGTTGGGTCTTGGGCTGCCCTCTCGCCTGGCGCACCTCAGGCCTTACATTTAATGGGGGGCCTATTTCCCCTCCGTCACTCCCCGCCAGTGACGGATGCCCCTGCCTACTGGTGCATCGGTGGTCAATCCGGTTCGGACCTGGTGCGTGCCTGGCCGGGCCTGGGGGGGGCGGTGTGTAGGTCGGCCGATGCGCTGGGCCGATATCTTCCTTTGGTTGGTTGGGGGACCTCTTTTGGGGGTGCCAGGTTTGGGATTGTTGGATGGTGCCTGCTCGGTGGCTTGGCGGGATACGGACAGTGTTGGGTGTAAGGCGTTACAAAGTAACTAGTTACTGTAATGACATTACTATTTTTGTAACGTAGTAGTGTAACGCGTTACTGCGGCAAACACTGTAATGACATTACAATTACTTTCAAAAATATGATGTCGTTAATCGTTACATAACCTGTTCCACCCCACAGCCCCCGCCGCCGGGTCACTGTGGGGCAAGGGCGGGGAAATGTCCGAATTTAGTTGACCTGTGGTCACTGATTGCCAAGCATGTCCTATCATTATAAACCTCAGAATCTCAGCTAAAGACTCATAAATCTTTTCTGTGACCTCCAAAACCAGAAGAAATAAAAAGCAATTAAAGGAACAGTTGTGCTATTTTGCGATTTTTACATGAACACATTCAACCGAACCTGTCGGTCACTCTGCCGAACAGAACCAAGCAAACTTTGTCTTCCCTGAAAGCCAGCATCTCACAGATTCTAAAGCTGCAAGTTTCATCACGCTACGTGCAAATTTCAGCAAATGAGCAGCAAAATAAGCCCAAAAATACGTACAGCATTTGAAAAACTAGAGCATAAATTATTTCTTAGCTTTGTTTTTTCCTTGCTGAAAAAAATAATCCACCGTGATATGACTGTATTTCCAGAATAACTAAAATACCCAGTGTGCATTTAGAAAAGAAAAAGTAAAAAAAAAACGTAATCCTTTGCCATTATTTTTTACATTTGATTTGAGGAGGCTCAACCTTGTCTCTCATGCGCACTGTGAACTTTCCCTGTGTAAACATTTGCTTTGTCCAATCTGCTTCAAAGTTCTGATGTCAGAATGATTCTATAGGATCTTACAATTCTAACAATATCTAAATCATCTAAATCAGCCAATAGAAACTGGAATTACAGGTCTGCGTAATACTAAAAACTGATATTTTGTTTACCTCGGGGGCGAGCGCTGTGACGCAGTTACGCGCAGGTGATCAGGTTATCAGGTGAGGAGGTGACGATTCAGTTTCGATTGTTTTGTTTGCGTTCGAAAAATTGCGCTTCAAGAGAAGAGAATCATCACTGACGACGCCCTGGCGATTATTTGGAATGATAGTTCATCGGAGGTTGGTGTTGAGGACTCGTCATCAGAAGAGGAAAACCAAATTTTACCGGCGGAAGAGAGGTATGTCCCTACTAGCTAATGCTAATAGCTCTGTCAGCCATTTTATATAGATGTTTTCTTTCTTATTTGTGTTCTTAGATGTTTGTGTATATACATCTTTTAAAACTTTTTTGTTCACATCTTTTTGTGCGTAAATATATATATATATATATATATTCTAACTCTTTTTCTGTCATAATATTCTTTTAGTCACCTCAGCATTCATTTCAGGTATGATGTTTTAGTGCGATGCACGAGTAGTGTAACTAGTAATGTAACTAAGTTACTTTCCCAAAAAAGTAACTAAGTAATGTAAGGGATTACTTTTTTAAGAAGTAATGAGTAATATGTAATGGATTACTTTTTTTGAGTAACTACCCCAACACTGGATACGGATCCAGCGTCTCTGCTCGTTCGATCACCTGTTCTGTGCGCACCGTGCGTGGTCGGTTCATTGGCGGGTTGGACCAGCCCTGGCCTTTGTTGGATGCCTGGTCACGGCACTCTGCGTTGCGTGGGATCAGGACTCGGGAGCTGGTACAATTTGTGTCCACGTGCTGGCTGAGCTTGGCCTGGGGATGCCGTCCGTCCGCTACGACTATCGGTGGAGCGCCCAGACGTGGGGCAGGGGTGAGGCACTGGGATGTTGGCGGTGGGGATTGGCCCAGGGTGGTGGTGGCGCGTGGCGGCCGGCCGCGGCCCCTGTGATGCCGGGGGCCCCTCGTTGGCCGGTCCCTTGTTGGGTCCCTGATGGGAGGTGGGGCGCCCCTGGGCACCGGCTCTCCCGGTCCATGGACTGGCCCGCCCTGGTGGACCGGCCCGCCCTGGGGCGGCTGGTTGCCGGCGATGCGTTAGGCCCCGCCCGGGTCCGCCTGGGGCTTTGGGGGTCCTTTGGATGTTCAGGCTCCAATTTCCTTCATGTCTGCATCAATTCCTGGGAGACGGATTGATGCCTGCTCACACCAGCTATCGAACACTCTTATGGAGAAACCTTATATGCACCAGCATGCTCACACACACACATAGATGTGGGGTCTCTGGTGTTTACAGATATATTTTTGGGCTGAGGTTATCATTACTAGAGCTTGATTAATCGGTACCATGAGTTTTTCTGTGACATTGTTGTTGTATTTTTATATCCATTTTTGTGTGATGTGGTTGTTTAGTTCTTAGTTCACAATGCTTGGTTTGTTTTGTCAATGTTCCTTTTTCCTTTTTTGTTATGTTTTGTTTTTCCCCCTCTCTCTGCCATCCTGTGGGTATGGAGGCAGACTTCAATGTTTTCCTGTGTTTTCTTTGTTCCCCTTCCTCTCTTGTATTTTCAACTCACCCTCTCTCATGACTTTTTGTTTCCTACCTCTCTTCTTCATCTTCTTTCTTTCTTCCCATTAATTTTCCATCTCCGTGTCCATAACATCAGGAAATAAAACCCCCAGCAATTCATAATAAAGATTTTTCACACATATATCAAGTGGAGTACTATAGCAAAAGCTGTACTGCTCCACTTGTGAAAGTAAATCTGTTGGGCTTCTACTTGGTACTCAGACACCAATTCTGAGCTCCACACTGCCAAACAGGACACGTTTTGAAAAAAAGAAAAAGAATGTTCTTTTCTGCAGTATCAAATATTAGGAATTATCTAACTATTATGAATAAAAAAATAGTTGCACTGCAGTCTTCACATTTTTTATTCAATGTAAAACATACCTGCGATGGACTGGCGAGCTGTCCAGGGTGTACTCCGCCCCTGACTGCTAGAGATAGGCACCAGCCCCCCCGCAACTCTACATAGGATGGACGGATACAGATAATGGATGGATGGATGGATGGATGTATAACATACCTTTGTTCTAATAAAGCCATTATCTTTTTTTCCCTTTGTTCCAAATTAGAGGAGCATAGAAACTGAAGCTGCTTCTCCATGTTTGGTTCTAATTCTAGGGATGTTGAGTAGACTGGAATTAGAGGACCTGAGTGGTCTGGTGGGTTGGCATAGTAACAGTAGATCTTCAACATACTTTAGTGCTAAGCCCTTCAATGATTTATAAACTAGAAAAACTATTTTGAAATCTATTCTCTGAGCTACAGGGAGCCAGTGTAAGGACTTTAGAACTGGGGTGATGTGCTCTATTTTCCTGACTCTAGTGAGGACAGCAGCGTTCTGGATCAGCTGCAGCTGTCTGATTGATTTTTTAGGCAGACCTGTGAGGACGCTGTTGCATTAATCAATCCGACTAAAGATATGGATGACTTTTTCCAGGTCCTGTTGCAACATCTAACCTTTAATCCCAAATGTTCTTCAAGTGATAGAAGGCTGACCTTGTTATTGCCTTTATGTGACCCTGAAGGTTCAGGTCTGAGTCCATAACTACACCTAGATTTCGGCCTGATCAGTAGTTTCTAGCTGCATTAACTGAAGATGTGTGCTGACTATTGATCGTTCCTCTTTAAATACAAAAGTAATTACTTCTGTTTTGTTTCTGTTCAGCTGGAGAAAGTTATGGCACATCCATCCATTCATTTGCTCAATGCATTTACTTAGGTAGATGTAGAGCTGAGTATCATCTGCATAGTTATGGAAGCTAATCTGATTGGTTGTTATAATCTGGGTTAGTGGGAGCATGTAGATTTTAAATAAGAGGGGCCCCAGGATGGAGCCCTGGGGCACACCACATGTGATTTCTGTTTGTTCTGATGAAAAGTTTCCTATTTAAACAAAGAAGTCCCTGTTCTTTAGGCAAGACTCGAACCAGCCAAGTGCTGTACCAGAGAGTCCGACTCAGCTCTCCAGTCGTTCCAATAGTACATCCGGATTAACAGTGTCAAATGCTGCCCTAAGGTCCAACAGAGCCAGCACTGTGGTTCTACCACAGTCTGTATTTATGCAAATGTCATTGAAAACTTTGATGAGGGCAGTCTTGGTGCTGTGGTGAGCACGGAAACCAGACTGATAAACATCAAAACGGTTGGTCATTGTTATGAAGCTATTTAACTGCTGAAACACAACTTTTTCAATAATTTTACTGATGAATGGAAGATTAGAAATTTAAAGTACTCTTACATCAGTTCTTTTGTTCTGTGTTTCTGGTCTGTTTTCTCGAACCCCCAGACGGTTGTGGCAGATGGCCGCTTATACTGAGCCAGGTTCTGGTGGAGGTTTGTTCCTGTTAAATAGGAGTTTTTCCTCTCCACTGTTGCTACATGCTTGCTCATTATGAGGGATTGCTGTGGTTAGAGTCTCCATCAATGGGGTGCAACTTCCAGTCAATTACTCGATGCAATCTGCTGGGATTCCTTACATAGAAAACTAGCTAAACCTTTAAACTCATTGGAATGTTTGTATTGAAATTAATTTCTTGTAAAGTGTTGAACATTCTGCCTGTTTCTCCAATGAATGTTTTGTCAAAGGATTTGAAGAGTATTTCGTATATGACTCCACTTTTTTGTGGGTTAACTATTTTGTCCTTTGGGTGTACTAGTATTTTCCTGACTGTCATGTGTGGTTTGATTGGTGTGTTTATGTCATGTTTCCTTACTGCATTCTTTCAGTTATCCCCTGGATGTATGGTAGGGTGACCATTCCAATGTTTTTTTGTTTCTTGCCGATCCTGTTTTTTCTTTTTTCCTTGAACTTTTTCCTTTTCGTTTGACATGTCCTTCCCCTCTTTCTATGGTTCACTTTGGGTAGCAGTTCTTCAGAGCATATTGTATGCGTTTTTCCACTTTCTATTTTTCCTTATGTCTTGTTCTGTGATTATGCTTAGATGCTTATATTAGATGCCTAAAGGACTCGGTTTCAGCTTTGTTTTGAAATAAGCTATATTTTTTCAACCATTATAACGTCCAGCTGCCTCCTTCAGCATCTGAACAACTTAAGAGTGCTTACATATTGTTGTTTGTCACTCTGCTGCCATTCGTTGCTTCTACTGCAAACCCAAAAAGATTATTTAAGAATAGTTGGGGGGTCTTTTCTAACATCTTGATCAGGCGAAGCCACAATGACCACAACTGACTAGTGCTCGCGAGACAGCTGTCACCTCAATGAGAAATATTGTGATGTTTTACTAAATTAATGACTTTGTTGGACGGGCAGGTTTTATATCACCTTTTCTTCTTAATAAATCAAATCATCATTTAAAAACTACTGTTTGCATTAACTCAAGTTGTCTTTTTATACTAGTAAAAAAAAAATAGTTTGATGATGTGAAACATGTTTGTGTGCCAGCAAAAACTGAAGAAATCTCAAAGAGGATATATATCTTTGACAGCAGCATAAGTTACGGAATTGCAATGCTCAAGGTGGCAGGAAGTTGGAGTGGCTCTGTTACTCTGGTTCTGACATTTTGCTTTTAATAACTTTAATTCCTCAATTTCTGGCAGAGATATTTATTTTCTGGATGGCTATTCTCTCTGGTTTCTGATTGTGCAGCTGGAAGAATTGTTGCTGATCCATTTTTTTTACTTTTGGGCATTTGTTATGATCCTTAGCCATAGCAACAAGGTAGTTTACAACTGTGAGCAGCTGATTAACATCACAAAAGCGCAAATAATACTTTATCTGCAGCCACAAATCCCAGATGAGTTGAAAAGGAGGTGCCAAGAACCCAGAGCAGGGGTGAAAAGGAGAGCGAGGAGGAGGATGTTCAAACCATTTCTTCCATCAATTATACTGGGCAATGTGAGATAGTTGGCAAACAAATTGTATGCTGTGGACTCTCTGAAGATTATTCTGCAAAGATAGGATTCCCCATAAAATAAAGAAGATTATATACAACCCTTAGCCTCTTCTTCATCAGACAACAACAACAGAGTGTTATCAGTCACAGGCTTCTTCAGATCTGCAGTAATACAGACCAGTTCAGGAGATCAACCCTGCCCACATCCATCAGCTGTCATGTTCTAGTGTGATTATTTAAAGACCCAAATGCAGCAAAATGTAAAATAATGGTTTATTTAAATAAGGAGCAAAGTACTTACAGAAAGTTAGGAAGACCAGGAAATACAGAGATGGGGTAACAGGTATAATTCACAATGGACCAGCAAAGTGTTGCAGTGAAAGGGAGTTTAAATATACTGAGAAGTGGAAAGTGACAGGGAGAAGACCAGGGACTAATTAGCAGTTGCAGGTGAGAGGGAAAGCACAGGTAGAATCAATCAGCAGCTGGGGCAGAGAGGAGGAAATGGAGAGAAACAAGATATGACAAGACAGGGAAGAAATCCTAAATAAGAACTAACTAAGACTCAATCACAAACACCTATCATGATATCAGCATATACAGCAAATTTTGACTTCCCTTTGGAATGGTTAAAGTATTTTGAACTGAACTGTATTGAAGTTGCAAAGAATCTTCTTTGCAACCAACATTTCTGGGTTCCTTGGGATCCTACCAGAGTTCAGTCTTCCAGAAAAAGCCCCATACTCTCATTTAGGAATATCTTGGTTATTCCAACATGGCATCATAATTAACTCCATGGCCAGGAAATCCACACCTCACCTCATGAATTCAGCCGGGTCAGTTTAAGTGATATTTGGGAATGGGGAGATTGAATTATACAATGCTAAAACAACAAGTAGTAGGCAGCAGTAAACGGAGAACTAGTAAGGACAGCAGGTCATGCTTTCTATCCATGGAAAGTAAACATATCCACTCATTTACCACTAGTACTACTGTATATCACTTTTTTATTTCAATAATCCTAACAGTACTATGCTGTCTGGTTTCATGCCACGTCACAGCTTATTCTAGGCACAGACCAAACCCTAACCCTAATCTTGGCACCGTCTCAAACTCCAACCACAACCACAATCTGGAAACATTTCCTTCCACAACTAATTACAGTACTCACTCAGCAAATTAACGACACCCATCAAAATTATTAACTTTCACTACTAATAAACCAACAATAAAGATTTACTTTACATTAGGCAAAGCAACAAATATAACGAGTTCAAGCTGTTGAAACACTACAAATAGCTGTCTTAACCAGGAAAAGGATTTAAAGAGGACAATCTGTCAATCTGGAAACATGTCCATCCGTTTCTTCTGCTATTCATCCATCCATCTGACTGTTCTTTCTTCCACCCTTGGTGGGAAGCAATTTGGGGACAAATAAAGTCATAAAGCCATTTTGTCCTTTGCTGTTGCAACTTGGACCCCAGTTGTTTTAGCTGGCCCTGAAGATCCAGCAGATCGGCACAGTCTTGTTGGTGTTGGAGCTAACCCTACTGTTTTTCAGTAAGGGATTGCTTGGGGGCTGCGATGGACTGGCGACCTGTCAAGGATGTACCCTGCCTCTCACCCTGTGACTGCTGGAGATAGGCACAAGCGCCCACCCGACCCCCCCTTGGGGGACCTGGTTTGTCCACCGACAGATGAATGGACAGTAGCTTGTTGAAAGACTATGGCAGAGTTTGATGCTACTCTGTCTTCTTAACTCTCTTCGCTTTGATACATGAATAAAATATTTTCCAGATGACAGATATTGCAAACTCTCGTCTCCTGAAGTTTCCAGTTTCATTTTTTAATGCTTAACAGAATTAGCAGCACTATCAAGATTAATCTTCCCTTCATTTCACTTTTCGGTATGTTGTTCCCTTCCTTTATTCTATCTTCTGTCCATATTTCAAATATTGCTCTCCACTCTATGCACCTAACACCCACCCCCTCCCCACCCTCTAAAACTTCCCCTCTTCTTACATATTTAATGACTTCCCCTTCAGTTCGAGGTAACATCACAGTTGTCATGTGGGGAGCCTCCAGGACCTGCTAGCTAAAGATGTGTGTTACCATTGCAATGATAAAACATTTACAACGCTTTGAACAAAAGACTGCGTTAAGGGACTTCTTGTGATGTATGACTAATGCTTAGTCATAGCGAGGAACAGAAATAAAACAGCAAAACATTGTCCAACCTAAAGGATGAAAAATAGGGCGTGGAGTAAAAGTGTCTTTGAAAGTAAGCAGATGTACAGACATAGTTTGTAGTTAAAGTTTGAAACCCTCATTTAAAGGGGCTATATGCAACTTTTTCCCCAAAATAAATGTAACAATAGCCTTTTTATGTGAGCATTTATGACTCAAACATCTCCTGATGAGCATACTGACACCTTGTCAGCTCACAGTGGGTGCACCTATAAGTCTGTATCCATTTCTTTCTATTTTCTGTCGGGTCGGATTTTCCCGCGCTGTCTGCGGATGTGACGTCGAGCGCGTTCATGTTAAATGTTTCAGATCACTCTGCCACCACCGCTAGTCAGCACTCGCAGGCAATTCAACGGATTGTGCAAATACAAAGAAGAAACCAAGTACAACTCTGACACCAACAGTAACTCCACATAAGACTAAAAAAGTTAAACTCCTGACAAACGCCCGAAAAAGATCGAAGATTGAGAGCGACCAGCGTAGGAGCGCGCACTGTGAGAGCAAGCAGAAAGGAAGAGCAGTTCCGTTTTTGGGCCACAGGTGTCAGTCGCGAGTTTAAATTTCAGAAAATTGCATATAGCCCCTTTAAAGGCTCAATGTATTGGATGCAGCTAGTGCCAGAAGCTGCAAACTGCAATGGGGGTGTTCCATCTTGGGTGCCTCACGATTTTGATTCGATTATAAAACTATTCTTTTTGTGGTATGTTTTTGTTGTGAGAAAATAAGTATTATTTTTGTATTCAAAGTCATAGAAAATAAAAACCAGCGTTCTCCCAAAGACACTTAAAATGTATACTCCAGTCTGTTTTTTTCCGCTGTCAATATAATACAGAACTCTGACTTTGCACAGCGTTTCCATAGTTTTTGCTTCATTTTGATCAATGGGATGTTTGCCACCTGTTATACACAGAAACTAATCTGCCTGCTATGAGTACGATCCTCTCTGCCACACATTAGTCGCAACCGGGATGGAATGAAGCTTAAAGCTACACTTGGGCTGACGTCTGGTAAACATGAGCTTCAGCTTGGGGAGGACGCCCCGGACAGCACTGAAAACGTGGACATATCCGGGGAAAAAAGATGTTGCTGCTAACATGATACACAACAACATAGATGCTCCTTTCACAACTATAGTGAAAAATATTGTAGAATATATAAATTTTGCGCTGCCTGGCTAAAACCTACCTGCAGCATACGATTTCTGCTGGTCCGTCCCCGGCACGCCGGACTTTTATGTTTTTTTAAAATTTAATTATAATAAAAAATAATAGATTTTTCATCACTTTTGTACCGAAATGAATTTTGCACATTTCACATCACTATTAATCAATTTATGGTGAATCGGCACACCCCTAAACTGCAACCAGCTGAATATTTTCTACCTACCCCAAAATTACTCCCATCAGTGTGGAGAGTAATTTAAAACAGGCATCACACAGTCTGTATTTGTGTAGTACTGTTACTGGTATTATTTTTCTGAAATGGTTTAAAAGGGGGGAAAAAGGCTGTCATGTCATGGCAGTTTTTGAAATACAAGTGAATTCACTATCATAAGAAAGATGATTGCGTAACATCCTGTTCCATGAATTAGTAATACAAATTGTGCATTTACAGGGAATATTCAGAGCATCTTATTGTCTTGTACAATAGCATTTTGGTAACCAAATAACAGAGTGGAAAGGGAGCATTCATGTGTTTCCCAGATGAGATGGAAACGAAACGCCAGATGTTATCATGTTCAGAAACAATAAAGCGAGGTTGTAACGACAAACAAATACATCCACCAGGAATAGATACAGCACGAAGAAACACAAACATTTCTGCAACCCAATGTGGTAGATCGTTTGCTGATTGGAAAATTAGAGATTTCCAACCTTTTTCTGATGGACTAACATAAAGTGGTGCAGATTTGGGGTTTTTCATTTTATTTTTATGAATACAAATCAGAAAAGTGTGGAATGCAATACTTTGCATTGGGGTATGAAAGATTTTGCAAGCCACTGCAGGTGGGCCCAAATTACTACTAGGGGCCTCCAACAATGTTTGATCGCCTTTGCAGAAAATAGCTCTGTAAAAGCTTTTTGATGATAGTTGTTTTCTGTTTTTGTTGTATTTAATTAAAAAAATTATTTTTTTTACCTTTTACCTTTGGGAAACAAAAAAAGGTCACGTGCGTGGGTGACTTTTGGTTTCATCCGATACGCACGACCTCACTCTAAACGCACGTTTCTAAATACGCTGCTCTAATTCATGTCAGCACGCTCAAAGAGACAACGGCCAGAGCTGCATGCAAGCGTGACTTCCCCGCGCCAACAGCCATCTGTCCTTTAAAAGAGAGAGAGAGAGAGAGAGAGAGAGAGAGAGAGAGAGAGAGAGAGAGAGAGAGAGAGAGAGAGAGAGAGAGAGAGAGAGAGAGAGAGAGAGGTGCGCACACCCAAAACCTCTCCTCTCCCGCACAGATCCAGTGTGGCGCACTGACAGGCGGCAGTCCTCAGAAAGTGGGAAGTTTTCACCAACAGCTTCTGTGTGAGAATTAATCACCTTCATGTCGACTCTGTTGGATACTAACCCGCCGATGCTATGGTTACCTTTATTACGGTAGGAACTCTTCTTTTTCTGTGCGCCAAGTTATTTTTTTTTTCACTCTAACGTGGAAATTTGATCCAATAAAAACAGAATGTGAAACTAATTCTAAAACAACTCTGAAAAGTTTCCATTGAAGCGCTTCTTAAAATGTCAGCCAGTTTTTTTTTTTGTTGTTGTTGACATATTTGGAGTTTTCAGGCTGAAAAAGTTTCAGAGAGTCTACATTTGGCTCTAAAATAATATTTTATATTTTCTTTCCTTAATATATCCCCCCAAAACACGAATATATGAATAGGTTATTCTTGCATTCCAGTAGGAAAACAGAGTATAATGTGAAACGCGCATTGTGCGCTCCCTCAAGGCAAGACGGCATGGACGCACTCATTTTACTCGCCTCTCTGGCTGTGTACAGGTAGACAAAAGGAATGGGTATTTCCAAACACCCATACACACCGACACATGCATATGAATGTCAGGGACTCTGTGTGTTTTTTTAAAGTCAAAGGAGTCGTAAGGCGGGCGGGTGCTGGCTTGGTGCGCACGAAAGTAATTCAACTTGCGCCTTTCTGTTCCCCATGCGCTAATTGTGGCCCCTGTGCGCGGTTTGTAGGTGTGAAAGCTGATATGTGACAGATGACTCCCAAAACAAAGGCAAGCTATGTCTTCAATGGGGTTGTTTCTCCCCTCCTCACCCTCCTCTCCACCGCCGCTGCCTAGCGCATAACCCGCTCCTACAGCATGCGTGCATAATTGTTAGTGAATGCAAAGAGTCCCGCTCAGAAGGATAAACAGGCTCTAAAACTGAACGTTCTCCGGGGATTTAACCGTTTTGGAGCAAGGAGCAAGCGCAACCTAAGGCATGCAAACAGGATCTGCACACAAAGAACAGGTCTAAATTAAGTAAAAATAAAACACGTTATAATCAGAGTTTTCCCGAGTGTGCCCCTTTTGCGTAATGGCGAGGCTGAGTGGGCGTTGTGGGCCTTTTGTTGGATGCCTTCCTGCTGCTGTTTCAGAGGCCTCGAACTGAGTAGACTGGGGGGCAAAAATTAGGAGGACTGTAAATGTATGAACACTTGAATCAGTAATGGCTTCCCTCTGGCGCTGAGAGAGAGAGAGAGAGAGAGAGAGAGAGAGAGAGAGAGACCAGCTGCAGGCTTACCTGCCTGTCCTGCAGCATTCTAGGAGTCAGTTAGACAAACAGATGGAGAGAAAACAAAATGGAGAGCTAGGTTTTCAATACATTATGGGTGGAGCTAATAGGAGGTGTAAGAAGGACAGCTCAGACAAACATCCCTGTGTCTTATTGATATTTTTATGCACTAGACAAACACAAAGCATGTTATTGCCGAGTGAGGAGAACCCAGGATAATTTGAAAACAGAAGCATGCAGCTGGATTCAGCCAGCTCATTACTGATGAAAGTGGATGAAAAGAATCCCCTCGGGACACATGGTGGTGGCTGTATCATGCTGTGGGGAGGGGGGGGGGGGGGGAGATTCCCACAGCATGATACTGCCACTTCTATGTATCGCTTCAGAGCTGAATGCTAGGGTTCAATTGCACACAGGAGAACTCCATTTCTAAAAGAAGCTATATTTTTTTTAGAGGCATCAGAGTAAAGGGGACTGACTACAAAAATGCACGCCACACCTTTCAGATTTAAGAAAAAAGAAAACCATCATTTTCCTTTCACTTCACAACTACACAATAAAAGATACAGAAGTTTGTGGTTGTAGGTTGTGAATGCTCAAGCAAGGCACTACATCTCCAGTTTGCTGCTGTTAATCCTTCAGTCAATCTGCGAGAAAAAGAAATGTGTAACTTTCAAACTGATTGTGCTGGCTGTGCCAGGAAGTAAAAGTTCAAAGATCAAGAACAGCGCAAACTCATTCTCAAAAGAACATATCTCAGACTCTGACCCATGAACATAGTGATGGACATATTTATTATATGTGTGATTGTGGTTAGGCTTTGAAATTTTCTTTGCCAAGGCGTTTCTAGTAAGAAGGTGCAACCTTGTAGGGTGTTATAGAAAATACACACACGCGTGATCAAACCCCTTTCATATTGCTGAGCGTGGTTCAGCCAGAGAACAGGGCGGGCTTTGTGGATCAGCGGCATTATTTCATCAACAGATGTTTCAGTTGCTCTCCCGTGAGTGACTGGGTCAGTATGTGAAGTATTACACTTGTTTTTCACCTCTCCTAATGTCAAGCCAATGAGTGTCATTTACTTGTAAGATGTCATGACCCCATTCCCAGTCATTTGTAAGGAAAATGTCTGAAAATAGGCTAACCAGTTTAACTTGATGATTGATCATGACACGACTGCCTTCATGCAGGAAAATCAGATCTCTTTCAAAGATTTTCGCCTCAATAAGGGGGGAAATCCCGCTTTAGCATCAGTTTAAAAGACTAATTGGGGCAAGTGCTCTGAAGTCCCAGCTTCAAAGAACGTTAGCCTGATCTTCATGATACAAGTGACTAATGGTCAGTGAACTATAGCTGGATGGCTGCATAAGGTCATGTCCAGTTCACTCCGATGAGAACAGACTGATGTGGATGAAGGAACGTTTCAATGTGGAACTACTGCATGTAATGAGAATAGGCTGAATCCATCCATCCATCCATCCATCCATCCATTTATCCATCCATCCATCCATCCATCCATCCATCAACCAACAGTATAAATGGTGGTGAGTTGATGATGTCATTCCCTCACCATGTACTTTAAGCAGTTTTTGTCGTCTCAAATATAACTTTGAGTACAAAAAGGTGACATCCACCACAGGACGTCTTGTCTTGTCTTTAAATACACACCAATACAATTATTTATAGGTTTCGAAAGAAGGTAGGAAGGAAGAAGGTGAAAATGTGCAGAAAGAAGATGGGTGAATTGCAAAGGATGAATATAGCTGGTGTAAAAAATGGCACACATAATCCTCACAATTTAAAAACTAGCAAGTTAAAAACCAAGAAAATGTTCTATATCATGTATTTAAAAGAAACAGAAACATCCAAATAGCGGAATGAAGACTTGCATTATTGCCTTTGGACGTGTCTAAGCCTTTGAAGCTGTGTATCATGAGATCCTGTTGTTTAATTCAAACTTCTTGGAGCCCAATCCCAGCTCAAAGCATGCCTGATGAATTTGTACAGAAACTTTCTCCTCAGCAGCTCCACTCATTCTGGAGTTCCTCCAGGGTTCATTCTCGGCCCAATGCTTTTCTCATTTTAGATGTCATCTTTGATGTCTATTGAAAAAAAAAATCAGTATTTACTGAAGATATCCTTGTCTGTTTGACTGTTGAAGGGATATTTTAGACTTTTGGAAAATGGGATTCTCTCGTACTCTAGAGTCTTAACTGCAGCAGATAGCTCTCTCTCTTAGCTGATTAGCTTTCATGCTAACACCCAGCCAAAATAGGACCAAAAGCAAAGAAGACATGTTATTATAAAATGTTAGTTTAAGCTTCATAGTGGTTCATGCAAACAGCATTTCTTAACCCTTACACAGCTGCCCCTTTTGAATTGAACATATAAATATGTGGGTGTTACTCTGAAGACCATGGTCAGTTGTGGCTTGTAACCATAACCGTTGATAAATACATTTAGCATTTAATTACAAAGGAAAAGTAGTTATGAAATTATATGGATGGAAGTGGCCAATGTGACAGTGAGCCAGCAGACAGAATATATTTAGCGCCTATGTCTAAAGAAATACTTTAAGGAAAAGTTACCTACCAAAAGAGCAGCAGTCCTTCCCCATCGCTCCACAACTTTAAAAGTACTCAGCAATGTTTCTTGTCAGTTGTCATTGCTTGTCAGAACACCAAAGGGTTTTAACAATAAAGTCAAGTGGGACTCGAGTATTTTAAAACAGAACAAAGATTTGTGTTATTACGGTGCTGGGTCAAGAACCTCAATTATGATTTGGCTTTAAGGTTACATACATTTTCTCACTGGATCTTTCATGTATCTCTGATTGTTGTTGAAGTTCGAGGTAATCCACAACATATTCTCAACACTGCCCTTGATGTTTTCTGTTCCCCCTATCCTGTATTCTTGCCGTCTTACAGTCCTGGCAGCTTGGAGATGGTTTACACATTTAGCAGAGTGTTTATGCGCCGCACATTCTTATGACTAGTTAGAGCAAAACATACTGCAAGGATGTGGATTAGCTGGATCTTTGTGTTCAGTAGAAGTGTGAGGACACGTTGCAGGGAGTTCAGTGCAGCAAGTCCAGACTGTTTTTCTATAACCTTCACACGTACCGTTTATGTGAATAATTCTAAATCCTCAGCATTGCAATGACTCAAAGTCTCCCTGCTTGTCTTTTTCTTACACATAACAGATAGGGAACTTGTGGTCCCTTAAATCTATCACCTGGATCTTTACCTTCTCTGTTTTTCCGACAGTGTTTACATCCAATCTTTCTCTCCCAGCCCGATTTCCTCTCTAGGTTTCCACATTAAAAGGAAGACTCTTCACCGTTGCATAATGTCCTTGATCCTGATACAGCTAATCTTTGGCATGGATTCCTGTATAACCCAATTTTTTCCCCCCTCCGATATGCAAATGAGTAGGAAGTATCTTGATTTTAACCTATGTTATTTTGCGCTGGAAAAAAAAGAAACAACCCTTAAGAGTATCATTTTAAATCCGTAATGGAAAACCCAGTTGTTTTCCTAATAAAAAAAACAGAATCACATCTTTTAATCTGGACATGGTGTGGGTGCAAAAAATCTAAATAAATCAAAGAAATCTTGGTAGAAAACTCCAGTAGACATTTGTGTGCAACGCCTCATCTTTTCTAGTTGATGACTCCCTCAATTGTACTTTGGTAGCTAACGGCCGATCCGCACTTTTTCTAAATCCATCTAAAAACTACCCAAGCACAATAGTAAAAAAAAAAAAAAAGTATTTCTGGCCAGAGATTTCACTTATGTTTTTGTTTTTACAAAAAAGCTGGAAAACCTGCTGGGTTTCCCTCTATTGTCTAACCCAGCTGACCCCTCACAGCAGCAACACCCGACATGCCGGAATTAAGGTTCCTTTGAGGTAAACTACCGTGCTAACAGAATGCAGACGGACTCAGATCGGGCACACTAGGAAGTCCCTCATCATTATCTCCTCCGAAAGAGACACCTCGGAGCAACATATGTGTGGACTGATGTGGCCACCTTTGATATTTGAGCTGGCGGGTGTTCAGATGAGCCGAAGGCAAAACCTGCTGCTTTAAACACATTCTCCAACTGACCCCACACAGATCCAATCCCCTACACTTGTCCACGCATTTGGTTTGACCTCAACGCTAACATAATGCTAATCCCGGTTTTAATCTTCACCTGGAGGGGAACAGCCCTGAAAACTAGCCTGGTTGATGGAAAATGAAGCATTCTTTTTTTTTTTCTTCTTTTAACCCAGCTAATTTTAGTTTTTATAGTTAAACATCTTGTGTTGGTAGCCTGTATGGTGTTGTTTAAAATTAAATAGGCTCTAGAGCTATGTAACAAAAAATATATTTGTTCAGTTTTGTCTTTTTCCAAATTAGGATTTTATTTATTAGGGGAAAAGGCTAAAACCTAAACGTAATGCTGCTGTGCTATTCTTGGTGGCAACAGCTGTCCTAATGCATCTGGCAGTGAATCTTTTACATAGCTGTGGACAAATACATTTTGACCCGCTCTTCTTTACAATTCAATTCAATTCAATTCAGTTTATTTATATAGCGCCAATTCCCAACAGATGTCATCTCAAGGCACTTAACAAGAAGTCATTTCAATACATTTATACAAACATTCCAATCAGTTAAAAAGTTTCCTATTTAAGGAATCCCTTACGTTTACAGAACTGGTTCATTAAGCCTCAACATTTAGAGCATGAACAGCACATTTAAGGTAATCCCACAACACATCTTATCTGGACTGTAACTAGGTAAATGCAAAACCTTTCTTTTGCTCTTTGAGCCATTCAGAGATGGACTGACCGGTCGGCTCTGGATCATTGTCCTGCTGCACAACACAAAACTGCCTGAGCTTCACGTCATGCAGCGATTGTCAGGCTTCCTTTTTCAGGATTTTCACTTATAGAGCAGAATTCATGGCTAAATCAACTGTCCAGGTCCCAAAGCAGTAAAGCACCCCCAGACCATCACACTACCACCACCATGTTTGACTGTTGGTATTATGGTCTTTTCTGTGTTAGCTTTAAACCAGATGTAACAAAATGCACACCTTCCACCAAGTTTCACTTTTCTCTTGTCAGTCCACAGGATATTTTCCCAGAAGTCTTTGTGCAGTCTCCTAATGTTCTCAGTTTAAGGGCTTTTCCACTAGAGCACCTGTTATTAAAGCCAGTTCTTAACCGGTTCGTAAAGCAACTGGTTTGCTTTACCGTAACCTCAGGGTCAAGTCCAAGCCAGGTCAAATATAAATGTTTCATCCAGTTAATGGTTGATATGTTTAACCAAACAAGTCATCAAATATATTCCCTTTCCCTGAAAACAAATGCCCTAATGTCACCACTTCTTTTTATTAACTCTGTTTTAAACAACATGCAAGTGCTTGTTAACGCCTCACAATCCTGATCAGCTCATCTCCTATCAGCACCAGCAGGAAGCAGGAGTTTTAAAGCTAGAGTTATTAACACCACCTGGTGATCTCAAAAAGACAGACAGTGTCATAAAATGCAGTTTATGGATTTTGTGTAAAATAATCAGCAGTGGGCGTATGTCATAGCAGCACATTTACCTACGTGAACTCCGTAACGGCTGATTTTAAAGTAAATAGCGTCACAATGAGGTCGAACATCTTGTGATGCTAAACCAGCATTTTATTACTGTTGAAGCGAAGTCTTTGACTGTTTTTTGCTTTAAATTAGATTTTAAAAATTGACCTGACTTCCCGAGTTTTGATTGGATGCTAGTCTCCTATTAGCCCGCCTCTAGTGATTCTTTCCTCGGTTCCAACAGTGAACTTATACTTTGCTAGCACCAGCTTTCAGATCCAGAGCCAGATATTAGGATGCTAGTGCTTACTTAACTGGTGCTAAGTGAGCACTAGCACCAGTTTGGTAGAAAAGGCCCTTTCATTGTTAACGGCTCTCACCGTGGTTTGTCTTGAATTTCTTTCAGTCTTTGCATCATGTGTAGATTTTTTTAAACCTTTAAGCAACCAAGGGATTTCTTAAATGTGCAGGTCTGACAGTAATCAGTCCTTGATGGGGCTAGTGAAATTCTACTCAGCCTTAGAAAAAACTTTGGGTGAAATACAGGTAATTTATGGTATGACTAAGGAAGCGATTACTTGATCATATAGGGGCTGGTTGGTTTGGATAACTTTTTAGCTTATTAATAGAAATACAGTAATTATTTGGAAACCGCTTTTTGTATTTACACAGGCGATAATCAAAAAAAATCTCAACAAGAAATGTGTAAGGGCGGGGGGTGGGGCATAATTGTTTGATGCACTACAGTGTTCTAAAAAATCGAGTCCAGTTATTCTCAGTAACTGTTGTTGTTTGCTAGATTTCGTGCTCTTTACCTTAATCAATTTAGATTTTGGTTAACTGGCACAAAGCACCACTGACTTCCCACAATGTCTGCAGTTCCAGCGTGTACAGTGGATAAGTGGAATTTCTTACAATTAGTTTTACAAAAACATCGGAGTTCAGAAGATCCCAGAGGGCTTCAACAGTCACAGGGAAGGACTCTGAGATGGCTTTCGTGTCTTTATGTCAAGATTTAACATAATTATGATGATGGAGCAAGAAAAAAGAAGAGATTTATGGCAAACAGTCACCCCACACAAGAAGCCTTACTTTTTTATCTCTTTTGCTCTCTGTACACGAGTTAAATTGGCTGCACTCAAGGAATTTATAGCCCAAGGTCAATAGATGGCAATATTGGTTGTGTTTCAACATTTTCCAGAAGCCATGTCAGATTTCCAAACAAAAGCTTGATATGAATATGAACTGTTCACAGCATCAATTTCAAAGAAGATTACACAAATTGACAAATTGGAAATTTCTTATCTGAACTTGCTTCTTAAATTTCCATTGTTCCCTCTCAGGATCCTACTGTATTTCCTCTGGAAAGCAGAACTTTGATAGCATTAATCAGCGTAATTCAGTTGGATGCTGGAGATGATGGGACAGTCACTTCCTGTCTTTCTTTCGGATATGGCATTGAATAATGATCTGGCATTATTGAATTCAAGCTCATCAGTACAGTCATAAGTCTATAATAAGTAAAAGTAACCAATCAGTCCTTACAGGGTCTGCAGTGTTTGCTGAGAACTGGCCTTGCTTTCCTCAGTACTTGGCAATGTGTGGATTATTTGTTTTGGAAAAAGAGTTTTAGTCACTCCTCACATTCTATATTTTTCTGACAAATGAGAGCTTTATTTCCTCATCAAAGTCCTAAATCACCAAATATTGGGATTCAGGAGTTTCTTGGCCACAACACTAATTGTTTATTTTAGGTTATGCAATTTCACATGTTTAGATCGAGCAGTCAATCCTTGGGACAAAAACGTTTAGGGATCTCGTGTGTAGAGTATTGTGATTGTAACTCATTCACTGATTATGGTCTGGACGCCACAGTCTCTTCTGTCTGTTTTTCTTGTCAGTCATAGATATTTTGTCCCAACCAGAGTTTCTGCAGAGTAGTCTTAGTACTGTGCTCCAACCAGGGGTTAGCTAGATTGAGTACGGATCACCTAAAACTGAAACAGCTTTAATTTTTTTTTCTAATGAGGAATCTGACTCAACACATACAGCTGCAGTCTTCAACAAACTCATGTTTTGCCACTAACAGGAGTAGTTTCATGCTGAGCTGTGAGATGAAATGGTAGCATGTTTACTGTCTGCTTTTAAATGGCTTTAGATATTTAAGCCCTTAACATGTTGCAATAAGGTTTCAGTTATTTTGTGCAGATAACAACTAAAATATTTTCCCCCTATGTTTCATAAACTTATCACTTTGCTTTGAATGTCATAAAATGTAATGATTAGTCTTTCAGCTGCTCTTCTAAGTAGCTGTTTTGTCACTGCTGGCAAGACAGGTCACAAGACGGTATGTCGTTGAAACGGGTAAAAACACATTTTGCCGGGTAGAGCCCAATGCAGACTGATCATGGACTGTACGTCAACAACAGTATTGGGAGATGGGTTTAGTTCGGGACAGATGTCACTTAAAAATGCTTTGATGGAAGATCTCCCTACTAAATATGCTTTCACTTTGGGAACATTCATCATTCCCATATTTTCACTGTCATAGTACCTTGGGTTTATTCTATTTTGCACTGATCAAGCATCTACTGTCCTGAAACTCACTTGTTTTTACACCTATAATACTCTAACATTTTCATGTAGTTGAATTAATAAAATCTGTAATCCTCAAATCAGATTCTTGTGAGACAAGTCAAGTCGCTTTTTGGGAGCATTTTACACTTCTTAGTTTAGAGACAAATATTTGTTGTCTAATTGATTTATCCTGTATAAAAATGCACTAATGAAAGAAATTTGCAACACCACTTTTTGGAAATTCCTATGTCTTAGTTAAGTGGTTCAGATATTAGATTTAGTTCTTTGGAGAATTGGAAAGCAAAGCGAGTCCTTCTTTTACTCTCTCTTGTTTGTACCTCATTTGACAAATAGCAAAGGAGCGAAGTCTATAGCCATGTGACACAGATTAGCGTTTCTAATATGTCTGTTTCACTGGAATCTTTTAGGGCGCAGTAATACGCAGTTGCATATAGTTTTCTTGTCCTCCAAGGCTTTCTTGTATTACATTTTATTGTTATGTTTGAAGTCATTGTACAGACCGATGGTGCTACCTTGCAGGAAGCACTGTTTTCCAGTGATTAATTAATTGCTGTAAGGCTAAAAGCTGAAATTAGTGCCCACTGGGGGCGTTTTTTCTTTTTTAGAAAGAATTACTGTACAATGCAAGCCCTGGTGTTGTAATGTTCCACACTGGTGCTCCTTTTTTTTCTTCTAACTGCCTCTCCAACTTCACCGGGTACATTCTGTTCAGGTGTGCCTCTTAGTTAAATGTCACATGAGTGACAGCAGAACAGTGTAGATGAGATTGAGTTGAGCGAAGTGATTAAGATGTGTAACTGAATCATTGTTAATCTCTGCTCTAATTAGTGAATGCACAACTTTTTGTTTTATCATGCTTGTGTGTGTGTGTGAGAGAAAGAGAGAGAGAGAGAGAGAAATTAAAATGTTATAACATCTGGGTTTGTTGTAAATTAAATAAGGGATCATGTGAATGCAGCATGATCTGAAAGTTAGCTTTTGAACATGCAAGCAAATATTAACAATTAAGAAGGGAGATGACTGTATTATTTGCCAAAGTCAAATATGGATGTTTTTTACACAAACTGTAAAAACATGGAAATTGCAGATAGTTAACATAGACATAATGTAAACTTTTTTCTGACTCAGCACAAACAGCTACAGTCTTCCAACAAAACGTTCTCTTGCTACTGCCGATGATCATGCGGAGCAGTGTTTTAAAGTGCTAGCATGGCTTCTTTCAATTTTGACAAGACTTGTTGATAATCCAGCTAATATGAGCACAACTTACAAAGAAAATTTTTTTTTTGTCCTTTCCTCTAAGCGTCATAAAGTTTATTGACAAATGTTTCAGCTGCTCTCTAAGCAGCACTGGGCTGCATCAACAACTGTTTAAGTAGCACGTCGTCATGTCAGAAAAGCTGCACCAGATACAGCTTTTCTGACACAAGGGTCGGAATTGGAAAGGGTAAGACCATGATTGTATAATATTTTGTGGCACTATGAATTAGTATTGCTGACAAAGTCTCAGACAGGCTTCAAAAACGTCTTGATAGCGACCCTGACCTTAAACTTAGGATCAGATCAGGAAACCCCTACTAAAAATCCCATAATTTCTGTCGAAAACCTAAATACTTTTGTTCTAGAAGCTCAGTGTTTTATCAATATAGATTGTCTCGTTACAGGAAATTGTCCACATCCTTCACTTGAGGGAAGATTGTTCACAGTGTGTCACCTGTAATGCATTTTGACACATCATGCAATTGACTCATTTGATGTTAATCGGAATTTAACAGTAATATCAGAAAAAAATACTGAACAATAAATGCTGTTAGCTAAATATGTCAAAAGTGTGAATCTCCAGACTTCTTCTTTGTGTTCTTGTAACGTGTTCTGTTTGATTTTATGGAACCTTGCTTAACTTGCTTAATTGCCTCGGGGGGACTAAACCTGCTCTGCCTCCATTAACCCCTATTGCAAGTTGGCACGAGGGACAGCAGGATTTTCTGGAGATTAGTAAAATCACGATCACAAGAGAATACAGATTGACTTGTGCGTAAGCCTACAATCCTCCTTAGTCGGTACTGGAGTGTGGCCTTGTCCCAGATCTGCTGTGTGTATTAGTAATAACCATCAACAGCCAAAGACCTTGCTTGGTCTCCTAACATTAGATGATCTACAAAACCCAAGAACAAAGCTAATGCTTGTGGAGTCTTTGCAACTTTCTGCAAAAATTGATATTACAATGTATGCTTATTCAGAGCACAAACCTGAAGACGGCACACTGTAGAATCATGTTCTTGTCAACGTGTTGGTTGGTTTGGAAACATAAACAGGAAGAAACAGTGTGTAGCATGCAAATTTAGGGTGTGTTGTTGACATTCTGGAGCAGTTATTCCACTGAACAGACAACCACATACCTCTTTTGTGTCTAAACCGATGCCAGTTCTACACACCAAGTTGTTTACAAATGAACAAAAAATGGTTGGTTCTGTCATGACTTGCTACCTACCAAATGATATGAGATGGATGTCCGACGAAGCTCCGGACATCCAGACTTCTGATTGTCATTATTGTTAGACCTACTGTTGTGATGGACCTACTTCCACTGAATGATACATTTGCTATTTAGGACTGAGCTGAAACGTCTGTACCGAGGAGTAATATTGTCAGTTAGTATCAGTAACTTGTAAGGATGCTAACATCCTAATGTAGGATTTGTTTCTTCAAGCTGTGGATAATATATCGAACTCCAGTTTACTATCATTTGAGTCTCATACTGTCAAAAATAATCCTTGAGCTTTTAGGTACTGTTAGAGTTCTTTGGTCCTACCATTTGGGAGTGGTGTGTGAGTTCAGGATGACGGAACACTCCACACACATGAACCAAAGCCTCTGCTGAGCCCTACAGTCTATTCCTGCTTCAGTGATTGTATTAGGCTTGATGCCGGATTAGCTCCCCTGATCTCTTTGTCTGATTTTGTTTGGTAAACTATTACTGCTCTGTCCCTTTTCTACCTCGCACAACCTTTGCTGGCAATCCATTTAGCCCCATCTTACCTAGTTTGCAGATTGGACATTCCCCTGATCGCCAAACCTGCTTCTGAGCTCCTTGTTTGTTTGCTCTCCCACAGAGGCCGTGTTCGAAGGGGGGAGGCATGGGACGTGATCTAAGATTTGCCTAAATGTAGCCGCAAATCAAAGATCTTGAGAAACATTAAAAGAAGCTGAAGATCAATTTCAAAAAAAGGCCAGCAAGAAGGGAGACCATTACAAGTTATCAACATAGGTGTTTGGATTGTCAGTCATGGTGCTCTTTGTAGATGTAGAGTCAGATGTAGAGCACAAAGAGAACCACATCAAGGTAACATAGGCCTCCTTTCCTTTGTACCTAAAGAAGCCCTAAGGAAATGTAACCCCAACCAGCCATACTGTGTCTGTTCGGCCTGTTTGTAAAAAAGAAACATAGATTAAGGCCTTCATTTTTGTGTTACTTCCTCTCTTTCACACAAGGACTAAACCAATATCCACGGTGTTTGCTTTTTCAATAGATCAAGCTGTGGCAATCACTCTCAACTTGAGTGTGAACAGACTGCTAGCTCACTTTGCCTCACAAAATCCTGCAGCTGCTTTCACTTCTGAGATTGCCTTACTTGTTTGAAGTGTGGCAGCTAAATTATGTTTCCTCACCATTGTGCTCTGTTATGATGATAGCTTTCACACTGTGATGGGTGGTAACCTTTTCCTGAATCTCTCTTTAGCAGATATAAACTGTGCCCTTAGAAAAACTCTAAGAAAACCGCAGAGTTAGACAAGGATCTATGTCCAACTTGGCAGCGCTGACAAAGTGGGAATTCAAGATCTGGAGCTTCAAAAGACACAGATGGAAAGTAACAGTTGATGATGTAAATGCTGTCTCAACAGAAAGTGTCTTTCAAAATTATTCACACCCCTTGAATCTTCTTTTTTGTCGCATTTTACCCCAAAACATTCTACACTTCAATGTGTTTCATTTCGATTTTGAGACCTACATAAAGTTACCCCCTCGGCTCTACAGTTTCAGCTGCAATTCTGTCTGTAGATATGTCTCTACCAGCTTTGCACATCTACAGACTGACATTTTCCCCCATCCCTCTGTGCAGAATAGCTCAAGTTCAGACAAAACTGGATGGAATGTTTAGGGTTGTTGTGCTGCTGGAAGGTAAACAGCTGCACCAGCCTGAATTCTTTTACAACTATGTTTGGACTCTTTTAGCTCTATCCATCATCCAGTCATCTCTGCCCAGCTCCACAGTCCTTTGCTAAAATAAAACCACAGCATGATACTGCCACCACCGTTTTATGGTAAAACACAACCTGCATTGAAGTTTGTTGTTGTTACGTGACAAAGTATAAAAGAATTCCAGAGTTATTGATACTTTTCTGAAGGAGGGAAACGGAAGACATACAATGGCTAAAGACTTGAACATGTACCAATAGGGCTAAGGTTTGGGGTTAGAGATAGGGTTAGGGTACTTTGAGCCTTTGACAGAGATACTGACACTATCTAACAGAAACAAAACATGACTAAATTATTTTGGGCTATTACCTAACCAGGATGTCTGGTTCTGTGACAGATGTATTGTAATTTCAATTAAATTCAGTTTATTTATATAGCGCCAATTCTCAACAGATGTCATCTCAAGGCCCTTAGCAAGAAGTCATTTCAATACATTTATACAAACATTGCAATCAGTTAAAACGTTTCCTATTTAAGGAATCCCAGCAGATTGCATCAGTCATTGGCGTGAGGTTGGCCAGACTTTCCAACCACAGCAATCCTTCAGCAATCCCTCATACTGAGCAAGCATGTAGCGACGGTGGAGAGGAAAAACTCCCCTTTAACAGGAAGAAACCTCCAACAGAACCAGGCTCAGTAGGAGCGGCCATCTGCCACGACCGTCTGGGGGTTTGAGAAGACAGAGCAGAGACACAGAAGGAACAGAAGATCTGATATAAGAGAACTTTCTATGTTACAGAAAGTAAAAAGTTGACAACAGGACACAGTGGATGTTCAGTTACTGGGGGGATCATCCCAGTCGATGCCCCCCGTCCAACAGGGCATTGCAGCCAAGTAGGATACCAGACCAGGTATATCTTCTATGGAGAGAAAAACACTGAGAGAAAACAAAGTTAACAGTCGAAATAACAGAATGTACTGTAATACAACTGGAGAGTAGTAGTAGAAAAGGAAGTAGCAGAGTGAAGAAAATTGGTCAGTCTGTCCTCCAGCAGTCTAAGCCTATAGCAGCATAACTACAGAGATAGCTCAGGATGACCTTAGCCACTCTAACTATAAGCTTTATCAAAAAGGAAGGTTTTAAGCCTGGCCTTAAAAGTAAACAGAGTGTCTGCCTCACGGACTAAAGCTGGGAGCTGGTTCCACAGGAGAGGAGCCTGATAACTAAAAGATCTGCCTCCCATTCTACTTTTAGAAATCCTAGGAACTACAAGTAAACCTGCAGTCTGAGAGCGAAGTGCTCTGTTAGGAACATATGGAACAATTAGATCTCTGATGTATGATGGAGCTTGATTATTAAGGGCTTTGTATGTAAGACGAAGGATCTTAAATTCTATTCTGGATTTAACAGGGAGCTCTTTACAATGACGATAATGTATTATCCAGCTTGAATGACGGACAAACTTGAATGAGTTTTGGAACAATGTTTTGGACCAACTCAATTTCTAGATGGAATGCACGACATTAGTCCACAGCCTCTACAGTCTAATTAGTAGTATTCCCCCCAAAAAATAAAAAATTCTAATATGACTTTAGAAAAGACTTTTGTTTGTCTTTGTTTTCATGTCACAGACACCAACTTCATATCATCAAGTCACAATACCATATGACTTCAACATCTGGTAAACAATAGTCCCTTTCAGATTAAGGTTTTGCGGTTTACTGTTCACCTGTTACAGTGGGGCAAAAAAGTACTTGGCAGCCACCGATTGTGCAAGTTGTCCCCATTTAAAAAGATGAGAGAGGTCTGTAATTACACTTCAACTGTAAGAGACAGAATTTAAAAACAAATTCCAGGATATTACATTGTATGATTTGTAAAAGAATTTATTTGTATAATGCTACAGAAAACAAGTATTAAGTACCTACAGACAAGCAAGAATTATGGCCCTCACAGACCTGTTACCTCTTAGCTATTTCATCCTCCACTTGCTACCTGTAATAATGGCACCTGTTTGAACTCGTTATCTGTATAAAAGACACCTGTCCACACCTTCAAACAGTCAGACTCCAACGTCTGCCATGGCCAAGACCAGAGGGCTGTCTAAGACTAAATTACACACCCTGCAAAAGACTGGGATGAGCCAATCTACAATAGACAAGCTGCTTTGTGAGAAGAGATCAACTGTTGGAGCAAGTAAATGGAATAAATACATGATCACGGACATTCTCCCTCGACCTGAGGCTCCATGCAAAATCTCACCTTGTGGGGTACACATCATCTTGAGAACAATGAGGAAACAGCCCAGAACTACATTGGGGGGGGGGAACTGGTCAATGACCTGACGAGAGCTGGGACCACAGTAACAAAGGTTACTGCTAGTAACTTACTACATTGTCATGGATTAAAATCCTGCAGTCCCTGCTTAAGCCAACACATGTCCAGGACCAACTAAAGTTTGAAAAAGGGTGTCAAACCCATTTCCATTTTGGGCCAAATCAAGATCATGAATGTCCTTAAAGGCAGAAAGTACTGATAAAACTATCTTTAACAAACCGTTAAAATAGGAACAAATATGTGTCTCCGCATTGACAAGTACTTCTTAAAATGAAATAATACTGAACATTGGCCCCCAGTAATAACGTAAAGAACCTCAGCGTTATTTTTGACCAAGACTTGACATTTAAATCCCATATTAAACAGGTTTCTAGGATTTCTTTCTTTCACCTCCGGAATATTGCTAAAATTAGAAACATCCTGTCCAGGAGTGATGCTGAGAAACTAGTCCATGCATTTGTTACCTCAAGGCTGGACTACTGTAATTCTTTACTATCAGGTAGTCAACAAAATGCCATTAAAAGCCTTCAGTTGATCCAAAATGCAGCAGCAAGAGTTCTGATGAATATTAAAAAGAGAGATCACATTTCTCCTGTTTTAGCTTCCCTTCATTGGCTCCCTGTTAAATCCAGAATAGAATTTAAGATCCTTCTTCTTACATACAAAGCCCTTAATAATCAAGCTCCATCATACATCAGAGATCTAATTGTTCCATATGTTCCTAACAGAGCACTTCGCTCTTAGACTGCAGGTTTACTTGTAGTTCCTAGGATTTCTAAAAGTAGAATGGGAGGCAGATCTTTTAGTTATCAGGCTCCTCTCCTGTGGAACCAGCTCCCAGCTTTAGTCCGTGAGGCAGACACTCTGTTTACTTTTAAGGCCAGGCTTAAAACTTTCCTTTTTGATAAAGCTTATAGTTAGAGTGGCTAAGGTCATCCTGAGCTATCTCTGTAGTTATGCTGCTATAGGCTTAGACTGCTGGAGGACAGACTTACCAATTTTCTTCACTCTGCTACTTCCTTTTCTCCTACTACTCTCCAGTTGTATTACAGTACATTCTGTCATTTCGACTGTTAACTTTGTTTTCTCTCAGTGTTTTTCTCTCCATAGAAGGTATACCTGGTCTGGTATCCTGCTTGGCTGCAATGCCCTGTTGGATGGGGGGCATCGACTGGGATGATCCTCCCAGTAACTGAACATCCACTGTGTCCTGTTATCAACTTTTTACTTTCTGTAACATAGAAAGTTCTCTTATATCAGATCTTCTGTTCCTTCTGTGTCTCTGCTCTGTCTTCTCAAACCCTCAGACAGTCGTGGCAGATGGCCGCTCCTACTGAGCCTGGTTCTGTTGGAGGTTTCTTCCTGTTAAAGGGGAGTTTTTCCTCTCCACTGTCGCTACATGCTTGCTCAGTATGAGGGATTGCTGAAGGATTGCTGTGGTTGGAAATCTGCCCAACCTCACGCCAATGACTGACGCAATCTGCTGGGATTCCTTAGATAGGAAACTTTTTAACTGATTGGAATGTTTGTATAAATGTATTGAAATTACTTCTTGTTAAGGGCCTTGAGATGACATCTGTTGTGAATTGGCGCTATATAAATAAACGGAATTGAATTGAATTGAACATCTTTTCACAATGATGTGATTTAGGACTATTCACATAAATACTGATTTGACTGACAAAATAGTATTTAGGTGCACAAAAATAAAACTTAAAGTTTCTATTTATATGGTCTTTTAGATTTTAGAGGGCCACATAAATAGCTGTGAATTTGGCCCGCGGTTCTTGAGTTTGACATATGATCTGGATGATCCAGAGGAGAATGTGGTCAGATGAGACCAAAGTAGGTCTCTTTGGTATCAACGCCACTTGCCATGTTGGGAGCAGGAAGAATGCTGAGTTGCATCCCAGGAACACCATTCCCCCTGTGAAGTATGGGGGTGGAAACATTATGCTTTGGGGCTGCTTTTCTGCAAAGGGGAGAGATCAATTGATCCGTATTAAGGAAAGGATGAATGGGACCATGTATGGTGAGATTTTGTGCAAAAACCTCCTTCCATCAGTGAGAGAATTGAAGATGAAACATGGCTGCGTCTTCCAGCATGACAATGATTCCAAACACATCGCCCGATAGTGAAGGAGTGGCTACATAAAAAACATTTCAAGGTTCTGGAGTAGGCTAGCCAGTCTCTAGACCTCAATCTACTAGAGAATCTGTGGAGGGAGTTGAAATTTTGTGTTGCCCAGCGACAGCCCCAAAACATCACAACTCTAGAGAAGATCTGATTAGAAGAATGGGCCAAAATAGCAGCTACAGTGTGTGCAAACCTGGTGAAGACCTACAGGAAACCTTTGACCTCTGTCATTGCCAACCAAGGTCACATTACAAAGTATTGAAGTGAACTTTTGTTCTTAACCAAATAATTATTGCATGCACCATTATACAAATAAATTCTTTAAAACTCATACAATGTGATATCCTGGATTTTTTGTATTTATTCAGTCTCGCACAGTTGAATGCACCTTTGATGAAAATTACAGACCTCTCTCATCTTTTTAATTGGGACAACTTGCACAATCGGTGGCTTTCAAATACCTTTTCCCCCCACTGTACTTCAAAAACAGTTAGTGGAAGGTATGTCCAGGCTTGTGTATCAGACATGTCCCCGATACTCCCTAATATCTACCTGTGTTCTCCAATAATACTGAGATCCTCTCGGTAGGTCTCCACATTAAGTACTTCAAAAACAAGCAAAATCTTGCAGTCTTTAGCATGTCACTATGATTACTGACAGATTGAAAAAACAGCAGACCCCCTTTAAATTATACTTTTAAATTTCTTATCTATCTGTAGTTTTAGGGGTCTGAGAGTTTCATTTCTGTTTAATAAAAAAGATATATATTAAAATCTCTGGAATGTGGTTTTGAACTCTAGATCCTACATTTTGTTTAAAACTTGATGAAATCCAGACAATTTGGACCTGAAAACCTTCTTTTGGTAGAGATTGTAGTCTCTCATCACTGTGACTGTATAATCTGGATCAGATTCTGCTAAACAACAAAGATGGTGGCTCTCTCCCATGATCCCACTTTACCGTCTCATGTTCTGGTTGTTTTAACTCTGTGACTACTTCAGAGGTAGCTAAGACTAACAACTTCAACTCTTTCAGGTGATCTCCACAGTTTGTAGGATACAAATAAATCACAAACTGAACATATTATCTGACACCTATTGGTCAGTTTGGGTACTACGGTGAGCACAGTGTGCGACAAGCCCAACTTTTCCATTACAATTGGTATTACCGTAAAGCAGCTCACTGCAGGCTAGGTACCCGAACAGCTGGCCTGACTAATTGACCAACTCCCAGAGTTGGTGAAAAGCAGAAGAGTAAAAAAGTGCAATGTTCTGCACAATAACAGCTTGCGATTTAGCAGGTGTTATTTAAAATCCAAATCACAGTAAAGGCTAAAAATACAATTATTACATCTGCTATTGTCGATATGTTAAATCATTTCAACAGCAGCAATTTCAGATTTCTGTTTGAAGTTGGGGGTCATGTATAAAAAAAAGGGATGCACCGATATGAAAATTTGGGCCGATGTCAATATCCAATATTTTCCTATCCTTACAACACTGTGAAAAAAATGTCCATACAGCTGACATTGCTTCTCTGCTTTAGTTAAACACCCCTCAATCCTGAACTGCATCACTATTACTGTCATAATATTTCCTCCCAGAAGCGTTTTACAATAGTTTGCTGGAATTGTGGCGCATTCATCGTGACATAACTGATTTAACTGAGTCAGGATTGGAGTCTGTCTTGCTCTCACACACTTTTTCAGCTCTGCACACAAATCTTCTGTGGGGACTGAAATCAGGGGTTTGTAACGACCGCTCCAAAACATAATTAGCTGTAAGTGTAGGTGCATTGTCCATTTGGAAGACAAATTTGCACCCAAGCTTTCAACTTCTAAACAAATGTTTTGAGATATTTCTTCAATATTTCCATATAATGCTCTTTTGTCATGACACCTACTTTTTTGTGAAATGCACGTTCCTCCTGCCCCCACCCCATACATGAGCAGTGGTTTTTGCCTTGGAACTGTGGCATAATAAGTCTTTTCTTTTTGATAAATTATGACCTCAAACTTTCTTACTTAGTCTATCTCAGTGTTTCTCAAACTATGGGGCGAGCCCCACTAGTGGGGCGCAGAGGTATTGCAGGTGGGGCATGACATCAATGGGATTTAAATAGTTTTTCCTCCCTAGATTCTGTCGTTGTGAATGTTTCACTGCACTGTAAATCAAATCAACCAGCTCCCTCCTCTCACAAAATTAAACACACTCAAATAAATTAGCAATTGTGATCATCATTGTAAACAGAACCTTGACCTGGAACATTGGGCTGGGAGTTTGACGTCAGAATATATCACAGCAGAAAAAAACAAGCTGAAGTAGCCGCATTATCAGAGATTCCATCTACAAAATGTACAAATATCTAAAAAGATCAGGGAACGTTTCAGAGTCAGAGAAGTCACACGGTCAACCACGGAGGAAATACAGGGATGAGTATCTTGTTCTTTATTTATTTTATTTTTTGTTTTGTACTTTTGAAAGCTTTGTAAATTTGATAAAACTACAACTTTTATTTTCTCCAACTGTGAGCTGAAGTTCTACATGTAGCAACTACTGACAGCATATATTTCTGAGCCGGTTTTCTACCAGTGCGCAACCCCTTTTTCCAACTAATTTATACCCTTAAAAACTTGTAGACTAACTCGGCTATTTAAATAAATAAAACACTTTAAAAATCAGGCGTGGTCACCATTCTGTGGGGGCGATTAAAGCATGGGGGGGCTTGTGTATGCTGCTTTGTCCAAAGTGGGGAATGATAAAAGAAGTTTGAGAAACACTGCTCTATCTTGTCAGACTTTAAAGAAAGTAATTTTTTTAAAATATCTTAAAAGTTATGTTGTTATCCTGGCATTTAATAAATAAAAAGCATTTTGGTAATCTCCACTAAAACCTAAAACATTAAAGGTTTAATGTCAGAAAAATTTAGATAAAAATGTAATGTATATTTTATACTGTGTAAATAATTCATTGTATCTTAAGCATATTAAGTATAGAGCTGGATTTGTTTGTTTTATGCTGTCACTTTCTAGTACTTATTGGGAAACTTGCTAGCAATTGAAGCAAATTAATCGTGGTAGACTTTTTTCATCCTGAGAGGTGAAATCCTTTAATTGCACTGGCAGTATGAAATTCTTCAAAGGCCAAAATGTGATTTATAAAGTCACTCTAGGAGAGAGAGAAAAAAGTAGTTTGGCACCTACTATTCTTGTCTGAAATATTTACAGTAAGAATATGTGCTCATTTATTATAACTTGGTGTTGGTTTCTGCTAACAAGCGAAGCTGCTGACGGACAGAAAACGGATGCAATGTCCAAATTCTTGCCAGGACCCTGAAGTTCCCATAAATTCAGTATTACTCAATCTACCGTTTAAAAGCAATGGTTGAATCAAGTTTCCATTAAATTATCCACTTCTGTAACTTAAGTCATATTTTAACAATGCCCATGTTTTTTTCATCCTCACTTGAAAATCATATTGTATCTGAATTAGTATGAATCTCATTATGGTTTGCAGTGTGTTTAGCATAAACAGAATTTACTTCCTTCAAGTTGTGGGTTCTGACACGTTATCCTTTACGAGAAGGAATATGTACATGTCGGTGTGTGTGGATAGATGAACATTCTGTCCTCACACGTTAGACTTTAACCTCAACCTGCTAAGTACTGCTCCACCGGCGTAATCATGGTTCAGGTCGAAAGCTATGGCTTCACTTTCCCCCTTTCTTTGAGACGCACACAAACACTTACCGCAACAAAGCCACTGTCTTTGTGTGTCAACACATGCATGGGCACAAACCCATTTTCCCAAGAGATAATCAGCAGTGAATGTCGATGAGTCACCTGGCTCAGGGCTGCGAAACATTCAGAGGGTAAATCACTGTTATGACTGGAATTCTGCCCTTCCCTGCTCTCACCCTCGGGGGTTCAAAGACGGGAAAGGCGAGAGGTGGAGGAGACGTCGTAGAATAGGCCTTAACGGGATAAATCCTTGTGTACCTTTAGGGGTGTCAGATTCACTTGGATAAAACGTGTTATCAATTACAGCCAGTTGCTCCCCCCCGCAAATCAATTTTAGCCCATGGAATATTGTAATTTTGGAAAACACACCTACCAGCTTTTTTATTGAGGCTTTGATGGGAAAAAAATTGACATTTCAACTGCCAGCCATAGTTTTGGAAACCAAATACATCCCAACAGGGCCGTGCAGAGATCTTTGGAGGGGCAGGTGGTCAAAGTTAAAAAGGGGCACATAGAGCAAGATTTTTAAACGGCTTACAACAACATCCCTTATACTACTCCATCCTAAATAACAGCTGATATTCATCAAGAACCTAATAGGGAATCGCAACATCATATATCAACATTTTCAGAGGTGGACCAGGCTTATTTTTCTATCTGGTGGGGAACAATGTTGCTGTTGAGTCGCTGCTGCTGCTGAGCTTGTTGACACATTCCAGAATTGCGCCGCTCAAGGTGGCAGCATGTTGGAGTAGCTCTGTTACTTTGGTTCATATTTTTTTCTTTTTTTAAACTTTAATTCTTCCATTTCTGGTAGAAACATTGTTTTTGTGGACAACTGTTCTCTCTGGTTTTGAATGCTGTGCAGCTGGAAGGATTTTTGCTGATACTTTTTGTTTTTGGACATTTGTTATGATGCATAACCATGGCAACAAGGTGGTTTACAACTGGCAGCAGCTGATTAACATCACACAAGCTCAAATAATACCTCAACTACAGCCACAAAACCCTGATGAGTTGAAAAGAAGACGCCATAGATCCAGAGCATCCTCTACATCAGACTGTCATACAACTACAGAGCGTCTTCAGTCAGAGGCTTCTTCAGATCTGCAGACTGCTACAGGAGATCATCCCTACCCACAGCCATCAGCATCTACAACAAATCTTTGAAGGAACTTGTATAATGAGTTACAACAACATTAAGTTTCCCTTTGGGATTAATAAAGTAATTTAGAATTTAGAATTAGAATTAGAATCTAAGACTGTAGGTATTAAAAAGATAATAGGAGAGCTGGTCGCTGATTAAACAAGTGTTGTAAAGTACATTATGGATCTTGAAGCTCTGTCTCTCTAAATAAACCCTGATATCTGGCTGGTTAACATCCACAGCAACTCAGACTGCTTTAAAGATCAAAACAGCTCAGAGGGGGTAGATCTAATTTTCTATGGTAGTGTTAGCACCTCTGATTTTTTAAGTGATGGATGAAGTAAATTCATTATATCTTTAGCACACAGCCATGAGGTAAAAAAGAAAAGAATAACAAATAATAATTTAAATATAAAATAATATAATATTTATTTATTTATTAAGATAAGAGTAGATTGAACTATTTGAAAAATCAATTTCAAGTTTTATTAAAATTGTCACATGTACTGTACAAATATCAATTTTCGGACATTCCGATTTTCCGTATTGTGGCCCGTCTGGCTTTCCATACAGCTATGATCCAAATTGTTCATACAGTATATTTAGGCTACTGTTTATGTGACATTTTTAGATGTGAGCTGCAGAAGCTTTGGCCCCACCTTCCTTTAGCAGCTGAAGCTCTACAGCTGTAACTTCATCTCGTTCGCGGCCTCTCGCCTCCAGCCCTTATCCAGTGTGCTGCTATGAAGACACGCTTCGTAACGTTTCGTGAACAAAGATTTTGTGTACAGCGTTGGAGCAGGCTAATAAACTGAAAGTCAGAGCTTTCTCTGTTTGGGAAAGGGGGCAAGGTGGGGATTTGAAACCTCTGCTGCAAGGACAGTTGGGGAAGAAAAAATAAATAATGACGGTTTTATGTAACATCAAACTCCGGACTATATTTTCCTTCTCAAACCGGTCTATTTTGAAAAAAAAAATTCTTGGCTATAATTTGACAGTTAGAGGGCCTGGTTCTGAACTCCCCCTCTACAATGTGCTCAGGACAAATGTCAGTGGCCCTGCTTCTCAGTAAAAGGACAGGTTATGTTATGTGGTGCAGTTGCACAGTGCACACGCATCATGCTCATTTCACTTTGTCAGTTGCCACAAGTCAACTTAATAATGTGGATATAGTAGGTTAATCTAGTACTAATGTGTAGTATCCTGTAGTGGGCAACTCCCCCCAAAAATAAATAAAATCAGAAAATGCACTTTTGTCATTATGGAGGAAAGGGGCAGGTGCCCAAGAGACTGTACAGTTATTTAAAAAAATTACATTCTCAGGTTTGAAGAAATGAGTAGGAAAATTGAACAAAAATCTGCCTAAACAATAGGTCAAACCTCCGAGATTTGCTCTGAAAAAGTTTCATGTATGGATTTCAGCAGCTCAGAACTTTAATGATAAGCAAAACGATAGGCGAGTACGTTATTTCAAGATTTTCTTTAAAAGGTAGACAACCAATATACCCTCCATATCGGTTTTATATAAGTAAGTGTATACTCCCTCCCGACTATGCCCACGACTGGACGTTAACCTTTTTAGCTTGTAGCACTGGTACTACAGAGTTTTCTGGTTTTGTAGCACAGATACAAATATTTTCAAACTTCTTTATTTTAGTGAAAATGCTAACATATTAGCTTTATTCATTTAGTGTGGATGTATTTGATACACAGGTGTGTGCATATGCATTGGGAAATGTTAGCAATTTAAGTCATAATGCAATAATAGAATAGAACAGAAATGCGCTTAATTTTCCCACACTGGGGAAATTCAAGCATAATAGCAGCAACGTCACAGATTCACTCAAAGATAAAAAAATTAAATATAAAAAAACTGAATTGAGGATAAAAGTGTACAGTAAAGGACAAATGACAACACTAAAATACTGCGAAGTCATTAAAAATAGCATATTCCAGTTCAAGAAATGTGCAACTGAGCAGGATAATTAAAAAGATATTTACAAAATATACTTGCAGAACAGGCTATTTACAATTAGTGACAAACAAAAAAACTGTGCAAACATCAGAGATGTGTAATAATAAACAACCCTGAGCATCCTCTAAGTGAGACTACCATACAACAACAGTGTCTTCAATCAGAGGCTTCTTCAGTTTCTCTGTAACACAGACTGCTACAGGAAATCCTTCCTTACCACAGGCATCAGCGTTTACAACAACTCCTTGAAGAATTTTGAATAGTATGAGCTACAAAACGACTTCATTTTTCTTTGGGATCCATAACGCATTTGTGAATTGAATTGAATAACGGCAGAAATGTTATTTGCAACGAGACAACAGTGCAAATAACAGCAACCATGCAAACACTTATTGAGTTTGTTGGGAGCAGCGATAGTTTTACAGTTTAACAGCTGCTATAATAATAAATGTTACTCACCAACTGCATGGCTGTGTTTAAGCTCTTGCTGCCCAACTATGTTGCTTCTTTGTGGGTTTTCCATTTTTGAATCATGAGCACATAAACACCTCACACTCCTTGTAGGAAGCGTCTGTATTACAGTCAATTGTGACCAAAATATACATCTATGTCGCACTGTACAGCTCTGATACCGACCAATATGGAAGAAAGAAGGCATGTGCCAGTTACTAGTATCAAGGTTTTAAAAGGTTAACATTCTAAATGTATCTAAGACTATATAAAGACAATATAACGTGTTTTTAATGACATACCAATGCAGGGTTTCTTTGCGTCTGTAGCATAGTGGAGAGCTCTGTTCCCCCTTCCCCACATGTTGCCTAGCAGCTGGGTAGAAGAACGCTTTTCCCTGGCTTTCAAGAGTAATTTGTTTTTAAATATTTCAAAACTCAAAAACATGAATAGTTAAGAAAGTAATATCTGCCTGTTAAGACTCCCAGCTTTACTCCGTAAAAAGAAAGATAATTGTATAAAAAAAACACACAAATACATATATATACAGATTCTTTTGCTACAGCTTTGTATAAAAATCTCCATGTTTCAAATCCTGAAGAAAAAAAAGACTAGCCAGGATGTTCTGCTGGCAAGTCATCCAGACCAAAAGGTGCAAAGTAGCCCCAGACTATCACATTACCACCAAGTTTAACTGTGGGTGCAAAGTCCTTTTTCTGAAATGTTAATTTAATTAAAAGTTCTTTAGATGCTGTGCTTTTTGAGATCTTTTAGCCTACTTCTTGTTCTAATTAAGTGATTTCTTGAGCTGGCTACTGCTCGGGCTGTAATCAGATCAAAGTGCGGTGAGTAAAACTAGACCCAAAAATTGTCCTCTAAAATATTAAATTAAATCGGTTATGTGGTACTGAGAATGTCATTCTGATGCATACCTAGTAGAGAAAATGAGATGACTAAAGTCAAGCTAGATGAAGCAATATTTTGCTCCTTCATATGTCCTTTTCAGTTTTCTGTAATGATGAAATAAAAATGTGATTTTCCAGTAATATGTGAATGTGGCTGCTTCTAAATACTTTCCAAATTACACCGAGGGCACTGCCAATTTATAATAAAATGTCTAAATAACAGGCCTGGATAGATGATTAGGGCTATCACTTCTGACATTTTTCTCACTTATTTTAGGGGCACTCAAACATTGCTTTACAGTTGTTGTTTTTTATGTTCTCTGTGTGTTGAAGAATTAGTATTTGTGGGGCAAACCCTTGGCTGGAAATCACGCTACAGACTGACCTGGATGTGGCTTATATGTGCTGAAACATCTGGAGTCAATTGGAAAGCAGGGATAGGGCTCAGACATTGCAGGGTGAAAATCCCTCTGGAGGATTTGCTGGGTTTGGCACGCTGCTTCACAGTGCTAAGCCTGTCGCTAAACGTTCCCAACTGGGACCGGTGTGTGTGTCGGGGGGAGGTTGTTCTCCGTTGTAACTCCATCATCCTTTTCACGGCCTCGAAATAATAAAGCTGTGATATCCTGAAACAAGCAAGTGCCAGTGGAGACCCCCCGAAGGACAGTTAGGCTTGAACAACCGGGTCAGGGCCGTGTTTATGTATAGAGTTGATGTTTGATGATAATGAATGTGGACTGGAGCTGATACCATACATGTACAGAACCCACATGGGTTTCATTACAGGTCTAATATCTATTTTGGGTTAAAGGTTCGAAATCTGACGCTTTTAGTTTTTACAATATGTATTTTCTTAGCTGGGAAAGATGAGTCTTTTATAAATTTGGCTTTTTATGTGTGCTATGATAGCTACTAACATTTCTCCTCAGCAATGCTTTGTATCCTGTAATTGACTCCAAATCAAGGCATATGTGACTTTGACTGCCAATCCAGCCTCACCAACAGAGATTTATCTCCCAACAGAACTAATCGTGGGGATTCTGGTGGATAAACCTTGAGCTCCTTTCCAACGTTTTCTAATGCACATCCTAACCCATCTATAGGAGTTGCTATCAGCCACTCAGTTATGTCATTTTTAACTTTATGACGGTCTGTTGTTTCTGTTGATGTTACACATCAGATATACTCAGCATTTATAAATATGCGAATACAAGTCAGATTTAACTCAAGTCAATCATTCAATTAGATTCAGTTCAGGTTAGCTCAGTTTATTTAATTATTATGATCCAATGTGATACAGAAAGATTTAGAACAGCTTCAGACTAGACTTGACCCCAATGAGGATTTATTTTTGTTCCTAATACCGATCTGAGTTATTTAAGATTTTATTAAATTAGTCCTAACTGCTTAGCTTAACTAAGGAAGTCAAACTGAGCTTAGGCCTAAGAAAGCGAAACTGTATGTTTACTTTATTTACCTACCTTACATGTTCTAACAATATGTCAACCAAAACGTGCATAGTTTTATAATTTATCCTCAAATATATATCATACCTGACTCTTACTCTAACTCTTGGTGATTTCATTGGCTTTTGTTTGAATCTTTACTCTCTGTTTTGATATGACTCTTTGATAACACATTGGTTGAAATGTATTTAGGTTTATCTCTTTTTTTCTAAAGCTATATCTGACTTGACACAAACGACTAGAATCTTCAGTAAATTCATATCTTCCTTATGATTAAGCTGTTTTCCAGCAGTTTCCAGAAGCTGAAGACTAACGTTAGCATGTTTACCTTCTGATTTGATAGGACCTGATAATTCAGAATGCAACTTGTTTTATATTATTTGCAGCCAAAACTTATTGAAAAAGTTATTCTGCTTCATTTTAATTGTTAGGATAACCCAGATTTTTACATCAACAAAATAATCTTCACAGCCTAAAATACTGTTGAGACCATGCGTTTGTTTATGGAAAACATGGCTACGCATCTCGCTTGTTAAACCTTTTGTTTTAGTTTATAAAAAAGACAGACATTAGGGCAACACCAGGCATGGGGAGAATTTCCGGGGTTCTATTCACTATGTAAAGAGGGCAATGTTTACAGAATAATAGGCATCAATAGTAGACTTGTGATTTTAGCAGTAGTTGGAAACTTGGGTACCATGTTCCCAGTAGGAAATGACATGCAGGTGACTTAGGAAATACAGTTCCCAGATAGAACCACTGGTTATCACTCGTCTTGCTACTGCCATGAATGCAGTAGTCCGTTCCTAATATGTTTGGGGTGACTGCCATTACATGTTTAAGATGAAAAACCAAAAGCCAAGATTGATTACTTGTCCTGACAGACTCTTTCTGCATTGGTCAAGCTTGAACATAGCAACAACTGCAAAAAAAAGGATGGGAAAATCCAACAGAAATATAGATTTGTTCTGAACAAAAGCAGACTGACATAGACTGTGTAAGCGGATGGGTATTATACATAACGATTAGAGAAAGAATATATGGAATGTCAAAACAAATGTAGAAGGAAAGATAAAACAAAGTCCTAATCTTTACTACAGCCATACTCTCCATTTAGAGTGTTAAATAGCAGCTGGCTTTTATTTTAAAGCAGTGTCTCGAGAAGATTACCAAGCTGCCAGCCTTTAGTTCAGAGGTTAAACAGTGATGTGGTGGTGACAATCCGTTACATCCCAACATCTCAAAATCCTTTAATGCTCTTCCACATTTCCTTCCAGAAGCGTTCAAATTATTCTTTAATGCCATTATCAGCAGATTATGAGTTAATCATCTCTTTATCTTAATACAGGAAAGCTTGTTTTATTGTGATAAGTTCATTTATTTCAGGTGAAGTTAGTTATAATTAATGGAAACACCAAGTAATCTTTGAGTTTATTTGAACCACATTTTTATAAAGTGGACTAAAACTATAATAATAATAATAATACATTTTATTTGATAGCGCCTTTCAGGACACCCAAGGTCGCTTCACAAGATAAAAACAGTAAAATACAGTAGAATAGATAAGATCAATTAAAAACTAAAAAACTAGCTTTATATTAGGTGTACCACTATTTTTTTCATCTTAACCATAACACACTTGTGCCAGTTGTCCTTAAGAGAAAAAAAGTAGGAGCTGAAGATTGATTGATTACCTGATGGTCGGTTGGGTCTTTGACTTCTTGGCTAGGTGGTTGGCTGATTCGTTGTTTAGTTCTTATGGGTTCGCCAGTTGTTTGGTTAGCTTTTTGGCTTGTTGGTCCTTCAACTGGTTGGTTGATTTAATGAATCACGGAAATATCCAATTACCAGGACACTGAAAATTCAATTATATTTTATAATTTGCACTTTACATGATGTAAAGTGTACATGAAATAGTCTAAACCACAAATATCTGTGGGTTGTTGGGCTCTGGGGGAATCAAAGTTTGTCTACTCTAAGAGAATGAGGGATGATTTTTGAGGGCAGATTATTAAACTTTTTATTGAGTCTATCCCACTATATCCTGCTTTAACCATATACTTCACACTGATTAAATAAACTATAAGTAACACTACTTCCTGCATTGTGACTCAGCAATAAGAACAGGTGAACATGGAGGATTATTTTGAGCCTTGAAGGCTCAGGTTCTTTTTGTCACCAAAGGAAGTCCATCATACTCTACCTTCCGCTAGCCTCATAGGCGTCATTTTAGCTGGGGACATGTCCCTGGCAATATTTATGATTGACAGTTTTGCTCCCACCACTTTTATAAACCTGATGCAGAATTTCTTACCAGCGCTGATCTAACATCCACTTGTCCAAAATTTCCGTGTAATCAGTATCTGAACTGACTGGTATTCCAGTCCAGAAAGAAACATGGCTGTACAAGGATACAACCTTGTTTCTTTCTGTGCGAATGCTGCAGCATTATTTCCAGAGGTTCATGTTACGTTCCAAAAAGACTTGCATTCAAAAGTGGGTACAGAATCAACAGGTAACTGATTAACTCGTGTCTCTTTATTGCAAGGTTTTGTAATTAAGCAGCGTCACTTGCTCCATGCCTGTATGCACAGATGGTGCAGGTCCACCAGGGGGCAAGGTGGGCATACACTGTGTGAAATTTGTCCCATTTTTAGCCCATTTTCCAGTCATGTGACAATTTTGTGATCCGTTCATATTTAAAGTCACATAACTATACATATTGTCTCCCCAAGAAATTCTCCTTGCATGTTTAATTTAAGACTCATTTGTATCTCTCACGCATGTTTCAAATACAAAACAACTGAAGTAAAAGTATGCGGTTAACTGTAGCAGAGTCCAGCCCATCCCGTTGATTTAAAATCCGCGATCAGTCTATGTCTGTCACAGCTACGCTCTCCATGCCTCCGTAACTCTTTATGTTCCTGTTAGCTGAGCTCTTGGATGACGAGATACATTGGGTACAGTGTCAAGGTCTGAGATGATGCTCATATGCTCTCATAGGAACCTTTTTTGATTGATTCAGTTACCTGTACTGTGCGTATAGTTAAAAATGTAAGGGGTGTGAAATGTAATCTGTCGAAATGACGGATGGTCTTTAGATTTTTCCACCACGGTTTTGTTCTGTTGAAGACGGAAAATAGACCTACTGGGTTAGAAGATGACGGTGATCCAGGTGGACCCCCCCCCCCCCCCATGTGCACCTGCAGAACTGTGCGTTAGACAGAGTGGTGAGCAACACCGGAGCTCCACAGGGGGCTGTCTTCTCTCCCTTCCACTTCACCCTCTACACCACAGATTTCTGCTACTGCTCAGACACCTGCCATCTTCAGAAGTGTCCTGATGACTCTGCAGTGGTTGGATGAATCACAGGGGATGATGAAGTACATAACTGTGGTGTGTAACTTTGTCACGTGGTGCAAGCAGAACCACCGGCAGCTCAACGTGGCAGAAACCAAAGAACTGGTTGTGGACATGAGAAGGTCAAAACTACTAATGATCCATGTTTCCGTCGGTGGGGTGAATGTGGACATAGTGAAGGACTATAAATACCTTGCACTGATTACTGACAATGAACTGGACATCACTAAAAACACTGATGCCATCTACAGGAAGGGACAGAACTGCCAAAATGTTCCTGCTGCTCCCAGTAAACAGCTGTTTTCCTTGATAATATTGCTATCTACATTAACTATAATTTGTGTCTTTATATGCATGTGAAAAAATCTCATATTTTTTCAGAATCAGAAAGGTTTTATTGGCCTATGTGTGAACAGATACACAGCATTAGGAAATTGCTGCGGTACTTTGTGCAAACATAAAACAAAACCATTGTAAGCATACAACAAATAAAAATTTAAAAATAAAATGGGGTAAACATATTAATATATACATGATCAATGAAAAAATCGCTCAGGTGAAAAAATGCAACTCAGGGTCATGTGACTAAAACAGAGAGGGTGGTGGGAATAGTTTTAGGGTCTTTGTTCACAGGTCCAACAGCAGATGGGAAGAAACTTTTCTTATGTCGAGAGGTTCTGGTCTGAATGGACCGGAACCTCCTGCCTAAGGGCAGCAGGTCAAGAAGTCTGAGTCCTGGGTGAGAAGGGTCAGCTGTGATCCGACCTGCATGCCCCAGTGTCCTGGAGGTGTTCAGGGTCCTGTAGAGATGGACGTCCGCAGCCAATCACCTTCTCAGCAGAGCGCACCACACGCTGCAGTCTCTGTTTGTCCCTAATGGTGGCTCCAGCATACCACACGGTGATGGAGGAGGTGAAGATAGACTCCATGATTGCAGTGTAGAAATGCATCATCGTCCGTGCCGGCAGGTTGAATTTCTTCAGCTGCCTCAGGAAGTACATCCTCTGCTGGGATTCCTTCCTTACTAGCATTTAGATACACTTTAGATACAGTAGCCGTTCTTATAACATGGGGTGTATCTTGCTTGATTGTAGGCTGTCTGTGTTTTTTGTGAACCAATAGTAGGAGCGTAATGATCTATCTGGTAATGATCTAGCTCATAGAACGAGATGATACAGGTTATTTGATTTACAAGAATGGGAAACAATTTTAACTAAATTTATGGGACAACTAGGAATGTATTTTCATTTTGTATAGCACATTTAAAAACAGCATGTCAGCTGATCCAAAGTGCTGAACAAGTAAAACAGAATAAAAAAGCAAATAAAATAAGAAATATTTTTAATAATATGGAAGGTTTTACAGATTACAAACTGTGTTAGAGAAAATGTGATGAGTGTAGGTTAATCCATCAAAAAATCCATCAAGAAAAAGCCTATTCATGCTTTTAAAAGCAATATAAAAGATTTTACTAATCTCAAATTGTGTTTAAAGAATCTGCATTCAGTGCTCATAGTATTTTAGATTTTGAACTAGAGAAAATAGAACAAGCTCTTCAGTGCTGATAAGAAGTTGTGAGGAAAATGTGTTATTGTTAGCGGCTAACGGTTTGCCAGTCAGGGTTAATTTTTTTAGTGTACAAACTGCTTGTGTTTTGTCTATCGCTCTGTAACTCAGAGAACCCCAAAGGCTGTCACATAAACAATTTAAAAAGTGATTGAAGGCTTTTGGAAATATCGAAAAATCTTTTTAAGCTACCACCATCACCACAACAGGACAACGGAAGAACTACTTTCTTTCTTACTTCAAAATAACTGTCTCAAACATAAATAGACACCTTAGTCCTAGATCACGTGATACTTTAAGATAGGCATTTTTTGCAGAGCAAATACAGGTAGAATTAACAGTACCAACTTTTACATATTTAATGAGATAAATCATCATATCAGTTCCTTCTAGTCTGCTGTAATCTTGATGACATGAAGAAATTGACTATGTATACTGGCATACTTATCTGGCTTGTCAACTCCACTGTTACAGACAGGAATGGAGGTTAAAAAAAAGGATTTCGTTTAGTGTTGTTCTGATGCTTTCTATGCTTTTAAATCACTGCAAGCACATTCATTGTGTATTTGACTATTTCTAAGTAGGAATTTTCCGTTGTTGGTTGAGAATGCGGTCACAGCGGGAAAGACTAAAATGAATTGTTATGGATCATCAATGGACGCAACCACGATACTTGTTATTTCGGAAACCTATAATAATACCCGCTTAACACCACTGCTCTCAGCAGGGCTGTGAGTTCTTTCCCAGAAACAGACATTTCTTCTTTTGTTGGTCAGTCATAGCCCAGGCCATGGGGCAAGGATTTTCATCCTCCGTCGGCTTTTGTTTACCAGTATACAGATCTCAACTTCTAGGTTTTCAGTGGTTGCTTTACATTTAGATTCTTCAGCAATATTCATCTTGATTCCAATGGTAATGTAAATCAGCAGAAATGAATCTCCCGGGCATAGGAATAAACCATCTTTAACCCATCCAACTGAAGCAACAGGTTAGGCCTCGTCCAGTGTTCCCAACTGTCTCTGACAGAAAGTAGCTGAAGTGGACCCAGAAAGTCGCTAGATGTCACCAGATGACATCACACGCTAATTTGCATATTAATGATGCCATAAGGCCTCAGGGCCGCAGAGAACGTTCATGTTTTTAAGAGCAGGCTCAAGACTCACCTTTTTAGCCTAGCTTTTAACTGATTATTATTTATTACTGTTTGTTTATTTGCTCTGCATGTTTTATATGATTATATTTTTCATCAGTGTTTTACTATTTAATCTTATCACATTCATTTACTGTTTATTTTTATACTTTAATTTATCTTAATCCCCGTTCCAGTGTTTCCTCTGTGGGGGCCTCTGCCCCGGGAGCGTTGGTCGGCTGTGGCTGCCTGGGTGCTCTCCAGGTGGAGCTTGGGTGGAGGTGGGGGTCTTGGCCTTGCCTCCACTGGGTGCCCTGTGTCAGCGCCTCGGCTGCTGCTGTTAATCTACCGCTGCCGGGGCAGATGGCTCCTCTGATGGCGTTTCCTTGCATGGTTCATCTGCACTCGGCCCAATGTCCTTTTTTACTGTTGCTTTTAACTGTGTGTGTGCATGGGAGTTGGGTTGAGGGGAGGGGGGTATAACTGTGATCATGCTTTTAAATCTGTGGGGGAGGGATGGGAATGTAGTTTATGTGAGGTCATTTTAATCTGTAATGCACTTTGTGATGCAACTTCTTGTATGTAAAGCGCTTTATAAATAAAGTTTGATTAGATTAGATTTGACTAATGAAACAAAAAGGAAGAAATAATTATATCTTGATTAGAATTGGGTCATACAGGGTTAAACAATACATTATTTAAACAAAGGAAACATGTTACAGGGAAATGTGACCTTTCTCTTCAAGAAGAGACTGTGGAACATGTTCTATTATTTTCACCGAAGTATACTATTGAGAGAAGGGAACTGGTACAAAATTTACAAGATATCGAATTTCAACTGGACATCCAAGACCTTTTAAACAAAATTTCAAGTTCTGAAAAAAATTGTATTTGCTGAGATATCTCAAGAAGAAGAAATTAATAGAGAGAATATAGTTTTTTTTGTTTTTTTTTGTACTTTGTCAAAATAAGTATAGGGCATATTTAGTATGCTGCGAACGTTGCTTGCCAACCAAGCTTCTGCCTTAACTCTCGTTGAAAGGAGAAGTTTGAAAGATGAAGGTGAAGAACGATGTTCGTGCATGGCTTATAGTTAATTTTGAATCACTATTAAACATAAAACAACTTCGTTTGTGAGTGGGTGAATTTAACCGAGAAAGGTTTATGATTGGTCAGTCGATGTTGTGTGATCATGCTGCATCATTTAATTTCTGAGCATCTGGAAGGACAGTCTGGATGCAGCAAAAGCCCTCTTATCTGAAGGGAATATCGCCAACAAAGTTTCACAGAAAGTAAATAACGGTGGTCAGAAATCTCACTAGATTTGTCGCTAGGTGCTTTTTGGAAAAAAAACTCCTTAAGTGGGTCTGAAAAGTCGTTAGAAGTTGGCAACACTGGCTTCGTCTGATTAAAGGTGCTGCTGCAAACAGGGCAGCAAGTAGACGTATTTAGACATGTCTAAGCTTTAAAAGGACATTCAACTTTACTAGAATTGTAGCACAAACATGAATTTGGAAATACAAATTGAAGCACCTGCCAAAGAAGTGATGTTTGGGTTTCAGGCCAATGTGTTCTTTTTTAACTAATGCTACATGGCTTTTACTCATTGAAGCACACCATGATACCAGACACATGAATCTGTCCAGACAGACTCAGCCAATCGAAGGAGAGGATCATGCCCTTCACTGCCTTTTTACCGTCACTGGCCTTAAAGTTGGAAATTTAAACGTTAGATTACATTGCAAGGAAAAAGACGAAGAATGTTTGCTGAACTTATGCAAACAAGGAAAGCGATTTTGCTCTCACCAGACCGGCACCTGCACTTTTGCTCTAAGGAGAGTGCATGAGAAAAGTACACTCACTTTTCTGTGGAAGTGTGAAGATTCATTCAACAGAATCCAGCAAACATTTGATCACTACACATAAACATCCCATATTCGCTCGCACCAAAATTGATGACATGATGTGACTTGTATTGCCACTGGCGCTACAGGCTCCAGTAAATTCTGCATTTAAATAACAACCACAGGAATTTGCATATTATTTACTAATGCATTAACAATTTCCGTGGAAAAAAACGACATAAAACGAATGAAAAAACAAAATCGGAAATGTAGCCATTAACTGGTGTAATTTTACTGTCTGCAAAAGTCAAAGTTATGCTACCCGCCCTGTGAATGATGTATTAAAGGTGATGTGGAGTGTGTTCCACCACACAGCATTTTGCCAGGAGGCCAAAAAGTTTCATTTTGGTCTCAACTAACTGCAACATTTTCTTCCATGTGTGCTTTGGTTTTAGCTTGAGGCAAACTGCAGACAAAAATTGCTTTGGCTTTCGGCTTGCCACTCTTTCATAAAGGCCATATTCGTGAAATGCAACAAGTTGTTCTGTTAACGGATTCTTCCAGTAGAGTAAACTATATTTTCATTGTTGTCTGTTTGTACTGGAACTTATCTGCGCTAAGGTGTACCACAAATGGGTTTTGTACACAAATACACTGCTGGCCATCTGCTAACTTATAATCCATATCGTTCACTTTGTTTACTACAATTCTCTCCAACAAACCTCTAAGACTCTCACAGAACATGCTGGCACATGTTCACGTTATAGCATATCATAATGCTTCATTTTACATGAAACTGAGAATCAGTGTCACCTATTAGCCTACACAATATGGCGATGAGGTCGGTACCACAACTCAGGAAACCTGTGAGTGTTGCCAACTTAAGGGTGATTATCTCCATGAATCCTATTAATTAGGTGTTAAAAGCTCACATGGTGTGAAGCTACAACATTAACCTCTAACCTATTACATGCCTGAGACAATATTGCTACAGCACCACGTGTTCTCCTGTTTTAAACCTGCCCCTCCTCTCACTGTTGTGGATGCTTGCAGCCACGGTGCATGAAGGGGTTAGTCAAGGCCTTACCAGTAAATGACAATAGTAAAGCTTTCCATGCAGTCAGAAATCCTGCTGTCAGTGTGAAGTCCATTTGAAAGAGGAACTACAAGAAGAACCGTTTAGTTGCTAGGGGAAACGACTGAGGCATGTTAAAGGTGTAAGAAGAGGAAAATCAGATTTGTTCAGATTTAAAACAAAAGTTATGTTAATCAATGAACTTTTGCTTTAAGCTTGCTTTTTTGCTTCCTGTAAGTGCCACAAAGTTAACATCTCACCTTTTTTTGAGCATTTAAAGTGACGCCTCTTTGAAAGGATAACTCCTAACAATATTATCCCTCTAAAAATATCACTGCTCATTTAACAACAAAGTATCCTCCCAAACTGTTCAGCGCTGACCTGAAAAGTCGGTTTGTTGTTGGTCTTGTGATTGAAGGTTGGGTGGTTTTGCGTCTTCTTTCAGGGTCAGCAGTAATTCCTCTACATGCTGACATGATTACACAAATTGAATAATGACCAATTGTACTATCAACCCTAAATGACATTAAGAAAATGTTCAACCAGCCCAACTGTCAGAGCAAAAACATTGCCATTTTTCACGTTTCGAAACTACAGATAGTGTTTTTGTAATCCAAAATAAATAAATGGATAAATTTCACTTTTCCCATGGGGATTTTTTAAGAAAAATACAGACTCTTAAAGTTATCATACAAAAATGTTTCCTTTTCATTTACTTAATTATGCAGCTATTTTGTATATATAAATATATAAATATATAATGTATATAAAAGAAATAACGTAGATATACTGAACACATAGATAACTACTTTGGAATTTAAATGTTGCACAACCCAACATTACTTCATCTCATGCTAATGATGCCGATTCACTTGCCTCTGTATTCCATACCCTACATAGTCTGACCTATTTTCTTCCCATTTCAGTTAGTAGTTCTCTAAACAGTGAAGAGCACTGAACTTTAACCCCAGAAGACAAATGGAATAGAAAAAAAGGCTTATGGCTGTGTTTCCCCAGAATGTAGCCACATGAACTCATTTACACCTTTTACGGATGATGTGGTTTTGTTCATATCTGCAAGCCATTACTTTCACTTTCACAGCTCACTGCAGATGGGGGTCCGTCTCTGTCTGTGGTTTGAGAATTGAAGCTTTCTGATGTCTTGTTCACCAGTGATAGTAGGACAGAGAGGAAGGTAAGCCCTGGTCACAGTGAAGAAAAATCTGAAAAGTAAAGCCCTCGACCTACTTTCACGTTTTTTAGTGATCCTTACCAAATAAGTTAGATATGGATCATGACTAATGCCACACGTAGCCGGGTATCTCACAAAACAAAGATCTTTTTCTACGGTTTGACCTGTCATCCACATGAAAACGCAGGTTGATGGCACCAAAAACAAATGTTTTTAAAAAATCTGGCCAAAGTGAAGATTTGCATTTTTTTAGTTTTAAGCATTTGCATGTGGACAGAAATAACCAGAGTTTTCGGCTCTACAACATCACTTTCCTCGACAAAAATGCCCCGACTTCACTTGTGCGACCTTTGTTTACACTCAGAAACACCATTTATGCCCTCAGAAATGTGTTGGCATTACCGATTGTCCAAGCGTTTTTGCTTGCTTGTTTTTACAAGCTCAATTATTGCTCTATGTAGAAGTTAGAACATGGAAAGTTGCTATGAGTGGACAGGATTTGGGCGAACTATTGCCCCCTACAGGTTTGGCATATCTATGAATGTGCTTAACAACGCACTTATGCAGTTAGGTGTGGACGGAGATTTTTTTTTTAAACGAGGTGGTAAGAATATTTGTTTTTAAAAAACCCTGCTACTGTACGTGTGTGCATGGCCTAAAAGAACAAGATCCTTCATATGAGTTTCTGAAATTAGCTTGCTCATAGGGTATCTGAGGAGGACGCTGACTGAGTATTCCAGGCAAGCCTAACTGGATCTTGGGCCAGAACCAGAACAGTAGTGGATGTCCTTGTTGCCTGTCCTGGACCTGTTACCCCCAGACCCATGTAAAAAGTGTCTTTAGATACACCAACAGACATGTCAATCAATCAAAGTGTTCCAGTTATATGTAAACTGACTTCTCCTTTTGTGCTTGGTATACCCATGTGGTCAGTATTGAGATTTGATAATGATTTTAGTTATTGTCCTAATCAAAGTCTTCTTAGCTATATCACTTACTCGGTCATTTAAAAAAAGGCAGCTTGGTTTGTGGCTGAATTCTTCTCAAGCTAAAAAAGTTTTCAAACTGGAAAATGTAATGTGTGGTTTCTCTGCAGTTTGCACAAAAGAGAGAAAGAAAACACATGGTATATTGCCATGTTGTGTCAATGATCTATTAGGATACAGACCATCAGAAGACCAAATAAACAGTTTATTGCTGCGAGTAGCTATACTGGATTTTGAGGTTGGTGATAAACCTCCAACTTCTCATGTTAGAATTCTAAATTCAATGGGAATTCCAGTTGAGGTTTCAGATTTGTAAAGGGGAAAGCCCCACTTTCAACCATAACTGGAATGCAGCAAAAATTGCCTTATTTTAGTTTAATTCAGCATCCGTTTCAAATTATAAAATAGGGGTAAACTTTTGCAACATATATATATATATATATATATATATATATATATATATATATATATATATATATATATATATATATATATATATATATATATATATATATACTCATAGCCAGCTTGATTTGCTAAAATATATGGTAGATGGTTGCATTTGTCCATTACCCATTGTCTTTGCCATGCATTTTGCTTTTAGCATTGAACTGTGCTTTTTTCTATAGTGATTCTCATTGGTCCAATGAGATGCAGTCAAGCCCGCTTATCTGATAGATTTGATGAGTATTGAATATATATGAATTGCATGTGAGAAAAAAAATCTGTTTTATGTCTCAAAGGAATATTTCATAAAAAGCCAAAGAACATTGTGCAACAACATCACTAAGCAGCTCTGCAACCATACGATAGCCATTTATCAGTACAGACTCCTCTGGAGCAAGAGCTGGTTTTTCCATAATGACACGAGCATCACAATGCCAGGATTCTTCAGGGTCACAATGCGATAAAGTGGTCGCGTGAGCATGCAACATCATTTTCAGCCATAAATTATCCACCACATTTTTTTAGAGGTGCACATCCAACCGTTTATCTGCTGTAGTCGGACTCTCCCCTATCCCATGCAGGACAATGTCAAACAAATACGTGAAATGAATGATACATAATCTTATCTGAACGATAACAGTCAGTGCGCGACATGAGGAATGCAGTGCCTTGCAAAAGCAGTGATTACCTGTTTACCTTTGCATCATATTGCAACCACAAACTTTGCTGTGTTTCCTGAGTAGTTTATGTGATAGAGAAACAATAAGTAGTGCAGAATTGTGAGGCGCAAGGGGGGAAATGTGTTCAGATGTTTCTACATATTAACATCCTTCTAAAAGATTTTTTACCAGGTTTTTTTTTTTTGTATTCTGCTCCATCCATCTTCCCATCCACTGTGACCAGGTTCCCTTCTAAAGCATGATGCTGCCACCACCATATTTTAAGATAGGCAGGATGTGGTCAGGGTGATGTGAATATATAACTTGTAGAAGCAAAATTAATAAAAAAAAACTATTTTAACATAAATTACATTTTGGCCTAAAATCTGTTTTAGCATAACTTCCGTTTTAGCATAAATTCCATTGCATTTGTTGTTAGGGTGAGACCTGTTTGCTGTTGTGTTGTGGCTTTTTTTGTTGCGTTGTGGTTTTTGATGTTGCGTTGTGGCTTTGCTGTTCAATTGTGGCTTTTGCATTTCGATTTAACTTAATGAATTCAAGTGCAACCACTTGCATTCAGAAGGCTCAACTACTAAACACAGAGCCCACCTGTGAAATCTGATGTCCATTTGGTAACTATGATGGAGCTGCACAGATCCATAGGCCAGGCGTGTAAAGCTGTTGACAGGACAACTATTGGTTACATAACTTGCCAAAAGTAAAGTAGGAGACACACCAAACATGTGAAAGTAGGTAGGAAAACTCAATCAATCAACACACAATCCCTACAGTAAAACCTAGTGGTAGTGGTATTATGGTAAAGACTGCTTTTTCTTTAGCAGGAACAGGGAAGCTGGTGAGAAGGTAAACAGAGTTAAATACAGGGCTGCTACACAGGACTACCTATGAGCATTCATGGCATACGTTTCAGATTTTAATTTACCCCAAACAAGTATTCTATTTGGTGCTGCTCTTTATATAGATTCCAAGACAATAATTAAATTTTTGTAACTTGAATATGATTTGATTTGAAAAAAGATCAAGGGGTGTGAATACTTTTACAATCAGACACCATGATTAGGAGGAGCTGGATGGATGGATGTTGTAAGATGCCGATTCATGAGAGTGCAGGCTGGTCCCACCAGGAAACCACCAAAACTAGAGGGGTTATAAAACTCCCAAACAACATTGGAAGTTCATATAATGTGGACTTTCAGTATCAAACCAAAATAGATGGCAATTGATTTCTTGGTTACAAACATAGAAATGAGTCTTTTCAGCTGTGGCTCATTGACTGACATCAGGAAATTGGTGGTGTTATTTACTTTTCGTTAAGGCAGCGTTTCAGCTAGAGAACTGCAATTGAATAATCTTCAATAAGCTGCCTTACAAATCCAAATGGCATCATGGTTCATGCTAAATTAATGCAAGACTGTAGTTAGGCTGTGTGATGAGATTTCAAAGGCTTGCTTTCCGGTTTTACCCAGTTCTGTGACTATTTTAAGGGCTTAGTACCATCTGAATATCACATGAAAAATACATTTCCCCAGAACAATTATCCAGTTAAGTGTGAAGCACAGTGTGAGATCCACGGCTGTTATCTTGTAAACAAGTTTTCTGAAATCACTTGGTGAAATGTGAGGGATTTCCTGACAATTAACTTGGATTTTAAATGATTCGTCTTGTTCCTAACATGCTTCTTATGATTTTTTTTAAATCATGTCCTTCTTACGGTTATTCATAAAAGTTACCAACACACTCTGGAGCAGGGTAAGATCTTGGCCACCACTACAATTACCATTCATTTCTTTGTTGCTCCCCATTGAGCAGTGAACCTGATTTCAATGTTGATGCTATACTTAGGCCTCATTTAGACATTCATTAATGTTAAGTCTTTATATAACCTAGATATAAACATACATAATACATTAAGGAGGTTTAAACTTAGACACTAAAAATGTTGAGTGACTTCCCATTCCTTAACCGATAGGGTTGTAATATGGTATTGACCAACCCTCTGTGGCTTCAAATCTCCTGGAAACGCTTTCTACAAGGTCTAGGAGTGGAAATATTTTGGGAATCATTGACCATTCTTCCAGAAGCGCGTTAGTGGGCTAAGGCACTGATGTTTGTCTAGAAGAACTGGCTTGCAGTGTCCGCTCTAATCCATTCTAAAGGTGATTTATTGGGTTGACATCAGGATTCTTTGAAAGCCAATCCATTCTTTCACAGCAAACTTGCCCATCGATGTCTTTATTGGTTGTCCTTTGTGCACTGGAGTCATGTTGGAAGAGGAAGGATGCATTCTGAGCATCCATGTACAAAATGAAATGATGCAGGAAAAAATATTAAAAGTAGAAAAAAAAGATACTAAAATAAAAATACTGTAAGCTGATTAAGGCTTGGTTTCTTTTAGTTTTCATTTTGACAGACGGGGTCAAACAAATTCCTTTCATCATGTATATTTTACCCGTCATTTTTTAAGATGATAATTACATATTCAATAGTATTTCTTTTTATTCATTTTAAGTCATACTTAATCTGAACAAGTTGAACAGAGAATCTGCATCGTGCCATCACATCAATCAGATAAATGCAACCTTTTCTCCACATTGGCAAAAACCACTGACTGTGGCCCCAGTAGATACATGTACATCTAAAAAAATTTTTATTAAATGATGACACTTAAAATACGAACAGTTCACCTGCTGTGGACTGAATGGAAAGTCTCACAAGTCGAAGTTCTGAAGGCCGAATCTGCGCTCTCCTCAGTTTTCTCCAACTGAAGAGATCAGAAGTCAGAAAGACTCTCTGAACAAGCTGTTTCCTGACCCGCCAGCCATCGCTTCAGCGGAAGGACATCCCACAGCATGGCGCTTTGGCACTAGTGGTTGGCATAAGACCGGGCTCTTTGGAGCGTGTCTATGATCAGACGCAGCGCTCACAGACGCCGTGACAGCTCCCAAATAGTGAGATGTATTGAGCACAGGGTACAGGTCGGGTACACGGATGTGAATTGTTATCTGTCAAAATGTATTGCGGTAGAAAAATTGGTCAATTCACAACTTCTGTTAGTGTTGGACCACAGTATTGCATGGGGTACGAAATTATTTACCTCCACTTTCATGTTGAGAATGAGAAAACTGTAGTCTATAGCACGGTCCTTGGCAGAGATTTTTGTTGGTAAATGTGACATATTTCACTCTGGCTCCCTCTCACATAAGAAACTTGAAGTGTACGTTATATGTCAGATATACTGTAAATTGATGAGATGGAGCATCACAATTGAAGGTTTTAGAGGCATCTGTGACAACCAAAACATTTAAATGTGTTGTTAGCTTTCTACTACAGACATATTTATTTAGTTTCTTGATTTTTGGTAATCTCACAATTTATCATTTTTAATGTTCATAGGTAAGCACTACACGATATCGGGATGTGGCATTATGTAACATCCATAAGCACCAACTAGAAGTTATGGCCAGGGGTGTCCAAAGTGCGGCTCGGTGGCCAGTTGCGGCACTCGATCACAGTGCGAGAATGGCATAAATTTGCTTCGTATACTCAGATGGTTGATGCAGATGAAAATGTTAGGGTGCAATTTTCAATGATAGAAAGTATTTCAATAACAATAGACAAATTAAGATCTTTAATGGAAAATGTAATGTGCAACATAAAGTGTTCATCTTTTATCAACCATGGTTTTGATATCAAAACAGGACTACAAACATCTAGTGAGTTTTTATTAAATACATGGGCAGAACCTTTTAATAACCTTGGCTAATATCCTGTTCATGTAGGTTTTTTGTTTTTTTTACCCAAACCTGCGAGACCCTTTTATGTTTCCGATCTTTACAGAATAATTTTCTACAGAAATCAGACTACTTTGCTTGTTTTGTGAAAAATTTGGTGTGTTTACATTTTTGGCCCTAGAGGCAGAAAAGTTGGATGCCACTGGTTTTAGCTTTATACTGTAGGATTTTTTAGTCTTTAGTCTAAATAACAATTAGTGACTTTAATGGTACCAATGTAAATATGCTCTTTAGCAAATGGTTATGTTTCAGATTTTGCAGACAAACTGTTTTCTAGCAAAGATTCATGTATTTTTTTAATTTATTTCTTTACATTTGAACCAGCGTATCGGTATCGATTATTAACGGTTGTGAAAAAAATCATACAATGGGATTCTTTTGTTTTTTTCTTTAATATTCTGTCTCTCACAGTTCTAGTGTACCTATGATGAAAATTACAGACCTTTCTCATCTTTTTAAATGGGACAACTTGCACAATTGTCGGCTGCCAAATACTTTTTTGCCCCACCGTTTTTTTTTTACACCTCTCCTAAAATGCAAAATTGGAACAATTAAAATTTCTCATGAAAAAAAAACTGCCTTCTTGTCAAAGACATCTACATTTTATCTCGTCAGGACCAGAACTATAACACACATAAAGAACCTTTCTGTTGGTGAGATAAAGTATTAAAAGCATTAAGATTAACAATTACCTGATGTCGATAAAATGACTGAGATTTAACAAACTGCAAAAAGCAGGTAAAGTTTTAATTTCTAGAAAGAAACTTAAGCTAATATACTGTATTGCGATAAGAACTTCTCTTGAAGTCTGTAGGAAAACAACAACTACAGACAAGGCTATTTAAACAGGTTAAGATGCTGGGAAAGATAATGTCAACAAGCTCTTTTATAGAGCTAGGGGGCAAAATGTCTTTCGGTTAAGGATATTTTGTGGAAGTAAGGTATGTTGTACAAGTCACCACATGTTAATTCTTAAACATTTGCTTAGTCTTAGACCAATCCTCGTGGAGTGAATCTGTTATGTTTGCTTAAAGAAAGCGGGTTAAAATTCAGCCCTTTTAAATTCTCTTATACTGAAATCACCTCTGGTGTTCATAACTATTATGCCACACAGGACTTTCATTTCATAGTATTCTCATGCCTTGAAAACAAAAATACACAAAGTCAGTTTGATAAAGTTAAGGGAGTTCTGAAGCTCATTTTTCGTGATCTAGGTTTAATAGAACTTATTGGAAAACAATCAAATAAAGGAAATGGATAAACGGACAAATAAATTATGTATTTTCTTCAAAACGTTTATCTGACAAAAGTAACCACACTTTTGCATTTTGATATAATTTCTCACAGTGCATGGTGTTTAAAAGATGAAGACAAAGTATTGTGAATTTCTGAAATAGAAAGAAAGCAATGAAAGGTTTTCACATTTTGTTACAAATAACCAGAGCTGGGAAAAATGTAACTTTTTTTACTAATTTTACTACACCGCACTTTTTACTTTATGTTGAGTAATACTTTTATGCAGTATTGCTCCTCCTACTTGAGTAAAATTTCTGGATACTCAACCTACTGTGAGTAAATTGTCTGAATGAAGAACAAACAAATAAAAATATTTTAACAAAAAAATACAGCAGACACAGACAGACCTACAGTTTAAAAGAGACCAGCTGTTTTTTTGGTTTTCAATGCAATTTGTCTGTTGAGCTTGTTATTGCAATTTGAGCTCTCATGAACACCATAAATTATCACTGGAAGTACTTTTTACCTTTCATCAAAAAAAAAAAAAAATAAAAAAAAATAAAAAAAATAAATATATATATATATATATATATACATGTTTCTTTTTCTTAAAATGTGTTATTTTTGTAATTATTTATTTGCATCAGTTCTTTCAATTTTAGTCATAGAAATACCAGAAATTGGCCATAACTTTATATGTTGTCTGCCTGATGTCATAATTTAAAAAAATATGAAGTCAGATGTTACTCAGTACTCAAGTAGCCCTTTTACCAAATCATTTTGTACTTCTTCTTGAGGAATTTCTCTTAATTTTTTATTTCACTTGAGTAAAAATATGTTGAAGTTGTGCTACTCTTACTTGAGCACGATTTTTGGGTATTTTACCTACCTCTGCATGTAGGTATGTGAAAAGTGGGAGTTCAGCCCATCTTGGTCAGCACTTTGCTGCAAATACAGCTGCAAGTCTTTCATCAGCTTTAAACATATAGAGACTGAAGTTACTACTTTGCAATTTAACTTAAGCATTCTAACTCTGTAAATGAAAGAAATAAGGACACAAACCTTATTTGTATTTCTGAAAATGTCTCTTTTTCTGTCTTTGCAGATTTTGCAGGTGAATCTAGTGATGTCCATCCTGCTGTATGTCATGGTCCTTGTGTACCTATATGGTATTCAAGCATCCAGCATAAACAGCAGCCACCAGGGACAGCAGCAGCAGTCGCCGAGTCCTGACCCAATAAACTCCCTCATAATCCAGCTGCTTCAGGCTGACCTGACAAGAGAGAGGATCCAGGGAAACCACCGGCAGAAGGGGAGAAGCAGGGAGTCGGAGCAGCACGATACCTTTCACCCTCTTTTGGGTCCAAGCTTACCATTCCAGGACCAGGGGGAAGGGGTGGTCGAGCAGCAAGTGATGCTGGTGAACTCAGACCTCCTGAGGGATCACAAGAGATACATTTCACCTCGGGTGGTGCTGAGTGACCGGCCGCCGCTGCAGCCACCACCTCTATACCTCGCCGATGACTTTATAAGCAGCGGACAGGAAGGAGCGGTGGCAGGAAACAAGACACGGAAGAAGCGTCAAGCCGAGCACCGGAGTTACCGCGGAGAGTATTCTGTCTGTGACAGCCAGAGCACGTGGGTGATGGAAAAAACCACTGCGATGGACATACAGGGAGTAAACGTGACCGTTATGGCTAACATTAAACTGTCTGACCGTCGGGAGATTAGACAGTTCTTTTATGAGACGAAATGTCGGGACGAAGATGAAGACAGACCAAAGCCCAAAAAGCGTCCCTGCAGGGGAATCGACGAGAAAAACTGGAGCTCGCAGTGCAAGACGGCGCAGACGTTTGTTCGAGCACTGACACAGTTTCAGAACCAAGTGGGCTGGAGGTGGATACGCATAAACACTTCCTGTGTCTGCGCGTTGTCGAGGAGACGTCACAGGACGTAAACGGAACCCCGAGAGCTCCGTCAAGAACTACCTGGGTGGAATTCCACTTTGTTTCTGCGATTTTACTTCCACAGCAGCCCCCACTGCGGGATTAGGTGTCGTGCTGGCTGACCGCAACGCTCTACTCCAAACGATACAGCTGAAGAAATCCGGGGTCCATTTGAATGCTATTTCAAACCGATGTGCTGCAAGCTGTTACGAAATAACTCATTTGAGAGGGGAGGGGAGAACTTGTGCAAAGGAGAACTGTATATATAAATTATTTAAATTATATGAAATACATGTAGTGATATCTATCTTTATATGATGTATGGATATGTTTGTGTTATTTATTGAAAGAAGATTCCTTAAAATGAAAATAAGAAAAAAGAAACTTAAAACTGACTTTTAAAGACTTTAATACAAAGCTAGGGCTGCAAAGGTGCTTCACAGTGAAACTGTATAAGTGCCTTCACTGAAGTGTGAGTAGCAGGACGTGGCGACAACAGTTGCCGTAAAACGTTTTGGCAGCGAGGCTGTTATAAAGTGACCCATCAGCCGGGACTTGTCGTGTCCCACCAACCCACACGGAGCCCACGGTCTAAGCTGCAACGTTACGAGTGACACCAATCAGAGGTTGCTAGACATCCAAAATGCAGATACATCAAATATATTTTTATTGTCTCCACAATGATGTTGACCAGCAGGGATTCAAGTAAATGCACCTGCCATACCAACTCTTCCTCAAGTTTTGCTTCTTGTGGTTTCATTTGTTTCTTCCTTTGAATAAAAAGCCCATATATGCAAAAGTTGGAAATTCTGTATTTAAAAAGAAATACCCATTTCAAATTGTCACAGTGCCAAAGATTAGAGGATAATTGAGGATCAAAAATGCAGTTATTCTTCTTTACACACCTTACCTTCCAAATCGGTTTTGATTTGATTTCACATGATTGAGGTGGCTGTTTTATTTTGCCCGTTTTGCACAACATTTTTTTTCAGAGGCAGTTGGGTTCCATCCAAATGGTCAAAAACATCACTTATATACAGGGAGTAAACGTGCTACACTTGAACTATTATATGCTATTAAATATTGCATCCTTTTAGATTTTGAATTTTGCACAAAGTAATGCTGCGATTATAGCTGCAATTCCGTATATATTGTGCATTATTGTCTACATAAAAAGGTGCCTTCTGCCACACTTTTTAGATCAAGCCTGATTTGTTTCATACTCAGCTTCGCACTTATAACCACAGATGATTTTAAACCATGCAAGTTTAGATTATTTGAAGTGAGAGTTAGGTACTACCTGAACAAAATGTAGTTTATTGGATGCAAAACAAAAACTGAAAAGGTGCCCAGGTAAAGACTACAAAGATCAATCGGGTCGATTAAAACAACTAACCTAACCTGATTTTTAATGTCTGTTTCATAAAAACAAGGACTGGGAAAAGCTCAAAATGGCCATAAAATGATGTTCATTTATTATTTGTGGGTAATTTAAAAGAACTGAGACTCATAACGCTGTATTAGCTGGTAGTACTGATGTAAACCTTTACCGTACTCTTTCACTATGCAGAGCTATGTCGCCGCTGTGGCAGCTGTTTGTGAGTCTGATGGGATAATTTCAAACAACCAAGGAAAGCACAGGGACTAGCATTTTGGATGCCTCAATCAGTGTAACTTCCTGCAGAAACATGGTCGTTGTTCTCACTAAAATAGTGTCGTATCCTGTGGATTTGAACATTTTCAGTTAGTTTTAATTTGCGGAAATGAGCTAAAACAGGGTTGTCCCGTCTGAGTAGCTGTCTCTACCATTCTGGCTTTTTTATTTCAATTTTCTACACATCAATATCAATCTACTACATATGAGGAAAATATTGCTCTTTGTTCAGAAACTCACTATAAAACATCTAAAATTACCTAACAAAATCATCGTTTATCAGAGCAGGTCCCCAAGGTGTCAAGGCAAGGCAAATATATTTGTATAGCAACACTTTCAGCAACAAGGCAATTAAAGGTGCTTTGGGTGATTGGGGGAAAAACAAGCAGCAACAATAGAACACAAAACACAATATCGAAGACATGAAGAACACTAAAACATACTACTGTTATGACATTCCAGCTACTATGAATCACTTAATCAAAGGCAGCTCTAAACAGATGGATTTTTAACCTTTAAAAGAACTCAGTGTTTCAGCAGCTTTGCAGTGGTCTGGACGTTTGTTCCAAGTAAGAGGAGCATAGAAACTGAAAACTGCTTCTCCATGTTTGGTTCTGATTCTAGGGATGCTGATTTGGCTGGAATTAGAGGACCTGAGGGGTTTCGGTATAATGCCAACAAATCTTAAACATACGTTGGTGCTAAGCCATTCAATGATTTATAAACTAGTAAAAGTATTTAGAAGTCTATTCTCTGAGCTACAGGGAGCCAGTGTAAACACTTTAGAACTGGTGTGATGTGCTTTACTTCCTGGTTCTAGTGAGGACAGCAGCGTTCTGGATCTGCTGCAGCTGTCTGATTGACTTTTTAGGGAGACCTGTGAGGACGCTGTTGCAGTAATCAATCTGACTAAAGATAAACGCATGGAAAAGTTTCTCTAGGTCTTGTTGCAACATTAGTCCTTACGAAATGACCTGTGGCAGACGGCTCCTTTTCATAGTCGAAAAATTGGTTTATGAATAGAATATTTAAGTACACAAGTATGAAATGGAACTGAGGTGGAACAAATAATATTACCAAATCGATGGGAAATAGGATTCAAGTACAAAATTGGCAAAAGGGGTGAATTATCCCTTTAGTACATGCTTATTGCCACTAACCAATGCAGTTATTTGGAGTTAGGATTTTCATCTTTAAAACATTTATTTAATTGTTGGTAAGGCTCGATTCAAACCTGCCCAACAGTAACACATGAGGGGTTATTTAAAGGATTTATTATGAGTATAAAAATAGTATGAATCATACGATGTGATGTTCACAGCCTCCAGATAAATCCAGGGATTATAAACAGTAGATTTTGAAACCTCAAAGTCACACAGAGTTCTGCGGCAGAACACAAAAACACGGGCTGAGGGGATTGCATTTAGAAGCAAGGTGAAAGATTCAATTCTCACATTGTTCACATAGTCAGGGTTAAATCCCATATCTAAGAGTTCACGGAGCAAAAGACTTTATGCAGCTACCTTTAGGTAACTCCATGATAATCACAAGCATGTGCAGCATCCTCATTATTAAATTATAACACTGAGGCACAATCATGTCATTCGGATGTTTTTTAGACCAATTTATACGAACTACCAGGACCAACAAGTCAGCTAGTGAAACTGTCTTTGATCAGACAGCTAATCCCTCCCCAATACTTCTGTTTTCTGATCAGATTGCTTACGGCAGTTATTACTAAAAATTATGCTGGAAAAAGTATTAATCCCTCCTCAACTTTCCCATATTTTGACACATTGACACCTCAAATGTCAAGCGTTTCATTTAGATTTTATGTTATTGTTAAAAATAAAGTAGTGCATACCGGTAACTGTGAAGTGGAAAGAGAAGGATGAAAAGATTTATTTTTTTATATGTGTGGTTTAACCAGCATTTTTTTGAATCCACCCCTTTTACTCTGATGCCCCCAAATAAAATGGAAGATGGTGCCCTGGTCATGAGACAAAAAACATTTAGGTCTACTTACAAACTGCCATGTGTGACAAAATACAGCCATCATCCCCACCGTGAAAAAAGGTGGAGGTGTCATTATAATGTGGGGGTGCTTTATGTCCAGCAGGCATATGGGAGGCGGAATGGAAAGAAAGCTCCATAGAGGCTTCAAAATACAGTGGAATGGACTAGCTCAAAGCATATCCATGTGCTAGAATGACCTAGTCAAAGTCCACAACCTGAATATAAGTCAAAACCTATTGGAAGTTTTTAAAATTGCTCTTCATAGATGCACCTCATCCAATCTGACTAGACCACCTGTAACTGCAGTGGAAACTTGTTTTACTTATGCTAGCAGAATGCACCTACATGCCACATGTTTGAAAACCATGTATACTTTTCCTTCCCATTCACGATCATGCCCTACTTGGTGGTAATCTGTTGTATTAAATAAAATAAAAAAATAATTGATGTGAAATAGTTCAGGGGGTTTAAAGACCTTTATAAGGCCCTCTTTTGTGTGTAACATTCTTTTTCAACTGGATCAAAGTTAATTTGTCAAATTGGATAACGCAACATTGTAGAAATTGCTGGAAGGTTGCTCCCTGAAGGTTTAACCCTGCCGCAGAGGCAACTTGGGATTTAACAGCTATATGATGGTTATTCTGTTATCTGATATTAATGACAGCATAGTGGAAAACTAGTAGCTGAGCTTGAAATTTTGGGTCATTTCAAAGGTCAAATAAATGAGCCACAATAAGTTTAGTAGAGGGGTTTTAGCTAAAACAAGACAAAGTATTGAAAATATAACTTTTCCGAAATGTCTAAAATGACTCTGTCAGTTATTATTACAAAAACCTTTTCAAAAGTTATGTCTGCAGTGAAAATCACTCAAGACTGGAGATCAAGAGCAGGAAAAAGCACAATGTCTTGCTTTAGTTATGCAGCCGAAACAACGTGAATGACAACAATATGAATTATCAAACTCCTCAGAGATTACAGCAAGGCACTGGGATCTGTGTAATAAAGCATGTTTTTTTTTTTTTTTTACTCTGTGGCTTCTAAGAGGTAAAGCAATATTTCACACTCCAAACAACTGACTTTCACTATGTTTTTGAAACCCAGTCTGGTTTTCAAGATTTAGGAGTTTGGATGCTGATTTTTTTTTTTTGATGTTGTCGGAATGAAGCCTTCTGTGGTCACCAAGTTTGGGACCCAGTCTATAACTTCTAAGGAACACCATTTTTTAAATCTATCCAGTACTGGTCAAAAGTGTGAACAGAGATACCCATTTGTTTTTGTGTGAGTACGATTAAGCACAATGTTTTTACTGGTACTGTGTTTAGATGAAAGATTTTTAGTGCTTTCTAAACATGTTTCTTTATTGTGAGCTTTGTTGTTCTCCTCACAAAACTGGCCAAATATATAATGTTTCCAAGACCTTCTCGGTAATTGTGTCGTTAATGGTTGATGGGTAAAAGTTGGGTTTTAAAATCTAACATTCGTACGCTGGGAGAAAACAAAACAAAACAGTGAGAGTTCAATGTGTTGCCTAGTGAGAAGATGGCAGCAACATTGGAACCGTTGCATCTGATCGTACCAAGTCCAGATGTGTTTTCCTGGGGGGTTTGATCATGGGAAAAGAATGCAGCATTGCACTAACAGCATGTCAATACAAGAAGGCCATTGTTATGGAATAGCTTAACTTCCTAATTAAACGTTTGGCATAAGGATGTCACCATCAATACAAGCAAAACACCTGAGTGGACATACGCCTTAACAATACTTCCTTGGCAACAAGTAAGCAGAGTTATCACAAGACCTAAACTCCATCCATGTTTGCATGTTAAATATCAGTACAGTTACAGCACCTATTGTTTAGAATAATGTGTATAATTTACTGAGAGGGATGGATTTTTGGACAATTACCAAACGGCAGACAAAGATTTAGAGAAGCACCGATGAGGCTTAGATTTGCAGTTTTCTTTTTGGTCTTATTTTCCAATTCTGAGATAGTAGTTTGGAATCTAAGAAAATAAAGGGATTCTGAGACAATTCCACTTTCTGTATCGAAGCATATGTCCCTAACTCAATGATTTTTTACCTAGTTTTAATTGTCTTTTTTTTTAGAATAATTTCAAAATAGTTTCAAAACCAATAGTTATTCCAAAATGGAAGTTAAACATACCTGTCATGGTTTTATATCATCTTCATTGACTTCGTTTTATCACAGTTTGGTGGTTATTCTTATCTGAGGCGGTTTTGTTAAGTCTTTTTCTTTGAGTAGACTTCAGATTTCCTTCAGAGAAAAAATGGTTGTCTTCCATGAGGAGTTGAATTTGTCTTCATGTCGTTGCTTCCTGTTTCACCGACATTTACTTAGCATCCAGCACAGGGAGACACCAAAAACAGGTGCATAAATCATTAGCACTCAGACAGGTTGTGTACCTGATTACATTTTTTTAGTAAATTTCACTTTTTTTATCCTTTTGTTTTGCCATTTGGGTTTCTTCTGAACCCAAACATAAATAAAATTATCCATCTATTTTTTTTTTTGCACATTTTTGCTGTCAGAAATCTTGTGCTTCTACAAGCTGTTTGAAAAAGTGCCTAATTGTGACGTCACCATAAGAGTAGTTTGCATATAACTGCCTCTAATTTGTCAAAACCCGCCCACCAATTCAAATTCCATGGCATGTAATGTGTGGCAAACCTGCAGCCTAGTAACAAGATGGGTGGGCATTGTGACAGAGCCCTCTAAACAGCTCATTCTGAAAGGGACTCAAATAGTCAAGAATTGAGCTGGTGGGATGGGTTTACGCGAGAGTGATTTTGTGCAAAGAACTTCATTAACCTGTTTTGTACAGACCTTGCTTAAAAAAAGGCAAAATATGTCCCCTTTAAGATAAAACCTCTTAATACCAGAGCCAATTTTTGATTCGCAATCGAGAAAATAAATTCCTTCCCCCTCTGTTGTTCCTTGTTCTATCATTATCAAAAGCCTGATTTATTAAATCTGCAAATTTGGGTCGGAACGTTAAAAAGGCAATAGTTTTGTGTGTAATAATCTAAAATGAAATATTATGAAGGTTCTTGTGCTCTATGTCCAGGGTTCACCAACCCTACACTGTGAATCCCTGTTGGAACTTTTTTTCGTCTTAAAAAAGTTCTATCCACTGTGATTCAAATATAATGCATCAAAGAAAATGTTGTTACTTGGTGTCTTTACAGAGCTATTTCTATTTTCTATTTCTATTTCAAAAGTGTTTGAGTTCAATCACTAGCTCAATAATTAGTGTGCTTTCAATTTCAACCACATTGTAGTTCCACGACTCTGAAGAACAAGTGTGGCTTGTGCAAAACTCAATCTCCCCTGAGATTATTTTCAATTATAAACTGACTTTTCTTGATGTATGAGCCAGAGAGACTGGCAGAGGTTCTATTGAGAGACAGCAACAAAAAGTGACAAAGACAACCAGTGTTAACCATGCCTGCTAATGAGCCATTTATTTGAATGAGAAGGGCTGAATTCAAATGCATCCCACACAATATCTGTATTTGCAACAAAAACAGAAAATCCACAGTTATGCACTACTTTGTGTTGTTCTGTTACATAAAATCCCAATACTGCCCAGTAACGGAAAACTATTGCCTTTTACTTTTGACAGTAAGAGGTTTTTGTAAAAGGAGAAAAAGTATTAATTCCTCCACCAAATGTTCAAAGTTTGACTAACTCAGCCTACTTTCTTAAATAGATTGTGGTTCAAATAAATCAAATCAAATGAATTTTTTTTTTTACAAAGTACAGTTTTACAGCAGACTGTAAATAGTGAACTACAACAGGTTTTAGAAAAGTCTGTGCCTTGATATAAAGTGTCTGTACACAGCCTATCAAACTCAAGCTCTTAATTAAGTTTTATTGGAGTAAAAGGGAGTTAGTGTAAGGGTGTTGTCTGGGCCTGTTACTATTATGGCACTGAACTGTCTGAACTAGAAACACATTTTTCCTGCAGGCCGTTGTGATCTAAACTCAAGCACCGCATTAGTCACTCTACAACACTGATGAGCTCTATTTACTAGAAGAAAAATGTGCTTGGAGCTTTGGACGGAAATGTGACTGTCTTTCTTTGGTTTCACTGGGTCCTTCAGGTTGCTAGATATAATCAAGTGTGCTTCTCTCCACCCAGTCCGATGCTGAAAATAGTTTAATTCATATCGAACCTGTATCGTGAGGTTAAAGTACATGACGAGTAAGAGTTCTATGATCATCCTGTCTTACTCTGGTGTCTACTGGGAGGAGATGTCTCCCTCAACTCCACCTTGAGGTACCCTTGCGGTCAGAAGAGTTAAGCTTAGTTTATACTTCTCTGTCAGCAAGTTTGCACCCACACGCACACGTATTGACGGAGACGTCTTCCTTTTATAGTTCTCCGTTGTTGCAAAGCAATTCTCCGCCAGGACAGCAGGGGGTGCAGACCTTTTCTGGTGGGTCTGCCTACCATTGCAGTGACGTTTCTGGTCGACACACACAGGTCATTTACTACAGCTTGTAAACGCACATCCACTCAAGGAGCAATCGCCGACAGAGCTGGATGGAGCTGGAACGTTTTTTACTGGAAGTGCAGCTCATAGAATACTCTAAAAACACATGTAAACAAACAAACACAGCAGTCTGTTTTGTTGTTTTCTACAACTCCTGGTTTTCAAAATCACCAAAAGACCATATTAGATAAACTGGCCTTACAATAGAAAGCATATAGTGCCCAAAAGCTCCATTGACTACTAATTACATCGACTATAGAGCACCGTTCTGGTGAAATGATCTGTGGCTGATACTTGGCTGACCAATCACAGACGAGCGCTCTCCGGTGCATTCGACAGATAGTTAAAAAAATGGGGTCTACTCCGTGCATCCTTGTGTGAGTGACAGAGAGCACTTCCGTTGACGGATAATGATGCTGCGTGTCTCCGCACCTCTGGAGACGGAAAAGTATAAACTAGGCTTTAGGGTTAACTTACTGGTCAATGATGTTGGACTTTCAGTGATGTATTTGCACCGTTCTATATTAGAAAAGGATTGCTATACAACAAAGAATTTCAGGGAACTGTAAAACCACAAACTGGGTGCAGAAGCTTTTCAGGATCAAAATGTTTGGATAAATGTCCCTATACCTTTCTGACCAACCACATGCTTTTTATAGCCATCACCAAGGTACTTGATATTTCACTGCTCTTCTAATCAGAAATGGTAGCACTCATTTAAATTGGTTTGCTTCATGCCATAAACGCCTTAAGATTGGGGCCCTTCTAGAAGCTCAAAATTTAGGATCGTTGGCCTGTTGGAACTAGTTCTTGATTTAGGGTAAATTATCTTTTATTATTTCTTCACTTTTTTCAGTGTATCAGTTCCACTGCTAATAGACTATCAGCATGATTTTACCATCACCATCCTTTAATGTTGAAAGTTTGCATGTCTCATCTTGACTCCTCCAGACATGCTTTGCACCATTTTGGCAATAGTCTAGTCTCCTCTAACCATAAAATCTGTCTCCAGAAAAGGTTGTCCATATGGGAAGTTGTAGACTTTGGAGCAAGCACTTGTTTTGTGGTAGTACCCTCAGAGGATAGTTAAACAGTACGTTAAAATGTGCATCTAAATCGAGCTTAACCAGAATGGGACCCTTTATCCCAGTTTATGTCACTCAGAAAATCAACTTTTTGAATTAAGTGCCTTCGACTCTGCAACCGTAGGTGACGATGTGTTGACACAGATAGGTTGGTTTTGGCTCTGATTAATTATGAATAATTGCTCAGGCTTCCCATGAGCTCACCACCTGTGGGAGGGGCCATAGGGGTCGGGTGCTGTGCAGGATGGGCGGCGGCCGAAGGCGGGGACCTTGGCGGTCCGATCCTCGGCTGCAGAAGCTGGCTCTCGGGACGTGGAACGTCACCTCTCTGGTGGGGAAAGAGCCGGAGCTGGTGTGCGAGGTTGAGAGGTTTTGACTGGACCTCGTCGGATTCACCTCGACGCACGGCTCTGGCTCTGGAACCCGTCTCCTCGAGAGAGGTTGGACTCTCTTCCACTCTGGAGTTGCCCCCGCTGAGAGGCGCCGAGCTGAGGTTGGCATACTTGTTGCCCCCCATCTCGGTGCCTGTAAGTTGGGGTTTACCCCGGTGAACGAGAGGGTAGCCTCCCTCCGCCTACGGGTGGGGGGACGGGTCCTGACTGCTGTTTGTGCTTACGCGCCATACGGCAGATCAGATTACCCACCCTTTTTGGAGTCTTTGGAGGGGGTACTGGAGAGTGCTCCTCCCGGGGACTTCCATGTTCTGCTGGGGGACTTCAACGCTCACGTGGGCAATGACAGTGAGACCTGGAGGGGTGTGGTTGGGCAGAATGGCCACCCCGATCTGAACCCGAGTGGTGTCTTGTTGTTGGACTTCTGTGCTCGTCATGGATTGTCCATAACAAACACCATGTTCAAGCATAAAGGTGTCCATATGTGCACTTGGCACCAGGACACCCTAGGCCGCAGCTCGATAATCAACTTGGTTGTCGTCTCATTTGATCTGCGGCCGCATGTTTTGGACACTCAGGTGAAGAGAGGGGCTGAGCTGTCCACTGACCACTACCTGGTGATGAGTCGGCTCCGATTGTGGGGGAGGACGCCGGACAGACCGGGAAGGCCCAAGCGTGTTGTGAGGGTCTGCTGGGAACGTCTGGCAGAGTCTCCTGTCAGAAGGAGCTTCAACTCACACCTCCGGCAGAACTTCAAGCATGTCCCGCGGGAGGCGGGAGACATTGAGTCCGAGTAGACCATGTTCCGCGCCCCCATTGTCGAGGCGGCTGACCGAAGCTGTGGCCACAAGGTGGTCGGTGCCTGTCGCGGCGGCAACCCCCAAACCCGCTGGTGGACACCGGCGGTAAGGGATGCTGTCAGGCTAAAGAAGGAGTCCTATCGGGTCTTTTTGACCTGTGGGACCCCTGAAGCAGCTGATAGGTACCGGCAGGCCAAGCGGAGTGTGGCCCGGATGGTCGCGGAGGCAAAAACTTGGGCATGGGAGGAGTTTGGAGAGGCCATGGACAACGACTTCCGTACGGCTTCGAAGCGATTCTGGTCCACCATCCGGCGTCTCAGGGGGGGGAAGCAGTCTGCCACCAACACTGTTTACAGTGGGGTTGGTGTGCTGCTGACCTCGACGCGGGACGTTTTGGGTCGGTGGATGGAATACTTTGAAGACCTCCTCAATCCCACCGGCACGCCTTCCAATCTGAAAGCAGGGTTTGGGGACTTTGGGTCAGACTCTCCAATCTCTGTTGCTGAAGTCCCCGAGGTCGTTAAAAAGCTCCTCAGTGGCAAGGCTCCGGGGGTGGATGAGATTCGGCCGGAGTTCCTCAAGGCTCTGGATGTTGTGGGGCTGTGTTGGTTAACGCGGCTCTGCAATATTGCGTGGACATCGGGGGCAGTTCCCTTGGATTGGCAGACCGGGGTGTTCCAACTACAGGGGAATCACACTTCTGAGCCTCCCTGGTAAGGTCTATTCAGGGGTTCTGGAGAAGAGGGTCAAACCTCGGATCCAGGAGGAACAATGCGGTTTTCATCCTGGCCGTGGAACCCTGGACCAGCTCTACACCCTCAGCAGGGTCCTGGAGGGTGCGTGGGAGTTCACCCAACCGGTCTACATGTGTTTTGTGGACTTGGAGAAGGCGTTAGACCGTGTCCCTCGGGGAGCCCTGTGGGGGGTGCTCCGGGAGTATGGGTTACCGGGCCCCTTGATACGGGCTGTTAGGTCCCTGCACGACCGGTGCCAGAGTTTGGTTCGCATTGCCGGCAGTAAGTCTGGCTTTTTTCCAGTGAGAGTTGGACTCCGCCAAGGTTGCCCTTTGTCACCGATCCTGTTCATAACTTTTATGGACAGGATTTCTAGGCACAGCCAAGGTGTTGAGGGGATACGTTTCGGTGGCCTCAGGATCGGGTCTCTGCTTTTTGAAGATGACGTGGTGCTGTTGGCTTCATCGGAACGTGATCTGCAGCTTTTGCTGAAGCGGTTCGCAGCCGAGGGTGAAGTGGGTGGGATGAGAATCAGCACCTCCAAATCCGAAGCCATGGTCTTGAGCCGGAAAAGGGTGGGGTGCCTTCTCCGGGTCAGGGATGAGGTCCTTCCCCAAGTGGAGGAGTTTAAGTATCTGGGGGTCATTTCACGAATGAGGGAAAAATGGAGCTGGAGATCGATAGACGGATTGGTGGGGCATCTGCAGTTATGTGGGCGCTTTACCGGTCTGTCATGGTGAAGAGAGAGCTGAGCCGAAAGGCGAAGCTCTCGATTTACCGGTCGATCTACGTTCCTACCCTCATCTATGGTCACGAACTCTGGGTGGGGACTAAAAGAAAGAGATCACAGATACAAGCGGCTGAAATGAGTTTCCTCCGTAGAGTGTCTGGGCCCAGTCTCAGTTAATGTTTATGGTCACCTGCCTGATAAGGCTGAGATAATTAAACAATAGATGAAGGAAAAAGTTCTTGGTGTTCTTCAACAGCAAGTTACTACTACTGTATGTGGAATAATAAACAACAACTTTCAAAAATACAAGAGTTTATAACAAAAAGAATTCAACTTTCAGTCAAAATACTTTAATCAACAAACGCACTAAGCTAGTAACACGCAATTAAACTATTAAGTAAAAGAAGAATGAATAATAAAACTAACTACCAAAAATAAACAGTAAAATGGACAGATATGCAAAGGAGTAGAAACAATAACGAAAAAATTCATTGTGATGTCACAGTTCAGTATGAAAAATTATGCTTAAGGACCAAGACTTGTATTGAAGAGTTTTGGGACTGACACTAAGTTAGTTTAAACTAATTGTAATTAGTTTTAGACTAATTAGTCCCTTTTGGTTTGTGTTCAAACCACCAATTCACGATGCAAAGCAGAAGTAAAGACAAAAAACATTCTTTGGGGGGAAGTAATGTTTCATCAAGCCATTTGCTGAATTAGAAATCAATAACCTTTTGGAGAATTGATTCTATTTTATCGATTGTCACCGCAGTGATTGATCTAATTTAGTATTTCGACATACTAAGAAGGCGGTTTCAAAAACAACTTATACCATTAGTTTTCGGTGTTTAAACTATGTATTTTAAAGCCGATCTGTACTTTGAATACCGTAGGAAACAATCGTTATTGTTTATGAAGCGCTGGCGGTCTGCAAAAGCAGGCCACAGTTATCAGATAAAGCGTGCAGAGCTAATGTAGCTGATAGCGAGGAGGAGTAACTCATGTTGTAAGATTGAAACGACGGTCAGTTGGTCACAAACCTTTAAAAACAGTGTTCATACCACAGGCCATTGAAGAATTAATTCTTACAAATGCAGCAAAAATACAGTGAAATACACAATCAAACAAACCTTAATTTGTTTATCTTAAGCTAATTTATCTTTGCCCAGACAACCTTACGGGAAGGGAAGGGTGGCTTCGTTGTCTGAAAAGACCAGCGTTAAAGCAGAGAAACTAGCTGTTCTAGCTGGTCAGTTAGCAGTAGCTGTGTAGGGCGGTAACAGTGAGGCTTTGGATCCGGATTCTAGCCACCGTTAGCTCAGAACGTGGTTCCCCCACAGACCGCTCTCGTTTCGCGGGCAGCAGTCCTCAGCAACTCTCGGCTCCGGTAGCTATCGATTCAGCAGCATGGCAGCAGGCCGGCGTAGCATCAGCAAAGTGAGGCTCTCTCTCTCTGTCTGTGGAATCTGAGATTCTTTCTGCAGTTTCAAACAAGTCATTCAAGACTTACTTCATCAGCCGAACACAGTTCACCTGATCAATCGGATCCAATTAGCTTCTTCCAGAAACTTGAGTCCTATGGAGTTAGCGCATTGTTCTCTCCCGATGTAAGGCGGCTGAACTCACGGGCAAAAGAGGAGGAAGTTAAGAGCAGCGGCTGGTTTGGTTCAAGTTTGGCCGATCACCACTCCCCCTCTTTCTGTTGAAGCTATGTGTTGTGTGATCTGTCCTCCTCCGCAGTGGGAGGTCTGTGTTTTGGTCCGGTAACGATGGCTGTGTTTTCAACAGTGTCATGCGCCCTTTCGTGTTGGCATTCTTCGGGTTGGCTTACAGCATCAGACAGATAGTAAATAAATGCTGGCAGCAGTGAAGCAGACTGAGAAAAAGCAGGATATACACAATGATCGAAGAAATGGATGACAACAACGCTGCAGCCCAGTACATTTAGTAAATACTGTACTGTTTGATTGTGTTACACTCATTGTTGCTGCTGTGTTGTTGTCGTTCCAGTGTTAATATTCCTGCCAATGTGGCCTCATCACTTCCTGAACGGGGAACGTCCAGAATGTTAATAGCTCGGCTAAGCAGCTTTTGCAGAGAAATTCTGCTTTCTAACCGCATTACCTGGGTGTATTTGCTCGATAAAAGTTGTCCAGTTTGGTTCGACTTTAGCCAGACTAAGGTGTATACATGCATTTCAAAAGTCCGAATTCAGTTGAACTAAGGCAATATAGCACCAGGTGTTTCAGCATCTTCCAGGCTTAAGTCTTAGTTATTCCTGGGTTACTCGTGAACATCTTGACCAGTTTCCCTTCATTGGATGTTATAGTTAGGCTTAGTGAAACTTTGACACAGCTTTGTGTGCCAACCAAACATTGGCCTTTAAGAACCTAAGAATATTGTACCAACTGTCAAGCAGTGTTGAGACAGCATTAAGGGACTGTTTAACTTCCATTGGTAGTGGAAGATTGCAAAATATTGATGAATTAATGACAAAGGAGGACAATGTTCAAATTCTTCAACTTCACATTGAATCAACTGCTAGATAGTTCAACCTTGCTGCTCCATCAGAGCAGGGATTCCAGATACTCATCAAAACTGGCTTTGTAATTGAAAAAATAGGTTACCATTAGGCTTCTGCATTGGGCCCAACCTCAAACCTACTGAAAACTGATGGATCACTGTCATAAGCTGAGCCTTTGGCAGAGAAATCTTTTTTTAAATGAGTAATACTATTTCGTCCAAGAGGAACAGTAAAACATTTAATCAGAATTATGCCAGGATCTCATCAACGGCAACAGAAAGTGTGTGGTTTGTCTGCAACTTGTAAATATTTAAGCAAATGTTAGAATTTTGACCATGACAGGTTGAGAATTAAACCAAAGTAAATTCAAACTGAAGTAACCTGTATTCCTGTTTTCAATTAAATGAAACCCAGCGTTGTATAATGATTCCACCATAGAAAAACAGCGGTGGATATACACCAACAGGCATCCAACAGTAATGGGAAATTCATGCCAATGACGAGTTCTATGATAAAAGAAACCACCAGCCTATCTGTGAAGGTGTTTGACCTGGTAATAATGTGAGACCACAAAGTAAATCGCTGGGATGGAGCAGCGGAGTGTGTTACTTCTAATGACCCAGGAATTTTACAGAAGGGTAAAGCTGTTTTAAGGAGATGCACATACAGGCAGAGCTGGGATTTGCGACTGTAATCCCCACTCTAAGAGGATCTTAACACTTGTCAGGCTACAGAGGAGAACATATCGGCAACACCTCCATTGGGTTGACTTCATGTGTTCTCGACTGTAAAGGTAAATCTCAATAATAAGACATACAAAAAGGTGCGAAAAAAGCACGTTTGCTTTTTTTGAGCATTTTTTAAGTGAGCCATATGGGGTGGTTGGGTCACACCATCAATAGGTGTCTATTTTGGTCTCTTACAGTGGGAGCTAAATTTGCCAACAACGCCAACTGGTCTAATCTGTGCGGTCACAACATTCAGGTCTAATCGGCATTATCTGGGGCTCACAGTAAAATGTCATGGTTGGAGTGGCCAGAATGTTTACATATTTGCAGTTGATAGAACTAATGAGCACATTTTCGTTACAACTAGTACCCTTGTATTTACTTTTTAAAGCTGCTTGTAAAGCTGCTTGACCTGGGTGTTAGGATCTTAACTAGCATCCCTGTTGCATGTTTGACAAATAAGAAAAGACAATGGATTAAATCGGGAAATAAGATTCTTACAGCATTTGGCAACAGGGCCTGGCAGGCGTGGGTGTAAAGAGGATGAGCTGAACTTCCAGAGGTTATTCCTCTCAATCTTTCATTGACACCTGCTTGAATTTTTTTTCTTCCTTTTTTTTTGCACCAGCAGACAGGCAAATCAGTTTGAATAGTCTAATAGCTTTGTGCAATGCACAAAATTAGGAAAGAAAATACAGGCTTTTGTGTTGATTTCGGTTTAAAAAACAGGAGGTCAGGCCACCAGTCTGATTGGTTTTAGGGTTAGGGTAATGATTTTTGAATTACTTTAAGATTACAGAGGGGCAAAAAAAAGTTGAGAGCAGGGTTTCACAATGTCAGAAAAACCAGGCCTTGTGGTTAAGAATATTCCAGGCCTTTTAAGCTGAGTGCTGCAGAAGATTCCAATGTTAAACTAAGACACTAAAATGTATTTAGATGATTCCGTAGCCTGTTATTGACAAGCTTCAGCTTGCACTCCACAGGTGTTTGGAAATGCGAGGACTACAACAAGAACACGACTTTATAAGATTTAGCAACGGTTAATAAATCTGATTCTTGTTGGTCTAGCTAGGGCTCAAAACATTAGATTTAAACTCCTAAGTCTACTGACAGTATTAAAAATTAAGTTCTTATTCAATTATAATAATCTGTTTGTTCCGAGGATATCTCCAACGTTTTAGAGATCATTTCGAAGGAATCTATGGCCTGTGGCTCGGAGATCGGATGATTAAATATGATGGGTGGTTTCCAAAATCCCTTTCTTCCTTTTAGCTGTAATTGCTATGCTGCATTTAGAGCTTGTGTTAACAGTTTCAAATGCATGACTGTTAGGTTCTTTTTATCATTCAGTCCAAAATTACGAACATGACATGTTTTCTGAGAACTGTTGTGTAATCATGCATCCTGTAAAAAATATTTGTCTGCATACAGATGTCTCTTGTTTTTGCTCTTTGGCTAAACTTCAATATTTCAAATGAATTTTAAAATCAGTTTTCAAATGATCATTTCTTTTATGAAGGTAATCAAAACTATTTAAGACAACCCGATCCTATGTGAAAAAGTAACTGGTCTCTGAACCTTATAGCTGGTTGTGCCACCCTGTAGCTTGACCTTAAGGCAGGGGTGTCTAAACCTTTGGCCAAATCTGCCAACTTCAAATTAAAGAAGTAGAATATGCATCAAAGAACATGTTAGCACAAATTTCATAGAAGTACCTTAACATGTTTTTTAATTATTAGTTTTGTGATGCACATTCTCTTTTGGTTCATAACCTTTCTCATTTTTTATATATACTAAGGCTCTATAAGTAACCCTGAATTTAGTATTTAAAACATCCAGAACATTTTTTTAACTCTTTAAGATGACCTTGGTATCATTTGAAAGGTCTTTCAATGCTCATTCAAGTAAAACAATGTGTTTTGATGTACAACATTTCTGGAATTGGCAGTTAATGTCTTAACTGCAATAGCTAACTCTCATTTCGTATAAATTCAGAATAGTTGGTCCATAAGGCTAAAGCTGTTGACGAGATAAAAACAGATTTCTACAATCTTCGAATCGGTTAAATCTAAAAACTGTTGAATAAGTTTAAGCAAACACCGTTTTCTAAACTTTCTATGAAACGTTGCATTTGTAGGAGGTGTTTCGCCACTAATGATCTTCCTATGTGAAACATATAGCCTACTGACAACGTACAATACACACCACTTCCAGTTGGAGTTATTCTATTTTTTTAACTCTTCTAAAAGTAAAGTGGTGTAAAAAGCAAACATATAGGGTGCCCATAAAGTCTCTTTACAATTTTAAACCTGTATTACAATGGCAGCTGATGATATATTTTAACCAGATTTGTTTTAATTTATTCAGTGCATTCTCGTGAGGAGTAGCCATTTTTTAGGGGTTAATTTAACAGTACCTCTTTCACCAACAGGATACCTGAAACACGGTTTCAATGTGGTTACAAACTTTGACAATACTGATTACATAAAAAATAATCTGGTTAAGATATCTTATCAACTGCTTTTGTAATACATTTATGGACACCCTGTACAATAATCTAAGTAAGCAAATCTTAGTTTTACACTGCGTTTAATAACATTTTTATTAAGGAGTTACTTTAATTACCAACACTTTTCTCACAATCCACAAAAGCATTTTTTGAGAAGAGAGTTGTTTTAAGGTGATAGGGGTCCATGTGTGTTTTTCCCTCCTACAGAATAGCTGTTAGCTATAGTTAATCCAAACTTCGACTAAATGAAGACGGCAAGAAAGTTGCAAAGAAAAAAAATAAAGAGTAAATCAAAGAAGGAAAGACTGGACTTTAACTGGCCCATTCTAAGATATGACATTTTAATAAATGCATATGCATTAATTATTATTTAGGGTTGTGGTTTTTTGCAGCCTCTTTGCAGCCCCTCTGTCTTCTTCTACATCTGCAGAGTCTACCTGTTTCTGCAAAAGAAAATCAGTCCCATATCATAATGCGACCACCACGTTTTACAGTGGGCATAATATGCTCAGGTTGATATTCAGCATTTGTTTTCTGCCAAGTATCTGGTTAAATACTCAATGGAAGTTTGACATTTTCCTAATAAAAACAAAATATCCAGAGTGTTAGCAATACTACTGTTCACTGTAAGTATATGCAACTGCAGAATGTATCAGTATAGAGGTGTTTGTATAATCTATCTATCTATCTATCTATCTATCTATCTATCTATCTATCTATCTATCTATCTATCTATCTATCTATCTATCTATCTATCTATCTATCTATCTATCTATCTATCTATCTATCTATCTATCTATCTATCCATCCATCCATCCATCCATCCATCCATCCATCCATCCATCCATCCATCCATCCATCCATCCATCCATCCATCCATCCATCCATCCATCCATCCATCCATCCATCCATCCATCCATCCATCCATCCATCCATCCATCTATCCATCCATTTTTATGTTTGGCATTTGCAAGTATCTAAGGAGTTTACTTTAAAGGGTTAAAAGGTCTGTGGAGGCCAAACTGGGCCTCAGTATGATTCATTGAGACATAAAAAAAAGACAAGCTGAAGACCCCGCAACCTGGCCAAATATGGATATAGTTCTTTCATGTTGGAAGACATTGCTTTTAAAGACAATCCTCAAATCATGTTCAAACCTAATACCCAGATAATGTCTGGATTTGTGGATAAGGTGTGTGAAATGAACGAACAGGATGGATGTTGGCACTAAGACTCTTGTTGTTATGGTGGCTGTCTTATAGAAATTCCAGCGGATTCTAAACCGACTATGTTTTTGCTGAGGTCTTACTCTGCTGCAAAGTGCAGATATCAAAGCAACTTTGGTTACTATAGACCTTCCAATTAACTGTTTCTGACTTGTTTTGAGGGCAACCTGACATCTTATTACGCACTTTCACAACACTGAAACTCCCCTGAAATTCCCTGGAGGCTGAAATACTGCACTTCAACTTTCATTTTCCTCGCTGGCACGTCAGTGTTTTGCTTTTAGATTACCAAGGGACACGCAAGCAACACGAAAATGACTTTTCCACACCACGTTTTCGTCAATGTAAAAAATTGTTTAAAGCTTAAAGCCAATAGTTTCATATCCTGATACCCCAAATAAAACAAAAAAAGGAACATTCTGGAGAAAAAAAAAAGTGTGGTGATTACTGTGGGTTTACAGTTGAGCCCCAGTATTCGCAGGGGTTAGAAACCATAACTGTTTGTAAATAGCTTAAATCTGCAAATACTTGAGACTCCTCTGTAAAAATGCTTGTAACTGCCTATTTTTACGAGTTCAAACATCAAATATACCTCAATATGAATTAATATGTTCAGTACAAACAGTTATGGCACTAATATCCACTGTCTTCCTTATCTCCGCTCTTGAGGGTAAAGCCAATCAAGGCCAAGGAAAATGAATGCTGCTCCTGGTTTCACTGCTTTGCAGACCCAAGCCAGAGCTGTGTCAAGTAGCATTGTGTCTAGGTATGTCATAAACTGGATCTTCTTTGGATTTTTTAGACATGCACTTCGGAAAAAAACCCCTGATTATGTCAGACTTTTCTAAACTTAAAAAGGCCGTATAAGCAGAAAAGGCTAGATGAATGAAGAGAACATAGTTCATTACAGGAAATGCTGTAATTCAATTCAATTCAATTCAAAAATACTTTATTGATCCCAGAGGGAAATTAAGTGTTGGTATAGCTCATATAATTAATTCTTCAAGGAGTTGTTGTAGATGATGATGGTTGTGGACAGGAAGGATTTCCTGTAGCGGTCTGTATTGCAGCGAAACTGAAGAAGCCTCCGACTGAAGACGCTCTGTTGTTGTATGACTGTCTCATGAAGAGGATGCTCAAGGTTGTCCATAATTTTTTTGATTTTATGAAGAATCCTTCTTTGCATTATCATCTCCAGATTTTCCACAGTTGTCCCAAGAACAGAACCAGCCTTCTTTATTAGGTTGTTTAGCCTTTTTAAATCCCTGGCTCTGATGCTGCTACCCCAACAGATGACGGCTGAAGAGATTACACTCTCCACAACAGACTTGTAGAAGATCTGCAGCATCTTGCTGCAAACCTTGAAGGACCTAAGCTTCCTCAAGAAGTGCAATCTGCTCTGTCCCTTCTTGTAGACGGTTTCACTGTTCAGTCTCCAGTCCAGTCTGTTGTCAAGGTGAACTCCGAGGTATTTATATTCCTCAACCACCTCCACTTCTTCTCCCATGATGGAAACAGTGTTTGACTTATCCCTGTTTCTTCTGAAATCTACAATCATCTCTTTTGTTTTGTTCACATTCAAGGTGAGACGATTGTTTCCACACCATGTCACAAAGCGGTCCACCAACTCTCTGTATTCAGCTTCTTGTCCGTCTCTGATACACCCAACAATTGCAGAGTCATCTGAGTATTTCTGCAGATGACAGGTCTCTGACATGTACTGGAAGTCTGAGGTGTACAGAGTGAAAACGAATGGTGAGAGTACAGTCCCTTGTGGTGCTCCTGTGCTGCTGACCACCTGGTTTGACACACAATTCTTCAGTCTCACAAATTGTGGTCTGTTGGTCAGGTAGTCATTGATCCAGGCGATTGTTGAGGGCTCCACCTGTGTCTTCAGGAGTTTCTTACAAAGCAAATCAGGCTGAATTGTGTTAAATGCACCTGACTTTTGGAGACAGACAAGTGGGAGGGGGAGGCAAAGGGGGTAGCAGCATTTCCTGAATTGGTTGAAGTCAAACTTGTGGAATTAGAAGAGTCCATGGCTGAGGTGAAGGATAAAACATCCGAGGTGTAACAGGAAAGCTGTTGATCAGAGGAGAGTGGGCTGTCTGTTTGGCAGGGAACAGGAAAGGGGGATGCTGAGCTAGTTCCTGAACTGAACCTGTTGAAGAATATGTTCAGTTCATTGGCTCTGTCCAGACTTCCATCTATCCAATCCTTCCTGTCCTTAAAACCTGTGATCTTTCTCATTCCTGACCAGACATCTCGGATATTGTTCCTCTGTAGTTTGTTCTCCAGCTTCTTCCTGTATGCCTCCTTGCTGTCTCTGATCTTGACCTTAAGTTGCTTCTGTATACTCTTCAATAATTCCCTGTCTCCCTCCCTGAAGGCTCTTTTTTTCTTGTTTAGCAGTTCCTTCAGGTCACTGGTGATCCAGGGTTTGTTATTAGGGAAGCATCTCACTGTTCTGGTGGGGATGATGTTGTCCACACAGAAGTTTATATAGTCAGTCACACACTCAGTCATGGCATTGATGTCCTCTCCATGTGCTTGGCAAATAGTCATCCAGTCTGTGGTTGCAAAACAACCCTGCAGGGCTTCTTCAGCTTCCTGTGACCATTTTCTCACAGTTCGTTTTGTCACAGGTTGCCTCTGAACAAGGGTTTTATATTCTGAACAGAGAAAAACAAGATTGTGATCTGATTGTCCCAGAGGAGGTCTTGGTTTGGACGTGTATGAATCCTTTACATTTACATAAAATATATATGAAATGTTGGAAGTGTAGTAGAGAGCGAGGCATGATTAAAATCACCAGATATTGCCACAAATGCATTGGGGTGCTGTGTCTGTAGTTTAGCAACAATGGAACTGATGACATCACATGCATTGTTGGCAACGGCTGATGGTGGAATTTAAACAACTGCCAAAATTACACTGGTGAACTCTCTTGGTAAATAATATGGACGAAAACTCACTGCCAAGAGTTCGACATCTGGGCTGCAGAGACGACACTTCACAGTAACATGTCCTGGATGACACCATCTGTTGTTTACAAGCACCGCTACTCCACCACCTTTCCTTTTTCTGCTCGTCTTCAGATCTCTGTCTGCTCGTACAGTCAGGAAGCCTGGCAGACAGACGTTGGAGTCGGGGATATGATCCAGCAGCCACGTCTCCGTAAAACACATAACACTGCATTCACGGTACTCTGGCTGAGTCCTTGTAAGGGCTTGGAGTTCATCCATCTTGTTAGCCAGTGATCTCACGTTGCCTATTATGATCGATGGAAGAGATGGCTTGAACTTCCTCTTTCTCTGTCTCCTTTTCACTCCTGCTCTGCATCCACGTCTCCTCCTTATCAACTCATCAGGGATTTGTGGCTTCAGTTGAGGTATTATTTCAGCTTTTGCGATGTTAATCAGCTGCTCCCGGCTGTAAACCACATTGTTACCATGGTTACGCATCATAACAAATTGTCAAAAAGGGAAAGATTTACAGCAAAAATCCTTCCAGCTTCACAGCACCAAAAACTAGAAAGTATACAGGTAAAAAAAATGCAATCTTCTTTAAGAAAAAAGAAGAACCAATGTACAAAAAAACAAAACTTAATATGTAACCAACAGAGCCACTCCAACATGCAGCCACCCAGAGCAGCGCAATTCTAAATGGCAGTCCCAACTTTGTCTCTCCGCTCCTCAGTCAGACTCTAAAATTGAGAACAGATTGACAATCTGAATAAATCACGAACCAATCCAAAAGGGCTCTGCAGCATGCAGGTTCTGGTGGTGAATAGAGAGGGTGAAAGTGGATACCGAAAGTTGATGAGTGAGTAGGGCAGGATGAGTTCAGGCTGTTGGAGTCCGGTGGCAACTCAGGGAGAGAGAACTTGAACAACTCTGATAAAGTTGCTTTGGATTATGAATGGGACTTGAGAGGACTTACAATTCCGATGGTGCACAGAGGTGGACGGCAACAGGCAGAATCAGGATCCGGTTGGTTGGTTAGTTGTTAGCCAGGTGAAGGTCATACATGGAGAAGGCAGAGAGGCGATCCCACTTGGAGACGTGAGGCTTGATAGGGAGAATCGACAGGACAGGCAGTGGTTCAGGATCAAGGTGGCAATGGCAAAACTTGGTCAGATAAGAGTTAGGCTGGAATCCAAGTCAATGAATCAAATGCTTGGTTATTCAATTTCAACTTGGCGTGGAACAATTGCAGGAATACTGTGACTATTGACACCCATCAAACTCTAAGCCGATGTAGCTACGAGCTAACTGAGCTAACTCGGAGCTAACCGAAGCTAAAAGACGTTAGCGGGCGCTTTTACCCGGATAACCGTGGTTGAGTGGATTAGAAAAATAAAATAGCTGAGACTGTTAAAGTGAAGCCGAGGCTGAGGCGATGATGATTTATTGAACTTAAAAATCAAACTAACGGTAAGAGATGAACTGGAGAGAATCTGACTGGAAAAACGAGGGAACATAGATCTATGGACACAGACAACAGAAGGATCTGACAAAGAGACTGACTTGCTTCTAACTGCTGGGGAGGTGATTGAAAGACATGAAAACCAAGTGAGGCTTGTCAGTAGACAGCAGCGTATGCTGGGTGTTAACTTAAGCAAAAGAAATGACTGAACATGACTAGGTAATTAACAGAAATGAACATAAAGGGATATAACATGATCCCACAGCTGTTTGTGGTTCTGCACAAAAGGGTTTTGTTTTTTGGGGTTTTGTGGATATTATTTAAGGCAAAAAAGGCTGCTTACTATGTCAGTGCTTTTTTATATAGAGATGTTTTCCTATTATAAAAAGTAAAAGAAAGCCTCCAAATGTAATTATTAAATAAGAAAAAATATTTCTTGTGCAGCTGTAGGAAAGAACCAATGCAGCAGAATTGCGGTCCAATATATCAGACTCCACAACAGCTGCTCCTTTACAGTATGCTTGGTATTCCCTTATGCATTTATATTGACACAAATTCCCAGAGCACTGATTTATGTAGCATCTCAAATTCCCCTGAAAAGTGACTTTTCATGCAGTAAATTATTTTTACAGGGATATTTCCCCCATTCTCTTTAACTGCGTTATATTATCACATCTCTGTTGAAGCGGGGGTTTGTGGTTGTTGTTTTAAAATCTGCTGAGAACTTAGTGAAATATAAAATCATTTGGACTATTTTGCTATGTGTCAAGCACCACATGAGCGCACACAGCCTCACACAAGACAGCATGAGATGTTTGAGCTCTCGGCCTCGGTGAAGAGAGATCTCCTCAACAGGACCCGTGTTCCCACAAGTCTCTGACATAATGTTATTTTAGTCGCTGCTCAAGCAGAACCCTGACCTGGGTACTAGAAATAGTATCTCATTGGCTCACACCGCTTGGGCTCCCCAGTTTTGGTCATAAAACTCACTGTTTATCTTTCCTTCCTTATCATCAACTTTATCTTTCGCTCAGACAACATTACCCTCAAGCGCTTACGGATCACCAAAAGAGATGTCATTAATTGTAAATTACTTCACAAAGGCACACCATTATATTCCTCCAAGCTTGGTTTCGAGACCACTTTTAAAGTTTAAATATTATGTTTAACTGTTTAACTTAAGGCACATTTGATGTATACAAATAGATCCAAAGTTGAAACCACATACTTAATTAGACCCTCTTGAAAACAATCATTTTTCACTGTGTCACAATAAACAAACTTTTCCTGATTTACTTGTCTTTGCTGAATGTCATATTGATACAGTATGAGAGAAGGTCATTATCCTTTTATGTATGAAATCCTCAAGCAAATTCCACCTTTATTAAACTTGGAACGCCTGGATGATGATGTCATGGCTGAGTAAGATTCACAAAGGTTAACTTAAGACGCGTTTCCATTATCAGGATAATTTAACCAGACCTTTTTCTGGCGGGGTAAATTAGTCCGCCTGCCGTTGTGTCTCCATACTAAATAACTTGTGTTGCCCCGTTTGTGTCATAATCTACCTTGAATGCAATGATTCTGATGGCTTGTTAATTCACTGGATTACCAGGTAACATGTTTTGTGTTCCTCTCACCATATTTTTCCAAAGCAGAATATCAAACCGAAGCAAGTTGCCCCAAATGCCTGAAATAGATAAGCTGATTGTGGGATGTTCTATTTGTAATGTGCAGCCTAAGGGTGTTTAAGACACACAAAAAAAACAAATGCATGTATATGCAACTTAGTTATTGCTAATTATTTTTGGGCAAAATAATTTATTTAAAGGTTTTTGGATATTTTTGTCCTCTACAATCCCTTCTCTGCACAATGCCCCATTCACTTGGTGGGGAGAAAAAAATAAAGTCAACCACCAGGTGAAGTATGAAGTCTGAGTCCCCCTTCCAATCTTGGCCAAATCCTACAATGAGCACTGTTACATTCGAAGAGAAAAAGGGGACACCAACAAAGAACACCAACTGTGACATTTGGGGTGTTATGCTGCAAAGGGGACTGTTGCACTTCACGAAAATATATGGGAAGGGATTTATTATTATTTAGAAATGCAAGACACCAAGTAGAAATATCACAACTTGGACACAAATAGCCGTCATAATGACCATAAAAATACCACAAAAGTATTTACAAAATGACTCAAGGACAACTAAGTCTATTTTTAGGAGCGGCCACTGCCAAAGCCCTGATTTCAGTCAACTTTGTGGATAGAGCTGGAAATGTATGTAAACAAGACGGTCTTCAAATCTGACTCTGGTACATTAGTTCTGTCAGGAGGAAGGGGCCAAAATTACAGCAAACTATTTTGAGAAGCTTGTAAAGACAAAATCTTCCAAATAGAAAGTAACTGTATGAAAACGTCTGAATTTAAAGAAATTCTAGCAAATAGACATAATTTTGCTAATCCTGACTGATCTATAAGACGACAGATATAGAGTAATTCCATGTTGGATAGCGAGTAAAAAATTTGTCTTTTTGTATAACATAAAAACGTAAGAGGGTTTTTGCAACTTGCAACCCTTTTTTTTAGGTACAAAACAACAACAACAAAACAGACATGAGTAGGAGTATGGCTACATTTCATCTGAGGAATTTTTGTAGGTATATACATGAACGTATATGTGCTTCCTATAAAGAGTTCATCAGATAAGCTTTGCAAGTGTTTTCTGTATTTCCTCAACTATATGGAGTGGCTTGTATGTCTGCATGTGAAAAATTAAGGATATATGAGTAAATTTCAGATGAAACATGATTTTTTTTTTAAGTCTATACACATGCACTATTAAGTACATAGTGAGTATGTTTTGCCCAAAAAAATCTAGTGGTGCTGGGGATGCCGTCCGTCCGCTGCGGATATTGGTGGGGCGCCCTGACGTGGGGCAGGGGTGGGGCGCTGGGATGTTGGCGGTGGGGATTGGCCCGGGGTGGTGGTGGCGTGTGCCGGGGGCTGGGTGGTGGGGCGCCCCTGGGCCCCGGCTCATGGACCGGCCCGCCCTGGCGCGGCTGGTTGCCCTGGCCGGCAACCAGCAGGGTCCATAACATCAGGAAATAAAACCCCCAGCAATTCTTAATAAAGATTTTTCACACATATATCAAGTGGAGGATTATAGCAAAAGCTGTACTGCTCCGCTTGTGAAAGTAAATCTGTTGGGCTTCTGCTTGGTACTCGGACACAAATTCTGAGCTCCACACTGCCAAACCGGACAAAAAAAAAGAAAAAGGAAAAAAATAATAATAAAAAAATCTAGTGCTGCAGTAGCAGCTCTATCGGCTGGATACCCGGGGTGTGATGGTATACAGGTGAAACTCAAAAAATTAGAATTTCGTGCTAAAGTTAATTTATTTCAGTAATTCAATTTAAAAGGTGAAACTAATATATGATATAGAGTCATTACATGCAAAGTGAGATACTTCAAGATGTTATTTGTTATAATTTTGATGATTAGGTTTACAGCTTATGAATACCCCAAATTCAAAACCTCAGAAAAAAAGAATATTGTAAAAAGGTTCAATATATTAAACTCAAAATGTCACTCTAATTAGCTAAATAATCCAAAACACCTACAAAGGGTTCCTGGGACTTTAGATTATCTCTCGGTCTGGTTCAGGAGGAATCACAATCATGGGCAAGACTGCTGACCTGACAGTTGTGCAGAAAACCATCATTGACGCCCTCCATAAGGAGGGAAAGCCTTAAAAAGTCATTGCAAAAGAAGTTGGATGTTCCCAAAGAGCTGTATCAAAGCACATTAACAGACAGTTATGTGGAAGGGAAAAGTGTGGAAGAAAAAGGTGCACAAGCAGCAGGAATGACTGCAGCCTGGAGAGTATTGTCAGGAAAAGGCCATTCAGAAGTGTTGGGGACCTTCACAAGGAGTGGACTGAGGCTGGAATTAGTTCATCAAGAACTACACACAGACGGATCCTGGACATGGGCTTCAAATGTAGTATTCCTCTTGTTAAGTCGCTCCTGAACAATCAACAATCAACGCCAGAAGCGTCTTACCTGGGCTAAAGAGAAAAAGAACTGCAAATTCTGGAGCACTTCATGCTTATTTCCCAGCTTTATGGAGATGCTGACTTCATTTTCCAGTAGGACTTGGCCCCCGCCCACACTGCCAAAAGTACCAAAACCTGGATCAATCACCATGGGATTACTGTGCTTGATTGGCCAGCAAACTTGCCTGACCTGAACCCCATAGATTCTCTATGGGGCATTGCCAAGAGAAAGATGAGAGACATGAAACGGAACAATGCATGGTGAGTTTGCCTCTTCTCCCAGTGTATGCATTGGTTCTCTGCAGTTGTTCTGGTTTCCTTCCATAGTTCAACAATAAACATGTTAGGTTAAATGGTTATAACATAGTATGCCACTTGGTGCACTCATAGAGCAATGAGTGTTTAATTGGTCAGGGTCAAATACATTACTGAATTGCCTTGCATGCATTGTGTTTTGTCCCCATTTGTGGTCCCATAACCCCCATACTACCCCATGACAGGTAGAAATGGATCCATGGCAGGTATAAAACATTACGTGGAAAACTGTCTCTTTCTGTACTTGGAAACGTCAAGTATTAAATGAATAAACGTGAAATATTCCAGGGAAGCACTAAATTGGGTGTGGTGGAAATATTGTGTTGGAGGATGGTGAACTGTGAGATGATGTTGAATAGTGCTCACAATTTGATGGACCAATGTGTAAATCTGGACCCAAGCATAGTGTTACCTGAATTTACATTATCTACTACATTTTGATGGAGTGACTGGTTTAATTTTCACATTTTTATCATATTTATGGTTGTTGATCTTAGGATGTGTAGATTTTTTCTTTCAGTTTAGACAGTTCTTTATATATAATTTCCCTCTCCAGATCTTTTCGTGAACAATTATTTATTGAGTGGATTGTATTTACTAAAAGCTTTTCAGATGGATTGATGACTAGGGCAGCAAGTCTAGGTAAGGTCTGCAGGTAAGTATTCTCAGCATCTCCTCTTATGTACTGTATGTAGATTTTCCTGGTGAGTAAGGAGGGAGTTTCCTAAGTAACCGGAATGTTGTTGCTTTTACAGAGGGCAATTAAAGGTTTCAAATGACTCAGGAGAGAAAACATGTAGAAAGCCACAAACCCACTCCATGAACATGACACCTTTGGGTATTATATACAAATTCTATACATAAACAATCTACAAGCTGTCACCACAGTAAGACATCTTGTTATCCTATAATTTCTTATTTGTTTGGGCTGGTGTTTCGTAGGAGTTCAGCGTTATGAACTACTGTCACATCATCGTTCCTCATTAGCAACCTGCTGAAAATCCTATTGCCTCATGTTAAGATGATGTGATGAATCCTACTGCAGCAGAAAGATATGTGTGGCTTCATTTACAAAGATGTATCAATCTGATCAATATAGCTTTATTTTTCCCAAATTATTATTCTGATTTTTTTTTTTTTTTTCATTTTCATACATTTCTATTGAAACAATTTAAACAGGAGGATTAAAAAATATCATATATAGCTCAGGTAACAAAAAGGACCAGTAAAACAAAATGTTAGATTTTAATTTTATAATAGAGTACCTTCTTATTTAGCCTTCAGGCATACCTAGGGTATTGCTGCATGCCAGCATAATGATTCCATATTCTCCTTTAGCCTCTTGAGTTTTTATTAGAGGACAAGTGGCACTTTTGTCATCATCCTGTGGAAATGAGTGCTGTGTAAGCTGTGTGCCGTCCCTGGTTAGAAACCTCCATAAGGGTGATCAGATGGGACAAACATCCTGATATGGACAACATAAGATCTGATCAGAGAGGAAGCCGTTAGATTGACTTTATTGATCGATACACCACTAATTGAGGAAAAGAGACACTTTATCTGGTCAAACAGGTGAGTAGATTATCTTTCTCTTTGGCTTGGGTTTGGCTAGAAGGAATTTTACAACTTAAAATAGTTGAAAAAGTCATAACGGTAACTGTCCGCATACTAGGGGCCACAGATCCATCTTCTGCAAAGATGACTCACGTAAAGCGATTCCAAAGTATCCCCATGTCTAAGGTGTGTAACTGAAGCAACAAAAATCCGTGTTTAAAGGGATAATTTCATTCAAATTATTTGCTTTTTTTAATCCTGACAATTGTGCAGCAATGTGTTTGCATCTTGGCATCCTTCATATTGGCATCTTACATTGAAAGATGCACAATGATATGTGAAATTGTTCTGCCTTTGACTAATACAACTGAAATGCCTCTGTACTGCATGTTGTTTTCTTTAACCTGGTCTAATATAGAAACATAATAGTAAAAAGATCAAATGTATGTGTTACTGCATCGTATGTAGTATAAAGGTAAATCACTCTCCTCCTTTCTTTAAATATAACACATTGACGTGATTTCAGTAAAGTAGCATAACAAATAGAAAAGTATAAAATATGTGTCGATTAAATATAGATTTAGCCATAAATACTGTCTACAATGACTGTAAGATTCCAATCAACAGTTAGAAAGCCTCTTTCCCACCAGCAGATGGCGATAAGTTTGACATGAACTCCATCAAAACTCAGAAATGATCCTGAGCTTGGTTAATGCAGTGGTAGGTTAAAGATTTTCTCAAAAATAACTGGAGTTCATGTTTTCTTTGACACACTCTACAATTTCTTCTCAGCCACCAACTTATTCAGATTGCACTTCAATTGTTTTTTAAAATCTTCACTCTAGTTACGAAAACCTTGCTTTGCATGTGAAAAGCAGGTGCAAAACAGAACAAATAAATGTCAACTTTGACAACTTTGCCACTTTATTTTGCGGGTTTTACACTTTCGTGACTCTTTTTTAATATAGCAGCTTGCAACATGTCTTGTAACTTTTTTGGGTGTTATTCTAGTCTTGTGTGAAACCCAGCATCATTGGTCCCCATTCCAAAACACTCATGTGAGGCAGTGTCCTTTCATAGCAGTCCCTCCCAGCTGCAATCACAGTCCTTGTGCTGCATCCAGCATGCAAAGATGCTGCTGAATGATCCTCTTACAATCAGGGTGAGATGTAAAATATCAATCCATCTATCCATTTTCTGTACGTGTCCATCCTATGCAGGGTTACGGGGGGCTGGTGCCTATCTCCAGCTGTCACGGGGTGAGAGGCGGGGTACACCCTGGACAGGTCGCCAGTCCATCGCAGGGCAGACATACAGGACAAACAACCATGCATGCACACACTCATACCTAAGGGCAATTTAGAAAGACCAATTCACATAACAGTCATGTTTTTGGACGGTGGGAGGAGGTACCCGGAGAGAACCCACGCATGCTTAGGGAGAACATGCAAACTCCACGCGGAAAGACCCCAGGCTGGAATATGAACCAGGGCCTCCTTGCTGCAAGGCAACAGTGCTACCGACTATTTTTATTTATTTTTTTTGACTTTGCCCTGTTTGTTAGTAGACCATTGGGTTAAAAACCAAACTTAAAAGAATAGAACTAAACTAAAGAAAAATATAGAAAAGTTCATTAGAAATTCTACACAACAAGGTTTCAAAATTTGCCAGTTTAATCTGGTAGAGACCTGGAAGTAGAGCCACCGCTGCTCCACATCAAAAGGAGGCCGTTGAAGTGGTTTGGGCATCTGACAAGGACGCCTCCTGGGAGCGTCCTTTTGGACAGTCTACTGGCACGTCCCACTGGAAGGAGAGCTCAAGACAGATTCAGAACCTCCTGGGGGGACAACATTTTGTTTTTGAGATCACCCAAAATGTGCTGGAGACTGTTGCTTTTAAAAAGGGATGTCTGGATTTCTTTCCAAGCACAGCCTGACCTAGGATAATCTAAAAACAATGGATGGATGAAACAACGTGCTATCGCCTTTGCTTTCCACTAACTACAAAATCTGGCAGCATTGAACTTAATACTGAAGAAAAATTTGTGTTGACTGTAAATTTGTATTAATAAAGCTACATCTTTCATAATTTCAATAACGGAAAATTAAAGAACGCACAAAAAAAGAAAAGGCTCCTATATATATGGCAAAACCCAGTGCACATAAATAAGGATTTCTTTGCATATTATTATTCATAATCCATTATAAGGTAACAGGTTTTGATTTGTGGAATTGTTAACTTCTGATTTTCTAACTTCCAATAGGAGGTAGCTGTGCTGCATTTCACTGTGGCTTCTCTGCTTTTTAAAACATCATTCTTACCTGCTCATTAAATAATTATTTAATTCAGTCAGACCACCAGACCTGACCACCATTTCTGTCTTTGAGCATTAATATAACTGAGATTACATTTGATGCTGATACAAGTTGTCTGTCTGGTTCTAGTCAATGAGGGGTTTGTGTAAGGAGGAGGACTATGCATTCCTGGGAATGTCAGGAAGCTCGACTAAAGGTTCCACGGAGGACAAGGCAGCTTTGGAGGACAACCGGAAAGACGAAAAGGAGGCGAGGGTAAGAGCTATGACAGCCACCAATCATGAAATCAGATGTGAGTCAGTGCACATTCCTGAGAGTGCATGTTTACGTGCATCAGGCCCGCCGGCGTTTGGAATGGGAGCAGCGGGAAAAAGAACGACTTAGAGCAATAGAAGAAACCAAGAAGGTTATCAACTATACACACACACACACACACACACATGCACGCACAAACGCAGTTCATAATTCTACCAATATTAGGACTTTGTACTGACTTCAATTTTAGTAACTGCGTTCATGCCTAACCCACTTACCTTGACCATTACCAGTATATTTCTGACCTTAATCAAAACCTAATTCACACCATACCCCTAACGCTAAAAAAGGGGGTCCACTACATTAGAATCGGGCTTTGGCCCCCATAAGGCCCATCACTCTTCAGAAGGTTAGTGAACATACCAGAGAAGGTCCTAGATAGAATAGCTAAACGAGTACACACACACACACACTGCATAAAACAAGTCTGTACATCTGTAAAAGCAAACGGCATATTTATCTCCAAACTTTGGCACAGCATGAAGGTTTTGATTATTAAGTGACATGAGCTCAAGCTCAACAGCTTGTTTGTCCTCCTCCGTTCATAATGAGACTACATAGTTGCCAAAACTCACACACAGGTTGTGCACAGCAGCCAAGCAGTAGTAACTGAAGCTGATGGGTGTAATGACAGATCCCTCTGGCTGTCGGCACAGTTAGCAGGAGGCCAGGCTCTCTCAGGAGTTTGGATCGTCACCCTCAATAGTTTGGTGTGCTTTCATCAAAAGCTTTCTGCTCATAACCAGTTTGTAAGGAGGTATAGTATTGAGTCAAACTGAATGTGTTGAAAAATTTTGACACGATAAATTATTAGCCTGTTAAATGTTGGTGTGTGCTAGATAAATCGCAATGTGTTTTAAAAAGCTGCTTGGTTCATATGACCTTTCATAGAAAAGTTAAACAATGTCAATCAATGGACTTTCCAGAAACACCACTGACTCAGATCAGTTCGGTGACTCGAGTTGACCTACTCACCAGAAACATTTGGGACACAGATGATTTGAGTCACTGACTTTCCTCACATCAACAGCATCAGCATCAATGGAGCCCAAAGGCGGTGCCATACTCCCAGTAGATGAAAAAACTGAGTTACATAGCAAATGAAAAAAAGGAATATGAAGCATTTCTGTTTTTATGTGTGTGATTGAGTGTGCTGAGGGGTTCCATCTGGATCATCTTTCTCTTGGGGACCACAAGATAACACAGACTGCATTGATTTGCCGGTAAGGTAACACTTTATTGGTTTTTCTACTTCAATTCCAAGTAGACAGTTTACATCACCAGCTCGTTATTACCATCCGAACCAACAGTGACAGCAGTTCTTCTTTTTGACAAGTGACTTGGGTGAAATGGGTCAAGCCTTTTCCAAATTCAGGAAAGGACAGGAATTTGGTTTTACTACCCCTAGGTTAATGAAGATTAATCTAGTTACCACTTCACCAGCCTTTATTTGGATTACAGATGATCAAATGTAGTCCAGATCTCATACAAAAATTCTGAAATTTTTCTTTTGTTTAGCACCAAAGATAATTTCTGGATATGTATACTGTTGCAACACAGGGTGACAGATGCTCACTTTCTATTGATTGGACATGCCATTAAGCAGGAGAAAGTGTATTTTGTTAGTGATCCAGCTGCCCACAATGGCATGGTGCCCTGGGCAGAGAGGCATAGTTCCCCAACAAACACTGCCACTGGTTGAAGTTCAGCTGTTTGTGCTACAACTTAGTTTTGTAAATCACGAATAACCTAAATTTCAATGATAAATGTCCAGAAAAGGACTTCAGACGTCTTGAATTTAAGCCCCTGTAAACTTGGAGAAATCAGTATTAAGCTAGCACTGCTTTAAAACTACAGCTGGTTCACTTTGTGAAGGATGGCGAGCTTTTTTAGGTAACACATTGTTGTACATTTTTAAAAATCTAAGACCAGCCCAGGCCTAGCGGGCTGTTTAATCGGTCGGCAAGAAAGAACAGGCTGAACAACCCTGCGGTGGCGTAAACCCGCATCGAAGAGTGTTAATGTCCCTTTTAGGTTCACTTCACTTCAGCTGCAGACTAAATCAGACTCACTCCCATGGAAAGATAACCGTGGCCCACAGTGAGGTCTTATCAGTGCACAGACGAACCCTAGCGAACACACATGAAGCAGCGGCAGGAACACATTAGAGAAAATAGCTGCGTGTTCGGAGTGTGGATTCATACGAAACAACATACACAGCCTATGTATGGAGTGTACTTTTATTGAACCCCAGCCGAAAACCGTTTAGACAGCACATATTTTTTCTTGACAAATAACATTCACACAAACAGCCTATCGCAAAATCTCACAGACTCAAATGTCAATCTCTAAATAAGCTAGACAAATACCAGAAATGTACCTTAAAGTTTGAGAGTCCATTTCTTTTCTGAAAAAAGAGAGCAAAATTCCACCAGCTCCCCAGGGACAGAAAAACATACTAATTATAACATACTGTTAAAACGTTATCCTTTGCCACAAAAGCTCACTAAATAGTCCATAACTCCCTTGGAACAAGAAGCTTTGATTGAACATTTGTCACAATGATTGTTTGATTGATTGATTGATTGATTGAGGATTTATAGCCCTAAACCTGTCAGTTATGAGGCCTCCATAAATATCTGTGTCACCGTTTATTGCTTTTACTATTAATAAATAATTATTGTTAAAATGATGTTAGTGTTGTGCCCCTTGACACTGGATTAAGTCTGCACAATGATTATTAATCATGGTGGGGATGATTTTGCAGTTTTGGCGAGGTCTTCGGCGTTACATCAAGAATGCAATGGCGCCTTTATTATGGATGCTGGAAAGACAGAATTCCTTGACTGAGCTAAACATTTACAGGGTTCTGTGATTGAGGAGGCTTATGGTTGCAGTATGAGGGGGTCCTGGTTGTGGTTGTGGGGGTTGGGTTCCTCATTACCAAGTTGGGTTCACAGTGCCCCAAGTAACCAATGGGAATGCTCTAATTGCCGTGGTTATTGGCTCCAGTCTTCAACTCTGGCTACAATCAAAGGAACTCACCAAGCTGCTGCAATGACTCAATGTCTCTATGCATCCCCCTCTAAATAAACTGGCGACCTATCCATGGAGGACCCCTCATCTTTGCCAGTGACTGCTTAAATGGTGCTTTAAATTGGTTTGAAACATTTTCACCACCATGTGCTCATTCTCAACAGACTGTTGAGAATGAGCACAACAGACTGTTGAGAATGGAACAACAAGCTTGCCAAAGCACACCCAGGTTGCACCGGAGGTCGTGTTAGACATTTCTGTTGTTCGTCCTTTTGACCGACTGGGTCAAGAAAATCTATTCAGTTCAGTTTATTTATATAGCGCCAATTCACAACACATATCATCTCAAGGTGCTTTACAAGAAAAGTCATTTCAATTTAATCATACATACATTCCAATTAATCCAATTAGTCCATTACACCAATCACTTTAGAGGTCTTCCATCTAAGGATAAGCAGCAGATTGCGTTGAGTCATTGACTTGCAGCATTCACTCCTCCTGAGCAAACATGTAGCAACAGTAGATGATCGCCTGCATTGTGTCATTGACTTCACAGCAGTCCCTCATACTGAGCAAACATGCGACAGTGGAGAGGGAAAATTCCCCTTTTCTTTTAGAACAGTGATGTCTAAACAGATTCCATAATATTTTTTAATTTTAATTAATCTTGATGCTGAACTAGCTGAACAGGGAACTACATATAAAGAATGGAATTAAACGATTGCACTTGAAATAAGAACAGTTCACCTGATGTGGCATGAACGCACATTCTCACAAGTTCCTCCTGCTCCACATGCAACTGAAACACCCATTTATGCGTAATCAAATAGTGGGATTGCTGCAGAGGTTATTATCATGAGGTTTTAAAAAAATTCAGTTACCTCTACTCCGTGCGTGAATTTGAAAATGTCAGTGTTGGTCAGAGGTATGGATACTAATCTGTCAAAATGACAGACGGCCTTCAGATTTTTCCTTCACCGTCCCCAAAAAAAATGTCAAATACGGAAAATATTTGGTTAACGCAACCCCTGGTTTGCAGAAAGCAACCGTGAAACAAAAACTGAAGCTGAGGATGTGGATTGCTGCCCTTAAATAAGATGGATTGCTGTTGATCATTGACAATTGGACAATGATCCCCAAAGCACATCCAGTTAACTACAAATGTTCCACTCATTGTCCACAAACGCCTCAGTTGGGCCACAGTAAAAAGGTTTAGTGTGTCACGCAGATGATCCTTGATTTATCCGTAAACCTGCAGTCCACGGTCGTTATAGCTGTTCTCTGGTCACATCTAAAGCTAAATCAATGTAAAACACATCAACGGATTATACAAATCAACATTATTAACTATTGAGAATAAGTTCTACTGGCAGCTCCTGCAAACTTAGCTCTCTGGTAAGTGCTTGTGTTTGTACAATGTTGAGGATGTAGAGGTTTAACTGATTTCACCTTCTCCACGTGTGTCAGCTAGTCTTCCGCTTAATAATGACAGACATTGAACTAAATGTCTCCCTTGCTCACATCAACTTCCTCCACACTCCACAGCTGTCGAAACTCCCGCCCGCCCGCACACAAGTACGCAGCATGACAGAAATGTTAATCGAAGGTCATTTGTAGCTTTTGCACCCGACCATTTTACACGTATCCCATGTCAACTCTTCTATACAGAAGGAGAACATATTTCCCCTTCTCCCACTCTTTTAGGCATGGCCAAATATTCCTGGAAAAAACACACAGAGAAGGAAACTGGATCCATAAGAGACCAATTTGAGGTCTGGGGTAAACCACCAGCAGCACGTTTTATTACACATCAAGTGCCTGGGGTGCAGCCCCACGAGAATGTATTTACTTATATATTGTTGTACAGAGGAGAGTTGCAGCTTGCAAAGGCATCTCAGAAAGTCTTTAAGTTTTATTAAAGATGCATGAAGGATTAAGTTTGTAAAATTTCATTTTCAGATAGCTACAGCTACAGAATACCCAAACTGCATGATAAGAGAAAACTGACTTGGATGTTCATGAAAAAATCTAAAACCACCTTCCAGAACTTACCTGAAAGACCAACATTTACATCACCATGGACTGAGAGGGTGCTGACCAAGAAAGGGTCCTCTGTTCTAAAATGTCAAGTAAATTCTGCAGCTGCCCACATTAATAAACCAAATGCTGTCTGGGAACCACAATTACAAGAAGTACTATATGACAGGATGAGCCACTTTGAGGCTTTCAAACTGGTGCAAAACACAAAATGGCTTAAATAAGAAAGATTGAGGACTAACTCTGAGTCCTTCATCTACAAATGAACAGCTGGGTGGTTGCATGCAGTACATGAATGCAATTGGGTGATTTAACAGGACATCGCTCCCCAAACATGTAGAAACTCACACAAAGCCCCAACCTCAACCATTTTAAAAGTTTGTGAAGTACACTGAAAAGCCAAAGAAGTGCCAGGTTCTGGCACCATTCTGACAAGAAAAGTGGTCACATATCCAAGGAAAGTTTTGCAAGAAGCTTTGCGATGGTCGAGGTGCAGCTCTGATAAACCATTTATGGTCGAGGTCAAAAAATGCAGAGGCATATGGCATCTGTCAATTTTTCTGTTTATTTCGTGAAAAATCACAACAAATGAGCCAATTCCAGCAGCAATCCTCAAGGCGCTGTATTGCTCAATATGACAAGAATGGCAATTCCACATTTTTTCTTAGGGATTGTTACAGCAGTAGCTCCCAAAGTTAGGCATACTGTTGTGGAAAAAATAGCATCTTCTTAAACAGAGATGAGACCCGGGTCCTTCAGGCGTTTTCAGATTTAATCCGACATGTTGATCAACATGGAGGACAGTGGCATCACCCGAACCCAATCAACCCTTCTATTCTACTCACTGTCTATCTCTAATCTACAAGAGCTCTTCAGTCTTCTTGTCCCTTCCTGGAGAAGCGATCCACTGCAGTCGGATTAAAGCCTGAACCAGTCCCTCAAGGCCAGAATGTCCTGTTCATATCTTGCTACTCTGATGTATGTAATCCTGCTGTCTGATACATTGCTATAAAAAAATATACATAGAAGGCTTTGTTTTCCAAAATGACCTACTGCCTTGGAAGTTACTAAGTCAGGGAATAATTAGTTAAATATTAATTAAATAAATAATATTTCCTCAACAGGAACCCACTTGGGGTCACAGATATGTAAACCTGGGCTCTTGAGATCCTCTTGAGAGAATAAGCTATATCCCAAAAATGGCCATGACAAAGAATATGCATTTTATTAATAGTGTAAAAGATTAAAAAACAACAAGACTTGAATAAATGAAAGCAAAATATTGGCCAAAAATATTGGCTCTTGATGCTGATTGCGTTGCCATTGTACCACTTAACTGACTCAATAAAAATGATTGCAAGCTCAACCAAGATTCATGACCGCCTTACAGTTTCATTTTTGGGGGTCAAATGCTGGAAAGTTTGGGAACCACAGCTCTATAATCTTTTACCACTATATTCATCAATTTATGGTTGTTTGTTGTTTAGACTGATACATGTGTGAAACTTTATTTTGGTGTTTCAGGAAAAAGAGCAGCAGTGGAGGACTCACATAGCAGAAGTGACCTCCACCCAGGAGAAGACTCTGCAAGACAGACTGACAAGACTCCACAGATTCAGGGTGAGAGGGACACATGCAGATATAGAAGAGTGTGAAAAACTGATTTATTAATCGGATTCAACAACCAAAGTTAAAACAAACAGAAGACTCTGGATTATCCATCGCGCGGATCAGATAACATCTAATGAACCACAAAGTCCATCCTGGAAAACAATTTGACAATTGACAATTTGATAATAAAAGTATTTCTTTATATCATGGTTTCTATTTTATGCAGTGCTTTATCATTGACATGCATGGCTAAAGCAAGGGTATAGTGACGGCAAAAGCAAAAAGCAGAAAAGGCGGGGATGGCCAATGGCAGTTTACCCACTATACATTCACGTAATCTGATTCTTGACTGCAGACTCTTTATGTCAAATGAAGCATCTGCTGTTTATCATGCCTTTCCTGGTCAGGCCTATTGCTAACTAGATCAAATGGAGTGGCAGCCATGTGACAGCTTCAGCAGCGATAGAGCGAGGGTTTTAAAGCTCAGGCAGCACACACACATATGCTCTCTGAATCAGGCAATAGCTAACAGAAAGGACTCATGAATGGAGTCATCAAGCTGCAAAATGTTCTTAGGACAAGATAATCGTTTAAAATCCTGGACTCTAATTTACCTTCAGAGGTCACCTAATTATTAATCTGAGTGCAACTATTTTTAAAACTACCTTCTATGAAAGACTTGTGGAACAAACAGCATCATGAAGACCAAGGTAGGATTAGGTTGTAAAGCTATATTCAAGCATCTCAATCAGGGCATAATTTGATATAGAAAGAGTATGGCTCAACTGCAGACCTATCAAGGCCAGCCATCTAAACTGACAGGCTGGGCAAGGAAAGCATTAATTAGAGTTGTAGCAAAGAGATCAATATTAACTCTGGACGAGGTACAAAAAGAAATCAAAAAAGAAATCTTGGGTGGACAAATCTGTCAACAGGACAACTTTTTACTCATGCCATCCACAAAGCTGGCTGATTTGAAAGAGTGGCAGTAGAAAAGCCATTTCTGAAAGAAAGTCTGAAGCCAAGCAGCAACTTTGAGAGAGAAGGCGGTCTTTTCAGATGACACCAAAATGGAACTTTTAGGCACAAATGCAAATGCACCCTGAGTGCACCATACCCACTATGAAACATGGTGGTGCTAGTACATTGCTGCAGGAATGGAGTTGTTTCTTTTTGGGGGGGGGTTGTAATCAAAGAGAGAAAAGATGGTCACAGTGGATGGGAACAAAGATGCAACGAACTACAGGGCAAACCTGGAAGAAAACCTGTTAGAAGGTTTACCTTCCAGTAGGACATGGATACTAAACATGCAGCCTTAAGTGGAATAGATTAGATCAAAGGATATTCATGTACTACTAGGCCCTATCAAAGTACAGACAATTCCAACTGAGAATCTGTGACAAAACTTGAAAGTTGATGTTATCACATACTGTACATCCAATCTGAAGGAGTATGAGCTATTTAGGTAAGAGACATACCTCAGAAAGAGCCAAACTGCAGTGAAATGTTCTATAAAGTACAGACTTAGGTTGGAGGAGAATAAATGCAAGACGCACTTTTCAGATCTTGCTTTTTAAAACAGAATAGTGTCCTTGCCTGTCCACTTTACATTTACGGCCAGTGTTGTGTTGGTTTGTCACATAAAATACACTGAAGTTTGTGGATGTAACGCAACAAAAGGTGAAGTTCAAGAGGCACCGTAAACTCTGCACTCATGGGATTTCATAGAAGCGTCCTGAAATGACCTGTTTTCACTTGCAATCCTGAACATTCCTCCCAGCCACAAGGCTTAGAGCTAAATGTCCTTTAAAATAAAACCCCTTAAATACTTACCACTCCCATTTCTTCCTTTAGGAGTTCCAGAGGAAGATATTAGCAGAGGAGGAGGGGATGGAGGGCGCGGCCATCGACCAACTATTTACAAGGATGTAGATGCTTCACAGGATGCCAGGACGAAAGCATGGAGAGTTTCTTTCATAGCCATAAACTTAAACATAAGCAATGATGTGATGTTTTTATAACTCTTCTGTTCTTCTAATTCTAAGAAGTAAAGCTATTTTATTTAAGTAATTCTAAAAAAACAAACAAACAGAGATGTAAAGATAAGTCCTGTTTTCCCACCAAGTTCACAAAATACTTCAAACAAAACAGTTGATATGTTTCCATGATTTTAAAACTGTATGGACCCAGAGCAGTAGTTCAAGAGCAACTTCCTTTCCTACTTCAGAACAAAAGTCTCAGAAATAGATTCAGGATGTCAGGTTTAACCGTCGTATGCTGAGCTCCTTACAGGTTAGACTTATTTTACCGGATGAACTCACATTCTGACAGTAAGTTGAAAGAATTTCACAAGACAACTCTGCCCAAAACAGTTTTAGGGTTAATGCGCAATCAGGAAAATTATGCAATTTTATTTTTGTATTGTATGGGTCCAGATTAATATGATAACAAATGAAAGTATGGAAACATATCAGGAATTTGAGACATTATTCCCCATTTCATTTTCTAAATGTTGTGAAGTTGCTGTTTGTGTCCTTCCTGTCTGCCTTATGTCTATCTATCCTTCCTTCCTTCCTTCCTTCCTTCCTTCCTTCCTTCCTTCCTTCCTTCCTTCCTTCCTTCCTTCCTTCCTTCCTTCCTTCCTTCCTTCCTTCCTTCCTTCCTTCCTTTCTTCCTTCCTTCCTTCCTTCCGTCCTTGCAACAATAGAGTTATTGTTATTATGACAACTGCATAATTTTTTTTTATTTTTAAACAAGGATAAATAAGGAACAGAGGACCGGATTGTTGGTCTGAAAAATGTGTGTTTGTACCCTAAAGTGATTAAAGTGGCAGTGGTTCGTGTTTCTTAGCCCCAAGAAAGATGAGAAAAATCTGACAAAGATAAGAAATAAAGAAAAACATCTAACAACTTTTCCCCGTGAGTTCTCTTCTGTTTGAGAAGAACTGGGCCTGTAAGTAATTACGGGCCATTAAATCCTATTGTTTCTGCTAACATCAATAGTGATCCATGGGTTTAGACTATGTGTGATTTATGTCACCCACACATACTGTAAATCTTTCCAGTTCTCTGGTTGTGTGTACACTGTGTCTGACAGCAGGATGAGTGTGTTTCAGTGCTCATTTCACGGTGTGTATTCACAGGATGCAATGGTCTGCTTGTCCATCCATGAACCCTGAGACTTTAGGGTTAGTCTCAACAATACACAAGACAGAATTAGGTTTTCAAATATGATCCAACAGTATAATTTACTGACACTGTTTAGTTTTTTTAAACGTAGTCCCATTATATAGCAAAACAATGTGTACATAAGCCTGATTGTGTAAAAACAACTGTTTTAAATTGGATGTAAGGGCTTCATTTTGAAGTGGAGCCATGTAGAGTAGCTAGAATCGGTCATTGTCTTATCTGGAGTTATAACAGAATCAGTGATCGTAGCTTAAGGGTGAAGTTCTTCTTTGTTCTAACGCTTTTTGGCATTATTGGTGCAGGAAGTTGCAATCCCTTTTTCTGTGATATGTACTAAAAACATATATGTCAACCCTTTCTTACTTTAAAAATCAGACCCACAGGGAAAAAAATAAATAAAACACTTCTCTAGTTAGATAAGGTTCAAGCAGTAAGCCAAGTGCCATCAAAGGTCCTAGTTTTAGGCCCCGCCCACATAGGAACGTCTTTTTTTTTTGTCGGTTTCAAAAACACCAGCCTCACAGGTCCTTTTCCAGAAATGTTTTCATCCACACGGAAACACAGAGAATGGCTCCTCCAGAAATGTAAGTGGTGCTAAACATGGGACATGGGACATGCGCCTGAAGCCTCCAGACGCAGTTAGTTTTCACTCTGGAACCCGTTTTAAAAATAAACCATTTAGGGTGTCCTAAAACGGACCTGGGGCTCAAGCAGTTAAAAACTCTCCCGCGGATGCCGCCGATCCCAGATGGGCCCCTCCCAAAGAGACGCCCCAGTAAGGTATGGGGGGATCAGTGGAGCTTGTTGTTGCTGTCCCGCCTCACTCGCAGACAACAATGTGGGCCTTCGTTGTGCTGTGTGCTGAGGTGTCATTTGACTGGGCGCTCTGTGTTCGCGTGGTGCAGTGGGAGGACAGGGGGCTGAGGATGGCAGTCCCTGCATGGATGTGGGCCAGTGTTGGTGTCCTTCCAATCACTGTCCAGGTGGGGGGATTGCCTGGTCTAACGGTGTGCTCTGGCGGGGGACTGTGCCCTGCATTGTGCATTTAGTTACTGGGTTGGATTGGTCAAGTACTGGGGGTCAGAAGCATTGGGGATTGCTGGATATGCAGAGCTGTCCCTGTGCTTGGAGCATGGGTGGATTGCCTCGTTGTTGTTCTGTGTTGATGGCGGAGGCACCAGAGAGGACGCACTGATGGGGGGCCTTGGTGCACCGCTGCGCTGCATATGTGGTGTGGCGGTTTGTGTGTGTCTGGGGTGCTCATTGTGCTCATCATGGGTTGTGGTGGAGATAGATGCACTGCAAGGACACTGGGGTTCATTGTTTGGTGGCAGCTGTCAGGTGGCTCGACGTGGGTCGGGTCTGGTGTCTCCACTTGATCGCCTATTTTGTGTGTTTTGTGGTTGGTCAGTTTATTTGTGGATTGGATTGGACTTGGTTGGATGCTTGGTATTGATCCTCTGCGCTGTGCGGGATTGAGATTCAGGAGCTGGTTGGGGTCCGGGTGCTGGCTGGGCTTGGCCAGGGGATGCCGTCCTTCTGCTGTGGTTATTGGTGTGGCGCCCCAACATGAGACAGAGGGGCATTGGGATGTCAGCTGTGGGGATTGGCCCAGGGTGGCGGTGGTGCATGTCAGCCACGGCCTGGCATGGGGGCACCCCGTCGGTAGATCCCTGGTTGGGTCCCTGCTGGGAGGTGGGGTGCCCTTGGGCCTCCAGGTCCATGGCTCGATCCGCCCTGGCATAGCTAGCTGCCAGCGGAGCTCATGGGTTTGCCACTTCGGCCCCTGCATTGTAGCTGCTGGATGTTCCCCCTTGGCTCTCCTCTGCTTCTCTCTTGGGGGGTGCGGTCAGCCATGTGTTGGTGCGCCTGGGGCTCCTGTGTGGGAGTCCTTTGGATGTCTATGGCTCTGATCTCCTTTGTGTCTGCACCGATTCCTGGGAGGCAGATCGATGGCTCCTCACACCAGCTATTGAAGACTAACAAGGTTTTCAGGGCATTTGAAGGACAATACAGGCCCACAGCATAACATGTTCTTCCCCATGATAAACAGCAGAAACATAAAGTAATTTCCAACACATTAATGCATTGTTTCCCACTAAACCTGCCTTTTGTTTTGTTTTTTATTGATAGAGAATTCAATATTAGTCTCAATGACAAAGAAATATGAAAATGAAAAAGATTTCAGGGCTATTCTTCTTTGTTTTAATTGAGTTTATAGTGTGCAAAGGTAGCCTGACCCAAAGTTTAAAAGAATTTTTTTTTTGGAAGAGCTGTAGAAAGACTTTGAGTAACCCACACACCCTGGTTTCATACTTCAAAGTTAATGTATTTGCACAGATGGATGGACAATAGGGCGTGTCCCAGCTGTGCTCTCTCCCTATACTGGAGAGCGTGGGTGGTAAATTCTTCCTTTGTCTGCACTTCTTTTTAATTCACGGAATATGTGCAAATACGCATGTCGAGCACTTTTCACGTGTATGATTTAAACACCTCTCGTTTTTCTTGTTCTGTGTTGATGTTTTATGCAGGTTGCAGACACATAGTTGTGTGCATTTAAGGTGTGGCCCTGGTCATGAATCAAACCAACAAATGAAAGAACTCCTATCAGAACTACAGGAAACGTTAAAAACAGTGTACGGAAAGGTCAAGTGTACAGAGAGAAGGGGAGATGAGGAGCGACAGGAAGTGGGTTAATTGGAGAAAACGTAGTAGAAGTGAGGACACGTCCAGAAGCACAAAATGCTTTTATGTTTATTTGTTCTAGAGGTAAGTGTTGAGCGGTTTTGAATCATCAGGATCTTAGGTTGGACTTTATACGGTTTCTAGCCTTCTTAGGCAAGATCTTTCACCTAAAAGATTCCAAATCAAATGTGTAGTATCATCATTGTAAAGGGCCACTTGGATACAGATTATACACAGACTAAACAGTTGGTTAGAGACTTGTAAGCAACTCCTGGAGCAGTCCTTGGTGGATTTACTGGTATGTGTAGTGTTTAGGGTCATTGTTGCATGGTCAACTTCTGTTGACCATCAGCTTTAACAGCTTTCTCTAACATTTTCCTCAAGTACCCTCTGATACACAGTAGATATTATGGTGGATTCTATGATGGTGAGCTGGCCAAGCCTCACTGCAGCAAATCCTCTTAAAGCCATGACACTTCCACCTCTGTGCTTCACAGTTGGTGTGCGGTTTATATTTCTTGGGATGCTGTATTTGATTTATGCAAGACATGTCCTCTGTTCTGGCTTCCAAATAATTCCATTACAGACTAATCTGTCAAAGGAACTTCATTCCAGAAGTCGTGATCGTCATCTACATTTAATTCTGGCAAACCTTAGTGCTTTCATGCTTTTGTTTTTCTTTCAGAAAAACATACAGGCTATCATAAGATGTATCTTGATTTTTTTCACATTACTTCCTCGTAATGTCTTTCCATTTTAGAGATGCATAGCTTACAAAAGGGAGTTTACTTTAAGCAATTCATGTGCATATAAAGAAAATTGGGAATTATCTTATATAAATTCAGGCTTTTATTTGGTTTTTCAGACACAAAAATATGTTCACTTTGTGTAAACTTTGAATGTGTTAAAAACACATGAAAGAATATATCCCTCCTTGCTGGGGGAGGATACTTTTGCAAACAGAACTCTGTATTGCCCGTCTAAAGGTTGAAGTTTGAGCAGATTGTATCCAGGATGAGCGGGCTCTGCAGAGATGTTAGCTGCCTATTTCCTGACTCTAGACCACTACAGTACATTCTTGGATTGAGGGAAGGTCAGCACCAGTGATCTTCTGTGCAGACTTGATTGTTTGCGGCAGTCTGGTGCTGTTGTGCTTTACAGTGGGGAAAAAAGCAGACTGTGACGAAGGACCAAGGAGGACTGAAGAATAGCGGCAAAGACTGTTTAGGCTGCCGCAGAAAATACAACCTCCTCTGGGTCTTCTTTAGAATGAAAATGTTAGATTTAATTATAAAGAATACAGGTTGGACCTTTTGGCTCAAAAACATTTTTTGTTTTTGCATTCATTTATACTCATTCTTTGAATTCATAACACTCCCCAGTTAATAAATTCCATTGATATTCTGTTTTACTATTGTACAAAATTGGAACGCTTGATGGAAGCAGTTATTAAAATTCTGTTTCCTTGTTTCTACAAGTCTCAATGCCTGCTGTGTAAAAGGGGAAAAGAATGCAGAGGGTTTATCAGCCTGACGAATTAGACACACATGTTGGTGTGCATGTGCTGTTACTCTTCTTTTGTCTTCGTGATGTTCGTGAATATTCATGCATGATCTGTGCTTCTGAGCTGGTAGCTATGCTTCGTCACATGTCACTGAGTGTCACAGAAACAGTGGATGGAATAAAAGCATCCTTCAAAAAGGATCTTAACACTGCAGAAATAAGATTTCATGGTACTGTCTGTTTTTCATGTTCAGTTGGATTTCTTTTGCTCATTTCTTTTAATTACGCAGAAATGAAGGCCAGTCTACTTGAACCTGTTAGTTTTCAAGAGTTCAAGAGAAGCATGGATGAAACAAATCTCAGCAGGCCAGGAATTAGCCGGAGGCAGGGAACACTCAAACACCAACACAAAGACCGGGAAACAATACAAATGGATGAGATTTCACTTTCTGATACTGATCTTTCTAATGATGCTACTTAGGAGTACGGTAGGTATCTGTTCCCAAAGACATAGAAATGTTTACAATAAGTAGAGCGATTTTAATTTATAAAGCTATTTAAAGTTTAATAAACTTACTTTGTTGGAGATGTGTAGCGTATAGAAAGATTTAAATATTCTCTAAAGGTCTAGAATTCTGATTAAAAAAATTTACATATTAGTCAGTTCATTTTTATTAGTATTTATGAGTTGACTGCTAACTACTTTTCTTGGTTCCTACGGAGCCCAGCTGTATTACAATGTGAGCATTACTCTTTGTTCACATAAAGGAACAAGATGGGAATTTGTTTCAGCTGGTTTTGTAATACTTTGTTCTCTTATGTATCAGTGTAGTAGCTAAAGCTATTTGTTTGCATTAATGGTGGTGAAAAATAAGGATTTTTGTATAAATTTACTATTCGATTAAATTGTTTTGTTTTGTTTTGTTGGGATCACCAGGGGCTGCAGCCCTCCATATTTGCTTGAAAGTGAATTCATGTCTAAACCAGTCAACGTGTCAGTTACACCTGTTATGATTCAGGTGTTTTGTAGAGGGTTCTGTCAATGCCTTAAACTAGGAGTTTTAAAAATACCACATGTCAACCAAGACTAAACAAAATGGTAATTAAAACTAGAAATAACATTTTTGAAAGTCCATCTGAACTCCAACAACTTTATCCAAGAGATGTTTGCACAATATACTGGTAACTGCAGTGCCTTGTTACTGACGGACATGGAGAGGAAAAAAAAGAAAGAAAAGGACCCTGACTTGATTTTGTGAGATCCCACAAAATCTTACAGGTCAGTCCTGAGACATATGAAACAACCATAGCAATGGAGAACACACACCCACGCGGGACGTTTTTTGATTTATTATTGATTGTGATGGTCGGAATTACAAACTCATTAGGTGCGTTTCTACTATTAGAACTTCAGGGTAATTTTACCGACCTTCACGGGGTGCAAGTGTCTCCAGTTCACTGACTGCTTTCCGGGCCATTTCAGGAACCGAATGAGTACCTGCTTTGGGGTGTGTACTCGGAAATGGCCAGGTAGAGTCGCTGGGCGGGACTTGTGGTTAAGTCTTGCTGATTGGTTGTAACTCAGAGGGAAATTATATCAGCAGACATCAACAAACAAACGTCTTTGTAAAATTCGAAGAGTTGCTGACAAAGCAGTTTATAACAACAGAGCAAACAGAAACACAGCAACCATCCCTGCTTCTTCTATTGACGATCTCTTTTATTCTCTGCTGCTGTGGGCGCCTTTAGGCTCTAATGGCACCACTCACTGCCACAACAGTCGCGCCATCCTGACGTCTTAACAAGTTCTTTAAAGAGTCAATTTTGTATAGAAACACGACAGCTGAGAGGCCCGGGCCAGCTAATTTATCCTGTCAGCTTTTTCCCTCCCAGAAATGTCCCGTAACTCGTCTAGTGGAGACGTGGCTGTTAAATCACTACATTTACTATTACTATTACACAACATTCAGTTATTTCCCCATTCACGCAAGCAAGCTGGTTTCTGCCTCGTTATCCAGTGCTCTCTGATCGGACCAAAGGGAAACTAGGGCCACCATGAAAGCTCAAACATGGTCTGGGTGGTACGGAACCGTAGGGGAAATTCTAGCGATGGAGAAACACAGACAAACGTAACACCGACGTGGCGAGTTGAAAAAACTCCAAAAATACGTTCGTTTCACCAAAAAACGTTACTCAGGATTTTTCAAACATTTTGCAAGTCAGGGTCCTTTTTTTCTCCATATCCCTTGCAGGCCTAAGTAACTTGTTTATGGAAGCAACATTGTAGTACAACAGAGTAGATGACTTTTTCCATGAAACATGGCCTGTCATAAGGGTAGATTGTAAGGTTGTTTCTAATGATTTGCAGAAAAGTCAGCCAAACCTACTGTATATTTAACATGTTTTACTTTTACAGTGCATCCAGGTTGTTTGAACATGAATGGCTTGTTTATCATCAGACTTTAAACAGGCAACTCCAAAGGGATTTTGGTCTCAAACTGATGGCTGGAAATTCTCTCTCCAGAATTCTCTTGGTTCTATCAGTTATGGAAAGTAATCCAGCAGCTCCACATCGTCATACTTCCACCACCATGTCAGCTTGTTCTGAAAAAGTTGTTCGTTTTACACCAAATGTAATGGAATACCCTCTTTGCTCTTGTACATCCACAGAATAATTTTCCAAAATACTTTGAGGATCATCAAGATGTTTCTTGGCAAATATAAGACTGGAATTGGATTTCTTTTTTTCTCAGCAATGGTTTTGGTTTTGGAACTCTCCAATGGAAGCAGTTCTCTCATCCAGCCTCCTTTCTTGTTAAATCATAAACACCGACCACAATTGAGGCAAGTGGGGCCTTCACTGCTTTAGGGTGTATTCAGACCAGAAAAGTCCTTTGGTCCGTTTGTTTGGTCCGGACCAAAAGCGGACTTAATTTTTTTCGTTTGGTGCAGTTCACATTTACACTGTACTTTTTGCAAGTGAACTATATTTTGTAAACACATCCACGTGTGTGAGGATCGGTGCAGCCATTGGACAGCAATGACTAGGACGGTACGAAGAGCACAGACCCAGAAATGTAGGAAAATATGGAAGTCCTACGTGCTGAATTCCTGCTCTACATATTTGTGCTGTTTTTGAAGCTGCCAAGTCATATTGAGTGTCAAGAGCAGCTCATTCAACGCAGGTTTTGCAGCGCTCCGCTTCAAATTTTGGAACAGTGTCATCGAATGCGTGCAGTAACCCGATGGAGACTATGTGGTTTGCGTGCCCTGACCCACAACATGCTGGCAGCACCGTGGCTAAACAGAAGATGGAGAATCAGGTATGAACTTACATTGCTACGGTGGCTTGTTAAGCCCAAAAAGGCACACGTATCCTGGAGTTGGTTCAGATCGACACTGGTTTGTATTCTGACCTGAAGCAAACCGCACCAAAGTCCGTTTGGAAGGGACCACTAAAAAAGTGGGTCTCGGTCCGGTTCTCTGATCCACACCAGGATTTGTTTGTGTGTATTCACACCTGCATAAAAGGTCCGGACCAGCGTTCAAACGAACCCTGGTCCGTTTAAAGTGGAGCAAACAGTGCAGGTCTGAATACACCCTCAGATGTTGTTCTATTGTGCCAGCTTGGGAGATTCATCAATGTACCTTTTGAGTAATTTTGATTGGGTGACCCCTTCTGGGAAAGTTCACCACTGTTCCTCTATTTCTCCTTTTAGTAGATATTAGTGTTAGAAATAGCTTCGTAACCCTTTCTAGACTGATGGATGTCAGTGACTTTGATTCTCATACAGTTTGTTTCATATTGAGGCACGATGTGTTTCTTTTGGAGATCTTTCCATCTGCTTCATGTCGTCAGACAGGTTCTATTTAAATGACTCACTGATAGGCATGGGAAATGAAATTTTGAGTATTTACTCAAGACAAAAAAAGTTATAACAAGATAAATCTGTAAAGGGTAAACATTTTCTCATGTTTTGCTGTTTATGAGTTTTTTATGCTTCTGCTTTCACTTCCTTTATCCTCACTCCATATAATTCAGTTTCTCAGAATTGTGTTTTCAAACAGGCTGGAACATGATCAGTTATCAGCTTACAGTCTGTCTGTGTCTCATAATAAAGTAAACATTTATGGGTCATTGACAAGATGGGATTAAATATTCGTCAACTCTCAAAACATTCAGCCCACGTGATCCTCTTTCAAATCTTTGATGCTTTTATAGTGTCACAGATAAACTGATGGATAGAAAAAGGGGGGAAAAGCGTCTATACATCCAGATGTAGTGAAATTTACAAGGACATACCAACAGTTCCCGGGATATGACATCTTCTTCATTAGTGCATGATAGTGTTCCTCCTACAGAGCAGTAAATGTCAGGAATGTGAATCCCAGTATTCCACTTTCAGGACGTTGCTTTGCACAACCATCAACTACGCCGAAGCAGCTGCTGGTGGTTAAAACCGTACACCTATAAAGGAAGACGCTTGATCTGATGTAGCTGCTGAGTTCCACATGTTGTATTTACAGCTGTAACTGACTTAAACACTGAGGCCTCAGTTTGAATTAATGAGCATTTCTTTCTCCTTTTCAAACAAGGAAGCATAAATCTGAAAGGCTCAGTCTCCAAGAGATGAAAATGTTACCCTGTTTTGATTAAAAAAGAAAATAAATTACGCAGGGAGTTTTGTTTGACAGCTGTGATGAAAATAACAATCAGGACTGTCACATGGTTGGGAAAACTGATCAAATGCAATTGGATAACTACAAGTAAAACTACATCTATAAAAGCAGAGGGTTAATCAGTGTAAGGCGGAAAGAGTTCAGGAACGAATTTAGAGAAAGAATTATTGATGCCAATCAGTCTGGAAGGGGTTATACCCATTTTCAAATAATATCAGAATAATGCCCTAAGGAGAGATAAGAGTAAATTAGAGATGTGTCTGGTTGTATTGTGCAGCACCATCTTTAAAGGAAACCAAAACACCAGATCAGCATAAGCATTGAGGATTGAGGATTCGGGCTTGTTTTGCAGCCACAGGACCAGGACACCTTTCCTGATGGCCTAAGATGAAACTGGATCGACGATGCAACAATGATTCTTAACACAGCAGAATGGATGAAAAAGAACAGTTGGTGACTGTTACCATGTGTTGGGTGTGCTGGGGTCATAAAGGGATGGACATGCTCAGCAACAATACTCAGGCAGGTTAGGGTTTTTAAACAATCCTCAGTTTCTACTAGGGGTTCCCAAATTGTACCAAGAAAAGATCCTCCACGCCATTACACCACCAGCAGCCTCAACTGTTGATACAAAGCAGGTGAGATCCATGTTCTCCTGACCCTTCCATCAGAATGTTGCAGTAAAATTAAGGCTCATCAGACCCGGCAACATTTTTTGTCTATCTGTTATGATCCAACTTTGGTGAGCTTGTGCCTCAGTTTTCTGTTCCTAACAGAAATGAGCTCTTCTCCTGCTGTAGCCTATCTGGTTTATGGTTTGCACTGTGCATCTAGCGAGGGTGTTGGGCATACCTGAATTGTACCTGATCATTTGGAACAAGTCTACCCATTCTCCGTTTTTGTCCACTTAACTGCTATTCCTCCAAATATTCTCTCCCTTTCAGACTACTCACTGTAAACCTGAGGGATTGCTGTGCATGAAAATGATCAGCCTAGCCCAGGCACCAAAAATCATGCTATGTAACCTTTCAGACTGTGATAGTCAGGGGGACTATGATTTAGTAAGAAGGAACTGCCAAAAAATGTCACACCTTCAATTGATTTGGTACACTTTCGCTGCACTGTAATGCGGTCACAACAGTTCCTCAACTGGGGTGCTATCACAAGAAGTCGTACTGAATAAGCAGCAGGCGAGACAGTGAGTCATCCAGCATGTTATCCTGAATACATGAAATACTGCAGTTACTGAAAAAGAAGACAGAAGGAGAGACTATGGCATGCTGCTATGGTTAAAAAGACAACTTGAGGATGTGCAAGTAGTTCAGGTTCTATCAGGTTGAGGTTACGACTCCCAGCCAGTCATAGTCCTTCATGTCAAACTCGCTTATCCATGTCTTTATGGACCTTGCTTAGTGCACTGGTGCTCATCTATGTTGGACTTCAAGGGCTCATCTCCAAACTGTTCCCTGTTACAGGGTTTCTTTTGCTGGCGCTAAGGTGCTCAGCCTTACTCTTCACTATAATCCCTTCTTCACCAAACTTTACACTTGACACAATGCAGTGAAACAAACACCATTTCCCCTGGTAACTGCCAAACCCAGATTTATCCACTGGATTACCAGTTAGGTATGATTTGCCATTCAAGAGAACATGTTGACTGTTCTAGAGTCTGGCAACAGTGTGCTTTAAACCACTTCTTCGAACCCTTTGCATTGCACTTGGTGTTGTAAATCATGGATACAGCTCCTCAGCCATGAAATCCCATTCTATGGGACGCACTGTTCTTGACCTAATCTGAAGGCCCCGTGATGTTTGGAAGTTTATAACTGTTTACTCTCCAAGACGTTGACCCCACTTTTATTTTTTCTAACCTACTACTCTTGACTTGTCATTCCCAATTGCTTCCACCTTATTATAATACTGCTAACAATTGATTATGGAAATTTTTGTACTTTTCAGGACTTGCACAGGTGTATCTGTGTTTGTATGATCTTTACTTTGGAACGCCCAGATTTAATGATTTGGGGGTGTCACATGGCGTAGTGGTTAGAGCGGGCACCCCATGTGCAGAGGCTTCGGTCCTCGATGCGGCAGTCCCTGGTTCGATTCCCGTCCCTGGCGACCTTTGCCGCATGTTTTCCCCCACCTCTCTCCCCCTTCAAAAAACTCTGTCCACTGTCAATAAAGGCCACTCTGGCCCCCCAAAAAAGTAATGATTTGGAGGGTTAACCCAATACTTTTGGCAGTATATGTCCGTATATCACACACGACTTCCCATTTTCTCTGTGGTATGACGGGTAGTCCGTTGGCTTTCCCACCTTAAACAAACCACATCAGGGGTCACTTGGAAGTTAATTGAAACCCATGTTTTTCGACATACCAGAGTTTGGATATGCTTTCATCACTTCCCAAAAGTAGCAGACTATCTGAGGAAACAATCCCAGTCTTTTTTTCACCAGCTCTGCTGATAAATTGCCCTTAAATCAATTGCCTTCTCTGCTCTGATGCTTGGTGTGAGCTTTAACAACACATCATTTTCGCTAGCAGATTGACCGAGTTGCTGTTTGTGTTAATAGGCAAAAGATCAAATGAGCCTAATAAAGCTGCCATTGAATGTACTCAGTCTGTACAAGCCTTCAACACCTTTAACTACCCAAGAAATGATTGGCCAACTTTAACAATTTATCAGTAATTTTATACAGTAAATATAACTGTATTAAGGTGTCTTGCTAATAAAAGCTCTTGTTTTATCACCACTTTTATTGGTTCCCCGTGGTTGGTGATTGCTTTATGGTTAGACTTGGTGTTCAGACAAGAAATGCAGTATGTGATTATGTCTTACATAACTTCTTAAGTTCAAACTATAGCAGCTTGACGAGATTAGCAAAGAAGTGTTTGTCTTTTTTTTTACATCTCCATAAAAAATGAACTAAGAAAGAAACCGACTAAGCAAGAAAAGGAAAAAATACATCTAACAAATCTGTATTGAGGAATTTGTACACCAGCTTATGTATGGATAAACAACAGAAACTTCTATAACAAATATACCCTTTATCACAACTTCCTAAAGTAAGATTTTAATACATGTAAAGATAACAGTCTACGACTGAGTCCTGTCTGAGCAGACACATCTTGTCTTCAGTTGGAAATAAGGAACAGTTAGCAAGGTGCAAGAAACAGAATTGAAGGTTTAACAGCATTTCGCCAGTTAATGAAGAAATAGTGGAATTATGGATGGTCCCCATTCATTACCTCATCCACAGTAAACTCCAAGCACATTTTCATTCTTTCCTTGCCGTTACCCCACCTTTAAACACTGGTGGGGACATTTTGAGCTGGTAGACTTTGGTGGTAAAAATGTCTCTCCCCATTCTTCGTCTTCAGCTTCGCTTTGAGCTCCAATGAGAAGGGGAAGTCAAGCTGCCGCTTTGTGTTGGTCCTGTCTGCAATCCGAGATGTCCCCATGTTAGTTGGTGACTCTTCATGTTGTGAACGGTGACATAAAGTCTAATTTAAAAATATATGTTGGAGACACTTTTGAGAGTTTTCAACCATAAACTTAATAAAACTGAAAGAGAATCCAGTGCTCGTTTTGTGAAAGGCAACGTTGAGACAGCACAGGCAATTCTAACACAAGATCACCAAATGAACTGAGGTGTAAGAACTAATAAAAGCAGGCTACATTGATCAGCTGTCACTTTCAAATGTAACTAAGCTAGCTATTGTTCATCTCATGGTGGAGAGTCCCATTGTTGCAAAGTATTACCTTGATTGTACAGCTGTAGATGGTATCAAATGTTGCCAATAACTTAGTGGAAGAGTTTGCAGTTCTCCATGTGTATGCTTGGGGGTTTTACCTGGTTCTCCTTCAGGGGCTTAAGAAAATGTATTTCATGATTTCTATAGATCAGTTTTAACATAACTTTTTACTTAATAGCTTAAGCAAGTTCTAAATTGTAACTTTGTCAACTTAAGTTGGGAGTCTTGCAGCTCTGGTAGGTAACTTGAGAACCTTCACAGGTTACCTAACTTCAGTCTATAGTATTGAAATCAATGTTATCACCCAGATCTTTTTAACTATTCACTTTTCAATCATGAGGCTGGTAGCTGATTTGAAGCCAGTGGGTCAGTTTGAAGAACATAATCTTGTGGCAGGTTTGTGTGGACGGCTGAAGGTCTAGGGATTCATTTATTTTCTTTTGCTTTCTGTTTTGTAGTCTTATCACATTATAACACTTAAATTATCCAGAGCTACATGTGTCAGGCTTTGTAGAGGGAAGCAATGAATGAACAAGCAATAAATTCAAGGGATAGTGTTGAACATTTTTCTTACAGACTAAAAGCCTGAAGGTTTGGTTTATTGGTGCTCTTAATTAACTGTATCATGTTTCTGTTTTGCTCTAAGGGGACTTTTCAAGGGTCTGTCCAATAATCCCTCAGGTTCAAACATTACAAATAGACGGAGTCTTGCATTATACTTGCCTGTGCTTTGCACCACAGAAATCTATGCCCTTATACTTACATTCTGATGTGATGCATGGATTGGGAACATCTCAACACTCACTGACAAAAATCTAGAGCATCTGGATGGACTGGTCTGAGTTGAACAGAACTTGGTACCCATGCAGGCCTGAGATGGATGAGGTAATAATCAAATATTGAGAGAGATGGAGCCTAATCCTATCTGTTGTCGGAAGCCTCCACACCTAGAACAGACGGCAAAAGGTAATAGTTGTGGTGTTACTAAGGGAGCAATCGATTTTGATTGTCTAACAGTCTTGAAAACTGGAAGCGAAGCTCACCAGACAGAAGACGTTTTGCACATTGCATTACACAGCATGACCAGCATTTAATCGACCCTGCATTATGGGTTGTGCATCTCTCCAGCATGCAGGTATACAGATGTCACAGTGGCCTGTTGCTGGAGTCAATGGGTATGTGAGGGCAACCAGACATTGTGAAAGTTCTGGTTAACCAAGAGATACAACCCCCTGGAAGGATCATTGTATTGTCTCCCAACATTACAAAAAGTCATAGTATTTGCCCCTACCGCCCAGACACAAGTGTTAAACTCTCCAGACTTTCTAATGTGCAATGTCATCATCATGTGTTGTCTTCAGCGACTGGCATGAGCCAGACCTTGGTTTCTCCACTTTTGAGGAGTGTATCTTAGTCTCCAAATCCCTCCATTGTCCACTGACTATCATCTATCATGAGAAAAAAGGGTCAATCTTGACAATTTGGTTTGGAGACACACTGGTGTTACTTTTGGGAAGCCACCGGGTAGTACTTTTGGGAAGTATCCTGCAGTAGTATTTGGAAACGCTCATTTCTTAATTCATCTAAGACAGCATCCTGGCAAAATCTTCTGCAACATGCCCATACCTGTCATGTCTGAGGCGTTCCCAACGCCAGAAGGGGTACAAAACCTTAACTCAGATCCAATGCCAGATGGCCAGATCTTTTGCTACTCTTCTGACAGGAAATGACAAGATAATTGTATGACTTGTGCTGCACCAAATGTATGAGCTGTATCAAGTCCAAAAGGGATGCCAAATCCTATGAGCATAAGATCATCGGTGTACCCGTACTGCAAACTCTCTTCCATTGCGTCTAACATTGTAGTTCTTGTAGTACAGCCACATGATCTACGACAGGTTGACATTTCCTTGCATTTCCGCAACTTCACCTGGGGGCTCAAGCTTTTTTGTCAATGAGCATATAATTAAAAATCATGTTCCTTTTAGACAGATAAAGTAATGGAAAGTTCAACTTTGTTATAATTAAACCTCACTGATTGTAGAGCTTTTCGTCTACTTCGACATGACATTGGAAAAGCCTTAACATTATTCCATGGACAAACAGCACTGTAGGTTCTCTTAAATACTGAGTACAGCAGACTTTACAAAGACTTCATCAAAACTATATAAAATTGTTAAGAGAATGTGAGATTTGACTCCTCTGTTGCAGCTTGCAGAATACCTAAACATAAAGCATAGCAATAAGAACACTCTTACAAAGAACAATGGCTCCAAAATGCTGGCGCTACCAAGAAACTGGACGCTGACAAGCTTTGCTGCTGTTCTGAAAAGTTTTTCATTTAAAACAGCTGCAGAATTATTAACAACTACTCTTTAGTACTTATAGCGTAACTATTGTTAAAATTTCAGTTCACCTTTAAAATACAAAAAAACAATATGAAATTTAATGTGTTTTTTTTAACAGCACTACAGTAATAATTTACCTTTATAGTTTCTTTGCTTGCTTGAAAACTGATATCTAACTATAAGCATCAGATGTACAGTGCCTTCCTTGAGTATTCAAATACTTTAAACGTTTCTACAGTTAGTCATGTTACAACCACAGCCTTAAGTGTGTTTTAAAGTGTTTTGACTGACAGATCAACGCAAGGTAGTGCATTTTTGGGAAGTGAAAGAAAAAGAATGCACGATTTTCAAAATGTTTACCTTCTAAAACTCTGAAAAAGTAGGAGGCAATATATAAGCCTCTAGCTGTCCAAAGCTCGTAGAGACGTACCTTAAGAGATTAGCAGATAGAAGGTTCTACAGATGAATGTCTGGGATGGGATCAATACAAGTGCAGGTTACACTTATCTGGGGGACAACATCCACCAAACATCTTATCTGGGTGACAACCTCCCCCAAACATCTTGTCCTTATAGGGCACAGTGGTCCCTATCTCAAGCTGTCATTGGGAAAGAGATGGGGTACTCTCCTGGAGAGATCCCCAGTCGATCTCAGCGCAACCAGGGGCCTTAGTCCACAGAGCTGGTTCCAGAGCCTGACTTTGCACTGGTTCTTTGGTTATACATCAAGAAAGCACCAGTTTATTGGGCCCAAACACCTTGCCGACTCCTTGCAGGGCCAGAACTGGTGCTTGCTAAGAACAGCTTTCTCCCCCGTCCAAATGGAGACACAACCAAGGGGCTGTTTACACGACAACGTTTTCAGCCGATTCGGCCTCTCGTTTACACGACAACGGGAAAACGGGGGGCGAAAACGCAGCATTTGGGAAACGGCTTCCAGAGTGGAGAGTTTTGAAAACGCTGAGGGATTCGTTGTCGTGTAAACGCAAGCCGGAGACTTTAGAAAACAATGAGGTCACTGCCAGCCACCTACGGACATGTTGCACTTGCGCACTCCGCCTTTCTACAGAAAAACAACAACAATGGCGGATCCAGGTATGCGGTTACTGCTGATGCAGCTTCTGAAGTTATTTGGTTGCATGCAGTACGTGCGTCAAATAATCAATATGCCTTTATTTGAGCGGAGAACTACAAGAAGACCGCCATTGTTGGGTATCATGAAATGTTTCTTTTCCGGGTTGTGAGGGGGAAACCTTGGAAAACTGCATACACGGGGCACACTGCCATCTAAAGGCCGGGCATATGTACTACATCGTTTTCCATCGCGCGCCCTGTCGTGTAAACGCAGTGTGTTTTCACCCGCGTATTCAAAGGAAATGCTAACGTTGTCATGTAAACAGCCCCCAAGGTGTAGGGGCAGGATTACAAAAAATTAGCATAGCCATGCAAAACACACAACTGTCATTTTCATTTGTAACAATGGAAGCTAAAAATAAGCACAGTTGGTCCGACGAAAAGGTCCAATGTTTTTCTTTCTTTGTGGTCTTTGTGAACTCCTCCATTGTTAAAATCTCTCTGTTCCCGCACTTCAACTTTTTCTTTCCCCAGGTGAGAGCACTGACTAGCCCCCACATCAGTGGAAAAGCCACCAATACTTTGAACGAACCGGATAAGAACCGACCAATCACTGGCTCTGGCACAAACACCGAACTAGCAACGGTTCTTTCTTGGTGGAAAACCCGTAACAGAAACACACAGGACAGGGAACCATGGATGCACACACTCACAGCTAAGGGTATTTTAGAGACACTGATTAACTTAACAGTTATGTTTCTGGACTGTGTGAGTAAGTAGGAGCACCCAGAGAGAACCCACCCTTGCATGGAGAGAACATGCAAACTCAATGTAGAAAAACCCGGAGCTTTCTTCCTGTAAGGAGACAGTGCTACCAACCACACCACTATGCAGCCCTAAAAAACAACAGTGCATCCTTTTTTATATCCACTTCCCAATAATGCACTACTCTGTGTTGTCCCATCACATAAAATTGTTATAAACATTGACATTTGTGGATGTGATGAGACAAATTGTGAGACAACTCAAGGGCTATGAATCCTTGTGAAAACCTATAGATATAAGTTCCCCAATGCAAGATAAAGGTCTTCAGTCCAACCCTGATCCATCAGAGAGCTCCACTGCATCATAATGAAGGAATGTGGATGTAGTTATTCTTTAATTTAGCATAAACCCAGTGAGTGTAGTTCAGCTCTGTCCCATTCACAGGTGGCCATCCCTGTGCATCAACCTCATGTTTAGTCCAGTAAACGTTGTTCCTTATGGTTTAAAAGAGCTTTTCAGTTTCAGCTTCACAGATCATCGAGTTCTGATACTACAGCTTGGAAGGAGGTGAACGGCACCACAGTGGGCCACATTGGCATTTTTCCCATCCATCAGTATCTAGAGCAAGGTGTAAAAACACAACCAGCAGCTTTAACACCAGTCACAATCTGTTAAAGTAAACTGTTTAAAGTTATTTCTAATTTATGAAGAGAACAACAGTCCAGGAAACGTGGAATGTTGTGAGAGCTACAAAATCTGTAAACAAAAATACATCGAGTAGGAAAATCACACATCCGACAGCCCTAATTTTAAGCCACGATGTTTGTTGGTCTGTTCATGATGGTTTAGTGTTTCCTATTAAGCGGTTCACTGGTTTGTAGTTCTTCCAGGTACCTGTAATAATCACTTAATCAACCTAATATTGTAATTATTGCTTCTCTACGCTATGAAGCTCATGTGCCTCACTAAATAGTTTGTAAAAAAAAAAAAAAGGGAGAAGAAAAAATAACACTTTTTCAGGTGAACAGTCGTGCGAGTTGTAACAGCACACTCACACAGCCATTCATTCAGGGCTGAACATTAAAGATCCACACAGCGAGGACGAGTTTATGCTTCTGCAGGAGACCTGTGATGGCTTTAACCACCGCACTACTGTGTCACACACACCAGGACACGAACAATACAGGTAACACACAGGAAAAGGGCACAGTCCCTTGAGTTACAACCCAGAGGCCCCGTTTAAGCTCAATCCCACCGATCCGAACGTTCCATGTCACACTGCTGTGTGCTTCGAGTTTGCGTTTTCTTTCCTGGGCAACGAGGAAGTCTTCTCGCTGAACTGACTGAAGCTGGCAGCCCTGCATCTCGATCTCGGTCCGCCTCCGTCTCCAGCCGTGGGGCCCGAGGGAAGAGTACTGTATCTGCCAAGAACGGGGAACGCCTGGCCTGCGGTGGAGGATGGGTTATTGGGGTGGAGGGTGGCGTCCTTGACGAAGAGGCTCTGGATGAGCTGGAGTTTCTCCTTCTCCTCCTGCAGAAACAGATCGACCAGGAGCTTCTTTTCCCGTTTGAACTGCTCCACAATGGTTTTGGGAACGTCTGGGATCACCCAGGCAACCATGAGGCTGAGAAACATCACCAGGTTCTGCAGGGAGAGGGGAGAATAGATTGATATGATTAGATAATTCCATACACTGTGTGAAAAGACATATAACCTTTTTTCCCTCACTGTCACATTAATAGAATAAACTTTTTCTCATTTTTGGCCAGGTTACCTTTCAACAATTTGGGAATGTCCAGATGATGATGTCATGGCTTCTGATTGATTAATTCACAATATATTTTAATTTTGGATGTATTTTAAAACAGATTAGTGTTTAAGCATCATCACCATCATTACATTTAGAGAAAATATAGGTCAGATTGCAGTCGTGACAACACCATCCCAACTGTTAAGAACGGCCGTGGCAGCATCATGTTGTGTGGGTGTTTTGCAGCAAGAGGGACTGGTGCACTTCACAAATAAAATACATCAAGAGGAAAGAACATTGAATGGAATTATTGAAGCAACCTCTCAAGGCACCGGCTGTGAAGATAAAGCTTGGGTGACAAATGGGTATTCCAAATGGACAATGACCCTAAGCATACCACCAAAATATTTACAAAGTGGTTTAAGGAAAACAAAGTTCACATTTTGGAGCAGTCATAACAAAGCCCTAATCTTAATATTTGGAGTACAGTTATCATATTTTATCTCAGTGAATTAGCAAAGCGGCCCACTGTTAACCTCAGTAAATACAAGGAAGGCTAACCGTTTTCCAGTAAAGTCACTCTGTTTAATCCGTGTACATTTTATCTCATGGAACTTTCTGGATTTGGAAACATTGGCAGCCTTTTTGGAAAACTCCTTCTATAGTTGATATGCACGGAGACAGCTGTTTACAGTAGGTAATGCTAACTGTGCTCATCATGCTAACTGCTAATAAAAGACGCTAAAGACAGATTAAAATATCACTCCGTAATCATATTCAAACCCTGGTTTTTAGTGATTTGGCTCACTAAAAGATGGACAGCTAGAAAAAAATGCTAAGTGTTAAAGGTAAACTGAAACTGGAAAGTCCCCTAACGGTTCAGGGAAAAGGGTGAGTAGCCTTGGTGTAACATTTGGTCAGCACATGTTTGTGTAGCAAACAACAAAAGCTTTTTACTGATTCTCTGAAGTCTTACTGTACATAAGAGCATGTTTTGACCTAAACTATTGGGAATGGCTATGCGTACTCTCTGAATTAATGCAAATGTAAAACAGTTTAACTGAATGGGAGGTGTTAGTTTAAACTACCTGCAAGCTGTCAAGAAAAACAACAAAGCCATACCTGAAACAAAATGACAAAGGCCAATCTTGCAGACAGGACAGACCAGTACTGCTTGGAGAACTGGTAGGCATCTGAAGACCAGGGGGGTTCCCTGTAGTCCTTGTACCTGAAAGAAGAAACACAGGCATGAAGTATGGAGACTAAAATAGTCTCACTGGTAGCTTTGTTTTTGTTTTTTTAAACCCCAGGGAAAAATTACTCAATTAAATTAGTACAAGGAGGAAACCCAAACTGGCCACCATCCTGGAAGACATCTTGCTATTCTTTAGCTGGCCTGGACAGATGCTAATTAAAACAGTATTCCCTGCTTCTCAGCTTCTTAAAAGGTGCAGCCACCTTTTATTTGCATTATTTTCTGTCATTTGCTTTGTTGTAAATCATCTTTATAGTGGAGGCAAAATACACATGTTGAGGAAAGAGTCAACATGCTCAGACTGAAAGAGAAAAGAAAACGTGAGAATGATGGGAAGACCTACAGGGTGATAGGGGGAAAGATTTAGATGTGAGATTAAACCAATTCAATTAAAAACGCTCCTTATTCACTTTAAGAAGATACAAATCGGCAGAACTTTAAACTTGATATCTCACAATTTTCAATGGAATGTTTCAGTTTAAGCTGTTTTTATATGTTATTTGTTCATCAGCCTCTGATAAGTCTCAAATCCAGGGGAAAAATGTAAAGTATTTACATTTCATGCTGGTGAATTGTAACCAGGTTGTAAAAAGAGCTTCAAAATACAAAAAGAGTGCAGGCAAATTACTGCAAACTGCATTTAAACTCAAACAGGCTTTTCATCAGCTGATCAAAATTTTAAAGCTTAAAAAGGCTCAATTTGCACATAATTCTGGCTTTTATGTAATTCCTGTGAGCCTCTGATGCCAAAGCCAACAAATCTCTTCTTTCAGGTGAATGTGTCACTCCATATCTGCCGAGGTTGGACACAGCAATTCAGTTTAAAAGTACTCCATCAATGACAAAGGAAAATTTTATGTAAATTGAACAAGGTTTATTCAGAGTCTCCTGTAGAGGTCTGTGTTAAAACAAACTGATGAAGCCTCTGACTGAAGTCATTAAGTGGTAGCTGCAGTTCAACCTGTCAAACAGAGGACTTCTCCCAGCAGAACAAGGTTCCTCTTTTGGACCATCATGCATGTTCTCCGGCTTTAAATCCCCGTTGAAAACATATTAGGGATAGATGGTAAGAAATGGTTACAAAAATGGACGTCAGTTACACACCGTGGAAGACCCTCGTAAAGCAGTCTTCACCAAATGGAGCAACATTGCCGACAGTCTAGCGGAAACACTCATACATGTCTAGGTGGATATTTGAAGTTATAAACTGTACTTGAAGTAAAAGGTACTGATTTAAGGGGTTTGAATGCATGCCCCACTTTTCAGATTTTTATTTGTAAAAAGAAATGGAAAATGATTTTGTGTTGGTCTACCACCGTCTTCCTTTTTAAGGTTGAGTCACCATACAATAAGTTGAATGCAGTCAGTCAATCACCGAAGAGAAAAATAAAGGGACAGTCACGGAATGGGGCATGTGGCATCCCACCTTAGTCCTCCTCTACCAGTACCCTAGAAGCACTAGCACCCAATCAGACCCTCAGCATGATGCTGCAACCACTATGCTTGATAACTAGTGCAGTGTTCTTGTGTTTGAAAGCATCACTTTGAAACCTGCTTACTTTAACTGCTTGAACTAATGACCTTGGAATTAACAGTCTTTGAAAAAGACACCAAAACTTGATTTATTTCCATCGTGTTGCCGTTTATGTTTAGGAGAAGGAGGCGAGGGGTTTGGCCATGTGGTATTTGTTCAGTCATGTGATAGTGATGCAGCACAGGATTATGGGATGATTAACTGAAGGAGAGAAGCAATGTAGGGTGAGGTCACTTTTACATGGTGTCGAAAGCATAGGGAAATACTAATATAAAATATGCGTTATTGATAAATACTATAACACTATTAGTATTATTATTAATATTATTAATATTAGTATTAATATCGGGTATTGCTATTGGCCTAAACTTTCAGATCAATGTGTCCCTACTTGAAAAGAGTAACTACAAGCCCCAGGTACTTATTATACTGAAACAGAAGGTAATAAGCCTTGGACGTGTTACCTTAAAAGTCACCTAGTAAAATATTTAGGCAAATGTGTGTATGTAGATGAGCCTGTATAATTTTGACCCTTTTTGGTTTCCGAAAATCTCCAGTAAACTCAAATTTGTGCACCCAATTCTTGTGTTTTTTTATCTACACACTGTTATGTTGATTACACCTTAGATCCAGCAGAAAATCGGTTCAAATAAATCATTAAAAAAATGAATAATCATATTCAAACCACTACTAAGTCAATGTGTATAACGGAGCTGAAAATGTGCACATATAAATCTTTTCTTTGTGAAGTTAAGGAGGTAAAAAATCCAATGGTTTATGTGCAAGGAATGATAGCTGGACAGGAGTACAAAGACATGTTAAGCAATAGGTATCAAAATGTCTAGACTGTGTTTTAACAAATATTTCAAATTGTCTTTCCCATGTGGGATGTAATGTAAAACATGCATTTTTCCTTTCAAGGCGGTCCCTGGCACAGCTCAGCTCATTGTTAATCTTAAGAGGATCTTTGGGCAATGAAACCTCTCAGAGAAATAAATACACAGCAGTGACAGTGATTATGAAACAAAGCCCGGCATTGTAAACCCATTGCTATCTATCGAACAACCATCCAGCTGGCGTTGAGATAAATTACTGCATTTGGGATATGAAGAGAGGAAACAAAGAAGACCGTTAAAAACCAAAAGAATCCATCACAGAGAACATATCTGAACTGTCTTACACTTAAAAAGTCACTTAAAACAATGACATGAAAAGCTTGAAAACGCTTTAGTTACTAAATTGTTTGATTTTTGAAACATAAACAAACAGATACAGTGTTATAGTGAATACTTGATGCCAGGTCACAAAGAGTTAAATCATATTTCTTTGGAGTCCTACAGTGCTATGAAAATAGCTTATTCTGTTATGCATTGTTTTGAGACACCCTTTCTATATACATATAAAAAAATATACATCCTTGGAAAGCTAAGACTCTGGGGATTCCAATGAGGTATGCCAATTGAGGATATAATCATAACTGTAGTCACAGAGAACACTTTTGTTTAAGCACTTGGAAATGCAGAATAATGTCCAACTCACTGTTTGGAGCCTCATACCATTGACAGAACAGAGCCATCTCGAACATCTTTTTATATCCACAAGGGGCCAATTAATGTACTCCAATAAAATAGTTAGTCTAAGACAAGTCTTGCGTCCATAATCCAACATAATCTGGTGTGTCTATGTCTCATAATTTTTTTTTTATCGTAACTTAAAGTTTTCTTCCGTTACCATGCAAATTTTTTAAAAAGTGTTTTGGGTAAAAATTGCTAAAAAGATTAAAGGGGTTAATATTTTGTTGTTATCAATAACTAATATCAGCTCAAGTGGTAGCTGCTGTTCGAATTATTATAGGCATTTTACTGCTTTGACGATTTCTACACTTTTCTACACCTTACCATCCCTTCCAAGTAGGGGCTTTAATATTAGCTTTTTTACCGATATCCAATATACCGATTCAGTCAACATCTTTATTTCTGATATGGATATAATCCGATACAGCTGATAGCTGCCAACCACAACGTTCAAGGTTGCCTCAGAAATGCAGAAGCCACAGGATATATTGCAAGTTTTTCCATCCATCCATCCATCCATCCATCCATCCATCCATCCATCAATTGATGTATATATGCACAGAATAAAAGAAAGGTATAAAAAAAGATGTTTAGGACAACAATTAAGTTCATGATGGGATTATAAATTATAGTAATAGGTTAATAAGTAGTAAAAGTAAATTCATGTTAAAAACGGTCAACTGTTTCGAGTTTTAAAAATGGATCGGGCTGAGACTCTTCTATTACAAACAATCTTTGTTATATCGTAGGTGCAGAAGCATGTCCGAGAGAGCCCTCTCACCCCATTCACCTATCTTTGCTGCATTCTTCTCCGTTAATGTTGTGTGCAAGTGTTTAGGCAGAAAAAAGAGAGAATAAACGACTCCTGAAGGCTGAATGTGCTTAATACGGCTGTGCCTTAGAGAACATTCGTCTTTGAAAGTATTTATGAGTTTAGGAACAGTTTGGACATGTGTTAAGACTTATTTAGTTGATAAAATGTAAGGCAATATACACCTTAAGCTAGAATAATTCATTGTGAGGCTAAGATGTGTGTATTAATGATTTTCTGTATGTTTCAGTTACGAAGAGATAAAACATACTGATAATTTACGATATTACATTTTAATGCCAATATCGGCCAACATTAAAAGTAGGCCGATAATATCGGACATGCCTACTTTTAAGCATTAACCCCTATGTCAAACAATTTGGCTTACATCATGGCTTGTGTTCCTTTTTTTTATTCCATCCAACAATCATGTATCTCCTTTCTCAAATTGAATGCGGGATCAAAGAACATATTCTCTGCAGAAAATGTTGTAAAGATCAAAAATAAAGCTCCATCAGGGATAGATAAAGTCACGCACAAAACAAACAAATAAAAAAATAATTTTTTTCATATATTTGGCTCTGATGACAGGGGTACAAGAGAGGAAGACAGGAAGCGGCAGTCAAACACTGACCTCAGCGGTTAACTATGTCACACTAACGCGAACACTCGGATCACGCTCGCTCCGGCGCAGCGTAATGAGCTGCTCACATGTACACACCCTGCCACGCAAAAATTCCTCTGGAGATAAAAACCCACTGAATGAGCCGTCTCTTGCTGAGGTCTACATGGAGAGTACGGCACTAACAGAAGGGAGGATGAACACTAAGCGTGTGTGTGTGTGTGTGTCACAGCAGGGTCTTATGATGGCTGATTCCTTCTCCTTATACAGTCATAAATGAGGAATGTTCTTTGAGAGACGGAGCTCCTCTCCCTCTCTTTTTTTCCTTTCATCTATTCATCTTTCACTGGACAATATTTTACAGTGTTTTAACCGAAGGTCAACCTCCAATTGGATCTAAACTTCACTTCCTCCCATTCTCCTAGCATTTCAAGCTCATTTGTCTCCACTGAATTACATATGAAATTTCAATATTTTTTCACAAAGCGAATAATAGACCTCTAGCCTCTTTCTGCTTGTGTGTGTGCGTGTTTTCCTAAAGCTCCATTTTTGGCGATAACAGAGGTGTTCCACAGCAACTGAGGCATCTAACTCAATATCCTTTCATAAGACTTCTCAATGAGATTATGGGTTTTTGTGGCTAATTCTTTTATGCATATTTGTCTCCACGGTGGACAGCTTTCTGAAAGGAGTTTCCGTGTATGTGCGTGTGAATGCGTGTGTATGTTGATGGTGTATTTGCATCAAATGGAGTGTAATGTCATTTCAGACACATACATCACCTAAACTGATGTTGAGAGTTTGGACACCCTTCAACAGCCTATATGGTTTTCCTATATGGAAATATGAATATTAAATATCAATTTCAGCAATACTGAGAAAGTTGAGGATTATAAAGAAAAGATCATTAGTATTTTGAACCAATTCAACCCCAGTAACTCTAGGTAGGAAAAAAGCAGGAAAGCTTATAGTTTTTCTAACCAAAATAATATTTTTCGCACATTACTTCAATTGTGTGTCATCTTATGCGTCTTAGTATTTTACTTTGAAAGGCCTGAAATACAGCACATAGTGAAGATCTACAGAGATTGTATTGGAGCTCATCGCTTCACTAAGTATTCAGTTTGTTTCCATTACAATGAAAAATATTATGAAAAAATTTGCGACCACTTTTTATCATTTTATCGTTTTCACTTAGTATATTAGTTGACGTACAAATCACAGAGATGCTTCGTAGAATGTAAAGTAGTATAAAAAGTAGTCTTTATTAAAACAAGTAAAAGAGACTGTTATACAACAACAAAGATTATTTAGTCAGAGGCTTCAATAGATATGCTGTGATACAGATTGCTACAGAACACCCTTCCTGCGCTCAGCCATCAGGTTCTGCAGCAACTCTTTGAAGTACATTGAATAAAAAGTAACAACAGTACAGACACGCAACAGTAACAACAACATTTAATTGGGCTCAGGGATTAATAAAGTATTTTTGAAATTGAACTAAATTAAAATGTGATTATGTTTTTTTTTTGTGATTTATGCATGAGGGGGTTAATAAGTGAATATCATTTGTGAGTGTGTTCAGGAGTTACTGCTGCCAGCATCGTGCCTCCTGGGATCTGAGAATATATTTACAGACAAACAAGGGTCAACGCATTCCCATCCTAGAAAACAGAAACACACACATACACACCTACGCCCGCACACACACACACACACACACACACACACACACACACACACACACACACACACACACACACACACACACACACACACACACACACACACATTATCAGAAAACATGGTTTCTGTCAGGGCTGATTCCGTCTCCTGGATGTATGAACATGTATTTTTCATTTAGGATGACAGATTTTCCATCTCCATCCACTCTCATTACTTATTTAGAGATCTTCCAAGCACAGAAAAGTGGCATATAGACAGGAGAATAATATCAAAGAGAATTCTAAATCAACAGGTAATGCAACCATAATGCTTGATGGCCACAGTTTTTATACTTTTGGATGTAATGGATCTATAGGCATAGTTAAGTAGGTGGAAGAAAAGAAAGATTATAAGCCTGAGCGACTCAGCTATGCTGGGAATAGTCAACCTCAAATGATCCTTTGGATTTTTTAAAGTGGGGTTCTGCGGTGTACTTATTGGTAGTCAGTATCTTATCTGCTTAACGCAGAAGCTTTATCAAACAGCTTGCAGAAAAAGAGAGAAATTTGCAGACCATGAGAAGGCTAGTGAAGACGCGGCAGTTTAAAACCATATAAAACAACTCAGACTTCAACATTTAAAAAAAAAAAACATTGACAAACAAAACAAGGGGTCTTGTGCAAAATCTTTGAGGTTTACAATCTGCTAACATATAGTTGATCTGTTTGTGAAACTTTTCAGTTTGTCTAACACCATTAGGCTTCCAACCGGAACATCAATTTCTTCCCTTTTCTGCAAACCGGCTTTGGTAAAACTTGTCTTCAACAGGCGGAGTTTAATATCTGATTGAATATTTAAATAATTTGTTATCAGACAGACAAAAACATAAAACTAGGTGCAAATTCCGGTATTTTAAAGTTACAAAATTACAAAGTTAAATTACAAAATAACAAATAACAAAGAATCAATTTTTTATGTAAAACTAATACTCAGAGTGGGTAATGTATATAAAGTATATGTTAGAACAGTGCAAAGTACTTCCAGTGAGAATATATATTGTTTACTGTATCTTGATCTCCCTATGGCTCAGCAAATAGAAACTAACATTATGACCACAAAGCTTGTGTACAAACATAACATAAACTGTAGGTTTGTGTGTGGTACATTTCTGGTTAAAACATGTTTGTTCTTCATTCAGCAAAGTCACTTGCAGTGGGTAGAGGATCCAGAAATTTTACTTAAGCAAGACTGGGGATACTTCATATTGATATAACTCAAGTAAAATTAAAAAGTACGATGCAGTAAAACTCCTCATAAAAGAACATTTTCCTCCCCAAAAAAGTTACTGAAGTGAATGTATTTATTGCTATTCACCTCTGACAACAGGTCATGTGTCCAGTACCAATAACAACATCTCACATCAAAATTCTAATCTCCACCTGTAATATTTTGTTCACACCTATATGTATTTTGCCAAACAGAGAACATTAAACCTTGTTTTTTTTTAAAAGCTGTAAAAACTTTCTGTTAGTTTTTCATTCATAAATGTAAATTTCTCAAATGCAAACCTCTGTTTTATACTTTCCTGAAAGAACTGAAACTCTTCTTCTTCACTTTCTTTAAAGGAGAAAAGCACTGCAATTGCTTGAAAGGATATAATGAACTGATTGTGAACTTTTTACCCTTAGCCCTTTTTAAAATGTATTTTTCATTTCATTTATTTATTTATATTTTTAGTTTTTCTTTTTTTCTCTGCTTGAATGCTACACCAATGTACTTTTGCTATTTTCCTGGCTGTCTTGCATCACCAAAGTCATGTTTTCTTTGACAAATGCCATTTTCTTGTATTGTTAAACTGTGAAAAATAGAACTCTACTGATTCTGTGGGCGTTACCGATTTAAATAGAGCAATTACACAGGGTCAGTGCTGACCTTAGGCTCCTCCTCCAAACAGTCAAGTGTTTTACTCGCTCGCGCAGAATTTCCTTTCGAGGGCGCAGCCTCTCCTAAGATTTACCCTCACGCGTGTATGAAAGCTTCGTGTAGAGCGCTTGAGGTGAAATCCACATGCGCGGGTTGTTGGATACTCGTGAGATGAATTCTACACGCGCGTGTTGTTGAATATGCGCGTATGAGCAATTACGTGCGTGCCTTGATGAATACGCGCAGGTGAGGGTTGAAAATCTCACTTGGGATTTTTGACTGAAATATAATTCCATACTGTTTTGACCGATCTAAGTTTTGAGAGCTAAAAGTTTCTCAATTGGCCTGAGAAAAATGGACTGCGACATGAAAATTCACCCAGGCTCATACCCTAGGCCTCCATGCTCAGTAAGGCGGCCCAACGACCCATTGTGGCTTAGCTCTGTTCTCTACCCATAACCAGGCAACACTGTTCTTAGTGTTGTCTGATTATGAGTCCAGTGATTGTATAACTCTGTTGTTATATGCTACTTGGAGAAGGTGGGAAGGAAGGAGGAGTTTCTGGGTTTTTAAGATAACCCATTCTGATTGGGTACATTACAACCCATAAATATGTTGTTTTATCTTGCAGTCCTAATCCTGCTTACCAAAAGTATCCCACTTAAACTCCTAGTAAGATTGTTTCTACTGATTATTTTTTTCATTTTAACAGATAAGATCGCAGCGGAGAGCACAAGCTGTCCTGAGAGAAACTTTGAAGGGAGGCGGCTGCTAAATGGTTTGATTTGTCTCTCTCTCTCGTTCTTTTCCTTTCTCTTCATGAATGAGAAGTAGCCTAAAGTTATTTACAGTCCATCTAACTTGTGGCCTTCGGGTGATCTTCAACACTGCACTGTTTCATTTCTCCTCTCAGCAGTGATTTGTAATACATAAATGTAATCCTAAGTGAACCCGATGTTAAAATTGCACAACAAGTTGCAGATTAATTCCAAAAGCCATCCTTTTGAACCTTCTGACAAGTCTTTTTGTGGACAATGAAACATACAGACATCTATTTTCTGCCAGTGTGATTTTAAAAGGCAAACATGGGTACGTACGGACCCTTAACTTGTGACTCCTTGAGTTTTTTGGAAACTAAACAAGTTATATGATACATGTCAAATTGTCACATATACCGAAATATTATTTAGTAAGTAGAGCTAAATCTAAAATCTGGGGCATAATGCTGACTGGATTGTCTCCATTAGTTTTGAAGTAATCATTTTTCAGAGCAGAGCTTATCTCTGTAGCTCATGAAATGAAGAGTAAATATTTTCCTCTGATGCACCACGAACAGATGTCCAATAATAAACCTCCCAATAATCCATCACATAGCTGCTTGGCCCTCACTTGACTTCAAGGAGATAAGAGTATAAACACAGCCAGCCTGATGTCAGTCAGAGGAATTTGCTCTGTGGACACTGAGAAGGCAGACCATCTTTTGTTCTGTTCAGAATAAAAATATAGTCTGTGATTGTTTGAAGTATTTCCTACTAATAACTTGCATTGTAATAAAACCTTATGGTGCAAGATCCTGTGATATTAACGCACCGCTACATTTTTGTCCAAAAGGCCCCCGCCACATTATAAATAATTGGTGCGACAGTATTTTGTAAACTTAACAAAAGAAAAGGTAGAGACAAAAACAAACGCCCCACTTCACATTTCTGACCAGTGACAGAAGATTTGTCAGACAAGACAAGAGGAAAAATAAGGTTCGGTTCAGAGTAGGTGCCAATAACGAGCTGCAAGAATGATGTCCTTTTGCTTTAGCAGCTCCAGGAAAGAGAGCAAGTTTTTATGTTTAGGATTAGTCTGTGCAGACAATATTTGAATAATGTAAAAGCATTGCATGAATACTGCGATCGGCTAACTATCGCAATACTACACTATAGAATGGATGTGTACTGTGTGAGCACATCAACAAACCAATCAAGATCATTAAAACCTCAGCATTAACCCTTCACAGCTGTGTCCTTTAAAACATTTCGTGCACCCGGGTTTATTAATTTACAGTAGGTCATAGCGAATAACTATAAAGGCACAAGCAACCCAAGGTTTTCTATACTTCATATTTAGAAAAATAAGCAAACACAAAATAAAAAGAAATACATAAGACACTGATTACAGCATCTTTTAAAGATAGTTTAAAATAATCTGAAATCAGTAATTATTAATTTAGAAACTTCACCGTCTCTGAAATCTCTATGGTGTTTGCAAAAAAACAACAACATATAAACCAACAAAACAAAAAAAGAGGCTACTATAAAAACAGTAAACATTTTGTCTTAAACCCAAGTCAGGTTGGCATATTGTCAAGCTGCTAAAAACGTCATAACCACCTAATAGTAATAAATAAATTCTCTTATGAGGGAAAAGTTTCCAGCTCTGGATCAATTCGCTCCTTTGCCATTTCATTCCGTCCTGCTTTAATGTAATAAAAAAACCATTTTTTACCCTGTATACTTACAGTAAACCTTGGTGAATCAGATTATCTTTCACTGCAGTTTTGGTTGTAATTTCATGAGTTATGATAAGTGGCGGAAAATGATGCTCAAATCTCATGAATACTCTAATTAGGCTAAACATTATGTTCTGACATTTTGAATCGCATCCTGTTCCTAATCATTTTGGTTCTATTCCCCATTTGGGGTATGAGCCAATGACCCCCTTAATCAAAGCAAAAATTAGTTTGAGTAAACTCATGATGGTTGTCAAAATGCGTCAATTGAGGGATTGTTGGTTTGAAACATCCTTGGGAAGGTGACACCATTTTGTACCAGAAAAAGTTGGGCAGGAAATTACAGTACCAAGCCTGCAAAGGTCCCTTAAAAACCAGAACCAATTTTTTCCCAGTTTTCGTCCTTTTTCTTTTTTGTATTCAATGTCAGTATTCCTCACAAATCAAGTACCAGCATGTACTCCTATGTCTCCTAGGTTTTCCAAGCACTTAGGCCTAGATTGCTAGCTGCTTGTAACTACAGTTCTCAATGGTTTGGATATGTATTTTTTAAGCCTATCTTCTAATACCAGCAACATTTTCATGTAGTGTTAGAAATTGGAGAAATATTAAAATGTTTACTTTCTTTTAAATATAGATTAATAGTAGAGATGCTATCTCTAGTATGGTATTGCTAAGCTAGCTAACTTGAAGATCTTTTAGTTCAAAATCAGCACAAAACTTGCTAACACATGCAACCATGGGGCAAGTGTGTGTTACAACTCTAAATTAGCTCAAAGTTTTGTTAACTAAATCCGTACACAGTTTGTTAGTAATGTAGAAAGTGACACTAATCTTATTAGGTTGGATGTCACCTACAGATTTATTAACACAAACTAAAACATTTAATGACGAATTCCAAGTACCGAGGTCTCTTAAGCTAAGCACACACAAACAAACAAACACCAAGGTGTCCAAAATCTACACGTGCTCCTTTGTAATCTATTTTAGCTAACTCAAATTAAGTAACTGGCTGTTTGACTTATACCCACGGCTTATGGAGCCCTCTATGTTCAGCTCAGCGCATTCAGATAAAGACTTTAGTTTTTCCAAGAAGCCTCGCTTTTAAGTTAGAATAGGCTGTAGTTTCAAACGATTTGCAGAGAAGCAACACTTATGTTTACCATAATTACTGTACCTCTAATTAGGTTATGTTTTAGCCAGGGTTTGTCTGTTAGTTAGCCACATAACTCAAAAGGTTATAGATGGATTTGGATAGAATTTTCAGGAAATGTCTGCAGTGGGAACAGGAACAAGTGCTTATTTTTTGTGGGTGATTCGGATCACCGTCTGGGCTCTAGGAGTACATTTCTTGTTCAAATTGCAAATGTTTTCGCATCCTTGATCCCTCACCACATTTTGTAATGTTACTGCATACATTTTTTATTTTTTTTATTTGATGTGAAACACAAAGTACTGAAAAGTTGTAGAATAGAAGGAAAATGAAAAGCAGTTCTTGACATTATTTAGAAAAACCCTCACTGTGGAATTTAAATCACGAGACGTTCTGGTTGAGCTTCGCTACTTTTTTTGTAAAGTGCCTTATGAAACATCTGTTGTGTGAATAGGTGTTATGTAAATAAACTGAATTGAATTGAATTGTTTGAAAGACAGTTGACAAGTGGACAACTTTGCCCTGGCAAAGTGAGACCAAAATGTAACTTTAAATGTAAATTTAATGTGTGGCAGAAAACCAACACTGGATATCAGCCGGAACACACCATCCTCATGGTGAAACATGGTGGTGGTGGCAGCATCATGTTATAGGGATCAGTTTCTTCATTGGGAGCAGAAAGGCTGGTCAAAGTTGCAAAAGACTAGGGAGGAGGTTTACCACCAAATTGGAGACTGGCTCCATACAAACATATAGAACTACAAAAGGTTTAAAAAAAAAAAGCATTTTCATGAGTTAGAATGGCCTAGTCAAAGTTTAGACCTCAATCAAGTTGGAAATCTGTGACAAGATTTGAAAATTCATATTTATATATGCTCTCCATTCAGTCTGAAGGAGCTTGACCAACTTTGCAAAGAAGAATGTCCAAAACCTTTGATCTCTAGATATGAAAAACACCCCAAAAAGACTATACCTTGTAGTGAGTAGGTTTTATTAAATACTGACTCAGAGCGTTAACTATAAATGTCACATTTTTCAACTATTTTTTCAGTTGTAAAAATGATCATGTATTATTTTGCTTCCAATTCACACTTATGTTCTACTTTATCTAGGTCTGACATAAAATACCAATAAAATACATAAGGTTTGTACTTTAAAACTTTTTAACACTGAGGATACAGTAAAGACAACATAACTAAAGATGTGCAGACTTGGTTTGCCTACCGATGCAGAAATTATTCTTTAGTCCATCATACAGCTGTTTTTAAATATAATAAAAAATTGAAAGGGTTCTGCCACGCCATCTATCTTTTTAAACCATCCAGAGGGGCTATTTTCCTTCTTTGCTCTCTGTCATGCCAGTATCTTTCCATCCTTCTTAATCTCTTCCTTGTTATAAAAGAAGCCTCGTTTCTTTGCGTTCTTATCTGATCATTTCATCAATGCCATCACCCACCCCCTTCCTTTCTGCTCAGTTTGACACTACCATGGACGCATTCATTCGTCTGTCCTGTGACATGCATTCATCCATACAACCACAATCCCAATATCAAGTTGGGAAGACAAAAGTGATAAAAAAGACATTAACTCCATGGAGTTTTGAACATCAAGACCTGAATGACTGGCTTTTTAAGCCCAGAAACAGCTGCTGTACACAGCAATGCACATAGCGGAAACAAAAAAAAAACCCTTCTTGGGACATTTGCTACCAATTTCACGCCTAATAACCGTTAAAGGCGTAAAGCATCTCGTCATACTTTTGGTGTGACGTATCACAGAACTCCGACACAAAGATCGTATTCTTACATTGCTGCGCTTTGCTGCCTTATGTAACTGCAGGTCGGCTTTAGCTGTCTGAGGGAGCTATCATCTGTGACCTTTTCCTCTACAGTGCTTTAGTTTAACGTTCTAAAAGAGATTCTTGCCATTGGCATCAGCTGAAATGTGTGGAAGACACAATGGTGGCCTGTCTTTGGCAGTTATTGACATCATGTCTTGGAATTAAAAAGAAGTACTGTTGGCATTAAGGTGTTATCAATCTAAAACGTTCACATTTAGAAGGTGCTTCTCACATTTTCAGTCAATGTAAACTTGTTGGTAGCTGAAGAGGAAACCGAATCAGACTTTTTAATTAATTAGCTGATTAGAGTGTGACACTTTGAGCCTAAAATATTGAACCTTTTCAAAATATTCAAATTTTCTGAGATTTTGAATTTGGGGTTTTCAAAAGCTGTAGGGCATAATCATCAAATTATAACAAATAAAGGCTTGAAATATCTCGCTTTGCATGTAATGAGTCTCTCATATATTAGTTTCACCTTTTAAGTTGCATTCTGAAATAAATGAACTTTTGCACACTATTCTAATTTTTCGAGTTTCACTCGTACAACCGTATCAAAGTATCTTCTTAACTACCTACTGCTAGTGTTGTGTTCTTTGAGTCGAAGCTTCAAAGTGTGTGTAGAATAATTCAGGAGGATTTTTTTTCAAGCGTGTGTCAAGGCTTGTGTTGAATACGTATGTAGTGAAGTTCGAGGCCTCGCTAGCCGGCCGTACCACGTGACTGATTCATGAATCAGGTTGCTTGTTTGATCGTGAATTGAAACATAACAGCAAGCAAAGACGTTTCCGTTTCACCCTCACATTTTGTTGTTTTAGGATTATCCGTGTGTGTGTGTTTGGAATCTATTTGAGCTTCTTTTTTGTGATGGAACTAAAGAGGAGATTTTCCTGTGTCTGGTAACATTTTGAGAAGGTCCCCTGATAATATTTCCACATAGTAATAAATCATCAGTAAATATACAGTGAAAAAACCAACACAGTGGATCTTATTTTTTTCTTCTAATTTTGTATGTTTTGAAGTGTGTTGTATTCATATGGACTTTGAGGCAACAAAAATACTTCATCTATGCTGAGGCATTATGGAGCCCTGCATGAAAAACAAAGACTAACCAAGATGGACCAAGCACGGCTAAGTCATGTTAGGATGCAAATATCCCAACTTTTATAAACTTGCTGATGCTCATCTGCGGTCTGTGAAAGGGTATTTTTCAATGGCAGGCAAAATCCGCTCAAAACAGAGGAACTGCCTGAAGCACAGTACAGTGGAAAAGCTTTCATTTTTAAGTACAAATAAATATATTTTGTCCCTCATGACATAAGCACGATTACTCAATAACACAAGCCCATTCACACCAGAATACTCTTGTTAGTTTTCTTATTTTCTTTTCTACCAGACATTGTATCATAAGGACAGATTAAGACAATATTCAGACATTTTTTAGAATGTATATATATTGCCATCACAAACATCCTTAATGTAGTTATTCAGTTTAAAGGTTCACATGCCACATCATTAAAATCATTGTGCCTGTTTTACTTGTATTGTACACTTGATGGCGCAGTAGAGCAAATGAAGCACCATAAAGCATTGGCTCATGAGTCGACCCACTGGATTGAAAGCTTCAGTGAGGCTTCATCTCGCCGTCACTACTTACTGCCTCTAAAAGTCCCAATTACCGTAATTTTCGGACTATTGAGGGCACCTGAAACTAAGCCGCACCAGCTAAATTTGAAAATAAAATACATTTTGTGCATATATAGGCCGCACCTGAATATAAGCGACATGTTTCATGTTTCATGTTCATGTTTCATAATCTTTCCCCACATGTCTGTCTCACTATTGTGCTTCCTGCTATAGGCCCCCGGGGGCCGTTAGCCAGTAAAAATCTATAAGCTAGCCACATCTTTGTATAGGCCGCAGGATCCAAAGCATGTGAAAAAGCGGCTTATAGTCAGAAAATTAGGATAATAGCCTACGGCACCTTCCACTGGTCGTCTTGGGTCAATACATAGAATGGTTGAAACTTTATTTACACTGGGGTTGTAATCTGTCTTGGGAGGGTCCGATACCTGAATGGGCAGGCCAGGCCCCCCCATGCCTGGTATAATATTTAACGCAAAAAGCATTTGAAAACTAACTTTATTAAATGTTTATTCTATGTTATTGCTTAGGTCTATGAATCAAAATCAAATAACAATTAACATAGCTGTGGATAACATATTAGATCCATTTGACCACATCTCAACATCTCCACCAAGCTCTTCTTGACTGTGGATTATGATGACGGTAACATTAATACTCCTGCCCTTTAAATATGGCAGACCATAATACTCACTGCACACAACCGCACATGAATATCTGTACCAAAAATCAAGTGTTTCTCGATTTTTATCATAACAATGGCATGACTGTTCTTTTCACAGCATGACCTGGAGGTTTGTGGTGACACATAATGGACTCCGAGAATACATTTGCTCCTGAGTATTAAAAAATGTTCCCCTCAACGACAAACAACATAATTACATTTTCAATGTCATTTATTGTCTTCTGCTCATGTGAGATTGGATAATCACAATATTATGAATTGTCGTACTTTTTTAAGGTAAAATCCAAGCGAAAGAGTATTGACATGTATGTAAAGGACGTTACTTTCCTGTATCTGCGCAAGTCTTCCAAAATGCCAAACACTACAATGAGCGGCAGCATTGTGAAAAAATAAAAAGCCTGTGTGTTTCTTTCTGGTGTAATTCTTACCGGCAGACAGTTATGTCTCCAAGGGTGGAGCTATGTGGCACCGTGCCAGGTTTGAAATTGGACACATTAAAAAAAGAGAGCGTGTGATCGATGAAGCCGTGCATGGTGCCTGTCTGGCTGTACATGTACTGGTAGACGAGCCGAGGGATGAAGTCTGATGTGAAGGAAATCACAAAAGCCTACAGAGAGAAAAAAAGAGCAGAATAACACTTTTTGTAATTTATTCTTTTGGGATTAATCCTATAAAATCTTAAATCAACCCGTTCAACTAGTGACTCTCAAAGTTGGTGTTGGGACACCACTGGATCCCTATATAGATGAAAATCTCTACCAATTCCTTTGTTAATAGCTTATTTGTAGCATCATTTTTAGTAAAATAAGATGGGCTGTCAAATAAAAAATGATATAATGGTAGTTGAGGTTTTCAGTCAGTAAAACCTTTGAGACCTCAACAAAGACAATGTGAAGGTATGATCAGGAGTAAAACTCCTTAGTGTTGGTTCCAGAACATGGCCAAAATAGTCTTCCAGTTAAAAACATTGAAAAGACAACATCTTATCTACACCTTCTTGTTTGAACTGGGCCACCTCAACCCAAGGCCAATCAACTTCTTGATGGTGATCAAGACAGACTGCAGCTGGTAGTTTCTTTTTGTCAGTCCAAAAGAGTTTGTTTGGCAGCACTCATTCCTTTAACCAACACTCAAGTAATATGAGTAATAAGAGAGCTTGGAAACCCAGTGAATATCTATGAGGGAGAACAGTTGATTTACTAAGGTTTGGAAAGTCTTTTGGAGGCTTTTCTAAGTAACTTCAAATTTCAAAATGATCTGTTTAAGCAGTTGTTTGTAAGTATAAGTTAGTGGTTGACAATGAAAAAAGAAACGGGCACCTGCTCCAAAACAAAATCCTTCAAACTTCTGGAGAAACAAAGATGCTGGAGTCATGGGAAGGCACTCAGACCAAAGAACACAATACCAACTGTCAAGCATGGTATTGCATCATGCTATGAGGAACTATTACAATGGAAACGATAAAGAAGAACTATCTTCAAATTATTTAACTTCGACTTAAATCACCCTCTAGCTGGTTTAGAATTACACAGGATTAGGTGTTCTGATAAAACAATAATCAAGCAGGGTAATGTTGAGCAACTGGAATGGCCAACCTCCCATGTCAACCCAAATTATTATTTATTTGAGCCCGTTGCAATAAACCAACCAATATAAATAAGCTTTACCAATTCTGATAGGAAGGGTGGTCAATTATCCACTCAGAGTTATCCGAAAAGCTTGTCAATGGTGACAAACAAGTGTAAGGTCAAAGTGCAACTTGTTTATTGGAGCTTGTATGTATATATTTTTTTCATCCTGTGTGGATTAGGAAAAATAATCTACAGTAATTTCCAATTTATGGGTTAGAATTTGGTTTTTAAGCACTAGTAAAGTGGTTCAAACTATTAAAAGCAACAAAAAAAATCACTCCATGTTTCTATATTTAAACATCCAGCATGATTATTAGTGAGTAAAACATGTCCTCACTTTGTAAAAACAATCAAATGATTGAACAAGGCATGAGGTCAGCCTGGTGGCTCAGAGGCTTGCAATGTTGCCTTGCAACAAGAAGGTCAAAGTTTCAAATCCTGGTCTGGAATGTTCTTGATGAAATCTATATGCTCTCGCTGTAAATATGTGGGTTCTCCTTTTTTTAAAATCTTTTATACGTAGACTGACGGTTAATGTTACCCGCCTCACACCCAATGATTGCTGGAGATAGGCGCCACCACCAGAAGGATAAGCAGGTAAAGACAATGGATGGAGATTGGAGGTATTCCGTTCCCTCTCCAATGCTGTAACACTCTCCTGTTCTTACAGTATGCATCAGCGAGTCCAGTCCTTTCGTCCATCTCTCTACCTTATATAAACTCACATCTTTTGTTCTTAAAATCCTTCAGAAAGCTCTTCAGTATTAAAAGTAAACAGAAAAGGATTTGGATGGCTGCTTGAAGACGGATGCCAACCAAAACTTTCCTCAAGCCATTTAGGCAGCCCTCACATGACCTCACCCAATTTACATTTCTAGGAGCACAGAACCAGATTAAGGGGGTCCTATGGTAAATGGTAAATGGCCTGCATTTGTATAGCGCTTTTTCAGTCAGAGGACCACAAAGCGCTTTACACTACATTCAGTCATTTACCCATTCAGGCACACATTCACACGCTGATGGTGGCAAGCTACTACATTGTAGCCACAGCTGCCCTGGGGCACACTGACAGAGGCGAGGCTGCCGGACACAGGCGCCACCGGGCCCTCTGACCACCACCAGCAGGTTAGTGTCTTGCCCAAGGACACAACGACCGAGACGAACAGAGCGGGGAACCAGCAACCCACCGATTACAGGACGAATTCCTACCACCTGAGCCACAGTCTTCCCCGTCTTATCCTTAATGAACAATCCTGTGATAGGACCGAGCACCCCTGGTATGAGGTTCCAAATGTGCCAAAAATGTTTGTATATGTTCATGGGCACACTGCATATGTCAACTTAACAAGTAAGTTAGCATTTGGGTGCGTCCTATTTAAGTGGCAGCAGTACTTCTGCGGATACAAACTTGCAATTGATTACTACATTGCCCATGTAAATGACTAACCTGACCAAACATTTAGCCTTTTCAGGTTTATTTAATTCTGTAATTACTGTAGTCTTGTTACTCTGTTGTTACAACCTGTCGTCTTCCCTGTTGTTCCAACTTGTTGTTACAACCTGTCGTCTTCCCTGTTGTTGCAACTTGTTGTTACAACCTGTCGTCTTCCCTGTTGTTGCAACTTGTTGTTACAACCTGTCGTCTTCCCGGTTGTTGTTCCACATTTGCCAGTGTCATTACTTTGTGTGCTTATGCAGAGTTGTCGGTTTCATCTTTATTTTGTGTTTGATGTTACAGCAGAAATTAATCATCTTTATGTATGTTACAACCTGTTTGCTCTGTGCGAAGCCTTGCCTCATGAATTACCGGTCATCAGAACTGATATTTCAAAATAAGAGTCTTTGGCATAACCATTTTTGCCAAGGTTTAGCTGCGTTTTTACTGTCACCACGAGCTCAATTGCCATTAAAATGGGAACTAAAGGAGTGGAACATCTGAATTTCTCATCTTTTGATATTCACAATCATAAATATGATGATTGGTTTTAACAACAAGTTGCAACAACAGGGAAGACAACAGGTTGTAACAAGAGAGTAACAAGACTACAGCAATTACAGAATTAAATAAACCTGAAAAGGCTAAATGTTTGGTCAGGTTAGTCATTTACATGGGCAATGTAGTAATCAATTGCAAGTTTGTATCTGCAGAAGTACTGCTGCCAGTTATAAAAGATGCACCCAAATGCTAACTTACTTGTTAAGTTGACATATGTAGTGTGCCTAAAAAATGCAAAGTTGACGTGTAATCTCCACAAATAACAGAAGCCCGAATGTGTTCCGCCATGTTGTAGCGGTTGCTAATAGTTAGCTTCTACTAGCCGAGACGCGCTCTGTTCTCTAATGCAAGCAATGGGGTTTGGAGAAAATGTTTGCGTGTACAACTCGCAGTGCGGTCATATTTCAGAACAAGTATTACACGTTTCTCTCTAAACTACACCTTTAAAAACTGTTTTAAAACATTTTTAAAATACCAGGGTTGGTAGTTAACTCCTTTATGAACCCTCTTGTGGGTTTCAGGACAATTGGGTTTAATTTTTTCATAACCTGTAGTTCACCATCAGTTAAAAGATCCAAAGTTTTCAAAAAGAAAGCTACTGGATTTTGTTTGTTGTTTATTTAAAACATTACGTTTCAACCAGTAGGCTTCTTCATATCCTCATCTATGTTTCTCAGAAAGGAATTATCAGATGAAACAGCGATACCATGAAGTGCACAACTAAGAACCAATACCAGCATGTCATGTAAGTAAACAGAGAAATTCCTCCTAAATTACATCTCATAATTGTGTTTCAAATGTATTTATTTCCTGCTCGAATTTAACCTGGAGACTGGATGGACTGAAAAGCCTGCGAAGGAATGTGAGCTGAATGCTAATAAAATTATGTTCAAGTATGATGATAAGATAGAGATGCTACTAAGAGGCTCTAAGGACTTAATAGAAAGGTTTCAACTTATTCACCAATCACAACTCTGAGGTATATTCATACTTACATTTATTATGACTGAGAGTTTGCCCATTCCACTCAATATGTTATACCATATGCCTGAAAAACAGAAACAGTAGAAGAAAAACATGTCACTGTTACAGCCCTATGAGCATTATTTCGATATTATTTATGCTATTTTTACTACTGTTAATATATTTCAAAATGAATTAGCAAAGCTTTTTTCCAGTCGGCCTTGATCTCTCTTAGTCTGTGTGCAAACTATGTATACTGTAGCACACTAAACTTAGAAAAATATTTCAGCTTTTGTGCTTAAGTGGGGTTGTGTGAAGTATTAATGAGTAGTAAGTAGGTCAGCCACTCTCAGAAGAGCTTTAATGGACAAGCTGAGGTTTTCTTTCAGCTACATGGAGTTGGGCCATGTTTTAGGGTTGTTAGGAAAATGTTGTGTCAATAGTGGCTAAATCTGATGCAAAGATGACATCAAGCTAAAATACAATAACGCTGCAGGTTTATTTGGCTTAAACACTGAAACATTTGGTCTTTGGAGGCTTCTAAGAGTGTCTGTGAACAGCAGGTTTCAAGGATTGCTACAAACTTGAATTGGATTTAGGACTTTGACTAGGACATTCTAACACACAAATCTACTTTGAGCTGAATTATTTCACTGTAACTCTGGCTGTATTTTTAGTATGTCAAGCTTTTACAGCCTCCAACAGATTATCTTCCAAGGTTTTGTAGTATTTAGCTCCATCCATCTTCCAATCAACTTCGACCAGCTTTTCTGTCGCTCATAGGATGATGCTGCCACCACCATGTTTCACCTCTTATCTAATCATGGCATGCAGTGCTTCTTTAATTTTTACTAGCAAGGAAATTGCAGTGATAAAAAAGCTTGATAATTGTAATTCATTATAATTCTTTATACACTTTTGTCAGTATTCTGTCTATCAATGTGAGATGTAATCATTTTCACCAACCTATAGGTGTCGATAGAGCGTAAGAAATTTTGACGGAATTGAAAATGAACGGTGTTAAATGAGACACTCAGAATTTGAAGTAAACTATGTAAACTAAGTGACCTTTCCTGTTTGGTCAAAATCCTTTAAAACCAACAGCGTGCAAGGAGTTAAAGCTAATAGAAAGTGTCAAGAGTTTTCAGCTCGCAGTGAGCTGGCACCAATGAGCGGTTACTGTCAGGATCCTTGGGTATTTGTGTTTTGAGTTTTTGTTATTTTATTTCTTTATTCAGTTTACCTCATCATTTCACTACTTTACAGACACAGCTCTGTCGGGCGTTCACAACTAGCTACGTGACCGCCTGCTAATTCTTTTATCAAAGGTGTCAGCTTTTGGGGTTACCACAGACACATGAAGTTTGTCTGTTTTTCCAATGCCACTGCTAAGCTTTACTGCACAATGGGTCGACTCAAGTTTTTTTTAACAACGTGCGACCTTGCATGCGCAACACTTTAGCGAATCTCACACGAAAGTGTCATATACATTTTTTTTTTTTTAAACTTAAAAGAACATCTTGGATGTGTTTTTAATTATCCCTCTGCTTTTAAGATTATTTTCTGTCTTCTCTGTTTCCTCTTTGCCATTCTTCTTCCCCGCCCGGCTGCATTAGATTTCCTATCAGTCTGCTCTCTCTCTGACCTGCATCTTCTTTCACTAATTAGTCTTCAGGTTTCTCTCTGTCATTCCTCACTTCCTCCTCAGCATTCAAGCAGTTCCAATTCAGTCAAACCTTGCTGGTTTCACGGTGTGTCTACCTTAAACGCGTTCACATTATTTTTCCTGTAAGGCCTGGTTCACATGGCAGGATTTTTAAATTGTCGCATGTCGAGTTTCAGACCACACACACAGCGATGAACAAATCACAGATATTCCTGTTCTGGTCCTACAGTGTGTGGTGTGCGATCACACGGCAATGACAGGACAAAACACACGAATCGATCTTAATCACAAACATTCCAAGCTCAGACTGGAAATCTCACAAAACCTCATGATGTAAAACTTGACTCAAGCCAAAGGAGTAAATAAATATGGATGCTGAGGATGAGGCATTGGTAATAGTTCGTGGAGTGGTTAACAAGAGAAAAAATTTAAATACTGGCATTGGATAAAGGAGTGGACACAACAAGAGCAGGGGCTCCACTTTCTATACAAAGATATGGAGGTGAATTACTGTTTGTTTTTTGTCACTGGGAAACGTCGTTACACTTTGTTCTGACCGATCTCTGTTTCTATCCGTTTGTGGACTGCGGTCAAGTGAGCCGACACTTTTAAATAATAATATATGCTTCTGAGGTGTATCACTGCCAGTCTCCTCACTTTCTGATTGGCTACACGTCACATTCAACAGGCTGCAAGATAAGCCAACATATTGAATATGAATATGGCGGTTAGGATTATCTAAAGAGCCATCCCAATAATTGGGGTGTGTTGGAAGGGGAGAATCGGGACAGAATTGGCCTAAAAATCCTGCCATGTGAACCAGGCCTAAGTTGTCCTTGTCATTTCATTTATTAAAACCCTTTTATTTTTCTGCATTTGGCAAGGCAAGGCAATTTTATTTGTATGGCACACTTTCAACAACAAGGTAATTCAAGGTGCTTTACATGATTAAGAGGTAAAATAAAAACAGCAGTAAAACACAGACAAAGCATATAAAGAAAAAACAGTAATAAAGCAAGAGGCATACAAAAAACATATGATACATCACAGCATTACTCAAAGGCAGCTCTAAACAGATACATTTTTAGTTGTGATTAAAAAAACTCAGTGTTTCAGCAGCTTTGCAGTTTTCTGGAAGTTTGTTCTAGATTAGAGGAGCAGAGAAACTGAAAGCTGCGTCTTCTTGTTTGGTTCTAACTCTAGAGATGTTGAGTAGACTGGAATTAGAGGACTTGAGTGTTCTGGGGGGTTGGTATAGTAACAGTAGATCTTTGACATACTTTGGTGCTCAGCCATTCAATACTTTATAAACTAGTAAAAGTATTTTAAAGTGTATGCTCTGAGCTACAGGGAGACAGTGTAAGGACTTTAGAACTGGGGTGATGTGCTCTACTTTCCTGGTTCTAGTGAGGAACACAAGCAGCAGCGTTCTGGATCAGCTGCAGCTGTCTAATTGACTTTTTAGGCAGACCTGTGAAGACGTTGTTGCAGTAATCAATCCAACTAAAGATAAACGCATGGATGAGTTTTTCGAGGTCCTGTTGCGACATCATTCCTTTAATCCTAGAAATGTTCTTCAGTTGATAGAAGGCTGACCTTGTTATTGCCTTTATGTGACCCTGGAGGTTCAGTTCTGAGTCCATTACTACACCTAGATTTCTGGCCTGATCAGTAGTTTCTAGCTGTATTAACTGAAGATGTGTGCTGACTATTGATCATTCCTCTTTAGATCCAAAATTAATTACTTCTGTTTTGTTTCTGTTCAGCTGGAGAAAGTTATGGCACATCCATCCATTGATTTGCTCGATTTGGGTCCTACCTGCTTCGCTCCAACCTGGCAGTTACAAGTTGCTCTGTATACATATATATGACTGAATGTATGTTTGATCCTTACTCTTTTGCACATTTGTACCACTCTTTGGTATTCAAGTTAGATGAGCTTACCGATGTCTTTAGCACGTGCAGCGACTGGCCTGCGTAGCTCTGTAACAAACTTCCTTGCATCCAGCCTGATTTCAATAACGTTGTTCAGCAGGGCGAAGAGAGGGGCCAGCGGGAAAGAAGCCACGAAGAGAGAAACAAAGCCAAACTGGATAACTGTGGGGAGATGCAGAAAAAACACGCAAAAGACATGATAATTTGCTGCAGGAGCCTAATAAACAGTTTAAACTAATCAATTAACCATTGCCTTTTCTTAGTTTTTGTTATAGGAAAGGGATGGAGGGTGAACAATTGCACCCACTGCCAAGCAATGTGGAACCACTTGGTGTCTTATTCATGAATGATGGTAGGATGTAGAAGGAGAAAGACAGACAGATTTGCTCCTGTAAGGTGGGGAGTTGTCTGTTTTGTTGAAGAGAGAGCTTAGCAAAAAAGTGAAAATTCTTGATTTCACAGGTTCCAACTCTAACCTATGATGATGAGATTTGCAAGATAGCCCACAAAAGTGAGATCCTGGAAAGAAGCGGCTAAAATGAGCTTCCTCCATGCCGGGTTCTGTCCTAAGCTGGGGACCAACCAACTCCTAGTCAGGGAAAGTCTGTCTCAGTCTGTACTAGTTGTGATCAGTCTGCAGGGCAATTAAGGGTTTTGTGTTCTGGAATATATTACGGTGTGAGGGGAACCGACCTGATCCGACCACCATCACTGACTCTTATTTTAAAGAGAGAAGGGAAGTAGTCCTGGAGTTACCATCATGCGGTGACACACTCGTGCGGTGTACATTTTAGGACATACTCAGACTAAACGGCCTCAGATGTCAGACCATAGAAAAGAAGCATCGCTTTTCATTCAAAAAGATGTCATACCCCTGACTGAAAGGAATCGGAATAAAAGGTCTCAAAAAAAAATGCCGTCAGACCAGGGGTCTGCATTAATAGACGTGGCCTATGTATTGCAAAAAAAATTTAGCTGACAGTGGCGCCACCTGCAGGAGGCTTGTTTCCTGATGCCGTTTTTTTCGAGACCTTTTAGTGTGATGCCTTTCACTCAGAGGTATGAGTACTTTTTGAATAAAAAGCAAAGCTTTGTTTCTATGGTCTGACGTCTGAGGATGTCCTAAAATGGACACCGTACACTCGAGTGATATAGAGATTAGGTTATGTGAAGAACCCTCCTCTGCTTTGAAATCGTTTGTGTAGCAGTCGGAAAAAGGAAGCGTGACAGACAAGATGCAAACTTTAGCAAACATAGTGAAAGAACCATTTCCTAGTATTTCTTAATCTTTGCTTTTTCTTTTTTTTCGTGAACCCAGTATTGTTGATTTTCTCATCATATTAGCGGGCTGTACACCAACAACCTTTGTTTATTAGCAGAGTACATGAATCAAACACAGCGGGATCTGCTAACCACCACCGTGGTACAATCCAGTTTAGTAGCTGAGATTTTTAACAAATTAATAAAACACTGTTAAAAAACACTGAACTACTTCCTTAGAGTTTAGCACCAAATTAAAATGTTCACTGCAATCAGATACCAATTTCAGTGTAATTACCCAGCCGTACCTGGTACACCTGATACACATTAACATGTTTAGAGTGGAACTTTAATGTCTTTTTTTATATAGTTGTGTGTACCCCAAGAAGAATGTCCTCCTGGGTGGAGACCAATGTCAAAAGACAAGCTCTGGTTAAAGGACGGAATCTATAGGAAAAGTAAAAGGTCTAGCAGATTATGTATCTTCGTTTTTTTTGTTTTTACTAGTACATGATTTCTTTCTAAATGGGAATGATTCCATATATTTTTTCCAAAGGCAAAAGTCTCAGCTGCAAAATTAAATAACTCTGGGTCATATTTGTGATTCTTTTCTGCTACAAAGTAAAACAGTTTCATGTTTTGTTTCCTCCAAGTTCCCTCTCAAAAAGTAAAGATATGATCTTTTTTTGCCCGGTCCCTGGAGAAGGTTGCTGTTAAATATCAATAGTAAATTTCAATAGGTCAATATATAAAATAAAACGTCTGCTTCCAAAAGGAAGCGTAGTTGATCAAAGAGCTCAATGCTTGATTAATGATCGGTTCACCTCCGTTTTAAGAATCTGAAAAAAGGAAACCCGAGAAAGACAGAGCAGTTCGCCAGCCGGGGCTCTGATACATTGCTCTGATCAGAGCGGTGGAACCTAAGCAGTGTGGGAACAGGGAATTCCAGCGAGCCAGAGACTGACGGCTTCACCTCAGGACACCGTGCCGAGACAAAGAGTGGCCAGGAAGAGAATACGGCAGCAGTGCAGCGAGTGCTAGAGGGCAAGCTCAGAATAACCTCGCCGTCTACCTGAGCCGAGGTCGACGGGTCCGGCCCAGCCACACAAAGACTGTACAGGAACAGACAGGCCCACGCATAAAATCGGAGTTCCTGCTCAATCCACTCATCATTTTGTGTGCAAGTGTGCGCGTTTTCCATGCGGAGTGCAGACATTTCTGACATTCTGCGCTGCGCCCTGAGGCGGTTCTCCTTTCACCCTCCTGTGACACGAAATCTTCCTTTTCAACACATAAAATTGACTTTTCAAGTTGTAAAGGTTGGAATGCATTTAAAGACTTGAAAAATTGGCTGACACCTCCACTTGTAAAGAAGTGCCACACTTTTAGTATCATCACCTCAAATAAAAACAAAAACAAAAACAGTCATGTTCTTGAAATTTTGCACGTTGTGTTTTCTAGAAGAGGATCAAACTTATTTTTGCCTCTGTTGTCCTGTTTGGTTAAACTGCCGCTGAACTTTGACTCCCATCAGCGAGGAGAAAAAGATCAGAGAAGTCAAGCTGTGGAGCTGTGTCCAGCCGTCTTCTTTGTGTGACAGCATGTGGCCATCAGTCACCGTTTCTTTTTAACGTCTTCCCATTAAATCAAACGTGTTTCACGTGTCTGACTTTATCGGTCCCGCAATAGTATAGAAGAATTTTGACCCGGTGTTGGAAACATTCCTTCAGTTCATTGAGTTCTGTCAGCATTTCCCTCACAGCATTTTAGTTGAGTTGAGTTCCGGACTTTGACTGGTCCAACTTCATTTGTTTCCTCTTCAGTCATTCTGTTGTAAATGCCCTGCTGTGTTTGGCAATGCTGTCCTTTTGATGACTCCGAAATGCAGTGGACCGCAGGTGTGAATAGTTAAAATCAGCAAATATTTGAGATCCCCTCTAAAAACACTTATTGTTATTGCCTATTTTAATTGTTCAAACACCATATATACCCTAAGATTAATTAATATGCAGAGTAGACGCCATCTTAGCACTACTGCAGAAGGTAACATCTACAGTCTCCCTTATGTCTACGACAGCCAATCAGCACCAAAGAAAACAAATGGATTGCCTGCTTTGTAAACGGAAGACAAGAGCGTGTCAAGTAGCATTGCAACTTTAGATTCCCAAGACACATTTTCTTTTAAATATTTTAGATATGCTTTATGAAAATAAATTGCAAATAGGTGAATTTTGGGGGGAATATTTCAGAGTTACGTTCCTCAGAAAAATGTGTTAATGGGTCAATTCGTGAATGCTAAATCGCGAATAGGTGGGGGTGTACTGTACTTTGATTTACAGAGGAGTTCATGTTCGTCTTAATACCTTCAAAACAAGCCCAAATCATCACCCTTCCATCGCCGTGCTCAGTTGGTATGAGATGTTTGTACTGAAATGCTGTGATTGGCTTTCACCAAATACAGAAAAATATCTGTTCTTTGGCTTTGACTCTGACTTCATTGCTGGTGTTTGTGGTTCACTTGAATGCAGCTTTGCAAACCTACTTTTGTCAAGTTTAGTTTTAAAATTGCTTTCATTCCACTGAGACATTTGTTTCTGATAGGACATTTTCCAAATGAACCCCGTAAAAGGGGCATCATTTCTCAACAACCTGTATTTATTCTTTAACAAAATTGGCTGAACATTGCTTACAGCATTCTCTATGATTAATAGAAACACGCGTCATAACATAACATTTTATAATTACTGAGCTGCTTTTTGCACGTCTCCTCTGGTATTTTTGGACGTTTCATCTTTGGTGATGAGCTTCAGGTCTTTGAGGTTGGAAGGCTTGCTTGCCATCATCCTAATCTCTAGCTCCCTCCTAAATTCTCTATCAGATTAAAGTCAGGATTCTGACTGGGTAAGCCATCAAATTTTTGATGCTACATAATTGTAAAATTAAGAGATTACTTTAAACCTAAATCTGCCAGGGGGATGAATAATTTTGGGCTTAGCTGACAGTCATGCTCCCAAATTCCATTTAATAGGAACAAGCATCCTCATGATAACTGTTTCAAACAAGCTTTTGGTGTTTTTCTGAGTGTAGAGTCATAAACCTGTACTGATACCATGCTTACTGAGACCTGTAGAGTCTAAGATGGAGCTCTTGGGTTTTTCCATGGTTTCTCTGAGTATTGCACAGCTTGACCCCGGGGTGAATTTGATTGAACGAACTTCTTCTAGGCAGCTGTCTCAAATTGGAAATGGACTAGACCTCTTTAAGCCCGTTGTGGACATCTGACTTCCTAAGCATTGTGTTAACACCTGCATGCTACAGCAGCTAACTACCAAAACACACTTACTGATGATCAGATAATGGCATCAGTTAAAGAAGCTTTTTATAGCAGGAATACATTGAAAATGGAGAAGGGGGATGGCAGGACGCTGCACCTATAGGTTTGAAACAGTAGTCAGGTAGGGACGTAAGAAAATATCCATACCGATACATCGCAATATTTTATGTCATGATATAGAATTTGAACGGAACCATTAATGATGACAGTTATTTTTGTAGTAAAATTAAAAGTATGACCACAAGTATGAAACAGGTTGGAATGTTTAGAATGTTGTGACAGTTTTCTTACAGTTAAATTAAGTTTTCAAAATTGCAATACATAGTCTTATTCATAGTATTGCAATTTATCTTATTGTCCCCTCTGTACTGTGATTCATATCGTATCACCACAATCTTGTTAATACCTGTCCCTACTACCAGGACAATGGCGAAGCAGCATCTCTACTGGAGAATATCTAAAAAAAAAAGGAAAGAATCATGTGAAACTCCAGACCCCCGAGTAATCATAAGGCAGGCATCGAACCCAGAGAGAGCTGTCCAAAACCTAAAACCTCACTAAGCTGAAGCAATGTTAGCCAAGATTCCTCCACAACCAGAGACTGATAAGGTCATAGAGAAGACAATTTCTTCCTCTGTTCTTTCTAAAGTCTTCTGTTACAAGTTTCTACCTGTAAAGTCATCACTGCAAAAGGGGGTGAAGATGGGGGGGGGGGGGGGGAATCGGGACTACATGATGTTGAATCATAAGATTTAGATACTCGTTAAAGATGGCTTTAGCTTCTTGGCCTTGATTCAAGTGCCATGGAAGTGTTTGCCTTTAGACAGATTTCCGCTTTTGTTTTTTTGCTTTTATATCACCCTTAAATATTTCAGATCCAAAACATAAATATCCAGACAAAGTACAGAACGACGTTTCTAATCTAATCTCTTTTAATTAGTGCAAAAAGCTGTCAAAAACAAACTGTCTCTATATTAAAAGTCATTGGCGTGATTACTTCCCCATTGTCAAACAATTGAATGGGAAACACCACATTTTTTGGAAACCTGAGCCTGACAACACAAAGTAGGGTAGAATTTTTTTTTTTAAAGCTGCACATTGAAAAAAAAGTTATAAAAAAACAAACTAATTGACATCTCTGTGGGCCTCACTTGCCTCAGTTAAGGCCAAGTTTCATGATTTAGCAATAAGAGACAGAGACTGGGCAAACATGGTATTGATGGAAGAGTTCCAAAGTAAAAAAATTTTGTTTTTTTTTCTTTATTAAGGATTGAATCCATTCAGGTTTTCATTTTTTTTAATTTGTTTGATCATTTTTTAAATGTGACAAACAGAAATCTGTAAGGGGGCAAATACTTTTCACAGCACGGAGTTTAATACCCCGACATACTTTACCTTACCTTGAAACTTTGTGTTGGTATAAGTACTTTTTTAAATCACATTAAAAAAGACACCTATACAATTTGACACCGACAAGATGAGAGTGAAAATGAATTAAAATTAGCTTCATGTTAAATAATTTGTCACTGTCTAATTACAATGAAGGATGTTTATTTCAAACACAGCAGAGACTTGTGCATGAAGGGCAAGAAAGCTTTAATCTGCTATTGCGTTGCAAGTGTTTACATGCTGTGGTTTCTGGCTGACATGCAAATGCTGTATTGTGGGTTTTGTGTTAACACTGAGCGTATTTACTCATTTCCAACTATTGGAAAGCAGCAGAATATATATAAATAGGTCATCTTTTCAGGGTTGAATCTACATTACCATTTTCTTTTTTTTTTCACCATTTGCTTAGTGAAATTAGATCTAAACAACTTCCATCAGTTTGAAAGAGTGGTTCCCATCCAAACAAATCAAGAACATCCTGGATGCATGTGCGTGTGTTTACAAGCCAGGGCCCTTGGATTATGCAACGGCTTCTCTGTGATGTTCGGGGAAATTCAGTTAAATAGATTGTAGGTTGCTCATTGTCCCAAAGGCTGTTTCCTCTCTGTGTGTGAAAGCAGACTCACTCATCTCCATGTATTCTGGTGTGAGGCCTTCAAACGGAACCAAAGCGTAGTCCAGGTTCCACTGCTGCGGAGGTCTCTCCTCCTCCTTCGCCTTCTGTTTCGCTTCTTTTTCTTTTAGTGCTCGAATCAGCTTCTTCAATTTCCTGTTCAGGTTGAGCGAAACATATAGGAAACACAAAGAAAGGGGGAAATATTGATAACATGTTAAAACTACAAAAGCACTGGGAGAGCGCAGACCTCCGCCAAGGTAGCTCAGCCCCCCCCCAATGTTAAGATCTAATTCTAACTTTTCTAGATTCCTTGTCAATGAAAAAAATACGTTTAGCAGCTGGATTCCCACTGATATCATTATTAGTTCAGTAGCTATTCATGAAAATCACTTTTTCGGTAATGGCGGTTTTCACATCACTCCCAAAGTCTAATCCCTTGTTTCTGGTCCCCCTGTGGACATTTCCTAAAAATTTCATCAACCTCTGTCAATAACGTTTTGAGTTATGTTGCTAACTAGCAAACAGACAAACAAACCCTGGCGAAAACACATCCTTGGCGGAGGAAAATGTATGAAAGTCTAAAAAACGTGACTGTCAGTATTTGTTTAGTTGTGTTTTATTGGTCAAAATGGAGGTGAGATTTGTATGAACTCAGACAAGTAATAGCTCAACTTAAAACTGCTCCACCTTACAGGGATAAAAGTCCATGTTAATGTTGGATCATGTGGAGAACTTCTGAGCAATCAGTGTGTTACCTTCTGTCAGAGGTCACGCTAGATATTTTTGTTGACGGTCATTTTGACTGACATGGTCAAAAATAAATCTGGTCATAATCTGTTTTTACCTGACAATTTTTAAATAACATATTCAATAGTGTTTGTTTTTTCATTCATTTTAAATAATATTCAAACCGAACAAGCTGAAAAGAGAACTAAATAGAAAAAGTTAAATGAAATGAATGCACTTAAAATACAAACAGTTCACCTGCTGTGGCACAGTCTCACAAGTTCCTCCTGCTCCGCATGGAACTGAAACGATCACCCACTTTTGGGTAATCAAATAGTGGGATTGCTGCAGAGCTTTTTGTCTGGAGGTTTTTTTTTCCTCGGACAGATGACTTCTCATGGGGGTTTAGATGTTGTTCTGGAGGCTGAATCCACACCTCCGCTACCACACTGGAGACTCGAATTAAGCGCCACTTCAGCCGAAGGCAACTTTGAGACACAATATATGCCACGCATAGGTGCTAAATGTCCATAAATGCTATAGGAATGTTACAGCAATAGCCTGCTAATAACATAACTTGATCTCATGCAAGACTATGCAAAAGCTCAGTCTGCACTGGTGAGGATTACCACACATTACTTCGTTAAAGCAGTTTTGACCAATTGATAACAATCATAAATTTTGTATAGTAAGGTTAGTGTTCAGCCCAAGATGGTCAAGCCATTTTTCATTATTGAAAAAGAACAGTCCTGTACCAGCAAAAAGTAATTTCAGACCAAAATTTAACATCCCAATCACCACAATATACAATCAATATGCTAATACTCATAGACATTACAGGGGCTAAATGTGCTTCTTTCTTCACCTTTAGACCCACTGTTTTGGTTTTAGCACTTGTGTTGCACCAGGAAGAAACGAAACAACCATTACGTGCAAAACTGATGAGGTCTGAAAACATTCAGTATAATTACGAGAGACTGACTCCTTCTAAATATTCTTCCCAAACCGGCTTTAAGAGGTTGGTTACCAAGTGTGTTCCTGATCCGTGAAACCTATCCAACCAGACACAGAGAGGTTTGCATTCGAGGTCAAAAACTTTAAATGCATGGAACGTCAAAATGCTCAAAATAAAAAAATAAAAATGAAAAAATGTTTAAATAAATATCTAAAGGAATAATTTATCAGAGGGGGTCATCTTTGGTTGTTTGGTTGATATTTTTGAAATGATCCCAGGCCCAGCACTCAGATTTAGTGCTGTCCGACATAACCACCATTCCTGATACGTTTTCTGTGTTAACTAGCATAATTTGGAAGAGAGTTGTTTGCATCTAACCTCCGACCAGGGCTATGTCTCATCACGGACATGATGCTCCGGGCAGGTTTACATCTGGAACACTGATGCAACATCAGCCGATTGGATTGACAAGATTGACAGCCACATTAAAAAAGTGGGAAAATATTATGAGCATCTGAATAAAATTATGCTAAAACTCCAACAGGCATTAAATTCAATAACAATGTAGAGCAACTTTAGCCCTTCTTCTTGTAAAACATCAGCAATAACTCCGTTGGTGATGTCGGACAGCACTGAAGTCTTGAGTGTTGGGTCTGGGATCATTTCAAAAACATCATCCAAACGACTCAAGATGACATCCTCTGATAATTTATTCCTCTCAATTTGATCTGCTAGAGTAACCAGAGCTGATCAAAGTTCAGGCAACCCTGACTTAGCATGCTGTTGCTAGCTGTAAAGCAGGCCCAGTGACAACGGGTGTCAAGGAAAATCTGTTTATGCATCAACCAATGGGCATGCAGGTCAAACCAACTGACCCTGATGACCCTGATGATGAAGTGAAGTGTTTACAGGACCTCAGAAGCAGGCATCTCAATGGAATTCGCATCGTTCTAACAACTGGAGGCTGACTGCTTCTAAAGACAAGTTAAGGCAGGTGACTGGCTGATATCAGACATGGAAACCTGAATCTGTGCAACAGAAATAAGCAGGGGAAACGGAGATGGAGGGTTTACAGGTGTCATTATTTATTAACAGGATCTTTGCTACCAGTAAAGCTGTGTTCTCTGAATGTGAACACACGTTAGTAATCCCTGTGCAAAGTTACATACTTCTGACATTGTGTGCAGACTGCATGGTGGGTGTGTGGTTGGGTGTTTGTATGAATTTGAAACTTGTAAAACCTGTACTGAAACTGGATAAATGCATGGTTGTACTTTTGGAGTACAAACACATACGATCAGCGGCCTGTCTATACTCCTCACAGCCGAAAACAAGAAACTATGGCTAGAGGCAGAGGCTCACCAAAATTGGACAATAACAGATTGGAGAAATGTTGCTTCGTCCAACATTTACATGTTATAGTCAGAATTTGGTGTAAACAAAATGAAAGCATGGATCCCTCCTAAAACATATGGATGACTCAGACTGCTGTTGGTGTAATGGTGAGAGGAATATTTTCTCTTGGGACATCCCACCGTTCTAATTGAGCATCAAACACATTAAACACCCCAGTACACCCATGTTGCCTCTAACCATGTAGATCCCTTTTTGACCATAGTGTACCTATCTACTGGTGGATTCTTCCAGCAGAGTAGCGGACCATTTTCACAAAACTCATTACAAACTGGTTTCATGAACATGGCAATAAAAGTTTACTTTACTGTGTTTCGTTTTCACTGATCAGTACGACGCGAGTCCGTGTGGTTTGGTATGATATTTTGTCTGTTTCCATTGCAAAAGCAGAACATACAGCCGACCCATACTGCACCATTTCTGAGCCTCCTTCAGCTGTAGGTCAATAGGACCATGGTACGGTAGGGTTAGGGGGGAGCTACTGGCGTCACACAACACATCCATTGATTGGGGGGCAGCAAAATGTCACTACTTGCAGGAGACATACCAGTGCTTCATGTTTGTCATCGCACTACTATGACCCTACATTAGACGTTTGGGTTTAACCCCTGAATACAAAACCTTACCGAACCACATCGACCTGTGCCGAACCACCCAGTGGAAACAACACATAAGAGCCTCCACAAACATCGGATTTACATCCAATAGAGAACCTTTGGGATGTGGTGGACTGGGAGCTTCACATCATAAATGTTCATCTGACAAATTGCAGCAACTGCATATCAACATGGGTGATACTAGATGTCAAACCCTGTACTAGCAAAGTATACGTGGTAGAGTAGCCAACGAGTGTATTGAAGGGGTGGAATCATCAAAGTCTGTCTTGTTAAGCTCTCACTAGGGTCTCTCAGTATCTAACTTGGCCTTATGAAGTAACTGTGAGCTATATTTATGAGCTCCAGATATGGAAGTGAGGGCTTTACAGCTCGAAAACCATGTATCTAAATTTTATTTTGAAATACACATGGAAGTAGTGCTTGAGTTGCTCTGCGCTGTTTCCAGAATCGACTGTCATGCTGGCTAACATTGTTTGTGTGGCAGAATTTTGGAAACTAGCCGAAAAAAGAAATAAGGGAAAAGTGAAAAATGACAGAACTTTGAGCAAACACTGACAATACCACTGGTGGCTAACGGTGCTAAAGTGCCTTTGTGCTTCAGAACTTTCTATCACCACCTTAGTAAAGGGCAATATGTTTTAATGAGCTTGGACTGCATTTGATCATCTCTAGTTTAAAACCTAAAATACTTCAACTTGAGAAAACCCTGTTTGAGATTTATAAAACCTTCTTTTTCTTTGTAAAAACACTCAAAATAATGTTTTCAATGCATTTTCTGGGTTTAGAACCACCTTAGACTTAGACAGTGCAAATTAAGTACAGTAGTTCTTGTTTTTACTTTGCTACTTTGTTTTAGGTCCAAAACATTTGGGCTGTTAAGAAACTTAACTTTCTGACTAAGGAGTCTGTCTTCTAGGGATCTTTGTTAATTTTTCCAACTTCATCCTTATGAATTTGAGCTTCTTTCTAAAACTGGAACAGATTATAAAATGGCATCCTGCCACCAATCTAGCAATCAAGTAAGAATGTTTGCTCTTTTTTAAATTATATTTATGACAAAATTATTAGTAAAGCTTGCTATGGCACCTTTGTAGTGTGCTACTAGTTCATAGATCATTTGCTGCATCCCAATTTTGTCAAACGGAAGCTTTTTATGCTACCGGTCGTCACTTTTTGAGTCGTTAAGTGTGGGATCTCAGAACGACGTCACTAAGAGTTTTCCACAGAAGTGAATCCTCTCTGGGAGGATATGTAGAGCCCAGCCTAGCAACCCTCTGTCATCCTGAGCAAACACCTCCCTTATTTGTGCTCTGTTAAGGGAACCTGTTGTGGGAAGCTGTCAAACCAAGATGTTAACACTATGGTGGAGAGTTTTCATCCATTATTTAGATATTTGAACAGTAGATTGGCTGACATATGTATTACAGTTTTATTCTGTTCAAGATTTTCCACAAAGGAACTACAATGGGTAACATTTGCACTACAGATGAAAACATTTAGCTCATATAAAGTCATATAGTCATTAAGTTGCTTAAAAACCTTGAATTTCCGCTTTTAGAGATTATCTTAATACATTTTAGACTTATAAAAGAATGGGCAGATGAATTTGGCATCCCTGTCCTGTTGTGTTAGCCATTATACCTCCAAAGAACTGTGTATCCATGGTGTCACGTTGTGTACACCAAATGCTGACTTCCATCTGAATGTTCCAGCTGAGATCAAGACAGATTTTCCGTGCTTCCAGCCCTAATCCAAACCTTTGCAAATTGTAGCCACAGTTCCCCCTTAACAGACTGAATTGGCCTTTTGCAGCTGCAGCCAATCTGTTTGACGGTTCCTCACCTGTTTAAGAGTAGGATGTGGTGCTCACTCTCAAAACTCTGCTCTCATTTTTTTTAAATACTCCTACTTGCTTACGAATATTTCTGCTGGCCCTTAAAACTATGTTTCTACACTCAGTTTTAGCACCTCTCACATTCGTTCGCATCCATCTCCTCCAGCTCATACGTCCTCCCTGCTTGTGGAATACTTTTGCCCTCTTGTGTAATGGAGGAGTAGCTCGGCCTTGTCACTCCGCTAGACTTTCACCTAAAACAGTGTGAATAACTAAGTCAGCCATCATCTCGGGTGGACTCAATAAATAAAATGTGTGCGCCTCAATGAAGGTGGTGGGGCAGCGGATGTTTTTTTACTGCCTGACTCAGGTTGTAAGCGAGGTAGTAAGGTAGTATGCCTCTTCGTTTTGTGAGAGAGAAAAGCGTATTCCACAAGCGGAGAGGACAGACTTGAGCACGCAGGTGTGATCTGAGCAGGGAGCAAGTTTGAGCAGGAGAAAAATGATGCAAACATTAGAAGAGAATATCTGTACAAGAGTGCAGAAACATCAACAGCATGTTTGGAAGCAAGCGAGAGCAGTTAGAGTATGAGAGAAGCGTTTTGAGGGTAAGTAGTACAGATTTTGAGACTGAATAAAAAGAAATCCTGCTCCCAAATTCAAAATGTATCCTCCGAAATATACAAATAATTTTAAAAGATGGCAATCTGTATAAATTTGTTGTTACAAATGACTATTGGAGCAACTGTTGCATTTCTATCAAGTACTAAGTTACTACCTTGTAAGCACAATAAGTATTTGTCAACATAATTCTTTAGCATATAGTATTGTATGTTATCACTAGAAAATAAATATGCACCATCAAGGAGAGCCTTACTGTAAATTTGTGAAGCTACCTAATACAAGGTAGAGACTTAGTCTGAAATGTTTAATTTAGCACCTCCGGATGAAATATGTAGGTGAACAGATTTGGTTCACTATTTAGTTCAGTTTCAACATCACAATAAATACTACAAAAAAATCTTAGGTCTTAAACACATCTGTCAGTGTCAACTTTACATGCTTTATATAAAGTTAATGCGGTTAGAATTATATTATTATAACTTTATATGCTTACTGGGTAGCTTCAATTTAACCCCTGAATTCCTCTTAAACCAGAGTACAGATGTGATGTTGAGCTCTTCAGTAAACCACTGGTTGCCTACCAGGTGTGAAAGCTTTAAAGCGCATGAAAGTGACGCAGACCACTTGACGGAACGTAAAGCTCGTGTTTTGTGTGTCACGGCTCGTTGATCGCGCATACTAGAACCTTTGATGAGGCCAATCAAACAGGTCACGAGGGTTAAGCTGTTGCTTATAGCAACAGGAACAGCGGTGCCTGAGGCCGGGAGTTGCACAGCGGTAGTTATAAACAGAGCTGACCTCTGACCGTTTGCTTGTAAAAGCTGAGCTATAATTACACAAAATGGTGCGCCTCCGTTCTGACATGGAGGAAACGTTACCAAATGGAATCTTGCACAATCGTGTGAGCAAGTATCGATGAGCGGGTGGGTGCTTCACGGTAAGTGTACAGGAGAGGTACGAACACATTGTCATGTTACAATCACAAAGTAGTGGATAGCACAGTTCTCTTTTACTCTGAATACCACTAAATAAAACTGCCTTCAGGGAGGCAGCCAAGAGGCCAGTGGTCACTAGAGAGGAGCTGCAGACATCTGGAGTTCAGGTGGGACACGTTGTTCATAGAACAAGTATTAGAATCTGGCCTTCATAGAGGAGCTGGGTTGTTCTGCCTCAGATAGAATGCAATGGGAAGGGTTTGGAGTTCAATTCCAGCTTCTACCACCACATGCTAGACCCCAAGTGGTCCATCGGAACGCGTGTTGGTGTATGGGAACCTGTTTTCTGGGATAAAAGTTTGATATGACTAGAAATCGCAAGTAGAATTCAGATCTTTTACCATGGGAAGAAGAAAGCCATCGTTGAAAGAAAACCATAAGAAGCCCTGTTTGCGGACGCACATGTAGAAAAAGGTGCTCTGGTCAGAACCTTTTGGTCCACATGCAAAAGAGAAAACTGACAATGCACAGCATCCTTAACTCTCATACAACCATGATGTGGCAGCATGTCGGGGGGGCTTTTTGTCTGCAGACATGGAAGCTGTTTAGAGTTGATGGGGAGATGTATGCAGCTACATACAACGGAATCCTGGAAAAAAACATGTTATAGGCTGAAAAGATCTTTTCAAGCAGGCGTTGTCCCTAAACATCCAATTTAGTGCTTTAAATTAAAGTGGATTCATGTGTTAGAATGGTTCTGTTAAAGTCAAGACCAAAATCCGATAAAGAATATATGGAAAGACTGTCCATTCAGTCTGACAAAGTTGGAGCCATTTTGCAGATAAAAATGGCCAAAAATGGCCTCACACCTATGGTCATAATATATGGATCATGACCAAAAGAACAAGATCCCGAATACGAAATGAGCTTCCTTTGGAGGGCAACTGGATTCCGCCTTAGAGATAGGGAGAAGTCTGAAACTGCTCTGTCATCCAGGGGGAAGTTCAAAGTAGAGACACTGTTTCTCCACACCGAAATCCGGGACTCTCTGGAGGTTTTAGAGGCCCACTGGTAGAAGGCCCAGAGGTCGCTGGAGGGACTATACATCTCATCTGGCCTGGGAACGCCTTGGGATGGCCCAGAATGAGCTGAAAGGTGTCTGTGGTTGCCTCCTGAACCGGTTGCCTCCTGAACCGGTTGCCTCCGCGACACGACAGAAGACGATGGATGGACGGACGGGCAGACGATTTTTCACATACTTGACAATTATGTACTACTTTGTAGTACTTTGTTTTTGTAAAGTGACAAAAAGTGAAAACGTCCAATGGGTGTAAATACTTTTGCGAGTGACTGTAGCATGCAGTTTTATCTAAGATTTTGGCTCATTGCTACTCTCTTGGCTGATTTACACTGCTGGACGTCCAGATCTCAGACCAAACGATGCAGCAAAAGCACAAAGAAAACAGTCCACTCACGGGATGCCGATCTCGAAGATGTTGTTCTGGATCAACTGCTTGCCCAGCATGATTATGCTGAGCTGAATGCACAGCTCGATGAGGCAGCCTCCTGGAGCACACTTATGGAAACACAGAGGATAATTTGCACCCCTATGCAGAGTCACTGTATCTGTTTTTTGCTTTGTCAAATTACGAGATGCAGAGATTTACAGAAACAAACCTCCTCCATGCGATAATCATTAAAGACATACACATAACTTCCAGGTCGACCTGCAAACCTACAGAAGCAAACAAAAGATTTTCTTAGTTAGTTAAAAGTTCCTGATTTGCGTGAATACACAGTTTCCACAGCTCAAAGTTATGTTAAACCACACACGAATTGATTGACTTACCGTCCTTTGAAGAAAGCCACATAAAATATCGGAGCGTATGCGTTCATAAACTTGAGTAAAAAGGCCTTAAGGATGAGGCGCTCTTCAAAGTTGGTTTCCGTTTTCGGAATCTCTGGAAACAAAAAAGTTGATAGAACTATTTACATGAAGTTTCAAGAGGTCAGAAAGCTTCAATGGGGGAAAAAGCAAATGTGTGTACTCTAGAATGCACAGTGCTGTGAAAAAGTATTTACTTTTGAAGATAAAAAAGTCAAAACAAAATGTTTGTTTATTCTAATTTCAGAAAAGAGCTTTCCAATCCCATCTGGGTCACTCTTCTCTGTAGAATCATTTTAATTCAACCACATTAGAAAGTTTTTAAGCATGAAGCGTTTGTTTAAGGTCACTCTAGCGCATCTCAATTAAATTCAAGTCCAGACTTTGACTAGGCCCTTCCAAATCCATTTTATCATTTTTTTTTTATATCTACCCATTCAGAGGTGTACTTATTGGAGTGCTGTGGATTATCGTCCCAATGTGCAACAAATGCACAAGTAAATTATTGGGAAGCAGCAAAGTAGCCACGACCACCACCATGTTTGACAGTGGGTATTGTATTCTTTTTTTTTAAAAGCTGTTAGTTTTACACCAGATGTAGCAAGATGCCACCTTACAAAAGGATCCACTTCTGTCTCATCAGTCACAAACAGCTGAAAGAATTGAACTGACTAGAGATTTGATTTGATTTTTTTAAAATAAATAAAAAAGTACAAGCAGACATAGCCAGGGTAGAGAACAATTTAACCACTTAGTCCATGTTAATGTTTAAGAATGTTTAAATAATATTGACCAGCCCATATTTGACAATAAAACATCCTTAAATCACTATGGAGTTGTTTTGATATTTGGACAGCCTAGTCTCCCAGCTGTACCTGAATGCAGCATGGCAAGCTGTTAGGAAAATTCCTTCTCATCAATGGGGATTCTGGCAAGTTGCATTTTATACAAAACAAGGAGTTTCTCCAGCATCATTCAGTACGTTTACCTGCACATATAAATCGAGCTTTGGCTAATACCTAAACCAGAATGTGAGCCTTTATCCCAGTTTACATGTCACTCAGAAAATCAAATTATTGAATGTAGTGCGTTCGACTCTGCGATGCTAGTTGGCGACATGCAGGGTTTCACGTTGGCATTCTTCCGGTTGGCCTAGAGCGCTGCACAGATAGTAAACAAATGCTGGCAGCAGTGAAGCGGAGGGAAAAAATAAGGATCTGCACAATGTGCAAAGAAATGGAGGACAACAGTACAGTACAACTTCTAAGTAATGTACTGTTTGATTGTGTTACACTCATTGTTGCTGCTTGTTCCTGTGTTGTTATTCCAGCTTCCGTGGTCTCGTCACTTCCCGAAAGGGGACTACCCAGGCTACTAATAGCTCGACTGAACTTTGTTGGCGTTTACATGCACAAAAATATCAGTTTTCTAACCGAATTATCTGGGTGCATTAGCTCGATTAATACTAGGCGAGTTCAGTTTGACTCCAGCCGGACTAAAACATATACATGCATTTCAAAAGTTCGAATTCAGTGGGACTAAGGCAGCCATTCGGTTTTCTCTCACTGCAAGTAAACGCACTGACAGATGTTTAGATTCAGCTAGACATTGTTTCAGGTGAGTCATTCAGTTCAGTGCAGAGCGTGTTATGGACCTTAGTGCAGCTGAAAGATACGTTCGCTGGCAAAGTTCTGGTTTGGTCCATATTTCTTCTTCTACTGTAGCTGCATGAGAAACCATTAATGTTCCCAAATACCAGAGTTTAGTGATAGCTGGGAGTCCTTTCTGGGTTTTTTGGTGTCACTTTTTAACGTTGCGCTTGGGAACGTTCCACTGCGGTTTGAGTTCCGCACATGAACTTTCTGCGTGTGTTCTGGTGGAAAACAGCTGTTTTTGTTCGGTACACATGTGTACCGAACCAATAGGGTCGTACCGAAAAACACAAATACTTCTATCGTTATACACCTTGTGAGTATGTGAATGAATTTGCTACATGGGCATGTCTTGAGAAGGGTAAAACCATTACAACATTCATCTTCCGAATACAACTAAGGATGGGTGGAATGGACAGGCTAGGGTCACAAATTAGTGGGAGGCCTGTAGCGCCTTCTATGTTGTTCTGGGTTCTTTTGTGACTCCTAGGATGAGTTATGAGTGTACTCTTGAGGTACTTTTTGTGTGCTGGCCGGTCCTGAGAAGGTGGATAATAGCTCTCACTGCGGTTCACTGGAGTCCCAAAGCCGTAGACATGGCTTTGTAACCATTTCTTGATAGCAATAACTTTGCTCATCTTTTTCTTGAATTTCTCTAGATCAGGACATGATGTGTTGCTTTTGAAAATTTTAAGCTACTCCATGTTGTCAGACAGGTTCTATTTAAGGGATTTCTTGATCCTACGAGTCTGGCAGTAATCAGCTGTGGCTATCGAAACTGAACCAAAAAAATGGGGTTAATCACAATTTAGTTTGCTGATCCGAAACGTTAAACTGTTATAAATAAGCAAAAACTGAAATAATCTGTAAGGGGGTATATACTTTTTCCCAGCCCATAAATCAGTGGAAGTAGGTTAGAGAACTGGCACTTAATTCCACACACGGAAAAACTGCCCTTTTACACTTCTCTCTCTTAATTCTCCCTTTTTTTCTGAGGTTGGGAATATAGATGCGAATGTCGTTGAAACCTCTCGGGATGACTGATGAGACAGCTGGAGCATGAAAACATCAAAGTTTTATCAGACTCTCCAAGAAGAACAGGGGAGAAAAAACTCAAATTTCTCTCAAATATGCAGACACATACACATGATGTAAAACAAATGTTATGTGTAAAAAGAGTTTGAGTGTATGTGTTAAAAAAAATTTCTTATCAGTACCACAGCAGCTTGAGTTCAAATGACCCCTCTGCCAAGTTATACCCCTGATCTATACCCACTGGCTTTCATTTCATCCCTTCCAACTTACGTTTTTTTTCCCTAAATAAATCATTTAGTACCCATGTACTCAATGGGGTTTATCAAACCATTAAAAAAACAGTTTGTTATATCAAGTTTACATCTTCAGAGGTTGGAAAAAATAGGATTGTGATCATTTTGTATTGTCTGTATAGCCAATAAAGCTAACATATTTTTGACTTGTACTCTTTTCTGTGGCTTGTGAATTTTTTGCAGTAAGTAAATAAAGGAAATCATATGAAAGCTGTTTTTTTTTTTGTTTATGTAGATTATGTTTGGCAAATATTAATATTTGTTGGATGATCCGACCAAAAATGTAAAACAGAACATGTTTTTAAAAACGTTTTTCACAGCACTGTAAATATACTGTTGGAATTTAATTAAGAACTACACAGTGAATTTGGGCACATTTTGTCCATACACATCTGAGTGGTAGCCTTCTTTGGAATAAAGTTCAGGGCTGGTTTTTAGTCAAAGTCTCCCGTTGTTTGCCTATTTTCAACATTAATATTTTTTTCTTCCTGTTTGCAGTTTGCTAATAAAGATAAAGTCTCTTTTAAAGATATAACAGATAAGTGCCTATGGTTTGGGAGAGAAGGGATCTATGTTAGACATGTAAAACCAACACTACACACAGAGGAGGTGGCCTCCGGTTCCATCTTTGTAACATCTACAGTGCACCCTTGACTCATCTCGTTGTGTGGTTTTACATTAGCTTACACCTTGGAACATGTGATCAAAACAGCTCAAATGTCATTATTGTCAGATGAAATGTTGGGTTCCATATGTGACATCAAGTAGGGTCATTGACTAGTGTGACCTTAAAAGCCTTAAAAATTATTAATTTTAACAGCCCTATTTGTGGGATTGTTCTGACTGAGCTGCCTTGATTTAAAGCTGCAGTCCGGAGAATATATTTACGTAGCAAAGTTTTAGAAATCTTTAAAATGATAGTGGGGTTCAATACTATGATAAAAGGCTAGTGTACCACAACACTTGTTATTTTTCTTAATCCCACCTTCCTCTCGTACACCCCTATGCATTTTACACGAATTTGTTTAGCCAATAGAATTCGAATTTTCGCATTGTCGGCTGTCAATCAAATTGCATGCGCATCGCGCAAACATGTGAACATGGGGCCGCGCACACAGACCGCTCCGTGTCTTCTTTCTTACAGCCGCCATACTGTGAGAGAGCATCAGTCATGCAGCAGTTGCTCACCTCCGAAATGTCCATAGCAAAAATACAATCGGGTGGTGCTCAATAGCGCTTGCTGCTTACTTCTTTGACTCGCTGTGTCGCCACAGGTGATGCGCGTGCACAACTGCTGTGGTAGGGCTGGTGGGAAGAGGAGGGAAGTGTTTGGGAGGGGCCTTGGTACGTCGGATTCAAAAAATCTCTCTCCCTCAAATACTCCAGACTGCAGCTTTAAGGATATAAGATTTTCATGTCTTGTGTAAATGAAAATTTACACAAGTGAAAACAGTTTTAGATTCTTTAAACCACAGGACAGAATGGCCAGCGGGTCTTTCTGTACCTAGCTCAGTCAGCCTCAGTGCCACAGCGCCATAGATTTCATCCAGGATCAGGATGACCACAAGGTTGATGATGACAGCAGTAGCCGTCACAGTCACCCGAACATTGGACTTGGTCTCAGGGTCTGGGCTCATCGCCATCAAGGCTGAGACCGTGATGCGGTAGATGATTACGCCAAAAACAGCGGAAAAAGTCAGTCCAAACTGGCAGCAAAGAGAAGATACAGGCAAGATATCACACTATGACTAAGACATATTGTTCTTAAATAGAGGATGGGTGTAGGGAAATCATTGGGTGTGGAGAAATCATTTAAGAATTAGTTAAAGTACATTGCATGCTAAGAAAATGTATAGAAGACAGCACAGTACTTGTCTTTACTTACCATGAAAAGAATAGAGGAAATGTTCATGAAGTATCCAGGAAGACGATCTTTCCATGTCAACTTATCAATGACCGTCTGAATGAAAAGACAAGAGGGAAGCAGAAGAGACAAAAGAATGAGAGAGTTCCCAATTTGCCAAATAACAGTCAAGGTTGTTCAACTTTAATGGAAGATCTGGAGAGAAGAAACAAAGGCCCAAAAGGAAGTACTTTAAAAGAGAATAAAAGCAGAAATATGCATCCCCCATAGCATCTTAAAACAGGTACAGACCCCGTATTTGGTCATAAATTTGAAATAATAACGATTAAAACAGTTGCTATTGATATGTACTTACAGTATATAACAAATTACATTGACATTTTTGAGAGACACCATAATTATCGGATTGAGGTCTCGCCCGCAGTAACTTGGGCATTGCTACTCTCCGTCGTGGTGAAGGAAACGCTGAACCGTAAAGTGAAACTCTAAATTCATGGGTACATCTGTGTTCGAACCTTCACCTGTGGTCATGTAATGTGGTCCAAGACTGAAGGAATGAGATCTAGAACTTAAATGATTAAAAGAGCTTCCTCCATAGATCGCCCAGCCCTGGACATTGCCTCAAGAACTGAGGGTAAAGCCTCATCTTCCCCACATTGATAGGAATGACATGAGCGTTCAGGTATCTGATATGGGTGTCTCTGTAGGGCCTCCCTATAGGAGATTTTACATGCACGATCCACTCAAAGGGGAATCTGAGGCAGACCCAGAATTTGCTTCACTTCTCTTGCGTGTATTTGCATTAAGCCCCCCTAAGTCTATATTTTTTTTAACTGCCTCTTGGGTTGTGCCTCTTCCAGTTGGGTAAATCTACAGGAGAAATTCCAAACATTTGAATATCGTGCAAAAGTTCATTTATTTCAGTTATTCAACTTAAAAGGTGAAACTAATATGTGATATAGACTCATTACACGCAAAGTGAGATATTTCAAGCCTTAATTTGTTATAATTTTGATGATTATGGCTTACAGTTAATGAAAACCCCAAATTCAAAATCTCAGAAAATTATAATATTAAATGAAATTAATAAAACTAGGATTTTAAATAGAGCAATATCGGATCTCTGAAAAGTATAATCAGGCATATGTACTCAGTACTTGGTTTGGGCCCCTTTTGTATCAATGACTGCCTCAATGCAGCGTAGCATGGATGCTATCAGCCTGTAGCTCTGCTGAGGTGTTATAGAAGACCAGGATGCTTCAATAGAGGCCTTCAGCTCTTCTGCATTGTTCCGTCTCATGTCCCTCATCTTTCTCTTGGCAATGCCCCATAGATTCTCTATGGGGTTCAGGTCAGGCAAGGCCAATCAAGCACAGTAATCAGATGGTCATTGAACCATTTGGTACTTTTGGCAGTGTGAGCAGGTGCCAAGTCCTGCTGGAAAATGAAGTCAGCATCTCCATAAAGCTGGTCAGTGGAAGGAAGCATGAAGTGCTCCAAAATGTCCTGGTAGATGCTGCGTTGACTCTGGACTTAATAAAGCTCAGTGGACCAACACCAGCAGATGACATGGCTCCCCAGATCAACACAGACTGTGGAAACATGTCAAGAGAATCATCCACCTGAGCTGTGGATCTCTGTAGCTCCTCCAGAGTTTCCATGGGCCTCCTTGGTGTGTGATTATTGCTCTCCTTGCCCAGCCTCTCAGTTTGGGTGGACGGCCACCAAAACAGTATTGGTTGGTCTGCAGTTGTGCCACACTCATTCCAAACTTTGGGTTTTTGGCTTTAATAGGACGAAGTTCAAGAGGTGTGAATATTTTTGTAAGGCACTGTAGCTCAAACCTCACACATGGATCCTAATTTATTTATTTTTTTCCTCATATGTATTTTTGTTGTTGTTGTTGAAAGAATTACTTTGCAGAAGAACACTTCTTTCTAAAGTCATGGCAATGATGCATGACTGTTTAGGTCGCACACAAGTTCAATTTTAAAAGCAGCTCTAATGAAAGTTAACATGGAAAAAATTGGTTAATATAGAAAATTAGGAAAAAAGTGACAACAGGAGAGAGAAATCTCACTTCAGTCTCTAATACCACTCCTTTAATACAGACTGTTCCCTAAGAATGAATCATATTTGGTGGAAATTAGAGGATTTTGGGAATATTTCTTTAAAACAAAAATTAAAAATATATTTCAAGTTAAATCCAACTCGTGTGACCTAATTCGTGAGTGGAGTGATTTCAGATATTTTGAGATAGAAATGGGAGAAGGGAACAGCAAGTAAGGCAGTAATAACTCCTAATGCAACAGCACCATCTAGTGAATATAAAGGTACTGTACAACCAGCAATCAAAGCTGCCTAATTTCCACTTAAACAAAAGTGGGCATTGTCAGATGAATGTAAACAGCTATATTTAATTAGAAAGCAAACAGGAAATATATTTGAAAAATGTTACAATTTTAGAAATTTCTATCCATTTTCTAAATACAGTGAAGCTGCTAATAAGGCAGAAAAATTCCAGTTTAAGTTAGAGCTTTTATTTTTTTATATCTGCAAGTTATAACATAGTAAAGCTTGCACAGGATAACAAAGTCGGAGAGAGGGGGATTTTGAAATACAAAGTTATAGTCTGTGTGTGTATAGGTGTGTGTGTGTGTGCGTGTTTGTGTATGTGTGTGTGTGTGCGAGCGCGCGTGCATGCGGATGTGTGTGTGTGTGCCTGTGGTGGGGACAGCCATCAGCGGGGAAGGTAGTAAATTAGGTCAGGTGTTATATTTGGCTTGTCGAGTCCACTGAGGAGAGCCCGACAAAGCTCTCATGACAGAGACCCAGTGAAAATTTGCATTTCTCTCTGTTATTAACTCTCCTTACATCTTTTCCTACTCTGCCTTTAATACCATACAGGAAGTTAAAATATATATCTAGTTTATCATATAAACATCTATTTAGGTGGCTTATTTCATGCTGAGACACAACATAAAACTGCCCATCTACGTTGCCGATTTTTTAACTGGTTTGTTTCTTCTTCCACTCAGGCATGTGAAATTCTGAACAAACAGTAGCTCTCAAATGTGAACAAACACATATTAAAATGCCAGGTTTTTGTAATGTAAAAAAAAATGTAGACTGATCAATAATATCCAAACATTTTCCACATATAATGCAGTAAATATCCTGTACAATAAAACAAAAATACCAATACATTAATTACTGTGGAAACACTATTCCAGTAGGATTGTTCTGATATTTCCTCTTTTTCTGTCTTTAGCTAAAGCCAGTTTGGAGAGAGTTTGCAAAGGATCAAAATGATCTAACTGTATAAAAGTATCAGTCAGGAGAAGGGTACAAGGATGTCCACAGTACTGTATATACACCGTGGCATAATAAAGGGAATCAACAGAGACTTTTGTAAACCTGAGATTTTGTCTAAAATTTGTCTAAAATGAACTGTTCAGGAAGTTCTAAAAACGTTGGAGGTGTTCTACATGTGACATAAAATTGCAGTATTCTCCATATTTCTGTACAAAGGAAATATGGATTGTCCAAAACAAAGGAACAACGGGTTAATGACCATGAAGTTTCAAACGTTTATGTTCAAAGGTCCAAATCTGACTTCTAGGTACATTTGAGGGTCCAGAAAAGCTATGCATAAGTTGTTAATTCAATTTGTTTCATCTTACAAGTAAAAAATTGAAGAAATTATATAAGCAGTTACAGTCCTGTATTATTACAGAATTTCACAAGATTATAACAACAACAGAGCTCAAAAGACGCAGGCTGAAGCAGGGGAAGCTTATGTTCACCTACCCCTCAGTCAATATTATTAACATTTGTACAATTCACAGTATTATACACTGCTCAAAAAGATAAAGTGAACACTAAAATAACACATTCTAGATTTGAATATATGAAATATTCCAATTAAATACTTTGTTCTTTACATAGTTGAATGTCCTGACAACAAAATCACACAAAGATTATCAATGGAAATCAAATGTATCAACCCATGGAGGTCTGGATTTGGAGTCACACTCAAAATTATACTGTAAAAACACACTACAGCCTGATCCAACTTTGATGTAATGTCCTTAAACAAGTCAAAATGAGGCTCAGTAGTGTGTGTGGCCTCCAGGTTCATGTAGTACCCCCCTATAATGCCTGGACATGCTCCTGATGAGGTGGAGGATTGTCTCCTGAGGATCTCCTTCCAGACCTGGACTAAAGCATCTGCCAACTCCTGGACAGTCTGTGGTGCAACATGGCGTTGGTGAATGGAGCGAGACATAATGTCCCAGATGTGCTGAAATGGATTCAGGTCTGGGGAACGGGCGGCCACTCCATAGTATCAATGCCTTCTATCAATGCCTGCCTCCTGCAGGAACTGCTGTGCTGACACACGCCAGCCACATGAGGTCTAGCAAAGTCTTGCATTAAGGGGAACCCAGGATATGGCCTCACAAGGGGTCTGAGGATCTCATCTGGGTACCTAATGGCAGTAAGGCTACCTCTGACGAGCACATGGAGGGCTGTGCGGCCCCCCGAAGAAATGCCACCCCCCAAGATTACTGACCCACTGCCAAAATGGTCATGCTGGAGGATGTTGCAGGCAGCAGAATGTTCTCCATGGCGTCTCCAGACTCTCACGTCTGTCACATGTGCTAAGTGTGAACCTGCTTTCATCTGAAAAGAACACCGGGAGCCAGTGGCGAATTTGCCAATCTTGGTGTTCTCTGGCAAATGCCAAACGTCCTGCACAGTGTTGGGCTGTAGGCACAACCCCCACCTGTGGACGTCAGGCCCTCATACCACCCTTATGGAGTCTGTTCCTGACCGTCTGAGCAGACACATGCACATTTGTGGCCTACTGGAGGTCATTTTGCTGGTAGTGCCTTCATGCTCTGGACACTACGCTGACAGACACAGCAAACCTTCTTGCCACAGCTTGCATTGATGTGCCATCCTGCATGAGCTGCACTACCTGAGCCACTTGTGTGGGCTTTAGACTCAGTCTCATGCTCCACTAGAGTGAAAGCATTCAAAAGTGACCAAAACATCAGCCAGAAAGCATAGGAACTGAGAAGTGGTCTGTGGTCACCACCTGCAGAACCACTCCTTTATTGGGAATGTCTTGGTAATTGCCTATAATTTCCACCTGTTGTCTATTCCATTTGAACAACAGCATGTGAAATTGATTGTCAGTCAGTGTTGCTTCCTAAGTGGACAGTTTGATTTCACAGAGGTGTGATTGACTTGGAGTTGCATTGTGTTGTTGTGTTCCCTTTATTTTTTTTTTTGAACAGTGTACCTTTATGGAAGTAATAGTAGAATTTAATGTACCTTTCATGTATATTTGTTATTACTTGTACGAATCGTCAAATGATACAAATAAATGGTACTCGACAGCGGTTTAGTTGAGACTCTGAGCCCATCTGAGCACTCTAAGGGTGTATTCACACCAGCCCTGTTTAGTCCGCACTCTAGTTCGTTTGCCCAGAAAATCATCAAACTCTGATGAGGACAAAAGAAACAAACCCTGGTCCTTCCCAAAAAAACCTAGATTTCAGCTAGGATGAAGTGAACTCTGCAGCGTTTCGATTGCCTATATGAATGTCAAGCGAGCTGGGGGACACTCCAAAAGCAGAACTCGGACTACAGCGCAGGGTATTCTGGGTAAATACAACCAAAAAAACAGCACAAACAAACAACTCTGGTTTGTTCTCTGCTCATGCTGAGCCCATTGCATCGCATTTGTCTGGCACATTTGCCAAAGACAACAGAGTAATCCTGAAACCGCTAAAATCTGATGCCACATTTCATGGAATAGGAAGTGTCCCAGTGTTCAGTGCTTCTTGGTGAAGCGCCACCACAGGCGGGGAGGTAAACATGTTGCTCAAAGTTTTGCTTTGTTTGACAAAGAGCCATGTGATTGCGAATCCCACCAGTGAAAAACAGCAACAATGTGATTTTGGTCCTCAATTGAACTGAGTCTAGCGGCCTATCAGATGTAAAAACAACCTAAATTATAAGAAATTCATGCCTCAAAAAGTTTTAAAAAATACTTTACACAGAAAAATAAACAGAGTAAACTACTAAAAACATAGTGACTCCAAGCCTACATCTAAATTAACAAAAAAAATGACTTCATTAGAGGAACATTAAAGCTTGTAATGGTCTTGTAAGAGTCCAGAATTAAATCTGCGGGATCATATGAACAGGAAAAGAGATTTAGAGAACTTTTGGGAGGTTTAGGGGGCAAATATTTCCAAGCCACGGTATCAATTGTTGGTTGACACCTACCAAAGAGAACGAATGCTTCTATAAAATCGAAAGTAGCTAAAAAAAATGCAGGATAAATGTCACATTAATTTAGGTAAAGGGTGTAAAAACGTCAGCTTTGGCCACAGCTCTTCCACATGTCTCCCATACATGGCTTTGAGCACTCTGTGTACAGAACCTTCAATGGCTTTCAAACAACTTCTTCCCACTGTTCCATAAAGGCCCAATTTGTGATGTACACAACCAACTGTTGTCCTGTTGATCCTGGCTACTTCTCTGATTAAGTCTCTGTTTACCTGGCCCCTCAGTTTAGGTGGACCACTATGTGTTGGAAGGTCTGCAGTTGTAACATACTTTTTCCATTTTCATAACAGTTTAAGCGTTGCTCCATGAGTTGTCCAAAGTTTGGCATATAGTTCTACAACCTAACCCTGTTTCAAACATCTCATGAAGTTAATCTTCCTTGATCTTCATGACTCTAAGATACTATAATTTGTACACGGAGCTAAATTAGGCAGGTGATTTTAACTTAAAATATAGAACATGCATCTTAATCACGTTTAAATTGTTCCCTCCAATGAGTAGAGGGGGAACCTAAAGAAAACTGCCCCATTGTCCCAAACACATTTTCGTCTTTAGATACATTGCAGTAACTTATAAGGCCTGCAGGACTGAATAGCAAATCTCCATAAAAGCTTTTGTTGCCTATTTTGTATTTAACATACAAGCCTGAAGATCTTGCCTTAGTTCATTATGTGAATAGGTTCAGCCAGTTCCCTGCCTGCCAGTGCAAGTAGAACATAGGTACCAGTTATGGGCATTGACTAGAACTATATAGTCACAGAAATTGATGGATGGCTTTATCCGTACAGAGTGATTAAAATGTTCTGCTCTGATTCCAGAAAGTGGTACAACATCCAGTTCTGTCTGACTTTTAAAAGCTAATTTGGCTTGAACCTATAACACATTTTTTTGTGTCTCAGGTAATAAAGCCAACGGCAGCTAAGTGTGCGTGAGAGGGAGAGTTGTGTGTCGCCATAGTGACGGTCACTAATCTTACCCCTGGCTTCCTGCCCAGCATGCATCACTCCCACTCAGGCACTCTCCCTCTGTTTATCTTCCTACCTCCACTTCTCCAAGCCTCTCAGTTTCTTGTGCTTTGTATCTCTTTGTCTCCTATCTCTCGCTGTTGTTGTTGGTGTTGTTTTTTTTTATTCCATCAATAAATGAACATTAAATGGGAAGCTGTCATGAGAAATGTTGCTCCCAAAGTGATAGGTTGAATAAAAAAATTCTTGTGTACATAAAATGACTTTAAAATGTAAGTGCAATGATCAGAACTTTGTAGCTGATTGGGCTCTTCAAAAAACTTAACTACCAATTCCGATTTCCGTTTAAGCACCAAAATAACAAGTATTCAAAAAAATTATATTCAGCCTTCTTGCGATTATTTTTTATATTAATACTAGACATGTTTTTTTTTCTTACTTTTATTGGTTGATTTTTACAAATTTAAAATGATAACAAAATATATTGGAGTTGACAGCTAGCTTGTTATATTAGGGATTAGCTTGATTAGCGTGGTTAGCATTGCTAGCGATAAGCTTAAGTTGCGATGTGTATTCCCAGAGAATACAGGTCATCCGAATCCAGAATGTTCCATAAAACACAGTCTGAATAGGCAAAAGCATAACATTGAGTAGGTTTGCTGTAAAGCATTCTGCTAATGTTGGAACCAGGTCAATTCACTTCTTTAGAAATTCCACTGAATATCCTCAAGGTGGGTAAAAATTGACATCCTGAGGCAGACAATTTTTTTTTCTCTGACCCAAAAAAAAGACAAATAAAAGAAATGGCTAACTAGTGAAATAACTAGCATCTGGCGAAGCTTAGCTCTCTGGTGCATCAGCTTGACTGGTTATCTGACATATGTGAAAAAGTAGCCTACACTTTCCTTTTAAATAGTGACTAGCACCTCTGCCTCCTTAGAGCAAATTTCTTAAACGCCTTTCTGACACAGAAAAAATAGCTAACTCTGAGTATCTACCCAACAGTAGCAACTTCCACACCAGAGAGTGTTGTGGATAGCCAGACTTGGTAACCTCTCCAAAGATTTCTGAATTCTGATCAGCAGCCAGAAAATCCTAAAATGTAGATGCACCAACCAGAGTTTTGTGGCTTCCAATTAGAGGTGGGTGATATGGACTTAGCATTTTAATCATGAGATTTTGAAATACTATTGTGATAATGATAAAGGTGATGATTAAACAAACTATTTGTTAGCTCTTTGCTGTCTTTTTCAGGTAACCCTATGGCTATGACTGCAAGGCACAGCAATCATAGACCTATGAATGCAAATTCTGCTCTTTAAAGGATTACCCATTCTGACATAAAGAAATGTAATTTTTATCACTAACGGCATTTAATCGTATTTCTGAGTTTATTTATATTTATTGAGCCCTGAGTGGGGAAAAAAAACACCAGAAACAAACTATTCTTACAAGTTTTTGGAGTTTTGAAACATTAATTGGAATTTATCAAAATTCTTATCGTGATACGAAGTTTTTCACCATAACGATACGATATGATAAAAGCCTACCCCTACTTCCAATTTCCTTTTGAGTTTTGACTTGCAAATGCAGATTTTTGCTTTTGTTCCCAATTTCTTTTTAAATACCACTAATAAAAAAAAAAATTCTAGCCTTCCTACCACGAGAAATCATTAATGTGAGTGAACCGTTGCTGTGAAGATGTGTTTTACTGATCTAGAACAAATAGCATCATTAGAGAGTTGATATTTAAAACTGTCTTTAGCCTCTTAAATTAGCAAGCTGCCCAATGAGGTTTAGGGTAGCTTTAGTAACTGAAAACATCTGGCTACATTCCCTTACCCTATCTCAGATATATCTCAGATTCAGCATGTTGCATAAAAAACAAAGTTTGAAAACTCAAAAGAATAAACAGGAAACTTGGGACCATCAGCAGGATGGGTTAACCCAAAAAAAAAACCCTCAAAGAATCAGATACCTGAGCAGAGGAAACTGCAGCAGCCAGAGGATGGGACAGGGAGAGAAGAACAGATAGACAGCAGCCGGCTAGAAAGGAAAAGAACGGAGGGGAAGAGAGGAAAGTGGAAAGATGGAAAGAGAAGAGGAAAAGGAAGAGGGAGTAGAAAGGGGAGAAGTGGAAAAAGACAGAGAAGGAGGAAGGTCTGCCAAGGAGAGGAGAGGTGAGGCGAGGAGATCAGAGGAGAGGAAGGGTTACCGGTACTCCTGCAGCCATGGCAGACAGCAGTTTTTGTCTCCATCTGTCCGTCCCTGTCACTGTCCCGTCCTCCTGCTTCTCTGGCTATGAGACAGAGGGATGTGTCACAAACAAACACAAACATTGGCACACAAATGTGACTTTCCATCAGCCAATAGGGCGACTTTTTAGCTGTAAGGCATCCCCAGAACCATCTTTTTCACTGTGTGTGGTGGGAAGACAAAAACTGAACCTTGTCCACCTTAGAGACCAGAGGCTGAAGGAAACGGGCCACCCTGTCTTGTCATATTTATTAAAACGTTTCTAGAAATACTTAACTTTAAAAAGCAAAGCATAAACGCTAAAGGCTTGAGCTACATTTAATTTAAAGGGATTGTAAGGATACCATAAACACTACTTGTGAGTTTAGCAATACAATATTGATTAATTATTTGCTCTCCATGTAAATTTACTTAAAGTGAAGGTTGCAGAGTGAGATTTTGCAGCTACAATAACTTAGTTCCAAGACTTTTTGCACATCTTTACCAGAAGTGCCAATCAGTGTGGCTCTGCACACAGATCTGCCAGGTATTAGGCTATGTAAATGTTTGTATTGTTTGTCCTACGGCACATTTTAACAGACATTACACCAAAGCCCAAGATTAAAAAGTAAAAAAAAAAAAAAAAGTCAGAGAGCTATGGGTCTATGCTGCTGTGGTGCCGATGATGGCAGGCAGCCATGTGCGAGTGTGTGTGTGTGTGTGTGTGTGTGTGTGTGTGTGTGTGTGTGTGTGTGGAACCCGACATAATCCAATCCAATCTATCCAGCTGATTCAGGGAGGACCTGAATCCAACTCTTTGATCTCGTGTTGAGCAAAGTAGAAACAAAGTACTTGCAGTGCCTTTACAAAAGTATTCATACCCTTTGAACTTTCTCCCATTTTATCAGATTACAACTTCAAACAATCAATGTATTTTATCGGGATTCTTTGTGATAGACAAACTGTTGTGTATTTGCGAGGGGGCGGCTGTAATTACAGCAAAGGGTGAGTCTACAGGGAATTGAATGAGAGGTGGCATGATAAATGACCTGCTTGCCCACTTTTCTGAAAGCAACTGGTTGGACTTTTATATGGTGGTATCAGAGTAAAGGGGGTTGAATGCAAATGAACGCAAAACCTCAGATCGTTTAGAAATCAAAGACGATTTTCCTTCCATTGAACAATTATGAACTGTTTTTTTTTTATAAAATACAAACAAATATGTGTTTGTAAGGTGACAAAGGCGAACAATTTCCAATCCGATCATGTTTTAAAGTGCAAATGTACTGAAAGAAATCCCTAAAAGGCAATCCATACCTCATTCTTTTTCTTCTTCTTCTTCTTTTTCTGCTTCCTCTGTCGTTTCTGCAGGAGGATAGTCTCATACTTTGGCCGGGGATGTTCCTGAAAACAAAAGAGGAGCACAGTTACAGGAAGACGTTCCCGTGTTACAGCGGCTTCGGTAGTTGGTAATGATCAATACATAATGACCTACTCCCATCAATTATTTCTGTAAAGTTGAGCTGATCTTTATTTGAATATCTATATCTGACGAGGGAGCTCCTAGAGGGTTTCGTGTTTTTACCTCGTCCTCCTCGATTCCCGTCAGATCCCAGCTGAAGCTCAGGCTAATCTGTCGCCGTTTCCAGTGCTCCAGGAATAACACCGCTACACAGTCACACAAACACAAAGAAATTAGACAACTGGCAAATCCATGACCTCAAACTCTTTGCTGTCTACAGATCAAAAAATTAATTTACTTAAAAAAAAGGAAAATCTGAATGTTTCCTGAATGCATACAGTTAAGGCCAAAATTATTCACAGTGCAGGCAGATTTAGATATAAAGTTATTTCGGTTGAACCAAGAAGTTTGTTTCTGATATGAAGCAGGTGAATAAAAAATAAAGAAAATAATCTGACATCTAAAGATCCCAAAGCAGGGCTACAGAGTGAAATGGAAACTCCAATCCCCTATGTTATGAAACAGTGCACCAGGTAAATAAATGTTAGTACAACACTGAAGGAAACTCAAAGGCTTAGGGGACCGTAGTTCAATCACAACATCTTCCAATCGTGTTCAATAACAGAATTACATCAGACATTCATAATGTCCTTCATATCGGATCTGCCGAGTCCACCGGATTGTTTAGATAAAATCTCCCGGTGTCCAAAAAACATGGATTTCATATGAAAAATATTTGACCCATATGAAATTCCACATGTGAAAACATGTTTAAAAACAACAAACAAACAACAAAACAAAAAAAACGTGTGGAGTGTGAAAAACGAGTGACCTACTGTGTTTTGCACACATTTCCCATGTGAATATGGAACATTTTCATGATAATAAACTGCGAAACCCATGGGCATTCACATGTGGAGCATATAGGATAATATGTAAACCACATGTGAAACATGTTATTTTCCATAGGAAACCTACATGTGAAATTAAAGTGTGGAATTACATGTGGAAAATATGTGAAACCGATGGAAAACCACACATGTGAAGTTCATGTGTGCTACATGTGGTTTACCAGGTAACACATGGGATAACATGTGATCCAAAGTGAAGAACATGTTCATCCCATTTGACTTTTCCGTAAGAGAGTTGTTGATGGCATGCACTCGAACCTCTATAACAAGGTTCGCAGGACCTTTGGAAAAGAAACAGGCCCGCAGCATCACAGATCCACCACCAATTTTTTTTTTTTTGGGGGGGGGGGGGGGGGGGGGGGGGTTGTTGTTATAGTTATAACCTGTAGTCTCATCAGATTTCATTTTAATTCCTAGTAGAGTTTAGAAAGCTCAACATGTTTGAATGTTGGAAAGAAGTCAGCTGGCTTGAATCCCAACCAACCAAATGGTATGTAGATAGTGTCTAATGGTTGTTATGGAGACTTAGTAAAACCAAGATCCTACCCTTTGATGCAACTCTCTAGCAGTGAGTTTAAAAGATTGGTATTATGGGTTTGTATTATCTATTCATCCCACACATTTTTCACTACTGTTGAGAAGTGAGATCAATTGTCTAAAAGTTGTTAAATTGCTTGTTTTGAAGTCACTGAGCCGGCAGTCTGACACTTCAGTAAAACTATGGCCAACTTATCATGTTCACTGAATCCAAACGTAAAATAACACTTGTTCTCAAACAGCTCTCACTGGTAACAGATCTATGGGAAACCATTCACTAAACTAAGGAAATGCATTAGATAACTGCGCGAACGGTTTCCTGAAATGAGGAAGTGTAATTTAGAACCATTTTCACCACATGGCACCCAGCTAGTTGTCTCAGAAAGGATTCTCAAAATGGTCATTATGGTCAAACACTTTCATTTTAGTCCCATCGGACCACACTACATGTCTTTAAAAACTAAGACTGAGTCCATTTGCAAACTGTAATCTGACTTTGTATGTTGCTTTTAGAGTATGGACGTCTTCCTCTCTGAGCGGCATTTCAGCCCATGTGGGTACAGGACTCGTTTCATGGTGGATAATGACACTCGCATAGTATTCTTAGTGGATGTAAACCTCTGAATTTATAGGTTCAGCTGTATGTTTAATTGGAACTAAATGTTTTTTGAATTCATTAAAATTCACTCCTGATTCCGCCTGTTTGCCACAAGCGTCTGCCCCTCTTGAGGCAAGAGGCCGTAAGATATTAATGAGAACCTTCGCATTCACCCCACCTGTCCTCTTTTGTCTCCCTCTCACACAAACAGACAGGCAAACCCGAAACCTCACCCCACAGAGACATGAAGATGGCGAAGAAGACCGTGGCCGGGTTATCGAAGAGGTGCGAAGCCCTGGCGGTGCCGCAGGCGGTGCTGAGGTGCCAGTAGTCGCAGGCCCCGTCACACAGAGGACACATGGTGAAATTGAGCCGCTCGTCGCACATCTCCAAACTGAAGGGAGGGAAGGCCGTAAGCTTCTGTTTAGTTAGACGTGCTGACATTTATTGTGCATGGCATAACAAAAAAGTGAAACCGTGATTTCAATCCCGGCAAAAAGACTCCGGGACGCCCGTGTCTCTGACATGTGAGTACAAGAAATGAATGGAACTTTTAACTTCTAACTACCACACAGGCTTTTGTACTTTGACCCTATTCATAGTCAGTGTGGGCTGAATCCATGACACTCACGCACACACTGCCAGCCGTACCTTCTGTGTACCTCCCACACAGCCGTGACTAAAGCCAGATACAGCAGGTATCTGGGCAATCCCTGTCTAGTGGATGTGTGAGTGTGGACTGTGAGTATGAGCACACGCTGAAACAGGGTAGGAAAGAAAATCCTCATTTTCAGCGCTCTAGAATCTCACAGCAAGCCTCTGTCCATTCTGTTTCCATGTTTTACTAAATCAGCGAGAGCACAACTTGAGATTTCTGCTGCAGCTTTCTGCCGTGGGTACCTGGGTATATTGGTATCCACTGTCGCCACACCGTATCCAAACACAATGATTCCAACGATGGAGGCCGGTATGAGCAGTTGAGTATAAACACCAAGCCAAGCAAAATACAGGCCGATCTTCTCTCCAAAGTACTTCCTGTGAAAACAACACACTATGGTCACGACATGAGACACAGGGATGAGTCTGCAAATCCCTTCATTGGCATTTGTGTTAGCAATTACTCCAATGGGCCCAGGTGTACATACCTTCAAATCTGACTAGGTACATTGTACAATTCCCTTCCTAAAAGCAAAATGTCTTCTCTTATTTACTTCATCCAATAAAATGTACTTACGGTCACATTGCCCTACTCTCAACTCAGTTTAATGTTTGCGTCATTGTCACCCAACCAACTAACAATCCCTGTATCTGAGTGTTTTGTTTTTGAGTTAGGACTGTTTAAGCTCAGGAGACCCTTCTGAAGACAGCAGTGTGAACATTTTGGACAGCAAAGACAGATGGTTCGAAAGGAGTGAAAGAAGCCATCTACATTAAGCATACGAAAACAGCCCTAAACAGAACAGGTGGCCTACGGGTTCATCTTTCGAACATCTACAGTGCAGGACAAATAAATAATAAATTATACCCTGTTTATACATATATTTTTCTTCGATATGGAACAATTGTGTTGAATTCTGCTGTTTGGATTTATTTCTCAATCTTTTTCCCGCCTAGCCTGCTGGTGGTGGTCAGAGGGCCCCGTGGAACCTGTGTATCCGTCGGCCTCGCTTCTGTCGGCGTGGCCCAGGGCAGGTGTGGCTACAGTGTAGCTTACCACCATCAGCGTGTGAATGTATGCGTGAATGACTGAATATAGCATAAAGCGCTTTGTGGTCCTCTGACTGAAAAAGTGCAATACAAATGCGTCCGTTTCCCATTTACCATTCTCAAAAAGAAAAATGTCAGTGTTTAATTGCTTTTTATTTTCTTCTTCTTCTTCGTCTTGAGGCTAATTCAGAGTACCAAGCAGCTGATCAGATGTAAACACCTATTCGAATCCTGGAATGATGTAAAACAGAGTCCTTCATTGAGGCCTGCAAGAACGGTAACATTTAAAGCAATAAATCCACTCCATACATTCATCCTGCATGCTAACCAACAATAATCAGCTGCATCATATACTTTTTTTGTTCTCAGTGTCTGAGCCAAATGAGTGACAGATTATCGGATTATCTTTTTGACAGTCCTCGCTATCCCCACCTGTGTGTAGGATTACCTGAAAGTGTCTTTTTTTAGGGCCAAACATGTGTGAAAACTACCTGGAGACTGACTTCTTATTGACCTGAAGTGGCACGACAGACCTTGTCCTTGGAAAATGGTTTAACAGCTCCATTACTGTGATGTATGTTGGGTCACCAAGCTACTGCTCTCAGACATAATTTCCCCTGACTTCCTCCTCCTCACCGGATAAAGCAAATTCTAAATATCTGTCTTATGAACTCCTTATTTGAGCTGGATACTTAGATAGAGAGTGCACCTCCTTCCTGGTAGAATAGGAAGAAACATCTACAGAGGTTTAACTTGCTGTTTTCTATTGCAACATTACCTGACCAGATCAATGGGCTGGTACTTGTAGAAGGCTGAGTATCTTGCCCACTCTTCGAAAAGAACCTGGCAGCGCACAGAGAGAGTGAGAAAAAGCATTCAGAGTCAAGTCAATGTGGGTGTGTGCTGTCATGTTGAAAGTTGAAAAATGGTTTTTTTTCGGAGGCACAGCTGATCCGGAGGCAGACACCTTCTGATTGGTCGAAATAAACCTCAGAGGAGAGAGCCATTGAGCTGCAGTGTAAGTAACTCTATCCTGAAGACCAGTGAAACCCAGTAAGGTGGGAGGAAGACAGTGTTATACAGCCTGATAGGAACAAGGTGTCGGGTTAAACTAGATCGATCGGAGCTGCAAAGATGAAAATCTTTAGAGGTATACCCTTTGTTTACAACCAAACACCAGGTGGAGAAAAGAAATTACTGTTACTTTTGACTATTTTTAAGCATCCAAGACATTTTATTTGTGATTATTTATCCATTGCTGATAAATCAGACTTAAAGCCGCTTCAAAACACTCCAGATTCTTCCACTTTATTGTTATCCCTAATTGCAACACCTAAGAAAAGCATTCAGGCATTATAGATGGCAAGCCTTGAACTGCAGCAGAAGTAGTCCTGTCTAGTTCGTCCCACAATCTACAGCTACAATGCCTGGCGAAAGTATTCACACTAAACTTTTCCACATTTTGCCACGTCATAGCCACAAACCTCAGTGTATGTGGCAGGGTTTTTTTGCTTTCCACATCAAGAAGCTGACATTTGTGATCAACTTCAGTCTGACCATCTTCTATTAACATCAGTTTTCAGGTCTGTAGTTTGACTAGGCCATTCCGACACACAAATATCCTTTGATATATCAACCTTTTCATTGAGCGCTGGCTGCATATTTAGGGTTGTTGTTGTGCTGTTGGAAAGTGAAGGTTCGAACTGGTCTGTAGTTTTTTGCACACTTCCGTAACTGCCCTGTATTTAGTTCTGTCCATTTCCCATTAACTTCCAGCTAAATAAACGTTTACCAACAGTATGATATTGTCTTCACCATGTTTCATGGTTTGATGGGCAGTAGGGGTGTAACGGCACACAACAATCACGGATCGGTAGGCTACATATTTGAGGTTTTAAAATCACGCTTCGGTACTTTTTCCGGTAAACTCTAATCAAGAAAAATAAATACAAATGTGCATATGATTTCTTTTCTTTTTTTTACTTTGATCAGCATTAAACAAATACAATTTTACCTGAATTCCTGCCTTTTAATTCCTGAAGTTAATTAGATTTTTTAAATGTCAGCTGTGGCTTCCTGGGTGCTATCCAGGTAGCGCTTGGGTGGAGGTGGGGGTCTCCGGCCTGGCCTCCTCTGGGCACCCTGTGTGACTCGGCTGCTGCGGTTGATCTAATGCCGCCGGCCCAGATGGCTCCCTTGATGGCGTTTCCTTACCTGACTTATCTGCACTTGGCCCAATGTCTTTTTTTTGTCCTTTTTATTGTTGTTTGTATTGTTGTGTTTGTGTGCATGGGAGTTGGGTTGGGGGGAGGGGAGTATAACAGTGAAAGCACTTTGAGTTGCAACTCTTGTATGAAAAGCGCTTTATAAATAAAGTTTGATTGATTGATTGAATGTTCTATAACCTGAAAAACTTGAAAGTATAGAACTTACTGGAGATTTGATTGGATTTAAATAAATAGTCCAAGCAGACATTGCCAGAGTAGAAAACTAGACGATCAAATGATTTTTTTCCCAGAATCAGTGATGTTTACATTCAGCTTGACACTGTTTCAGGTGAGTCATTCATTTCAGTGCTGTTGAAAGACGCATTTGCTCACAAAGTTCTGGTTCGGTCCATCATTCTTTTCTACTGTAGCTCCATGAGAAATCATTAATGTTCCCAAATAGCAGAGTTTAGTGATAGGTGGGAGTCCTTTCTGTTTAGTTTTTGAGAACAGCTGTATTATTTTGGTACACATACTTACCAAACTGACAGGGCTGTGCCAATAAATCCAAATCTGAATACATGTACCATAACGCCCCTAGTGGGCAGTGTTGGTTTTACACTGCACAGGTTATGTAGGCCAAACAGCGTAATGATGGTCTTGTGAGAGTACCAATTTCCACACATTTGCTGGGATCCCGATTATTTCTTTCATCTTATCCATCCATCCATCCATCCATCCATCCAGCATGGTGCCGCCACCACCATGGTATCCAGTGGGGGATGCTGTTTTCAATGTAATGCCCAGTGCTAGTTGTCTGCTACACCTAGGCCATTAATGTCAGTCATAAAAAGCATCCCCACATCATGATGCTACCATGATAATTTTTCTTTTGCAAGGCACTGTACATATATAACATTGTTGTCAACGTTTTTCATATACTTTCACATAAAAAAGAGCACTTAGCATCATGGATTGTTAACACTGAGGACCTTTGAAAATATGTTGGTTCTATTGAAATAGGGTTTTAAATGTGTTCCGTGCCATAAAATGCAATATTGGATGTTAAATGACAGAGTTTGGAAAAAGGCAAAAATCTCAGATTTATGCTGCAATAAAAGTCTGTGTAACAATTCAAAAATGTTATGTTTTATTGCTTATTCTAATTTTCATTTTAAATCCCTAACTCTTCTATGATGTTGTTTTATATTTTAGACAGATTTATTTACCAGGGCTTATTTCCAGTCTGGACTTTCAGTCAACAGATTACTTTCTTTCTGCCGTCAGAGCAGCTCTGCCTTAGAGGAATGTTTACTGAACTTAAACTCCAATCTGTGACAGTGTTAGACAGATGGGAAGACGTATGAATGCAAAAAGAAGGAGACAAAACTACTATTGTTCATAAATACTGGACGAAGCCTCGAGTTTCAGTCGATCGAGGCTTAAATATCTCATACGGTGGGGTTCAAGCTGAGAGGAAATTCTGCGTGAGCGGCCACGGCGGATCCAGCCGTGTCGTTTTCGAAGCATGCTTGATTATCTGTGCTTGTGAAGTTTAGTGTTTCTTTTACAAGACCAACAGATGGAACGGAGGAGGTGGGAAACAGAGGATTAAGCCAAACTGAATGAAAGGCAGATCTATGAAAGTGGAGTCGGAGCACCTGTCTGTCGTTCCGCTCCTCCGGGTGTCCATTGACCTTATAGTCACCCTACGGAGCAAAAGGACAGGGTGGACAAACATTAGAAAACACCATAGAAACTTTAAAAAGAACAAATCATGAATATTACACTTAAATAAATGTAACAACATTTTATGATTATCTAAAATATGATGGAAGTTTACCAAATACAGATACAAAAAAAGTAGGACTGATTACATCACTTGTACAATAAACCAATCAGCAGAAATTATCAAATTTTAGAAAGACAATTATCAGAGATAATGTCAAAGTATATCAGCCTTTTATTTTTGAGCATTGTAATAAATTTCCTTTTATTTCTTTAATTCACAAAAACTGGCATTTTAGAGGCTAAAACCTTAAAAATTGCATGAATAGCTGTTATGTATGGTGAGTACTCAAGTAAACAATGGCACTGAAGTTGCTATATAATATTTCTACTGCAAATCTTAAAATAGTATTTTTTGGGGGGGTCTAAAGGGACAAAGGCGGGGTAAAAACTAAGAGGACTGTTAAGAGTTACTAGACAATGGAATAAGACCTCCAGTTAACAGATGGATTCAAAGATAAAAAGCACTGATTGAAATTAAAAACAGATCAGATTGTAAATAAAAATGCGGACAATGCAAATATACAATAACGAAATTATCTGTAGGATGAAACCAGAATAAACAATTTGTGTGTGATAAGATTCTGATAACTGACTAACTCTTCTGCTCTCAGTCATGAGTCACGTAAAGAGCAGCAGAGATTCCTCAACTCAAGTCGCCAAATACACACTGATTTTTTACAAAGTTTATTTGTATTTAGTCCTTTTTTTATTGACCCCAGCATATGAGGGCATGTGTTGGAATGTTCCACAATCATAAGGTCGGAATTCAGATCTGCCAAAAAGTAAAAAAAAAAAGGCATGCTTCAATTTATTCTCATTGGCTTCCAAACCTGTTTTTCATAATGCCCACATGTTGCATTTGTCTTTTTGTCACCTTCTCTAGCAAGTAACAACCAGCTTATAGCTTAGCCTACTTTTGCCAAAGAATCTGCATGAAACAAACTTTGGAGCATGAGAAACATTGCGTCTTTGTAGGTTTAGAGAAAGGTGATGACAGGGCGCAGAGAGAGGAATTTTGGAGTAGAAGATGTAGGTCTTGAGTGGCACAGAAGTAGAGTGTGTTAGAGTTAGAGTGATGTGGGACTTGTATTAGAGCTGTGAGACAGCAGTGAGGTGTGGTGTAGGAGTGACGGAGGAGTTCAAGGTGGAGGTGGGACTGCATTAAGAATTGTCTCTAATAAGGCTGGACGATAGTTTAATAACAACATTTATCAATCAATAGACCTGTGGTGCGATAGGAAAAAAAGGGTCAATAAAAAAGTTACCCTTCTTTTTTCATTAAAGCTTATAGGGTAGCTTCTTACTACAGTCATTATTTATTCCAAACCAATCACAAACGCAGACCCAAGCACGTTCCGACACTAAGCCTTTGTCCATTTCACACCACAAAAGAGAGTAATTGGCTTCAACAGCAAAAAAATGGCACAGAAAGGAGCAGCGGATTTTGCTGGACAATAAACTGCCCTAGAAATTATTGAGATAAACGACAATATTGTCATTTTGAAACCATTTTCAACTAATGTAATAATTAATGCATGTGCACCATCTGAACGATCCATAAACTTTTAATTTCTAAAGAGGATTTACCACTGTGAATCGAAGACATTTTTAATATCCAACATAAATTAACAAAACAACAGAAACAAAAAATAAAAAAAGGATGAACTCTGTAAACAATATTGCCCATCATTTGGCACGACGAGGAAAACAGGCAAAACTACCGGTTAGGGGTTTTCGTAAACAAAAAGTGCAAATTAACAACATAAAATAATAAAACGACATCTTTCACTACAGATATATGAATTATATTTGCCTTTTTTCATGTATTTTCTTTGGTAGAAAGAGGGAAACATGCGAGATAAAAAAACAAGCATGGAAATGGAAATTATCATGGCTGGAAAAACTATTGAGTTCATTTGAATTTATCGTGCGATTAATTGATATATTGTTTATTTTATTAGGCCTAGTTGCTTCCGGTTTTATCGATTATATTATTATTATTATTATCATTATTATCGATTGTCCAAGCACTTGTTGCTTTCTTGTTTTTACAACCTCAATCACTGCTGTACAGTTGTGGCCAAAAGTTTTGAGAATGACACAAATATTAGTTTTCACAAAGTTTGCTGCAAAACTACTTTTAGATCTTTGTTTCAGTTGTTTCTGTGATGTACTGAAATATAATTACAAGCACTTTATACGTTTCAAAGGCTTTTATTGACAATTGACATTTATGCGAAGAGTCACTATTTGCAGTGTTAGCCCTTCGTTTCAGGACCTCTGCAATTCGACTGGGCATGCTCTCAATCAACCCATTCTTTCATAATCACTTCTTGGAGTTTGTCAGAATTAGTGGGTTTTTGTTTGTCCACCCGTCTCTTGAGGACTGACCACAAGTTCTCAATGGAATTAAGATCTGGGGAGTTTCCAGGCCATGGACCCAAAATTTCAACGTTTTGGTCCCCGAGCCACTTAGTTATCACTTTTGCCTTATGGCACGGTGCTCCATCGTGCTGGAAAATGCATTGTTCTTCACCAAACTGTTGTTGGATTGTTGGAAGAAGTTGCTGTTGGAGGGTGTTTTGGTACCATTCTTTATTCATGGCTGTGTTTTTGGGCAAAATTGTAAGTGAGCCCACTCCCTTGGATGAGAAGCAACCCCACACATGAATGGTCTCAGGATGTTTTACTGTTGGCATGACACAGGACTGATGGTAGTGCTCACCTTTCCTTCTCCGGACAAGCCTTTTTCCAGATGCTCCAAACAATCGGAAAGAGGCTTCATTGGAGAATATGACTTTGCCTCAGTCCTCAGCAGTCCATTCAAGAGACTTTCTGCAGAAGATCAATCTGTCCCTGATGTTTGTTTTGGAGAGAAGTGGCTTCTTTGGTGCCCTTCTTGACACCAGGCCATCTTCCAAAAGTCTCCGCCTCACTGTGCGTGCAGATGCACTCACACCTGCCTGCTGCCATTCCTGAGCAAGCTCTGCACTGGTGGCACTCCGATCCTGCAGCGGAACCCTCTTTAGGAGACGATCCTGGCGCTTGCTGGACTTTCTTGGATGCCCTGAAGCCTTCTTAACAAGAATTGAACCTCTTTCCTTGAAGTTCTTGATAATCCTATAAATTGTTGATTTAGGTGCAATTTTAGTAACTACAATATCCTTGCCTGTAAAGCCATTTATATGCAACGCAATGATGGCTGCACGCGTTTCTTTGCAGGTCACCATGGTTAACAATGGAAGAACAATGATTTCAAGCATCACCCTCCTTTTAACATGTCAAGTCTGCCATTCTAACCCAATCAGCCTGACATAATGATCTCCAGCCTTGTGCTCGTCAACATTTTCACCTGAGTTAACAAGACGATTACTGAAATGATCTCAGCAGGTCCTTTAATGACCGCAATGAAATGCAGTGAAATTTTCATGGCAAAGAAGGACTATGCAATTCATCTGATCACTGTTCATAACATTCTGGAGTATATGCAAATTGCTATTATAAAAGCTTAAGCAGCAACTTTTCCAATTTCCAATATTTATGTAATTCTTAAAACTTTTGGCCGCGACTGTATGTAGAAGTTAGACAGTAGAAAGTTATTCTGATTGGATAGGATTTGGGGAACTACTGCCGCCAACAGGTTTGGCATCCCTATGAATGTGTTGAACAATGCACTTATGCGGTTAGGTGTGGATGGATTTTTATTTTATTTTTTTTATAAGGTGGGTTGGATATTCTGTTTTAAAAAAAACTCCAGCTACGTGTGTACATGCCCTGAGAATTCGCTTCATTGGCCAGGCTTTTGCACACAAACTAAACCAAAGGTCTGAGCCATCAGTATAATTAAGTGTTAACTTTTAAATGAACTAAAACAGCATCAAAATAAGCCTACAATTTAAATTAATAACAAATAAAAATGTAATCATTTATATAATGGTTAATGATATTAGTCTTTTCTTTATGTTTGTCAGTATGTACTGATGTCACTTAAGTCTCTTACTTGATTTCCTTTTGTTTCTTACAAACATTCAGTTGTGGTACAAAAACAATAAAGGCGTTTGAATGAAAAGTTGAATTAAATTTTGTTTTTGTGTGTACTTTATTAAAAAATGTTCATTAAAGAATAGCATAAAATGGCCAGGACTATATTTTCTACATGTTTTGATAGTTATTAATAATTATCTATATGACTTTTCTTTTAATCGGTATGCTCTTTTTCTATATCGTCCAGCCATAGTCTCTACGCCCCTTTTGTTTGCTTTGGTGATGGACAGGCTGACAGATGAGGTTAGACAAGAGTCTGACTATGAGACTATGATATTTTCAAGTTACATTCTGATCTGCGGTGAGAGCAGGGTGCAGGTAGAGGAAAAGCTAGAGAGGTGGAGGTATGCACTGGAAAAGAGAGGAATGAAGTCACAGCAAGCAAGAGTACATGTGTGTAAATGAGAGAGAAACAAGTGGAATGGTGGCGATACAGGGAGTAGAAGTAAAGAAAGTAGTGGACTTTAAGTAGTTAGAGTCAACGGCCCAAAGCATTTAAGAGTGTGAGAGAAGAGGTGAAGCAGCGTGTGCATGCTGGTTGGAATGGCTGGAGAAACGTGTCACGTGTGATAAAAGGGTTTCACAAAGAAGAATGAAAGGAAAGGTGTACAGTAGTGAGACCAGCAAGGTTGTATGGTCCAGAGATGGCGTCAATGAGGAAAGAACTGGAGGTTGCAGAACTCTAAAAGTTTAGATTCTCTTTGGGAGTGACGGAGATCGATAGGATCAGGAATGAGTACATCAGAGGGACAGCTTATTTTAGATGTTTTGGAGATAAAGTCAGAGAGGCCAGATTGAGATGGTTTGGACATGTTCAGAGGAGAGGCGACGATTGTATTGGCAGAAGGATGCTGAGGTTGGAGCCACCAGGCAGGAAAACCAAAAGGGAGATTTATGGATGTGGTGAAAGAGAACATGAAGTCAATTGGTGTAACAAACTAATTTCACTGACGTAGTTCTTCTGCCTGGAAAGTACATTAGCACTTCTGAGTGGCTCAGCCAGAGATCTGACTTGCAGCTGTGGGGGGAGTTTAAGATTAGGGTGATGGCAAAGAAGCCTGCCAACCGAAAGACTTAAAGCTCATCACCAAAGATAAACGTCAGAATACCATTGGAAACATGTAAAAAGCTGCTCAGCAATCACGAGAAGAGCTTGATTGCCGCAATGCAATTAAAGATTTTGAACTGAAAATGTTTTATGAAATGTACAAGAAAACCCACTAAATAATTTTTTTGTAACTTTATACTCCTTTCTCATCAAATAAGCAACATTCTTGTTTAAGTGAAAAAAATAAAATTCAAATCTGCCAGAATTATGAATACATTTTGGTTCTAACTGTAAATACAGGCAGGTTTTCTCCTAAATGCATGCACAACACATATTGAAATACACAAAATCTACATCATCAGTGCAGACACACTGTAAACCAGACTGCAGGAACTGTAGAAGCAGATGTGCCTTTTTGTATGGTTTCAGAATTGGAAGCACATGTAGGCTTCAAATTTCACATATTCTAAATATTATCATTCCTCAAAGTAATGTAATTCTTGTCTTAATCAACAGATTCACAATATAGTATTTTGGTTTTGGTTCATGTTAATAAAACGTCCCAAATATTCAGTAGATGAGTGTTTCATGATGGGAGTTTGCCAGCTCACACTTACATCGTGAAGCGGGAAGGCGGCGTCATATACGCCATTGGCTATCAATGAGCTGATGCCTAGGAAAGAGAGGGAGAGAGAGCGGGGACATGAGCAACATCAGTGATGTCATTTCATTTATTCACAGAGAGTTTCTTTTTAATCATCAACCAGAAATTCGGACTATTGGAAGGCTCTCAATTTATGACTGATTTCCTGTGAAAATTGACGAGTGGCCAACCTAATTTCAGCGCATTCTAACAAATCATATCACGTGCACTCGATCTAGAGCGCCTTCCAGAAGAGCTTAGAAACTTTCATGTTTTCTCACATCAGAACCACAGACTTCTATTTTTTTATTGGGTTTTTATCTGATACACCACGAGATAGTGCAAATTTGTTAATTAACATTTTTTACCAAAAAAAGTTCAACCCCCTTTACTCCCTTGAGGAAAATCAAGCACAATGGTGAATACCCCATTAAAGCTGATCATGGTTAATAGGAAAATGAACTGAGCCAAAAGCTAAAACAAAAATCCTAAAACTGAGGTTTTTATTTGTATTTAGTACCCTGTAGAACCACTACCAACTTTGCACATCTAGAAACTGACATTATTGCCCATTCTCTTTTACAAAAACGTCTTCAAACATAATTTTTCATGTTTTGTGGAAGATTATTTCTAGCATTTTGTCTTGGACTTTGACTAGGCCATTTTAGAACATTCATATGTGTTGTTATAAACCAGGTGACTGAAACCTGCTACTTTGGAGCAGATGCTTTTTGGATCGTTCATAATTGTCCTCAATAACTTTGGCTAAAAATGTTAAAGAACTCAATCTTTTATAATGTAGATTAAATAACAAAAGCATGTTTTAAAAGTGTTTCTGTTTTTTTAATACAATAATTGTTTTGAATTTCAGAATGCAATAACAGAATGAAACTAGTAATATTTTTTTAGATCTCTTTTTCTTCTCACTAGGTTGGAAACCATGTACTTTCTTTCTCTGTTTTTTTTCCTCAAGGATTAACATCCCATAGAAGAAAATGTATCTGCTTTTTTTCCCCCAAAAGTTGAACGGTTTTCCTCATTGGAAAACTTTAAAATAGAAATAAAATAGTGGTTTGTTCCTTTTCCTTCCGCTTCACAAACATGTACTATCCTGTGTTGTCTGTCACAAAATCCTAATAAAATATTTTAAAGGTTGTGGTTGAACTGTGACAAAAGGTGAAAGTATTTTAAGCAGGATAAGTACTTCTTCAAGGCACTGCAACTGTTATTAGCCCATCAAAGATGATTGGTTACCAAGCAGTTACCACCTGTGGCCTTAAGGAACACAACACCCACCCAAGAAACACATCAAAACGCATGAATGCACACTCAACCAGCCAGCAACAACCACAGCTCCCAAAAGCGCTTGCTTCAGTCTCCATCTGACCTAGGAAGTATGACCCACTTGTGGAAGAGATTGTGCACAGCAACAGGGTGTGTGTGCGTGTGTGTAGGTGTGCTTGTGTGTGTAATGCTGCACTAAGGATGAAGGGAATAGAGAAAAGCAAGGTTAGCGAGAGATGAAGCTCTGGTTTCTCTACCGTTCCTTCCCTGCAGCCCTGTCAGTACCCGCTGGCTGAGACCGTCTGCTGCGATGGGCCAGCCAACCAGACATATGGGGGACACTGGACATGAAAAGGGTGTCAGCTCATTTCTACAAAGGAACAACGGCACTTACAAATCCAGAGGCTGTTGTTATATGCATGTCTTTACATATACAGTACATCTAATACAGATTCTGGTGTCCAATACCGCACCTCTTCTTCTTATCATGGCTATTTTGGAGAGTCCGTTCCTTTTTATGTGCTACAGCTTTAGCTACAACAGCAAATATCAATGCTGAGGTAATCTTACAATTGCTCATAGTCCCTAATGACATCTGAGTTTGATGGAACAGCTAATGAGCTACGCTGTCGTTCTGGGGACAGTCAAACCAGACTGAGGTGTTAGTGGCGAATAGAAACATTCATCTTGCAACTATAAACTTTGAGGTATTTTATTAGGATTTTAAGTGATAGACCAACACAATGTAGAGCTTGAGTTTTAGCTATAAGGAAGGAGTATGGAATTATATTTCAGTCAAAAATCCCAAGCGAGATTTTCAACCCTCACCTGCGCGTATTCATCAAGGCACGCACGTAATTGCTCATGCGCGCATATTCAACAACACGCGCGTTTAGAATTCATCTCACGAGTATCCAACAACCCGCGCATGTGGATTTCACCTCACGCGCTCTACACGAAGCTTTCATACACGCGTGAAGGTAAATCTTAGGAGAGGCTGCGCCCTCGAAAAGAAATTCTGCGCAAGCGAGTAAAAAACTTTTGACTGTTTGGAGGAGGGGCCTAAGGTCGGCACTGACTCTGTGTAATTGGTCTTTTTAAATCAGTAACGCCCACAGGATCAGTGATGTTTTTCATAAGAGTTCAACAAACATCACATTACCTTTAGTATCCTATGAAAAGAAAAAAAAAAACCTCATATTGAATGTCATAATTTATATTCTGTTGTTAGTTTTTCATTCATAAATGTAAATTTCTCAAATGCAAACCTCTGTTTTATACTTTCCTGAAAGAACTGAAACTCTTCTGCTTCACTTTCTTTAAGCACTGCAATTATTATAATTTTAATTAAAAATATATAACTCTACTGATCCTGTGGGCGTTACCCATTTAAAAAGACCAATTACACAGGGTCAGTGCCGACCTTAGGCTCCTCCTCCAAACAGTCAAAAGTTTTTTACTGGCGCTAGCAGAATTTCCTTTCGAGGGCGCAGCCTCTCTTAAGATTTACCCTCAGGCGTGTATGAAAGCTTTGTGTAGAGCGCGTGTGATGAAATCCACATGCGCGGGTTGTTGGACACTCGCGAGATGAATTCTACACGCGCGTGTTGTTGAATATACGCGCGTGCGCATGAGCAATTACGTGCGTGCCTTGTTGAATACGCGCAGGTGAGGGTTGAAAATCTCGCTCGGATTTTTGACTGAAATATAATTCCATAATGGAGCAAGTTGCCTTTCAGAAAAATGGTAGTGGCTGCATTATGCAGTGGGAATACTTTTTGCATGGAAACGCTAAAGCAAGTGGAGGTGAAAGAGAAAATAAAAAGCAGAAATTTAGTCCACATGAGTCAATCTTTTTAGTGCACCCATTGCCTTCAAAGAAATGGTGGTGGCAGCATCATGATGAGGGATTTTTTTTTTTCAAGAATCCATAATTATATTTGATTTAATCTCGGATAAAATCAAATACTCTTTGAAGGCCATTATTCAGCAATCAGAATTATAACTATACCAATGTACTCAGCAGACATTTGTGGAGAAGTTCAAAGCAGAGTTAGGTTCTAAAACCGTATCTGAAGCAAGTGGTGGCAGCATGCAGGGACAGGGAAACTGCTGGTGTTGGTCTAGCACATAAAATACTCAGATGCAACAACATCACAAGACAGTTTGCCTACTTTGGGTTCATTTAGTTTACTCAGCTATCGACTTTTAGGTATCGCTGGCAAGATGTCGCCTAAAACCATCACCAGACTGTAGCTATATTATCTTTTTTCACACATTTTCCTAAATTCTCCTTTGTGGTAAAGTGTTATTCTAAAAGCTAGAAAAGCAGTGGGATTACCATTGAGCCTTTTGCTACCAAAGGAAAATAGCATCATGTGCTATCTTGATTAGACAGTCTTGCTTCCTCACCTATGGTTTGACAAGTCCGTACACACACCGTCCGTCTCAGGATCTCATAGACCTGTGAAAGATTCAAGACCATCATTTTGGAAATATAAAAAGTATTAGAGCTATTGTAGATTTGAAAAAATGGAAGAAAAAAAAACATAATGTGGACATGTAGTAGTAAATTTCTAATTTAATTTTACACATTTCCAGGAAAAAACTTGGATACTCTCTGATGTGAGAAGTCGTCAATGTGCAAGAAAAAAATAAAATTTTCCATGATTAAAGAAACTAATTCATGACATTAATGCTATAATATTCTGTGACATTTTAAAGTCAGCAGTTTGTAAGCAAAACTTAAATTTATGAGAAAAAAAATTTATATTTTCCAAAATGTCAAAAGTAAAAGAGTCCAGATCTACTGCCTACATTTTGGAAAATATCCAGTTGTGCATCTCATAAAATTACCACCTCAAATCTTAGAGGATTTTTGGCATTTTCTATGTCAGTGTTTAATTTAATAATTTCAGTAAAGTTTTTTTTCATGCAAATTTCTGACCTTACAATGCCAGAGAATATGTTAGTCTTAATACAGTAAATGTATTCCTTTAATCAGGGAAAATCTTATTTTTTTAATGCACAAATAGGACTTCTCAAGATGAGGGAATAGCCATTGTTTTATGTAAATAAGTGAAATTAATCTAGAAATTCCTACATTTCTGGAAATCTACTTCTCCGTTGGCCACATCATTTTTTTTCTTTCATCTACAATGTCTTTCATACTTCATCACAGTTAAATAAATGAGCGACTAGAATACATGGTGAACACATTAGGGTGTAAAGACACACTTACTATTCTGCCTCTTGTAGCGTTGTCAAAGAATGTGTCCTTAGATGTGATGTTGTACCTGCAGCAAACACAGCCAGTGGATAAAAGCCTTTAGATTCTTATGGATGTGTTTCTTTGTATTTGAATATTGGGAATCAAGTGATGAGAGTTTATGTAGGTGGAGTGAATGTACTGTGCCAATCTGAAGGGAACCATTTTCATTTCACGACTAAAAAAAAAAAGAAAAGGAAAAAAAGCTGTCAAACAAATGTGCCTGTTTCTTAAAGTCCGGGGTTAAAGCCAATTTCAGACATTCACAGCAGTTCCTTGTGTCTTTTTATTCACGTTTTGACAAGCTAGAATTAAAGGACAGTCAAGAAAAATAAAAATAAAGATGCAAATTTGAAACCATTCACTTGTTTTTCAATAAATTTGCTGTGCTCTCTAATGAATGAATACCTTGTGTGTCGTTTTCTGTGGAGTAAATGCAGGAGGTTGAAGTTTGTGGGAGGAGTGAGTGAGTGAGTGAGTGAGTGAGTGAGTGAGGGAGGGAGTGAGGGAGGGAGGGAGGGAGGGAGGGAGGGAGGGAGGGAGGGAGGGAGTGAGTGAGTGAGTGAGTGAGTGAGTGAGGGAGTGAGTGAGTGAGTGAGTGAGTGAGTGAGTGAGTGAGTGAGTGAGTGAGTGAGTGAGTGAGTGAGTGAGTGAGTGAGTGAGTGAGTGAGTGGGGGGAAGCGACAGGATTACGAGCGACACTCATTAATTTTCATGATATGCAAACGTCTCGCCTCTGATTGGCTAACAGCAACGCAACTCTTACGCTTCCTTCGAACAAATAACTACCTTAGCTTTGTACTTCGCTGGTGGCGTTTCAAAGACAAATTCACACAGTTTCTTCCTCAGCTCATCTTCCTTGGGTAAAAAAATGAACCGCTGATGTTTTATCTCCACAAATAACAGAGGCCTGAATGTGTACCGCCATGTTGCGGAGTTGACTAGACGCGCTCTGCTCTCTCCTGTCCACAAAATCAATACATCCTTCCTGTGGGCGGTCGCAAGCCAAGATAGGCAAGACCATGAATGCTCATTTCCTCTGCGACGTAGAAGGGACTAGCTTTTATCTGACATGGTCGTTTTTGCCGTCTATTTCCTTTCTGCGGCTAATGCAAGCAATGGGGGTTGGAGAAAAGGTTCACGTGCTGCATGCATATGCAGCTCAGAGTGACCGATTGTATTGCAAAAAGAACTAGTATCACTTGGTTTCTCAGTGGGCGAGACCTTTAGATAATTCTTCTTCCTAAACTCTGAAGAAAGTTTGAGGTCGTGAAGCTAAAAGTTAGCCTGACAAAGATTCCAAAACTAGTTTTGATGTATCTTTAAGATCATTATCCTATTGGAGCTTCCACTTGTGTCCAAATTGAGCTTAAAAAGTGGAAATAACCCTTTACTCCATTACTTCATCCATTCTGGGCAATGCACCAGAAACAGTGGCAGTAAAACAGTCCCAGAGCATGATGTTGCCACCACCATACTTGATAGTTTGTATAGTGTTGTACAAAGAGCTCTCTGCTGACTTCTCCATACATTCCTTTCGCCATTGTGACTAAATAGCTCAACCTTTGTCTTACCTGATGTTCTAGCATCGTTATCTTTATAATACACTTTTAGCCTTGGTGGTTGAGATGTCCTGACTACCTGTTTTTTTTATTTTTATCTGAGGTCAAGATATTTAAATTTAGACCCACTTGGGTATTCCAAAATTAAAAAGTGATCCCAAAAATGCAAGAAATTTGCTTTTAGAAATGGATAATGCAGCTCAACAATAGGGTAGTGGAATGGTTTTCCCAAAGGCCTCCCCTCAACCTCAGTGAAAACTTGGATTATGCATAAAATAGCATGAAAGCTCGGTCAATGCCAGGAAACCAGAGAAGTTAATTGAGCTCTACTCTTTTTATTTAAAAAAATGTTGTCAAAAACTGAGTCAGATGTAAAGTACATCTGAATGGGCTGCAACCACAACAAATTCAAACCTTTGCACATAATTCTTGTTTTTGAAAATTCGTTCCTGTTGTCGAGGATTGCTAGGATTGTTCGATTCTCGAGGGGAAAATAAATAATTTAAAGCTCACAATTAATATGTACTTATTAGTATGTATGCATGTGGCTCAATGACGGTTTGTGAACTATAATTAGAATGAGAATTAAAGACTAAGGAAACAGAGAGTTCATTTACCGAAGGGACACATGTTTCTTTCAACCCGACCCGAAGCTCATCCTAAATACTTCATTTGAACAGGTGTCCAGGGTAACGCTCATGTTGCTAGTGGAGTGGTTTCCTCCATTACCTCAAACCCAGATCTTGGTGTACTCAAGCTTCCTCACTACACTCATTATACAGTATACAAATGTCGGAAAAGAGGATCTATATAATAGACGGCTGTCAGTATGTAGCTGCGGGACGAAAATATGGACGTTTTTGCCGATAGGATTTTAGGGGAGAAGGTGGCAACCAGGTGCTACTAAGGAAAAGGAAGAGTCTTACATGTGAAGTTTGTCCCTGGAGAAGCAGTGGGACAGAAATTTGGTGCTTCCATGGTCCTGATGAGGTACATTGGGCTGAAAGGGCTGTTTCACTTTCCTCCACCATGTGCTCATCCTCGACCCAAAGCCACTTTCTTCCTTGAGTTCGTAACTCTGAGAAGAAAAACAGACACATTGATCACTCAACCTTTGACACGAAAAGGCTTTTGACTTTTGCCTTTAACATGTCAGACAGTTGCTTACTGGTCGACTTGTCTCTTTGGGATTTATGTCTGTTAGACTCTGATGAGGAGACCAAAACTATGACGTTCCAATTGCGCTCACATTTTCTCCCATAAATGGTAACTGCTGCTGCATTACTACTGAGTTCTCTACTTTTAACCACTGAAACCATAAGAGTGCTCTTACAAACATGTAATCTACATCTACAGCACTTTGCAAAAGTATCCATTCAAGTTAAAACCTTGTATGTGTTTTATTGGGATTTTATGTGATAGACCAACACGAAGCAGCAAATGATTCTGAAGCTCAATTTGTTTTGTTGTGTTCATTTAAAAAAATGAAAATCTAAAAAGTGTGGTGTGTATTCCTATTCAGCCAAATCGTTTTAGAACAACGTTCTACTGCAGCTATTGCCTCAAGGTGAAGCGCCGCCTTGGTCTCGAGTCTCTCGAACACTAAAACATTTGTTTCAAAGGCAGCTGTATGTGGGGCTAAATATTCACTGTTAATATCTTCTTCAACATGTTCGATCTCTTTTCTACACGACTTGTGGCCAACTATAAATGGCTTCGAATTGTTCAAAGTAACGTAGGCCGCCCAAGGCCTACCATCTTGTTTTACAGCGTGTATTTATTAGGACTTTAAATTCAGGTCAACTCGAAGAAGGGATCATTGAAATAAAAGCAAGTTTAAAAAAAAAAAAAATCTGTCATTTGTCATTTATTTTAAGAATAGAAAGAGAGAAAAAATTATACATATCAAAACGTTCATTTGGCATGAAGAAAATCAAAAGATTTTATTTTTAATCCATATTGATGAGTCCTAACCTACTTTAATTTTCCAGAAACAGTTGTACAATGTCCGATGACATGTTCACCCTTTAAAAATAAATCTTTAAATCCAAAACGACCTTCTCATATCTTCAAATAGTACCAGGGAATATTAAATATTGAAAAGAATAGTGATTTGTCTCATATCGTGACATATATTGATGCCAACTGATATGAAAAATATTATTGTGATAGACTTGTTTCACCACATCGCCCAGCCCTATTTGCAGTTATTTTAAATATGATATTTTAATAAACCTGAACTTAAAAAATATTTCGACTGTATTTTACTTAGTGGTATCAAAGTGAAGGGGGGAATGTTAAAAAAAATTTAATCATGTATTTTCAAATTATGCACTTTTTGTGGGTCAGTCACATACAATCTAATTAAAATACAGTAAAGTTTCAGCCTGAAATGTGACAAAAATGCAAAAATCATTACTATGAATACTTTGGAACAACAATGTGTTTAAAGTCAGGTACTTAATGTCATACCTGCTTAGTGGGGACTTTAATCTTGAGAAACTCAGCCTCTCGACACAAGACAGGCCAAGGCGCGTGGATCCGAGTAAAGCTGGGCCCGTGGGTCTTTGTCTGCCAAACAAACAAGAAACAGACAGAAGATGAGGCTTCATATTTGAATCTAGCTGAAAAAAAAAAAAAAAAATGTCCCCAGACACATAGGAGCTGAAAATACAATTTATTCCGCACAAATATTTGTGTGCATGTACTTTTTCTGTTCTGTGAAATATAATACCAGCCTGCTTGGCTGGAACCAACTGCTGCTCAAAAATGGCTTAGCGGACCATCTGTCAATGCAGCTTCGCTGTCCAAAATAGCAGACTTTGTTTTAGCAAGAGGCCTAAATACAAGCCGCAATTCACTTTAAGTCCTCCCTTCTTGAAGCTCACATCTGACCTCTGAGAGTTAAAAGGGATCGTTCCGGAGTTTGGTGTAAAATATCTTACCTGCAAGAGATAACCCACTTTATCTTTATTTAGATTAGTTGGTCCTGAAAGCTGAAGCAAACAGCAAACTTGAGAGAAACAAATTCTGATACAGACTTTTACAACCCCAGTCTCAAAAACACCATATTTCTTTTAAAGGGGACATATTATGCGAATTTGACCTTTTTCATCCTTTTGTGTTGCCATTTGGTGCTCTGCTGCCTCTATAAACACTCCAAACATGAAGAAAAACCAAAAATCTATTTAGTCAGAAATCTTGTGCTTCTGCAGGGCGTTGGAAAAAGTGTCTCAATGCGACGTCACAATAAGCGGAAATTGCATAAAACCGCCCCCACCTGTCAAACCCCGCCCCTCATCGGTCAAACCTTGACCTAGAGTATTAAAACTTGCTATAAAAAGGCATATTATGTCCCCTTTAAGAGCCTTTTTGTAAGACTGGCCTTGGGCAACTGTTACCACAAAAGTCTGTGATTGTTTACACAGCAAACAAAGGTTGGAGGCAGTACGACAACATTGATCTTCCTGTGTGAAATAAGTACAATGAAAAGAACATAAACCTAAAAAGTCTTCGGTAAGAGTATGATTTAAAAATATAGCTGTGTGTTATGTTTTATGCTGCATTACTTTTCTGTCATGAAGTCATCTGACCAGAAAGCTGTACATGTTCCTTTTTTTATGCGTTTTAAACAGGAAGATCCTTTTTGTTGGACTACTTTCTACCTTTGTTTCCTGTGTACATAACAATAATTTCTGCATTAATAGCCACCCAATGCAAACATGATGATCCTTTAAAGGTTCATACCAGCACAGCGTTCAGGTAAACAGCTATGGTGGTTTTGAGATTGGAATCGTTTTAGGACGCTTTGGTCTCAACACATCTTGAGCTAGGCGCTAGCTTTAGGCTCTGGGCCCAACTACTCTGGATTTATACTGAATGAAGACATCAATAACTGCTTACACCATTTTACCGGAACATCAGGTCAAAAGTACACACCCTTACCTGACAAAACAATCCCGCATTCACAACTCAAAAGCATTGTTGTTATGATGCGAAACTGTGGCAACAAGGTATTGTTTTAAAAACTGGGAGCAGCTGATTAGCATCTCAAAGGATCAAATAACACCTGAACTGCAACCCCCCAAATCCCAGAGGAGTTGAAAAGGAGGCTTCATAGATGCAGAGCAGGGCCAGGGAAGAGAGAGAAACGGAGGAATTTCAAACCATCTTTTCCATAGATCATAATGAAAAACTATCATATCCCACTATCCCAGTTAAAAGATAGATTATCCTTCTAACCTGATTATTTCCATATCAGCCACTACTCCAACATCTCTCTGCTGGGCTTCCTAACTACAGTATAAGGTCAGACAGAGATTTAAATAGGAGCAGCCAAACCAAATGAGGTGAATTAGCAGTGCTTGCCAACAACTGATGGTGTCATCCAGGACATATTGCTGTGAAACATCCTCTCTGATGCCTGGATTTTAAGCTGTTAGCATGTCAGGACTGTCATGAGACTGTCATACGTCAACAGCCTTCAGTCAGAGGTCTCTCCAGATTTGTTGTAAGACTGACCGCTACCGGAGATCCTTCCTGCCCCACAGCATCACCGTCCACAACAATTCTTTGAAAACACTTGGATGATGACAACAGTAAAATTTTCCTTTGGGATAAAAAAAAGGGTTCATGTAGATATGAACTGAATTAAATTGAACCGAAAAGGGAGCTATAAATACTAGCATTCACTGTCATTGTTTCGACCCACTCCAACAGTTTGGCCAACCAAATTTGCCCGGCAACTCTTTCTCTGGTATTTATCAAAGATAAATGTGGCCAATACTGATTTTTTTTTAAAAGAAAAGCCTGAAGCTGTCGTTTGTGTTCCAGCCTGCTCCACGTTTATTTTTTGTTACTTATTCTGCTAATGAATAATTGTGTCTGGCCCACACAGTCATTATAATAAGATGCAATAACAAAATGTGACAATTATTCGCCTAAAATAGTATCGTGAGGTACATGATTGAGCATCAGAGCATCGCCTTGGGGTAGAGATGTATAATACAAATGAAATAGACTGTGCAGTGCCTTTGCTGCATTCAGTCCTGAAGGTTTATCCTCTCAAATCTATGCTGCAGCTTCCATGGTCTTAGTTGTTAGCCTATAAGCAGAAATTAAAGTCAGCAGAGGCAGCAGGGGATGGTAACCTTAGCCCCCTCAGACCCCCTTCAGCGTCTGTAAAAGGGCAGAGTGATAGGAGAAAGGTGGCATGGCAAACAATAGAAACCTGAAACGAGCCCCTTTCTCCTCTCAGGACTCCTTCTCTCCTGAGATCTTTCATCTCCCCGTACTGTGCTTTCTGCTGCTTTCATGACTAATTGACTGACTGACTGGTTGGCTCTCTTACTGTCACTCTTACTCTAACCTTCCCTTAACATCTCTCTCACTTACATCCTTGTACACTTGTGTCCCACATGGGGACCCAGTGCACTTTGCCCTCCCTTCAAATAAAATTCTCCCGTATGGACAATTTGAGCAGACGGAATGTCTTAGACTAGGCCTCCTGAATGCTAAAAGCATTCCACAAATCAAACTAAAAACTGATCTTTTGTGAATTCTTGGAGTCTGCTATTTGTGTTGATGCTTGCACTTTGCTATTTTGAGAAGTGTTTTGTTGTGCTCTAACCAATCTGTAACCAGTAGCAACCAATTTCGTCCTTCTGCCAAAGTTAGAACTGAAAGGTACATTTTCTGCATGTGTCCTTCATCACCACTACGCAAAACACAACAGAGATTAATGTTGTGCAAGTTGGACATGAATTGGAGGATGACCAATGGGAGAAACTTGTGGTATCAAGTTGTTTTTCGAAATGAAATCTAATAACTTTTTCCCCTTAAACTCCGATAGACTCCATAGTTTTGACTAAAAAATAGGCTCTAAGTGGTTGAATCTGCAGTTAAAGTGGTTTGGAACAGTTGCTTTGCTGTTTTTTTCCTCCTTGCTTCACAATATAATGCACAATCATTGACTTTTTCACATGTTGTTATGTTAAAACCCATAATTAATTTTATGTGATAGATCCACACAACATTTGATGTAATTGTAAGGTGGAAGGGAACATAAACATGGTTTTCATCATTTTTTGCAGTCTTCATTTATTAGTATTCATTCTGAACAAACTGAATAGAGAATCCACATCCTGCCATCAAACATCGATCAGATTAATAAACTACATGTAGTAATTAAGAACATATCTCCTTCTGTGGCCTGAACGCTCCTGGAGATGAAGATGGAGATGAACTGCGCTCCTGCTAATGAGGCTGAATGAGTGCTCTGTTGCCACACTGGAAACTGGAATTATAAGCACCACTTCAGCCAAAGTTTTAAAATCGGGGAACATTTCTCTCATTGAAGTGATCAGAATTCGACAAGACTCCCTGTTCGACGTCTTTTCTGATCACTTCAGCGGGAGGAAATTCCTCCGTAGCTCTTCTTCGTGCTGTCAGCAGTCAGCTCCTGGATAGCGAGATGCTTTGGGTTCGGTGTCCAGGTCTGAGATGATGCTCAGATGCTCTCATGGGAATCTTTCTTTGTTTGATTCAGTGACGTAAACTATATGGATAAAGTTGGAAATGTTCATGCGTCTGCACCAAGCGGTCAGGGGTGTGGTATGCGATCTGTGAAAGTGACCGACGACGGGCAGATTTTTCCGTCACCGTTTAAAACAGTCAAAAACAGAAAATATTCAGTAAACACGACCCCTGGTGTCAACCAGCATTGTACATGCAAAGACTGAGATTTTTTCCATTCTTTTTTTTGCAAAATTGCTCAATCTCAGACTGTATAGAGAGCATCTGTAAACGTCAATTTTTACGTTTTCCCACAAATTCTCAAGTGGACTTAGATCTGGGCCTTGACTAGGCTATTCTGACAAATATAAATGCTTTTACAACATAACTAATTAATTAATTAACTGTTTTTCACAATAAATCACAATTCTTATCAGACCTGCCCTCCCTCAGTTAATGAAAAACCAACCGTATAATTGCCCATCTCTATTGTAGAGACATAAGATCCTTTCTTCTCATGCCTAAAAAGTTTAGATCAGAGGCGAGTGGCTTAAGAAAATACAGCCAGCAAAGTGAGTGAATAACTAGCTGAAGCTCAAAGAAAAAAGACCTAGAGCTATTGATCTAGACCAACTTCTAGGATTACACACTGCATTTCTGCCAACATTTTTAGCCCAAATAACAGAACATAAAGATGGTGCTACAAATAAAAATGATGGCGGGTGGTAGCAGCATGATGGTCAGGGGATGCCTGTCTACAGCAGGGACAAGGAAACAGGTGAAAAGAAAATATACAAAATGAAATACAACATGACAATAAGTAGGTAGAGTCAAGATGTATGTTCAGATTGCCGTTTCCCCCGATGCTATGTGTCCCCAGTACTCATCTGGCTATCTGTGTGTGAATCTGTTTCTGTCTGCGAGCTTAATATGCTTTTGAGAGGTCATTATGAAGCGATATACAAGTTCAGACCTTTTACCCAAACAACATGCAGCTTTAATTCAATAATTTATAGAGTACAAACCTCTTGGAAGTCAGGAATGGAGTAATTTGCTCATCCCTCTTTTATAGTACATCAGAAAGTTAAGAAATGAGACATGAATTATTGATGTTCCTTAACTTAATTCCTTATTTCTATTTCCTACCTATTTTCTCATTTCTTATCACCTGCTTAATCAGCTTTCATCACCTCCACCCCACCTCGGCTCCTCTGCTCACCCTCTTTTTCCGTTTTCTTCGTTGCTTTATCAAAAAGGAGAAGATATAAATACCCTTACCCTGGAGAAGGTTAATTAGCGTCATGATTTCCAATTATCTCTTCATCTCTGTAGGGGGGGGGGGGTTAACTAGGCCGCAGCCAGGGGTGTATAAGAGTGGGAGGAAGGTTTTTTTTTATTGAGTATGACAAGGTGATCAGCTTCTGTGTCAGAGTGGCTTTGTGGTTAGATTTTGTACAATGTGATTGGAGATTGTTTCTAAAAAAAACTGTGTTTTCTGCCACTGCCCTGCATTGCAGTGAACAATGAGCAATTTGTACGGTGTTTTCCAGTGCTGAAGCCAATGGGTACATAGGGAGACCCATGCTGTGTATGGCTCAGATATGCCTAATTTTCACTGAGCAATTCAACACAGGTCGGTACCGTTTGGTACACTATTTTATGACCTGGCATATTCAGGAGAGTGTTTCCACCGCCAGTTGGACTCTCTCACTGCAGGGTCACACCCAGACGTCTAAGGTAGCGTCATACAAGTGTGACGACAAACATGACGCACTAGTATCTCTGGTGCTTCTCGCAAAACAGTGACGTTTTTCCTTCCCCCAATCAATGGACTGTGTTGTTTCAAATCATTAGCTCCGCCCTATCACATCAATGTCACATGGACCTACTGCTGGAGGGGGCCCAGGAATGGTGCGGTACAGGTCGGTTGTATGGGTTGCCTTTAAAATTGAAACAGACAAAAAAGCGTACCAAACCACGCCGACCTGTGGTGTAACGCTCAGTGGAAATGAGGCATTACAGTTTTGAATGACTGTCGGATGCTTTATCAATTGCACAATGTACTAAAGCCCCACTGTTCAACCCAACATATGGGGCCTCTTGTGCCCAATCTTGTGCAACTGCCATTGGGTCAGTAAATAATGTATGTCTCAGTGGTCTGATGTTGGAACCAATTGGTACTTGAAGAGACACCTGTAAAGGGTAACTCCTAAAAGGAGTTCAAGTTTTGGAATACGACTACCCCTCCTGATGCAAACCCAAAATGTTATTAAACTCTTATTAAACAAAACTTAAATGCTGTTGTCAAACATGTCCCCAATATATCATTTGTCCGGTTATAGTCATCCAATTTCGAAATCATAACATGTGCCAAATACGAGTCAAATATTATGCTAGAGAGATAGACACACTTGAATCTGAGTTTATGGTTAGAGTTTTTTCTGATAGCACATGAGACAGTGTTCTCTCAACAGAAACATTTGAAAGCAGTATCAGTTTTGAAAAACGATTTTTACATTTGATTACCATTTATTCCTTTCCCAATAATCAGTATACATCTATTTGCATAAAAGGAATCCATCTCTTAATATTGAATGTATTGCAATGTTCCACTGCATGTATTTTGATGATCTTCCTTTTGGTGATGAGCTCCAAGTCTTTGTGATTGGAGGCATTCCTCGCTGTTACCCTAATTGTTAGCTCCTCCCACAGATTCTTTATCAGGTTCTGGTCAGGACTATGCCTGGGCCGGTCCAAAAATTTTCGTTAATTTTACCTTCAGTCAGAAGAAACATGTTGGTAAAATTCAACAGCTGAGTGTTACACCATGCACTAAATAGCAAGATAAAAAAGTAGGGCTGTCAAACGATTAAAAATGTTAATCTAAATAATCGCAGAGTAGCTATGAGCTAATCACGAATAATTAACTTTCCTAAATATGACTGAAAAACTACAATTTTCGTTGTAAATAGAAGGACAAAACTGGAAGCTTTTGCTCTTCTTTTAAAGGAAATACAGGAGAGATACATGGAACTTTTGTTTTGAACTCCACTGTTACATTTACACGTGGCCCTTTTGAGCTATTTACCTTGGAGCCAGTTGCTGAGGCAAACTGAGGTTAACATTTTCTGAATGTAAAGCTGACTGTTTCTTATTAATTGCACAACCCTTAGCCTCTTCATGGGACTCAGTCAAAGGCTTCAACAGTTTTGCTCCAACATAGACTGCTACAGGAGATCCTTCCTGCCCACAGCCATCAGGATCTTAGAAGAAGAATTAAATCGTATAAGCTACAACAACACTTATTTTCCCTCTGGGATCAATAAAGCCTTTCTGAATTGAACTGTATTATTCTGAACAATAGAGGGATTATTTGCATATCAACATGAGCGCAAATGGTGTGAAACCGAACCTTTACGTAACTCCAGTCCCCACTGTTATTAGTTGTTGGTGTCTTGCAGTTGCAGTGTTGGTTAGCTATGTTAGCTTGTTTGTTAGCCAAGGGTTACCTTATGTGAAGTTATTGCTGCAGATTGTTGCATTTTTAATCATCTGCTCATTCCAATCGCTCTTCTGATCGTTTATAAAACCTGATCATGTCTCTTTCTGCAGACTAAAGGCGCAGTAGAGCAGGGAGTGACGTAAACCGATAACCCCTCTATCTGGCCTGTGACAGAGAAGAGACGGTCACATGGAACAATGGATGAAGTTCGGGTCTGCCATGCTGTTTACGTGAGGAGCACTGAAGGCAGGGCGGGGTGAATTGTAGGATAAACAGAGTGGGTCATTCTGTGCCGGTGTTAATTGCGTTTAAAAAAGATTATCGCATTAATTCTACAAATTAATCGACACGTGTAACGAGTTAATTTTGACAGCCCTAAAAAAGGTCAATCAAATCCAGGGATGGAATAATGGAAAGTCTTAGTATTTTTGAAATGTGTACTCTTTTCTACTTTTGATGCAAGAAATTGGTCAATGCCTAATCTGGACCCAACAGCAACTTTAAAAACTTTGTAATGCACACTCTAGTAATCAATTGTAAAGTTCATGAAAGAAAAAAAAATTTCTATAATGCATCATGCCCCAGCCAGAAAGCTAGATTTCTTAGTGGTTGTATTTTTCCCAGTTAACAGGGTGGAAATAGTTACTTTTCACTGAACGTAGCAAAGATGGACTTAAAAACATAAAACCTTGACGTCAGCCTCGAAAAAGTCCAGACAGCCTGGGGTGAATCAAGTCTTTATGTTTGGTTACTTTACTGTTCCAGCTTGGGTCAGTTAAGGCCAACTAAAACAAGACTGTCTTTAAATAAGGGATCAGTACCATGTTAGCCAGACTGAAGATTAGTGAGCTCAGCTCCTAGTTCAGGTGCTCTCATTGAACAAGCCTCACAGGTTATTTAATATCATTTTCTGCCAAAACATACATCCTTGCATTGTGGTGCCAATTTATAAACCAGCTTCACACCATGAGGAACAAAAGTGAGAACTTATTAAATCCATTATTATATAGTCATGGTTAAAAATGTCCTACAAAGCAGTAGTGCGTGACTAAAACATCTCACAGGTATTAAGCGAAGAAATCCGTTTCAATCATTTCTTCGCACCATCACTGAATTCTTTGTTCATATTAAGCCAAAAGAAATGTTCAAAGTGCAATCAATATGCTGAAGTGACGCACTCTACATGGTATGGCGCGGTATTAGGGGGTTGGGACTGAGCTGCCTTGGCAGAGATCTTTTTTTTATATCCTCCACTGAAAAAAATGCACCGCGTATTTTCATTGTACAGGATCACCGAGTCTCCATGTGAACTCGGTTGAGGCACGCGAGGAGAAAGCCTTTTCCTTCTTACCATTACTAGAATAAACCTGTGTAGCTAAAGGGACATTAACTAGAACTGGGTGTTTTGGTCAGATGATACCAAGACTGACCTAACCCTAACCCAACAAAAAAACTCCAGGTGGGTCAAGAATGAATATGTGGAAAACCTCATACATAACAAGAATTTGAGAAACCCACCTTGGAGAGCAGATAATTAACGTCCAGGCTATAAGGCAATAAGATAAAAGTTCTTATAATAGTTATCAGGAACTTACAATGTAAGAACTGCAATGTTCGCTACTTTAGTGCAATGTTTCAAGAATAGAGAGTCTTGGGTACCTTCATCCAGCCAGGTTCAAAGCCTTTATGTTACTATGAGGTTAAATGCGATACTTTTGATGCATTTAGACCATGTCGCATCTTTTTTATTTTCTGAGCAGGATATACGTATACAGTCATGTGAAGACGTCAGGACAGAAATCCTAACAACTCACTAAATGTCATCCAAAACATGAGTAGAACATCATTATGTAGTATTCTGAAGGAGGTGTGCCCTGTTTGAACTTCAGACATTTAGCTTGGGGTGCTCCTGAATGTTGAAGATACACCATGGTGACATTCAAAGACAACAAGTAGAAGGCATTCAAAACAGCCAAGCTAGTTTTACCCTAAAAGCAGACTACAAGATCCTAAAAGAAGTCCCCTAAACCCTAAAACTTGTCTTCATGTATTCAACAGCGGGCTTTTGTAAATGTTGATATGAAAAGACAGAGAAATTAGCCTAATACAGAATTAGTTGGACATGTCTGGTGTAAACCAAATACAGGGTTTCAGGAAAAGTCCCTCATACCAACTGTAAAGCATGGAGGTGGAAGTGTTATGGTTTGGGGATGCTTGGAGCAGCAGAACCTGGCCAACTCACCACCCCAGAATCAACCATGAATTCTACCGTGCTTCAGAGGGTGAAACAGTAAAAAAAAAAAATGAAGAGTTAAAAAATTCTGAAATGCTATTGAGTGACCAAAAACAGGCTGAACATGCAACATCATAATTTCTCCTAAGCTACAAAATAAAAATGTTCATCTTCTATTTAATCAGTAAAACATGCACAATTTTTAGAGTGCAATCAAATCACTTCCTTTTCAGTGATAATGATTAGAATAGGGTGTCCTCATTTTTCCACATGACTCTAACGGCGAGTACAATCCTCCTTGACCTGCATAACATTTATGGACCATCAGTCCCAGCAAACATTTCTTCCTTACTTATTCTGTTTCTAGTCCCCACAGGTTGGACCCTACAAAGTCCAAGCTCCCCTTCTTAATGATTTAATTAACATTCATCTGTGAGAGGATGCTCCTCAGAGAGCTTGGGTCATGGTAATAATCCTCAGGCTCTGTCAACAAGTGGTGCCAACCTATTTTTTCAGTATCCATATTAATCCGAGGTGAAACAGGTTGCCTTTATGACAACTTGTTTAATTTAAACAAACAAGCATGCAGGCAAGTAAACAAACATTAGGATTACTTAGTCCGGGGTTTTTTTCTTTCGCTATGTCATAATTAATAAAATGAACAAACATCACTTTTTCTTCTTCTTTTTTTTTTAATCAGAAGAACTACCGTCTCAATCATCCCAAAAATATTTATGCAATTTATGTATTATCCAACCCAACCTGGTCCTATGTGAAAAAGAGATTGCCCCCCTTTGTTGAGTAAGCACAAAAGCTAATTTCTGTTTCCAGATCCATAGAATTGGCTAAATAGAATCTGTCTGACAACATGAAGTAGCCTAAAAGATCTCAAAAATCAGCACATCATGCCTCGATTTAAAAACATTCAAGAGCAGATTAAAAACAAAGTCACCTGTTTTTAACGACCTGGAAAAGGTTACAATGACGTTTCTAATGCTTAGAGAATCCAGTGAACAACAGTGAGAGGCATTACCCACAAATGGAAAAAAACACGGAGCAGTGGCCAGCCTACTAAAATTAGTTCTGGAGTACATTCGCCACTCATCCAGGATGTCACAATAGGACCCAGAACAATATTTAAAGCACTTCAGGTCACACCTGCTCAAATGAAGGTCAGAGTTCATGATTGAATAATAAGAAAGAGAGACGACAGAAGTCATCTGTCCGAAGCATAAAGTCCAAAACCTCAAGATAACCTTTGCGGCAATCCCAGTTGAGACATTTGATTACGCACAAGCGGGTGAGCAATTCAGGTCCATGGCCATAGGCCACAGCAAATTAGCTGTTCATATTTCATGTGCGATCGTTTAATTGAATTGTTTATATGTATTTACTGGGGCAACGATCAGTGGTTTTTGTCACCGTGGAAAAAAAGTTGCAAATATTAATCCGCTTGATGTGGATTCTGTATTCAGCTTGTTCAGACTGATAATTAAAATTAAAGGAGAATTTAATACCGTTGAATATGTCATTATTATCATTTTAAAAATTAACAGACAAAAATAGATAATGAAAGGATTTTTTTGACCTTGTCAGTCAAATTGAAAGAAAACGGGAAAAAAGTCTCTAGTGCAACCTCTGGACCCATGTCCCATTTGCCCAAATAAACATGTTGATGAAACTCAGGACTTTATGGGAAAATATTCTGTGGACTGATGTTTTGTGCTACATCTGTCATAAAACTAACAGCTTCTCAGAAAAAGAACATCATCCCTACAGTTAATCGTGTTGGTGGTGCGATGGTCCGAGGCTGCTTTTACTGCTTCAAGACCTGGATCACTTGCTGTAATTGTTGGAACGAACACTTCTGCTCTAGCAGAAAACCTTGACAGAGAGTGACCAGTTTCTTTCTTTAGTATCTTTCAACTTCATAATTTATTAACCTCAATTAGAGCACATATGTTAAATTAAACTGCACTAGATATTTCAAACTCCTTATTTTTGTGTTAATGCGATTTACCGCTCATTATTTAATACCCACACTGTTGTAACTCAGCTCTACGATTAACCTCAATCCCTTGGTACTATAATGGTTATTAAAATGCATCTAATCCTACCATAAGCTAAGCAGGCAGCAGCTAATACTCTCTGTGATGTAAATATATTTACTACAGATTTGTTTGTCGGTTTCCACTTATTATGTTTCAATAAGATTGAATAGGATCGAGATAGGTTAATGCAATGCTAAAGCACCCTCTAATATTTATTGATACACCCCCTGGTTAATACAATGCTAAAGCACCCTCCATATTTATTGATAAAAAGACGCTTAAAAACGCTTTATATAAAATGATAATTTATTGCAGTAAAATACTGAAAACCTTAAAAAAATCTAAACTTTAACTTGAAAGAATGGAAAGAGTTCTTTTGAAAATAAAATGCTTGCAAAATTCCAGTGAAATAAATGGAACTCAAGCGTTTTTTGTTTCACTTCCTGGGTCTCTGGAGGGTAAATATGATGTGACTCAGAAAGCCATTTTTTAGGCACTCTGTAAAATAGGAAAGACAAGAGAGCATACTATTGCTACTCACCTCAATTTGCCCAAATTTAAAGTCATAGCAATACTTCGAAAAAAAGATTAAAACAACTGGTACAGTAACAAACAAGGCTGGATGAGGACCCAAGTTTACCCAACGAGTAGGCTGACAAAAGATGTGAGAATACCTCAAAAGCTCACTGCTAGACAAAGAACAATCTTAGGGTCAGCAATAACAACCATCATGAGGTGCTAGGAACAAGACTTTTCTGTCCAAACATGTCGAGTTTGCTAAACTCCACTGAGATGTTCTGTGTGCTTTGGCAAGATGAAACTGACCCCTGCTTGCCACCATCCATGTCTTCTCTTTTTCATGTAGTCCTTGTAAAAATGATCACTAGTATCATATAAACTGGGTGATTCTCCACTTCAGGGATTAACTTCTCGTTGTCCATGATAAAAACCAACAAATTAGTGCCACGGGCCGACTGACTACAACCCTGGTATCTTAGGTAATGAAGTTCTGTATTGTTTTTTTTCATAGCTAAGCAATCAGAAATGTTCCAGATGCCTTACACTGCTCCCGTATCTGATTTCCTGTTTGGCAAGACCTAAACTGCTGAGCTAAAAAGTTGGCATGCGGCGTAAATTTAGGAGAAGGCTGCGACATGCTTGTGAGAAGCGTCCGATTTGCGCCCTGTGGAAAATGACCCATTGACAATAATGGCGGCTATCAGCTGTGTATTACGCTTCGCAGACATTAGGCGTCCGGTGGAAAGTAGGGGTAAAGGCAAACCCACATCAAGAGCGGCGAGGCACAACTGTAATTACAGCAGTTAGCACTTTTAACACACCTTTGAAAGGTTTTTCTGAAGTGTGCCATGACAGAACACGTAACTTGGCTTCTATAGGTGCAGCTCATCCAGGATGGCACATCAATGCGAGCTGTGGCAAGAAGGTTTGCTGTGTCTGTCAGCGTACTGTCCAGAGCATGGAGGAGGTACCAGGAGACAGCCCAGTACATCAGGGGATGTGCCCTGTTAGGGCCACATCCCAGCAGCAGGAACGCTACCTCCGCCTTTGTGCAAGGAGGAACAGGAGAAGCACTGCCAGAGCCCTGCAAAATGACCTCCAGCAGGCCACAAATGTGCATACTGCTCAAACGGTCAGAAACAGACTCCATAAGGGTGGTATGAGGGCCCGATCTCCACAGGTGGGGGTTGTGCTAAGAGGAAGGCATTGATGCTATGGAATGGCCCGCCCGTTCCCCAGACCTGAATCCAATTAAGCACATCGGGGACATCATGTCTCACTCCATTGCACCACAGACTGTCCAGGAGTTGGTGGATGCTTTAGTCTAGGTCTGGGAGGAAATCCCTCACGAGACCATCCACCATCTCATCAGGAGCATGCCCAGGTGTTGTAGGGAAGTCATACAGGAACCTGGAGGCCACACACACTACTGAGGCTCATTTTGACTTGTTTAAAGACATTACATCAAAGTTGGATCAGCCTGTAGTGTGTTTTTACAGTATAATTTTGAGTGTGACTCCAAATCCAGACCTCCATGGGTTGATACATTTGATTTCCATTGATAATCTTTGTGTGATTTTGTTGTCAGCACATTCAACTATGTAAAGAACAAAGTATTTAATAAGAATATTTCATTCATTCAGATCCAGGATGTGTTGTTTTAGTGTTCCCTTTATTTCTTTAAGCAGTGTATATACTGTACAGCAGGCACACCAATAAATAAACATGCAACCAATTTTGTAACACTACCTTCAGTGTATGCAAATAAAGGACATATTAAAATGAAAGGATTCCTTTACTTTGAACGGTAGATTTAATCTAAACCTCAATCCATGAGATGAGATAAGGAGCCATTAGTCAGTCATCTTATCTCCTTCTGGCTTTGGTTCTATAGCAGCCATGTTAACAGTCTGATTAATACTAGCCTGTGGAGTGCACACATTGCCAACTGGCTGCTGGCCAACACGGGCATACATCTAGAGATGCACACACACACACACACACCAGTATTTGTTTAGCAGTACAGGTATAACATGCTAATGCGAAGTGAGTTGCACTTAATTGTACAAAATGACTAATTTTTGAGTTTGGGCCAAAGTGCAGAGGTGGTCAATTTAGAGTCAACCTTCACGAGAAGTTTGATTGTACCATTTACCATTTGTTCTACAACAGATACACACTAAAAAGTCCTGGATTAAAAGCAGGACTTTGGCACACAGACGCACAAAATGGACTGCAGAGAAGGTGTCAAAATTAGATTAACCGTTTCAGAGCCGAGTAAGTCAATCAATACGGGGAGGTCCGAACAGCAGCTGTGTTGGCTTCAGGGACTGGAATTACAATCTGGCCCATATAATCACTGTCAGCCCAGATTTCATCTCATGAAAAGAATTTTATGCTTGTGTGAAAAAAAGTTAGAGCACCCAAGTGAGAGTGAACACCATGGTGAGATCCAAAGAGCTCAAGTGGAGGACATTCAAAATGACTGCCAAGATGCCCAGGTCTGTCTGTCCAAGCAACTTCACCTTGAAACCAGACTGCAAGATGCTAAAAGAAGTCACTAACACTGTCAATTGCCAATGTGGGACCAAACAGCAGTCCCTAGCAGTTGTTGATATGAAAAGGAATGCCTCAATCAGAAACAGACTGCACAAGTTGAACTTCAATGTGATGTGGGCAATAAAAAAAATCTTTGCTCTCTAACAAAAACATGAAGGCCTGACTCAGGTTTACCAGACAGAAAGTAGATAAGTGACTTCCGCCTTCTGGAGTAATGTTTTTCAAATTTTAATTATATGGACGCCAGAACACAGGACATGTTGTCGTAAACCAAATACAGGATTTGAAGAAAAAAACCTCATGACAACTGTAAAGCATGGAGGTGGAAGTGTCATGGTTTGGGGATGCTTTGAAGCAGCAGGACCTGGCTGGCACGCCATGTCAGAATTCACCATGAGTTCCACCGAGTATCAGACGATACCCAAAGAAACCCTTTAGACTTCTCCCAGCTCAGAGTGATTAGCAAAGGAGACTTTCCTCAGAGATCTGGGTTCAGGCTTCAGGAACTGATGTGAAAAAGACTGTTGCTCTAACCACTGTAGAGGGTTGGTTGGTAAGGTTCTATGAAGTTCTCATTGGTAACAGTTATACTGTAAATATGTAAATAACCTTGAAATTAATAGATCAGCCTATTGTAAGTCTACAGTGATCATGTTAACAAAACCACAACACCTGGAGAGCACAGAGTCATACCACCTTCCATGCTCTTGCACAACTGATGCAAAATTCAGTGGTTAATCGATTCTTGTTTGAGCCAGAGAGAAGCTCATCCAACGCTAAAGTGATTACCAAAATGCTGAGTCATCCAACTGTATTGCAATATGTTCTGTAGGAATACATCAAGGCTACGTCAAATAAAATGTGATATGTACTGTAAGAATGGTATCTTGCACAAGACAGGAGTGTCAACACAACAATAACATTGAAAGGGACAGAGGAGCAAGAATCTTTTCCAGAGAATCTCCAAAACAGAATATGGACATTAGCAGGAAACCCACCTCTCTGTCTCTCTCTATTTCTAGACCCGCCTCCAGGAGGTTGGCCTCAAATTCTTGTCTGATCAGTTGCATCTCGTGATCGACGGCCTCCATCGGCTCGCTCCCTCCCGCGATTCCAAGCTCCATAGACACCTCACCGACACTTGCCGCCTCCTCCCTCCGAAGGCCGCCTCCTCGTCCGGCAGCTGCGTCGGAGCCTGCCGGCGGAGGAAAGTTGCCGTTTGAAACGATGGATAGTTGGTCCTGTGAAACTGAGGAGTTGGCGGGACATCGTAGGGAGCCGTGCCGCCGGTGATGAAACACCAGAACGTAGTCTACTTTCCGCTGGCCGTCGCAGAAGTATTGACCTTCGCTGCTGGCTTGGGGGCTTGAAGGTGCTCCTACAACCTGTGAAAATATGCATCAGGGCCTCAGTAAAACCAGTCACTAACAAGGGATACAAATCAAGCACAAATTGTTCAAAAATAGCAAACCAAACCTTTAGGCTTCAGGGGAGTTATGTAATAACTGAATGAACTTAAACATTTGATGCTGTGTCAGCACAGGCAGACACAAGTGGCTTTTGGCAGATCCTCAAAAACAATGAAGTGAGAACCTTCAGCAGCAGAGTGGGCAGTTAGCTCACCTTTGCCTGTTTTTGTCTTTATTTAGACAGGGGGAAGTATTGAGGGAGACTAAACGTGGAAGCAGCGAGAGATAAAGCTGTAGCCTACAGACACTAGCCTGATGTAAGGATTTTTACTTAATATCAGGACAGGACATAACATGACCTAACTAGTGTTAGACAGATGGCCACAAAATGTGCTTTTTTGTTTGGGACTGCGACATTGCTAAGACCTGCATTACACTATTTCATATCTGATTTGGATTCCTATGAAAGATAAATATGGGCAGCTTTGAGAAAGTAAGAATCGTCATCACCTTTCTACAAATACGATTCCTCAGATCATGTGAGCCAGAAAACATAGGATTCCAATGATTTTCTGATAATGTCATAAAGATTCTGGGGCATGCGCATCGCAACCTAGAGACATCACTGCAACACAGTTATTGCAAATATTGCAGCAATGATGATGACATTACTTAATTTTATACTACACCATGCAGACAGGCTGTCTGCACTGTTGAATATTTACTCAGCTCGACATGCTAAATGTTTTAAGTGACTGACATCGCAAATTGACTTGATCCTGTGATCTGAGTAATTAAGGCAACTCATAGACTGTGTATAGGGCATTAAACTTTCGACTCAAGATGCCGTTGACCTTTAAATATGGAGACATAAAGAAAAAATAAAGTGGTGACACAACTGTAAAGATGTACTTTCTCTTTCCTGATGCAAGATTTCACACCTTTCATGTCAATATACATCCCATATCTGTAATGGGCGTGTAAAATAAACAGTGCACAAAATCAGCTTCGACCTGAAAAATAATTTTTAACACACAAAGAAATGTGGTAAGATATGATACAGTCTGCGAGCATTTTAAGAATTCTAAGACAAATTCCTAAATGAAACTCCATGTAAACAGTTAAGGTTGCTGATAGTCTGCTCCAGTGCTACTAGGGCACCAAAGAAATGTTCGTAAAGTAATTTTATTTGTTATAAAAAATTTTACAAAAAAATCTAAAAGTCTTATAGAAAGTAAATGGTAGTAAATGTTTTAATGACCAAATAACTGGAAAAATGATTTTCATGTCAAGCTCTTGTAGCTATGAACCAATAACAGAGAGAAGATTTACACTGCCAGTATTGATTTTATTTTATAGAAAAAATATAAGAATTAAAGGTAGTTCTTGGAAATTTTTGGTCTGTTTAAAAATGTTATCTCATCCGCATACATTTGGATCTTAACATTTGAGCATACATCCAGTACATCGTTTACATAAATTGTAGATAAAAATGGCCCTAGAAAGAGCTCTCGGGGACTCCTAGCACAGATGCCAAAATAAGAGGATCTGATCCTATGTGTACTTTTACTGTGCACTGCAAATTCTGGACTGCAGCTTTAAATGCAACATATTTGACCGCTGAGGCAGAAAGTGCTAACTCTGCAGGATGCAGGCTGCCACCTTAATTGAGCTCCCAGAACTTTCCCTGAGGACTTATGTTTGTTTGACACCGTTGTTCCTTTTTTTGGGAAATATGTAAAGCAGACTTCTGAGAAGAGTCCCAGTTGGACTGATCTAGCTGTTACCTAGCAAGCTTTTGAGGCACAGATGTTTGTCTTAGCCGAAGCTTAAGGAGCCCTCAGGGGAGTTGGAGAGGGATCCCTAGACGTGACCTGAGGGGCCCCATAATGATCCTCACCAGAACTTTGTCTGTTTTGTCATGTCATATGTTTAGGTAATAAATGGTCTATAGTAACCAAGGAATTATTGACTAGTGTTCTCATTAATATTACCAGGAGCAATATTAGGTGATGAAAAGTACAAGTATCACGTCTCCTCTAGAGCAGAAAAGCTCTAGTAAATGAATGATGATATAAGTTACTTCAGGCTTTGGAGAAGGGGGCTCATCTGATCCAGTATCGGTACTAGGCCCAAAACTGACATCATTCTTGCATTGGATCTCGGAGTCGACTGTCTGCTGCTGAGTCAGCACTCTGCAGCGATGCATCACCTTCTTCTGAAAAATGTTTGTGTTAAGAAGGCAAAAATGTAAGCTAGATCTTTGTGTTTTTGCACACATTTAAGGTGTTGCAAGTGACTCAAATTGCGAAGGTAATAACTGAATATATAACTATAGAGCACTAGAGAGGAGAACCAATAAGCTTCAGCAATACATACAATTACTATATTTTATTTATTTATTGTTTTAAGCTGTGCCTGCCGTGGAGGATAAAGAATTTGGAAAGTCGGAAACCATTTGGAACACTTTGACACAACGTAGTAATATTAACAATCTTAAAACTACACAGAAAGGCTGCTGTTAGAGCCAATCCAAAATATTTACAGACTTTTTCATAGAGCATATCTAAAATATTTGAAAGTAAATGCTGTTTGGGAAGCTGAAATACATATTGATATTGCTACTTGGAACGCTATTGGATGGCATTTGCCAAGGAGCCAATCTAGGAGCAGCATTTTTCCTTAGTAATGATTGGCTGTTCTCCCAAGAGTAGAGAGAAGGAAGACCGTGGATGGTAGCGTCTACTGTAGTGCAAAGTCAGTTTCCACTGTGTGTATTAATGCATATAAAGGTGTATTTGGTGTTTTAAAAATTAAAAAACGCAGTTAAAAGCTTTTTTCAGAGGGGTCTCAAGTATTAACGGATTCCAACTATTTGCTACAATCAAGTTGTAGCAGTGAAGCATAAAGAATTAAGAAAAGTTGGGACAATTTGGAAGACTTTGACACAACGTAGCCTTATTTACAATTTAGAAAATAGGGAGCCTAAGTAGAGCCCATCTACTTCCGCTCCATGGTTCCCCTACTGCCAAAAAATATGAATGAGTCAATGGAGCAATCAAAGTTATTTTCTGACCCCGATTGAAATGTGCCAAGGATTTAACATATGATGTTTGTGAATTTTAAAGATACATTTGGATGCAGAGAAAGCGTACATTTTCGGCCGGCGGCAAAAGTTACTTTAGTTTTTGTGTGAAAACATAAAGTGGACTACATCCGTCCGTCTCACAATATTTACGACACCACACTACACCAAGGAGAAGAAGACGAATGGCTGGGAGTTTAGTGAGCTTTGCATCCTTCTTCCAGGACGAAGGAAGGAGCATTAAACTGGGAGAAAACCACTATAAATCTGGCCATGTGGAAATTGGCAGCCATGCTGGGGGAGAAATAGTCGGATGAGTGAGAGGCGGTATGCGGGACAAGCTCTACAAGGTCTCAGTGAGTATTTCAAATGCTAGCTAATGTTAGCTAACGACATATATGCGACTTTTTAATAACGAATTCTTACAAGCAAATAAATCACAAGTCACATGACAAACACAGTCGAAACACACATCATTAATTATCATTTACATTGAAGTACAGCATATGTGTGATTCAAAATGTGTAAGTCAAAATGTAACAGAAAATAACTTTTATCGCTTCACTGACTTTTATTCATTTTGTTTTCCGTTCAGGAGACCCACGGGCCGACCAGAAGGGGAGGAGACTTAGGCTCCCTATACGCAGAAAGGCAGCTGTTAGACCCTAAGATGCTAACAATGCTAGCTCCGCTAACATTGGCTAAAGTTGCTAATCGCTTATTAGAGTCGTTAAGAAAAGGTTTGAAGGGGCGTCGCGTGGCGCAGTTGGTTGAGAGAGGCGCCCCATGTTCAGGGACCTTAGTCCTCGATGCGGTTGTCCAGGGTTCAATTCCAGCCCAGGGACATTTCCCGAATGTCTCTCCCCTTTCTGTAAGCCTGTCCACTTTAAATAGAAGGCCACTGTGGCCACAAAAACCATTAAGAAAAGGTTTGAAAAATATATAACCTCCAGCTTTGTTTGACTGAAGTAGGAAACTAGTTGTAATGACCTTTAGACCAATTTAGCAATGTTTAGACCCCAACACAGCAGACACCCCTGTTGTGTGCCTCCCTTAGAACACTCTGAATTGAATCATCACATGGAGTGTTGTCTTTTAATCTTCTTTCATGAACAGAGTTCCTCCTTCCATCTTCAGTCATACACCCCAGTGTAACTTCACCCCCAGTCCCCTATTCTGCCTCATCACGTACAAACCACATAAATTCCAATACATGACGCCCACACACGCGGAAAGCCCAAAGTATTTGGGGACTTTTTTTGTAGAGCATCTCTTAAAGATTTGACAATGCAGCTTGGCAAACTGCACACCTAGGCAAAATGCAACTTGACACGCTATTGGCTTGCATTTGCAAAGCAGCCAATCCACAACCGTCATTTATATTGCTCTGCAGGGATTGGCTGTACCCCCAAGAGCGGACAGAAGGAAGACCATGGACGTTAGCTTCCAGGTAGTGCCAAGACGGTTTCCACTGTGCCTATCAAAGGTATATTTGGTCTTTGAACTATTAAAATAGGCAGTTATGTGTGTTTTTAGAGGGCTCTCGAGTATTCAGGGATTTTAACTATTCGCGGGTGGTTGTGGACTCTATCCCCAGTGAATACCAGGGGTCCACTGTAAGGCAATTAGGAGTTGACAGTAGCCTTTTCTAAAGCCTGTCACTTACCCATTGGTCTCAGCAGTCCGTAGCTCAACAGGGTTTTAGCAGCTCTTTGACATTTACACGGCTAATGTAGACATAAAAATTTGATTTGGAGGCTTACAATGAAAATATCAATCTTGTAAATAGAAATGCAAATGAGCTCAAATTGGAGCAGCAAAGCTGGTTTTCTTTTTCATTAGCTTAGAGCCCGCACCAGAATAAAATTTATAACAACAAACACACAACAAGCAAATAAATGATTTAATATTTAAGTAAAGATGCTCTGGGTTGAAAATGTGCATTATCAGATAGATTGTATCTGAACACAACAATCCTGGATCACAACATCTCTAAGATCTCCATTTATTTATTTATTTTACTTACTTTTAATAAAATATTATTACTGGTTGCAAACATTATTATTATTTTCAATATTAAGTTGGGTTACACACAGACACCCACATTAAAAAAATACAATTATGGACTTATGGTTAACAACATTTGTTTGGTGTAAAAAATGATTTACAGTATTTAAAAAGGGGAAATGACAGTGAAGTCACTATAGCAAGGTCATTAAAAGTGAAAGCAGAAAGATTCAAAGTCCAGCAAATGTTTGTTTTTGTGTGTGTTTTTTTTTTTCTTGAATAAAAAAAAAGGATAAAAGAGGAACTACAGCAGCGGGTCGGGGAGACACTTACCGGGATCTTGTCCTCGCTCGGGGAGACCTGCATGCTGTTGCGCTTCTTCAAACACGCACAGAGTGGGAGAAAGAGGAGGAGGAGAAGAAGAAGAAGAAGAAGAAGAAGAAGAGCTGGATTAAAAGTTGCCGGGTTTTGCAGTGAAATGCAGCGGGATTCTTCACCCCCACCGATTTCCCCATCGCTCCCATTAAACAGCAGAGCTCGGCCCAGATAGTCGTCCGTCCAGCAGGAGCCCCGGCGCCTGAACTTCAGCCCTCATTGCTTTTGGAGAGATCTGTCAGGTACGGTGAGCCTGATCTCATGCTGCTCCGCACTCTTCTATCCAAACTGGGTTGATGTGGAGGCTGACTGCGCACCGACGGCGCTTTACGCTGCAACAAAAAAAAAAAAAAAAAAAAAAAAAAAAAAAAGAAAAAAAAAATCCGCCCTGTCTCGAACTGTCGGCTCGCTTTAGCGTTGGGAACAGATTCCAAGCAATCCAAACGCAATTTGCGATGAGAAGAAAACGCAAATAGGAGGATAAAATTAAATGCAACTAGCACCTTCCCCGTTACACTCCCTGCTCCTTGTCTAAGTGAAAGGATGGGTATTTTTTTTGCAGCGTGCAGAAATGCCCGCTTTCACAGCTCTGTGATGTAATTGGCTGTGATGCCCGTGTTTTCCCAGCAAAACCCGCTAAAGCGGAAATAAGAGTGTCAATACTTATGCATTTAAATTATTGTTTAAATACCTGATTGTACACAGTCTGTCCTGTTTTTCATCAGGGGGAAGTTATGGAACAGTGATTTGCAAACGTCTTCCTACCACTTGAAGTTTCTCACAATTTTAATTAGGACATAAACAGCAGACCAAGTAGCCTAAGACAGCAGACAGGTCAGGGAGAAAGTTTAAAGCAGGGTTAGGTTATAAAACAACATTCAAACCTTTGACCATCTCACAGAGCTCTTTTCAACCCTGCTTTACAATCAAAGAAGCTGCCAAAAGGCCCAAGGTTACTTTGGAGGAGCTGCAGAGATACAAGATGGGAGAACCTGTTGGTAGGTAATTCTTACTCAGACCCTACACAAAACTGGCCTTTACGGAAGAATGGCGAGACAAAAGCCATTGTTATAATATAATGCAACAATAGGTCATGTTATCAAGCCAGAATTTGTTTGCAGTCTCAAATAATGCGGGGGCTGCAAAAGAAATAAAATTGGGGTGGAGGTTCACCTTCTAGCAGGAAATCTGACCTAAACATACAGCCAGAGCTACTGTAGAATTAGATTTGATCAAAGCGTATTCATTTGTTAGAATGGTCTAATCCAAGTCCAAACCTGAATTCAACAGAGAATCTGTGGCAAATGTGACGCAGATGCATTTCATCCACTCTAATCTGTCTTACTGTTTTTCCAAAGAAGAATTAGTAATAACATTTAATCACCAAAACAAAAAAGTAAGGGTATGAATACTTTTGCAAGTAAAAAGGCTGAAGAGACACACAAAGGGTGTGAGAGCTATGGGAAATTACGTTCCATTTCTCTTCTAAACTTGCTTCTTAAAATGACCTAAGTTTTACTGCTTGTTAGAAAACTAGTAGTTAGTTAAAGTTATACTACTAGCAATTAAAGTTAATGTTATTTTTTTTCATTTGAATTGTTTATTATTTAAATATTTATTACATATTTTATTTCTTTCACCGTTTAATATGTGTTGCAGCTTAACAGGATTTTGAGGTCAGGGATGGTGGGAATGAAACCTTTGCCTTCCCAGTTTGGAATTCTGACTGAAGTTGATCATCTAGTTGATTTTTCCAACCTGGAACGTGAAACTTCTAAATTCTAAACAAATCCAATGCAAGGCCACCAAGAACATGTGTTTTATTTTTCCATTTCTATGGCTATTAGGCTACAATATTTATCGTCCTAAATCGTTCCCATATGTCCTAAAACCGCTACTGAACAGATTCACAACTTTTTAAGCTCCTCATTAAAGTTTTACGCTCTTACTTTTTTTGAAATTCTGTAGCAGCTGGCTGTGCTAGGGTGCTAATTCTAGCTTGTATAGCAAAAACAACTAAAACTACGAGTTCAGTTGTGTTATTTTTTTTTAATTTAGGGCTTCTCTAATACAATAACAAAAAGCTACTTTAAATGCTACTTTTGTAATATTCCTGTAGCAGCTAGCTGTGTTATAGGTCTAATGCTAGCTTTTACAGAAACGGCAAAAACAATCAGAATTTCAGGTTCAGCAGTGTTATTGTTTTATTTCTGGGCTTCCCTAGTAGTGCTTTGTACAAAAATAAAGCAATATCTTGCAAAACTAGCGATTGAAGCAAGGGTTCATGGAGATTTTAATTGCTAACCTTCTGTAGCAGCTTGCAATGCTTCAGTGCTTATTCTAGCATATGAAAAAGCAATAGAAACAGCAAAAACAAGCAGAACTACAAGTTCAGTTGTTTTGTTTTCCCAGGACGTCACTAGTAGAATAATGCAAAAAATAAAAACAAATAGAGAAATATATTGTAAAATTAGCTTTCGAGTTGATGGAGGTTTTAACTGCTACCTCTCTAACATCCTGTAGAAGCGTTGAATGTTTCAGTGCTAATGCTAGCATTAGAAGTAGCAAGAAACACAATAGAAAATTCTTCTTCTGTTTTAAATTTTGTTGTCATACTTATATGTTTCAAATCACCAATTTCTATATCAGACAGAGATAATCTGTGTATATGTGTATTGGCAAGAATGTGGTGACACGACATGTATCACAATACGGGGGGACAATACAATATATTGCGATACTATGAGTAAGACTATATATTGTGATTTTTAAAACTTAGTTTAACTGTAGAAAAACTGTCACAGCGTTCTAAACATTTCAAACTGTTTCATACACAATACATCCGGTTTTATTACTAGGTCTAGTTGATCCACTGGAACAAAGAAGCTGAAAACAGCCACCAACTACCAGTCATACTTTTAATTTTACTACAAAAATTACTGTCATCATTAATGGTTCCATTCAAAATCCAAAGATTATAAGAGTAAGAAAAATCGATACATTCCTTTCGAATATCTATGTAATATCGTGACATAAAATATTGAGATATATTGGGGTATCGATATTTTCTTACATCCCTACCTATGTAAATACCTAACAATGATTTGATTCATGAAGGAGTAAAACCTCCCACACTAATGAGCAGAATTATTCTAAACACAGAGAAATATCCACGTCCCCATGTACTGCAGATTTAATTTGTACTCCAGAATTGAAATAGGTACATTAAATCAAATACATTCCCAGTGTTCTACACAAACTCCCTGTAAGGTCACATAACCTCATCTCCAGTATCAGCCTTCAACATCCACTGAAACTATAGCTTAGATTTTGTACCGACCTCGTTGTGATTCATATACAGTCTGCTTTAAATGAAGTTGCGTTGTTTAAATAGACCCAGAGCATAACAATCAAAAAAGTATGCCTCCATCATTACCACAGTGATATCTCCAGTCTTTATAATGAGAATTCATGCCATCTCGTGAAATGCTGCAATGCAATGAAACACATTGCAAACACAGGAACTATTTCATCATTTATGGGGTCAGATCAGTCTCATTAAGAATAAACTCATGCAGGGTTTTTCACAAATTCACATGTTCATTCACAAATGCACACGCTCTGGTTCACAAATATAATTTAGAAGAAACAGTTGTAATATAACTTCACAAATGCACACGATCTGTTTCACAAATGCACACGATCTGTTTCACAAATGCACACGATCTGTTTCACAAATGCACACAATCACAAATGCACACAATCTGTTGCAGAAATATAATTTTGAGGGAAGCTTCAAATATAAACTCACAGAACATACGAATCGCTAAATGTGCATTTACGAACCACTTCTCATTCGCGAATCTCTGTATTTGTGAGAGAATTTTGTGTGGTGAATTTTGAGACTGTTGTAACGTTGCAGGTCAACAAACGTCACCATTGGTTAATGAATCTGTCAATCAAATTTACGATTCTGATTGACAGATTCGTCAGCAAACCAATATCTTCGTTTTCAGCCAATCGTATGGCTCCTTACATTTTCTCCTCACTAGCAGAGCTGTTATGTGCGCATGCGCCGTGAAGTTCAACCGCGACACATGGCGAAATGTGGTACTTACCGTTTCAGACTGATGCATGTCGCTACTTATCGCCATGTGTCGCGGTTAAACTTCACTGCGCATGCGCACATAACAGCTCTGCCAGTGCAGCGTCATAGAGATAGAGTTACGACAGACTTTGAACTAGCCGACACGCGGTCACGTGGTTCATGGAGTCCTCAATAGTTCCAGACATCCCAGCGCTGTCAGTCAGTCTGAGCGGCTTCTGGCGGGACAGAACGCAAAATCGAATATTTCTCATTTCTCCTGGCGATTTTTGATCATTATTGACTAATAATGTGTACTGATTACTTTTTACTGAATAGCCTATGCATTTTTATTTTATCAAAGCATTTCTAGAGGAACAGACATTCGTCACTGTTCTACATTTTAGAGGGAAACGAGAGTGCTACCACATTGTAGAATACATGTAGATCACGGATCATATTTATTGATAAATTAATGCACTACACTGCTCAATATAAGCATGTTTAATAACTTTATGTGCCACAAGAAACCCTAAACTGGAGTATTAATACCCAATGTATAGCCTGTTTTCTGAATGCTAGCATGGTAATGCCATACCTTGTCCTCTTATACACTTAAAACATGCCAGTGGTTCAGACCTCTGCTCCAGCTTACCTTTAGATCTCCATCTTTCAACAAAGCATGGGATATTACTGTTCCCAGGATTTACTCCTGAAACACCCTATATGTCTAACAGATAACATTCAGTCTGTGTTCTCTCTGCCTGCTGTTGGATAGAGAATTAGCTGAATGTAAGGCTGATCTAAGTTACATGTTTTGAACCAGTTTTAAATAACTTTGAGGAAAATATGCGGCTGTCTATGCAATGACTGATGACCTGGGATAAATTTTTTCGGTAGAAGACATCATTTTAGAATTATTTATTTTCTTATGAACTCATTCATCTATAACCCAGTTGATTGTGCTTCTAGCCTGACTACAGTAAAATAGTAATTCATTGATAATGTTAAAACCAGTATATGTAAAAAAATAAGTGTTAACTGTGGAAAAAACAATAAACTTTTTATTTTTTATTTGTATTTTTATTAATTTTTTTATCACACAATTTTTTCCCATTATATCTCACCCAGTGCTCCTTAGTTCAGGTCCTGGGGTTCCACTCTCCCTCTGTGCCGCCCCCGGGAGGGGCCCTTCACTGAAACCCAAGCCTCCTTCTTTCTTGGGGAGTGGATCACGTTATTCCAGCCAAATCCTCCCCAACCCTGCGGGCGCCCCGGCCAGCCAGGAGGAGGCAGTATACAGTCCCAGGACTAATGCATGTTTTTGTGGGAGTAGCTCATATTAGCTGCTCAAGGGAACACGGGGAGAACATGCAAACTCCACACAGAAAGGCCATTTCGCCAACCCCACCCAGGGTGTGGGTGCCGATGATGTGGCGGAACAAACACACCCTCAGCACCCACAGCGTCCCCGGCGGTAATCGAACCCGGGACCTTCTAGCTGTGAGGTGAGCCAGGCTACCAGCTGCGCCACCGTGCCCCTACGCAAACTTTTTATTAAACAATATTACGCAAAATGAAATACAAGCTTTAATGAAGTATTTTTACTATCATTCTCACTGTCATTACATCTATACAAATTCACTGCATGGATCAAATTTGGGCAATGTGGAAATGTGCTGAAGTCCTAATGAAGGTTCATCCTTGGTAACATTAACAGCAGCTCCCTTTGATAACAACCACTGGTGACCTTCCTGAAAACAATAGAGAAACAGTTTATTAGTAAAATGTTTTGCTTTGAAGGACTTAGTGGGTGAAAAATTCAAATTACAAATCAAGATGTTTAGGGTGGAACAAGAGAAAAATTTAAAGTGTAATTATACATATAATCATATTTGGTTTTGTACAACATTTCATATGTATAAAATGTATATTGAAATAATATCTTTATAGGTTAATTGCTTTACCATGACTGGCTGTGGTGCATTTGAATGCAGCAATCAGTCCAAGAAAGGGATCAGAACGTACGGCTTCCCTAAAAGACGCAGAAAGAAGGAGGAAATGGTTTGCTCAAGTCAGCAGGAAAAACCTCACCATCGCCAGAGGTCATAATTACAGAAAGCTGTGTACAATAAGTTTAATCTGCACTGTCAAATATTTTCAATCAGGGCTCTACACGCCACCCTGTGATGGCACTTAGGCATAAGATGGAAGAGTACAACAAAGCCATCACATTCCTCCAAGACATGATAACAATCTTCTGTGGACTTCTGTTAGAAACATAGTAGCCGCTGGACGTTCCCCTGGGGTTCTCCTTTGCTCCTCTCTTGGGGGATGCGGTCGGCCCCGCCCGGGTCCGCCTGGGGCTCTGGGGGTCCTTTGGACGTCTTGGCTCCGATCTCCTTCATGTCTGCATCGTTTCCTGGGAGACGTATTGATGCCTGCTCACACCAGCTATTGAACACTCTTATGGAGAAACCTTATATGCACCAGCATGCTAACACACACACATAGATGTGGGGTCTCTGGTGTTTAAGGGAATATTCTTGGGCTGAGGTTATCATTACTAGAGCTTGATTAATTGGTACCATGAGTTTTTCAGTGACATTGTTGTTGTATTTTTATATCCATTTTTGTGTGATGTGGTTGTTTAGTTCTTAGTTCACAATGCTTGGTTTGTTTTGTCAATGTTCCTTTTTCCTTTTTTGTTATGTTTTGTTTTTCCCCCTCTCTCTGCCGTCCTGTGGGTATGGAGGCAGACTTCAATGTTTTCCTGTGTTTTCTTTGTTCCCCTTCCTCTCTTGTATTTTCAACTCACCCTCTCTCTTGACTTTTTGTTTCCTACCTCTCTTCTTCATCTTCTTTCTTTCTTCCCCTTCATTTTCCGTCTCCATGTCCATAACATCAGGAAATAAAAACCCCAGCAATTCATACTAAAGATTTTTCACACATATATCAAGTGGAGTACTATAGCAAAAGCTGTACTGCTCCGCTTGTGAAAGTAAATCCGTTGGGCTTCTACTTGGTACTCAGACACAAATTCTGAGCTCCACACTGCCAAACAGGACAAAAAAAAGGAAAAAGAAAAAAAGTTCTGTCCAATACTGGGCATCTTGGAAGTACAAGACAAACAAAAAACAGCAATGCAAAACAGCATGTGATAGCACAACAAGCAAGCCCCCACCAAACACCTTGATCGTTGCCATGGAGGAACGTGGTCTCTTTTTTGCAAACAACCCCACACTCACATCAGCTTCAACACCTACCTATATACATATATATATGTATATATATATATATAGGTATTATCCCATATTAAACAGGTTTCTAGGATTTCTTTCTTTCACCTCCGGAATATTGCTAAAATTAGAAACATCCTGTCCAGGAGTGATGCTGAGAAACTAGTCCATGCATTTGTTACCTCAAGGCTGGACTACTGTAATTCTTTACTATCAGGTAGTCCACAAAATGCCATTAAAAGCCTTCAGTTGATCCAAAATGCGGCAGCAAGAGTTCTGATGAATATTAAAAAGAGAGATCACATTTCTCCTGTTTTAGCTTCCCTTCATTGGCTCCCTGTTAAATCCAGAATAGAATTTAAGATCCTTCTTCTTACATACAAAGCCCTTAATAATCAAGCTCCATCATACATCAGAGATCTAATTGTTCCATATGTTCCTAAAAGAGCACTTCGCTCTCAGACTGCAGGTTTACTTGTAGTTCCTAGGATTTCTAAAAGTAGAATGGGAGGCAGATCTTTTAGTTATCAGGCTCCTCTCCTGCGGAATCAGCTCCCAGCTTTAGTCCGGGAGGCAGACACTCGGTTTACTTTTAAGGCCAGGCTTAAAACGTTCCTTTTTGATAAAGCTTATAGTTAGAGTGGCTAAGGTCATCCTGAGCTATCTCTGTAGTTATGCTGCTATAGGCTTAGACTGCTGGAGGACAGACTTACCAATTTTCTTCACTCTGCTACTTCCTTTTCTCCTACTACTCTCCAGTTGTATTACAGTACATTCTGTTCTTTCGACTGTTAACTTTGTTTTCTCTCAGTGTTTTTCTCTCCATAGAAGATATACCTGGTCTGGTATCCTGCTTGGCTGCAATGCCCTGTTGGACGGGGGGCATCGACTGGGATGATCCTCCCAGTAACTGAACATCCACTGTGTCCTGTTATCAACTTTTTACTTTCTGTAACATAGAAAGTTCTCTTATATCAGATCTTCTGTTCCTTCTGTGTTTCTGCTCTGTCTTCTCAAACCCCCAGACGGTCGTGGCAGATGGCCGCTCCTACTGAGCCTGGTTCTGTTGGAGGTTTCTTCCTGTTAAAGGGGAGTTTTTCCTCTCCACTGTCGCTACATGCTTGCTCAGTATGAGGGATTGCTGAAGGATTGCTGTGGTTGGAAAGTCTGCATCAACGGGGCCCAACTTCACGCCAATGACTGACGCAATCTGCTGGGATTCCTTAAATAGGAAACTTTTTAACTGATTGAAATGTTTGTATAAATGTATTGAAATTACTTCTTGTTAAGTGCCTTGAGATGACATCTGTTGTGAATTGGTGCTATATAAATAAACTGAATAAAAATTGAATTGAATTGAAAAAAAAAATATATATATATATATATATATATATATATATATATATATATATATATATATATATATTTTTTTTTTTTTTTTTTTTTTTTTTTTTTTTTTGGTGGAATTTTTTCTGTCCCTTGTACTTTAATTTCAACAATTCTACATATGTTATTTTAATCATACGTAGTCTTGGCATGTTCAGGGAATAATAAAAAAAGACTGCTATGCTTGCATTAGCTTTGGTATGAAATGAAGTCATTTCTGATCATTTTGATTTTATTTTGACAGCCTCCCCATCACCCAACCACCTCCAGCACTCCACTTACCAACTTATGTATCACTCCATCACTGACAGAACTGGGGAAGTTCCACCAAACCTGATCAGTGATCAGCTCTCCTTTCAGCAACTCTTCTGAAAACAGGAAGATGGACATGAATGGAAAGCAGTGTTACCTGTAATAGTTTAATAAGCATTTTTTGTTACTCTTCAACAGTTGCTTATTTAGGCTGGTATTCTAAATAATTCTTTAATTCTTGTGTGTTAAAAAAAGATGGTAATCTCTACTTAATCCATGATTACAAACAATAATTTCACAAAACAAGTGCAAATGAACAGTTCTGCAGTAAATATCAACTTTATAAAGGTTATGGTGTTCAAGTACTTTTCTTTAAATGTCTTGATTCAGCTCTTATTATTTTGGAGAACACAAAACAAGAAAACAACATATCTTGTTACTTTGGCAATCCTGTATGCCATATGCTTCAGCAGTTTATTGCAGTCAGTTCTTATGTGGTTTTAACTGAAAAATAAAGAAATAATTTCTCATCTTCACAATCACATTTTTCTTTACTGATATCTCAATTATGCTTCCATCTCTGATGCATCAAAGTCAGATAAAGACTGTTGATACAGCGACCAGCAACTCAGATATATTTTGGACAATAAAAAAAATCACCATTAAAATTAATGAGACATAAAAGTGTATATCCTATTTCAAACTGCTGAATATTTTTAAAAAGCAGAATTTGACATACTGAAATAAACCCGTCAATAGGTCGTCAAGCTTTTCCAGACCCCTGCTACTCACAATTAGCTAGCTGCAGTTAAACTACAACTAGCTCATCAACACAGTTAATTAACCAAAACTGGCTACATTAATTATGACCCTTGACTTATTTTTGGTACAGAGCAGTCAGCTAACGCTTTTCAATGCTAAAAAATGTTGTGATTCCCTTAACTTACCGGAACAATAGTTCCAAAACGCCGAGGATGAACTGCGGTCAATGATGCTGCGCTGTTTAGAACTATCTGCAGCTGCAGACCCACGTGACTTCTGCATTCCATTCTTTCCATAGAAGTCCATGGGAGTGTCAGAACTCTCTTGTAAGCAGCCATACGATTGGCTGAAAACGAAGACATTGGTAAGCTGACGAATCTGTCAATCAGAATCGTAAATTTGATTGACAGATTCATTAGCCAATGGTGACGTTTGCTGACCTGCAACGTTACAACAGTCTCAAAATTCACCACACAAAATTCTCTCACAAATACAGAGATTCGCGAATGAGAAGTGGTTCGTTAATGCACATTTAGCGATTCGTATGATCTGTGAGTTTATATTTGAAGCTTCCCTCAAAATTATATTTGTGAAAAAGATCGTGTGCATTTGTGAAAAAGATCGTGAGAATTTGTGAAACAGATTGTGTGCATTTGTGAAACAGATTGTGTGCATTTGTGAAACACATTGTGTGCATTTGTGAAACAGATTGTTTGCATTTGTGAAGTTATATTACAAGTGTTTCTTCGAAATTATATTTGTTAACCAGAGCATGTGCATTTGTGAAAAAGATCGTGGGCATTTGTGAAACAGATTGTGTGCATTTGTGAAAAAGATCGTGTGCATTTGTGAAACAGATTGTGTGCATTTGTGAAACAGATTGTGTGCATTTGTGAAACAGATCGTGTGCATTTGTGAAACAGATCGTGTGCATTTGTGAAGTTATATTACAAGTGTTTCTTCGAAATTATATTTGTGAACCAGAGCGTGTGCATTTGTGAAACAGATCGTGTGCATTTGTGAAGTTATATTACAAGTGTTTCTTCGAAATTATATTTGTGAAAAAGATTGTGTGCATTTGTCAAAAAGATCGTGTGCATTTGTGAAACAGATTGTGTGCATTTGTGAAAAAGATCGTGTGCATTTGTGAAGTTATATTACAGGTGTTTCTTCGAAATTATATTTGTGAACTAGAGCGTGTGCATATGTGAATGAGCATGTGAATTTGTGAAAAACCGTGCATGAGTTTATTCTTAATGAGACTGATCTGTCCCCATAATCATTAGCTCAGTTTAAGAAGGCTCTCATTTTCCTGCATGACCTACAGTCTCTACCAAACAGTTTACACACTAACAGCTCAAATGTCAGGCTGTTGTTACCTGTAACAAACTCTGGGATTCCTCAGCCCCAGGCTCCTCCTTGTAACCCTCAGGTTCCAGGACACTGTAGGGCATAAGCTTCAGTCCAGTCCCGGAGAAGTCCCGGGTCAGGTGGCACAGGGCTTCGCTGTGTATGGACGAGGATTCGCTGAGTGCAGTTGACACCTGGTGGAACCCCGCACCATTGGGCCATGGTTCTGGAAGATATTTTATTAAGAAATGAAGTAGTCGAACACAAAGAAAATGGGAGTTCATTCATAAATTATATTTTCACCATGTTATACATAGATGCAAATTTGAATTTGAAAAATGAACGGCCACATTTTTCTTTTATGACAGGCTAAATAACCAAAAGTATTGGTGTTCATTTTTGACTAAGTAACTTTACAAACGGCACCCCATAAAGGAGTGGATAAATCTCACAATGATTGTGTTTTTCAAGATTATCATCAGGAAACTTCTCTTCTTCATCTCTTGGATGAAGTCAAAATGGATAGGTAATCCCTCCTGTTAACAGGTTAGTAGGAATATGGGTCCAAGTACACATTTATAACAGCAATTTGGCAGAATTTAGAGAAACAGACTTAACAGGAGAGATTAAACAATCTGGCAAACAGACAAGCTCTCAACAGATATAAAATACCAAAAATAAAGCAACCGCAATTTATAAAATGTACCATTAAAAAGGCAGAGGCTGGTTTATATATGCCGGCTGCACAGTGGCGCAGTTGGTAACAATGTTGCCTTGCAGCAAGAAGGTCCTGGGTTCAAGTCCTGGCCTGGGGTCTTTCTGCATGGAGTTTGCATGTTCTCCCTGTGCATGCGTGGGTTCTCTCCGGGTACTCCGGCTTCCTCCCACAGTCCAAAAACATGACTGTTAGGTGAATTGGTCTCTATATTGCCCTTAGGTGTGAGTGTGTGTGTGCATGGTTGTTTGTCCTGTATGTCTCTGTGTTGCCCTGCGATAGACTGGCGACCTGTCCAGGGTGTACCCCGTCTGTCGCCCCGCTGGAGATAGGCACCAGCCCCCCCCCCCGCAACCCTGCATTAGGATGGACGTGCATAGAAAATGGATGGATGGACCATAAAAAAGCAAAAACCCAAAAATGAATGCATTTATACAATGGAAGTAAGTGCCAACAGATGCCAAATTGACAAATATTAGTCACAAAACAGGCAGAGAGAGACAATACCATTTAGCATGAATTGCATATTCAATTTGGGCGTATAATTTTTATTTCAACTGTTCCTTTTTCATGGTGGAATGGCCATAAAACATATAACTTCAGAGATCTTTAAAACAAGGATTAGGTGCACAAGTTTGTAGATTTTCTGTGAGAATTATTTTTACAAGTATTTACATTAATATTTAGAGTAATGTCCCAAAATCTATAGCTTTTTTGCTGTGAAAATAAATACTAAAAAACTAAAACTCTAACTGACTAAAGTGCATCAACATAAAGCCCTAAAAAAGGCACGCCACAACGTCACTGACTGGCAAATGTAAATTCAAAGGCATGAGTTCCCGTCCATGATCTCAGCCTTAATATTGCAGTCAGGGGTTTACGTGTCTGCCTCACAATCAACATGACATCTGTCAACACAAAAATGGAGAGCCTTACTTATGCCACCTCTCCCACACGAGCCAGATCGCCCTGAGTCAGAGTGCAGCCTTTCTGCTGGGCCATTTGTGGCAGCCCCTCGTGCTCCCCTGGCTTCATTTTCAGTCGATGCAAAGTGTTCTTCTGTGCTACAAATATGCTAAGTGGCTCTATGAAAGCCTTGCTTCCCACTGTGCAAATTGTTGTGTGTGTCAGTCAGAGACAAAGCCAGTCTGAGAGCACAATGGAAAGGAAAAGCCCACTGCTCAGTTGTTCCTAAAAGGTGCTAGAACAAAAAAAATAAAACACGACATACGCAGCACCGCCTTGGGGAAGTATTCACACCCCATGGACTCATAAAACAGAGCATCATTCAATCCTTTAGCTGTGTTGGACTACATCTGTGATTACTGGACCAAAATACACATCTCCAGCCAGTAGGAGTGCTAATCACACAATGTACTCTTAGTTTCTTTTCTTTTTTTCTTTTTTTTTTCTTTTTTTTTAAACGTGTCCTGTTTGGCAGTGTGGAGCTCATAATTGGTGTCTGAGTACCAAGTAGAAGCCCAACAGATTTACTTTCACAAGCGGAGCAGTACAGCTTTTGCTATAGTACTCCACTTGATATATGTGTGAAAAATCTTTATTATGAATTGCTGGGGTTTTTATTTCCTGATGTTATGGACACGGAGACTGAAAATTAAGGGGAAGAAAGAAAGAAGATGAAGAAGAGAGGTAGGAAACAAAAAATCATGAGAGAGAGTTGAAAATACAAGAGAGGAAGGGGAACAAGGAAAACACAGGAAAACATTGAAGTCTGCCTCCATACCCAAAGGACGGCAGAAAGAGGGGAAAAAACAAAACAAAACAAAAAACGAAACAGGAACATCAACAACAAACAAACCAAACATCGTGAACTAAGAACTAAACAACCACATCACACAAAAATGTATATAAAAATACAACAACAATGTCACAGAAAAACTCATGGTACCGATAAATCAAGCTCTAGTAATTATAACCTCAGCCCAAGAATATATCCTTAAACACCAGAGACCCCACATCTATGTGTGTGTGTGAGCATGCTGGTGCATATAAGGTTACTCCATAAGAGTGTTCGATAGCCTGTGTGAGCAGGCATCAATCCGTCTCCCAGGAATTGATGCAGACATGAAGGAGATTGGAGCCAGAACGTCCAAAGGACCCCCAGAGCCCCAGGTGGACCCGGGCGGGGCCGGCCACATTCCCCCAAGAGAGGAGCAAAGGAGAACCCCAGAGGAACGTCTAGCGGCTACTATGCAGGGGCCCGGGGGGCAGCGGTGACGAGCCCACAGGCCCCGCCGGCAACTAGCCGCGCCAGGGCGGACCGGTCCATGGACTGGGAGAGCCGGGGCCCAGGGGCGCCCCACCCCCCAGCAGGGACCCGACAAGGGACTGGCCGATGAGGGCTCCCCGGCACCGCAGGGGCCGTGGCCAGCTACCACGCGCCACCGCCACCCTGGGCCAATACCCACTGCCACCATCCCAGCGCCCCACCCCTGCCCCACATCGGGGCGCCCCACCGATAGCCACAGTGGATGGACAGCATCCCCAGGCCAAGCTCAGCCAGCACCTGGACACCAAGTTGTACCAGCTCCTGAGTCCTGATCCCACGCAACGCAGAGCGCCGAGACCAGGCATCCAACAAAGGCCACGCACGGTGCGCACAGAACAGGTGATCGAACGAGCAGATGCTGGATCCGTATCCCGCCGAGCCACCGAGCAGGCACCACCCAACAATCCCAAGCCTGGCACCCCTAAAAGAGGTGCCCCAACCAACTAAAGGACGATATCGGCCCGGCGCATCGGCTGACCGACACACCGGCCCCCCCAGGGCCGGCCAGGCACGCACCAGGTCCGTACCGGATTGACCAAGGACGCACCAGTAGGCAGGGGCATCCGTCACCGGCGGGGAGTGACGGAGGGGAAATAGGCCCCCCATTAAATGTAAGGCCTGAGGTCCGCCAGGCGACAGGGCAGCCCAAGACCCAACCTGACAGACAGACAAAGACATACAGACACAGTCATATGTTCCATCCCTCTTAAACACATACATTCTCACTAACTCACCAAGACACCCAAGAAATGACGCTGTACCCTCACTCACCCACCCCATACACACTTCATGCTCCCAGGTCCAGGTACCGATGCCCCAGTAGAGCCACCAGCCCCCGAACCCGGGAGATGGACCCCCTACCTTCTAGGACGGAGACAAGCAGACCGCCAAGGGCCCCACAGTGACGAGGCAGCCCGACAGCCCAGGACCCCGACCAGACCACAGTTCCTCCTCCGGACCCCAACCCCTGATGGCCCGTAGCGAACAGGGGTGTGAGAAGACCCCTAGCCTCTATCCTCCTGCATGAGTTTGGTGTTGATGCGTGTTGTTATAACAAACCTTAGAGTAGCCATAGTTTTGAGACAAAAGTTGTAAAGTCCATATCACCATAGAAACAGATAAACACATGTGCATTATTAGTTTGTGCTTGGGGTTGCCTGATTGAAAATCCAAAACCCGAGATATAAGAAAGAGAGAAATAGGACCCGGAGCTGGTACAACTTGGTGTCCAGATGCTGGCTGAGCCCGGCCTGGGGATGCTGTCCGTCCCCTGTGGGTATCGGTGGGGCGCTGGGATGTTGGCGGTGGGGATTGGCCTAGGGTGGAGACAGCGCGTGGCGGCTGGCGGCCGACCGTGGCCCCTGCAGTGCCCTGGGCCCCGGCTCCCCTGGTCCAGTGACCGCCCCGGCACGGCCGGTTGACGGCGGGGCCTGTGGGCTCATCACTGCCTTCCCCCCGGCCCCTGCATAGTGGCCGCTGGATGTTCCCCTGGGGTTCTCCTTTGCTCCTCTCTTGGGGGATGCGGTCGGCCCCCCCTGGTCAGCCTGGGGCTCTGGCGGTCCTTTGGACGTCTTTGCTCCGATCTCCTTCATGTCTGCATCGATTCCTGGGAGACTGATTGATGCCTGCTCACACCAGCTATCGAACACTCTCATGGAGAAACCTTATATGCACCAGCATGCTCACACACACACATAGATGTGGGGTCTCTGGTGTTTACAGATATATTCTTGGGCTGAGGTTATCATTACTAGAGCTTGATTAATCGGTACCATGAGTTTTTCTGTGACATTGTTTTTGTATTTTTATATCCATTTTTGTGTGATGTGGTTGTTTAGTTCTTAGTTCACGATGTTTGGTTTGTTTTGTCGATGTTCCTTTTTCCTTTTTTGTTATGTTTAGTTTTTTCCCCTCTCTCTGCCGTCGTTTGGGTATGGAGGCAGACTTCAATGTCTTCCTGTGTTTTCTTTGTTCCCCTTCCCCTTTTGTATTTTCAACTCACCCTCTCTCTTGACTTTTTGTTTCCTACCTTTCTTCTTCATCCTCGTTCTTTCTTCCCCTTAATTTTCCGTCTCCGTGTCCATAACATCAGGAAATAAAAACCCCAGCAATTCATAATAAAGATTTTTCACACATATATCAAGTGGAGTACTATAGCAAAAGCTGTACTGCTCCGCTTGTGAAAGTAAATCTGTTGGGCTTCTACTTGGTACTCAGACACCAATTCTGAGCTCCACACTGCCAAACAGGACACGTTTAAAAAAAATAAAAAGATAGAGAGAAATAGAAGAAAGTTGTGAAGGTGTTAAGGGTGAGAGAGAAAGAAATAGTTATATTATGAAAAAAATCTGTGTGTGTGTGTGAGTGATAAAAGAAGAAAAAAGGAGTGACAAAGACATTTGGTGATAGACATGTGAAGATGAGAAAAGAAAAAAGAGCCAGTTTCCCAGTGCTCAGCCCAGGCCCCGCCCACATCGAGTAATGTAAACAACTTTACAGAGCTGTGCTACATCTCATTTACTCTTAGTTTCAACGAGAAGAGGAGGAGTTGTGAACCCAAAAGAAACTAGAGGCTGCCCTGAACTCCGGCCTCCTTGACCGCGGGCAACCGCAAAGGGGAGATGCGCGCTTTAAACTATCGTTCCATCGCTGACGAGTGGGGGGAAGAGAGTTTCTAGAAGAAATTCATGGATCCAAAAGACTTTTACAGCCTGCTGATTGTGGATCGGGTAAACTGTATCCGGCCGATGGAATAAGTCCTGAACCTGACTTGTTAGAACCCTGCAGAAAGAATCTTACAGGCTTCACCAGAGAGGGAGAAACAGACTCGTTGACACGCTGCTGCCTGCTCCATGAGCTGAGAGCTACCCTCCCGGAGCCACTCACTCTTGAAAGGGATTGGTCCATAGGAGAAAATTGCTGAGCCGAATAGAACCGAGCTGAGAGGACAACGATGTTCTGAGGTAACGGTGGCTCCCTTGTCATGCATTCACAAGAACTGACTGCTGGCAGCACCCCAGGCAGCTGCTGCTGACTGACCAGCTAACGGCTGGTTTCTTTCCTTTAACGCTGATTCCCCAGATAACGGATTCACAATTCAATGGAGATCTAAGGATCGTTCAAGTAAGGTTGTGTCTTGGCAGTGATAAATTAGCTTAGGATAAATAATTTAAGGATTGTTTTGATTGTCTATTTCACTGTGTTTTTGCTGCATTTGTAAGATTCCATTCTTCAATTGTTTGAGGATAAACAGGGTTTTCAAAGGTTTCTGACTGATAGAGTCGTTTTACATAATGCAACATGAGTTTCTCGGTCCGACTGCAATTTTTCATTTGTTCTTTGGTGCTAAGATAAACAGTGTGGCCTTAGCTACATACATTAGCTCCACATGCTCAATCTGATTAGTGGGACTTGCGGTTAAATAGATAGTTTAAACACTGAAAACTAATCATATAAGTAGTTTTTGAAACCGCCTTCTTAGTATGTCAAAATACTAAAGTAGATCAATCACTGAAGTGACCGATCCATTAAAATTGAATCAAATCTCCAATGGTTATTGATTACTAATCCAGCAGATCATTTTATGAAACATTACTTCCTCCAAATAATGTTGTCTTCACTTCTGATTGCATTTTAAATTAGCAGCAGATAATAGCAGATAATAGCCAACTAATTGGTACCAATAGGTACCAATTAGTTTTAAACTTATAACAATTAGTTTAAAACTAACTTAGCCTTACTTACAAAACTCTAAAGTACAGGCCTTGGTCTTTAAGCATACATATTCCTACTGTGCTCTCTCACATGACGATCGATTTATTGGTTATTGTTTTTACTTCTTTGCATATTTGTCCATTTTACTGTTTTACCTTTGGTAGTTAGTTTTATTATTTATTCTTCTTTTACTTCGTAGTTTAGTTGTGTGTTAATCACTTAGTGAGTTTGATAATTAAAGTATTTTGACTGGAAAATTTAATTCTTTTTGTAATAAACTCTTGTATTTTGGAAAGTTGTTTATTATTCCATATACATATGTAGTAACTTGCTCTTCAAAGAACGTCAAGATCTTATTCCTTAATCTATTGTTTAATTATCTCAGCCTTATCAGGCAGGTAATCATTAACATTAACTGAGACTGAACTATTTGGCTATTAATTATTCCTGGATCCTAGGATGGTGCCCCAAACTTGGTCATTTGACATAAAATTAATTATCTTATTAATAATTACCCGAAGCAATCATTCATAGCCAAAACATACCTTCTGTGTCACAACAACATCATCCACATGCTGAAACATGGTGATGGCAGCATCATGCAGTGGGGACGCTTTTCTTCAGTAAGGACACGGAAGAAAAGCTGTTAGAGGCTGCAGAAGACTCTAAACTGAGGTAAAGGTTCAACTTCCAGCAGGACGACGACCTTAAATATGACCCGCAGGTGCAAATGCAGCGATATATGTTTCTGTAAATGGCTGGCTTAGTGGGGTTTGAATACAGGTGGACTTTATTCACCTACAGTCGAATCCGAAAATGTACATACACTTCAGGAAAAAAACTATTTTTTTTTCTTTTCTTTACCGTCAAACATCAAAACGGAGTGAACTGTATTTTTATTTTAGATCAATGAATATTAACATATTTTCTGTATTTGTGAAATGTCATAATAAAGACAAAGAATAAATAATTGTTACGTATTTTAGTGAGTTTTCTGTGTTTTCTTCTGAAGTGAATGTAAATATCTGCTTTCAATTGTATTAGGCAACTTTTAAGTATGTATAATTATTTATATAGCACCTTTCACAGACAGGAATCACAAAGTGCTTCCTAACAGAACGAGAAAATACAAGAAAATGGGCAAAACAAACGGAAACAATCAATCAGGAGAAAACATGTTCTAAAAGTTTTTGAAAGCAAGATTACAAAGCAAGAAAGTATTGAAATGCTTTCTAAAAACACAAAAAGATTGGACAGAGAAAGGGAGAGCATTCTGAAACCTCGGGGCCATTGGCTTAAAGAAGCGGCCATCACGGGTCTTCAACCGGGTTTTAGGAACCGACAGAAGCAACTGACCTTCTGAACTCAGATGGCGTGTAGGAGAGTAGATTTGTAGCAGGTCGGCTAGGTAAGGGGGCAGCTTGGTCATGAAAGGCTGTAAATGTCAGGACTGAACTCTACCATTTACGGGGAGCCAGTGAAGGGAGACCAAGACAGGCGAAAAACGAGCCCGCTTGTGTACTCCAGTTAGGAGAGTTGCAGCAGAATTTTGCACAAACTGCGAACGATTCTGGTCTTTCTTAGTTAAAACAGTTAAAAAGGCTTTTAAAATAGTCAAGAAGCGAGGAGACAAATGCATGAATGATCATTTCTAGTTCAACCTTTGATACAAAGGGCTTTAACTTAAAGATGTTCATAAGGTAGGAAAAGCAGTTTTTAGCTAACTGTTTACAGCTCAACGGACATTGCTGAGTCAAAAACAACACAAAAACAACACCTACGTTTTGAACAAATGGCCCGACATAAGTAGCCATAAGTTTTTTGCACTGGATGGTATTTAGGGATATCTGAAAGTGGAATAGAAATTGCAGGCCACGCTTTTCAGATTTTCATATTGGAAAAGGCAAATGTTAAAATCATCTTACTTCCACTTCCCCCAATTGTGTATTGCCAATTGTGTTGGTCTATCAGGCAAAAAGCCAGAAGAAATACCTTTTTAGCTGTAATGTGACAAAATGTGAAGAATGCATCCATGTGTTTATCCCTGGTTAAGGTTTTACTGTTAGAGCAGCAGAGGGAGTTGGATCAGTTGAAGACTTGTTGCCGAGCGTTTAGAGACGCCTCTTCTCCTCCTACTGTTTCCCTGAAGAATTTGAAGTGCAGCGGCAACAAAACAGACATTCCTCCATCTTGGTCTGATTGCCATGCTGTCAGAAACAGATTGCTATTTTCCTCTCTCTTTTTGTAATAAGGTTACTGTGTTTGGGCGCATGTGTGTGTGTGGTTATTTTAGGGATACAGACAGCTGTAGTCATAGTAACGCACCAGGCCATGAGCAGTGCTCTCATTTCAGCACCATGGACAGCTATCTTCATCTCTTTCTGTATTATAAAAAAAATATATTCAAATTCACTTGCTGCACGGCTCTGCGACACCAAAGCCCACCGGTGAGGTCAAGAGTTGCTCCTGTGTTTTTCTAAAACTCAGGCCGAGAGGGGAGAAGCATTTAACGGCAGTATTTTGCCACTGTTGCCTCTTGGTTGACATCAGCGCCGTCGCTTCGGTTACTGGGAGGTCGCCAGGTTGCATATGGTGGGAGGGGAGTGGGGGGGGTCATTGAGATAATTCGTCAAGTAAAAATATAAAACGGGGCATCGGTAAAATTGGAGGAAAAAAAAAAGCAAATGAAATAGGGAGTAGAACTAAAAAAGATTTATCTTTTCTCCTACTGTGATTGTGAGATAAAAACACTCTCTCACTCTATTTTACACCTGATTGTAATGGCAGAGACAAGATGGTATCTTCCAGGGAGCAGATAATAGCCAGCAGCAGCATGGCACGAAGCCTTAATGCTGATGCTTTTATCACATGCTGTCTCATTGATTGTACAGAAACTTCAGCCAGAAGCCTGCTTTCCTTGGTTTCATGTTATTAACCGCTCGGCATGGACACTAATGTGCTACAGCTGCAGACACATCCTAATGTGACCACAGTCATTGAAGTATTCATGAGGCGTTGGGAAGTGGAGGCATTCATGAGTACTTGCTTGAATACAATTATAAATCAGAAGTCGCACGTATTCATCGCTATCATATTTCTACAGGGAAAAAGTGAATGGTTATACAGATGGAGCAACGGTGTTTTTTTTTATTTTTATGAAAAGATGAATTGTGATTAGATGTAAAAAAAGTAGGTTTTTTTTTCATTTTTGTTTCACCAATAAAAAGATAAACATGTTTAAGAAACTTCAGGTTGCTTGCCTCATTCCAAGTTGAACATGGAGGAAGACACTCAGGTTGACTAACCTGGATTAGTGGGCTGTGTGAGTGAGCCTGTGTCAGCCTAAACTGATTTATTCTTCTCAAGTGGCCCAACAAGCCTCGCTGGGACATCAAGGTCTGAATGAAACTCTGAAGCAACTCTACACCCTAGTTGTTGGTGGCCACCTGCCCCTCCCTCCCTCCCGTGGGGTCTGCTGACACCCGCCAGTATACATCTTTTGTTGGGTGGAGGGACAGGAAGGGACAGACAGTACAGGTCACACAATGGAAAGAGAAGAAGGCTTCCTATAGGTCCCTCAGTCACTCACCTGCACAGGTGGATGAGGGCGATCGGCGGAGAGCCATGTCCCCTCAGCTCTGAGGGACTCCCTGTGAGTGCCCGGTCAGTCGGCCATGCTGTTTTGCCGTCGGCAGCGGGTGCGAGGAACAACAACAATCTGACTCAGTAGTGCAATCCTCGGCTCAGTGGAAGCTTAGCGCTTCCAGGATAATAGTCTTTCCCAAGCGGCTGGCAGGGTCGCAGAAACTCTGCACCTCTGCTTATTGTGGACACTTACTTAATACAACTGCACCGCGGGCTCATGGGTAGAAGAGCAGGGCGGCTGATTGGGTGCCTGGCTGAAGGAATTACAGCCCACAGAGTGGAGCAGAGATTATTGGGCCTTCTAATGTGCATTAATTATTGTGCCTTCTGTTTAGGCTTAGCTGCAAACCTGTGAGGTCTCAAAGGTCAGCTTTATGGAGCTTAAGGCAGAGAAAGAGTCATCATGGCATGGATTACAACTGGTGAGGTATTTCTCCCAAAGCTAGGTGGAACAAATATGCCAATATTAGGTCAAAATGTCAATACTTTGGAAGAGGTGAAGCAAAACTCTGCTTCTTGTCATTTTATCAAGAAATAAAGGTGACTATTATTGTAAATCTTCAGCAAACTGATTTTGACATGATTCGGAAGAACTTCAGGATGAAAATGTAACATTTTAACGGAAACAAAAACAAAGGACTTTGGGGGGATTTTATGAGTAAGGGCAACACAAAGTGTCATCCCAACTGTAGAGTGGATGAGAATTTGAAAACATGTAAACGTTTTCAAGTAAATATCTGAACGCGCCATGGCGGCGGCATCATGGTATGGGCAGGTATCTTCCCCTTCTTCAGCACGAAGCTGCTAGAAGTTGATGATATGTAGAAGACTGACTATTTTTCCTCACTCTGCTACTTTCTTCTTCTACTGCTCTCCAATTGCATTGTTTGCTGTTACCTTTATGTTTTCCCTCAGTGTTTTTCTTTCCATAGAAGCTACACCTGGTCTAGCGTTCTGCTCAGCTGTGATGCCTTGTTGGATGGGGGGGCATGGACTGGGATGATGCTCCCAGTGACTGAACGTTCTCCCTGTCCTGTTATCAACTTTTTACTTTCTTTAACATAGAAAATACTCCTACATCAGTTCTTTTGTTCTGCTCGGTGTTCTCAAACCCCCAGTCGGTCGTGGCAGATGGCCGCTGGTACTGAACCAGGTTCTGGTTGTGGTTCTGCTGGAGGTTTCTTCCTGTTAAAGGGAAGTCTTTCCTCTCCGCTGTTGCTACATGCTCGCTCAGTATCAGGGATTGCTGTGAAGTCAACAACACAACACAGGCAACTGTTGCTACATGTTTGTGCAGGAGGAGTGAATGCTGCAGGTCAACGACTCGATGCAATCTGTTGGGATTTCTTAGAAAACCTCAACTGATTGGAATAATAATCTGAAGGATTAATTGGAATGTATGTATGAACTGAATGACTGAATTAAGATGACTTTTCATGTAAAGTGCCTTGAGACTTGCACACTATCGCTAATTGCTAGCATAAGAGTATGATTCTCAGTATCACTAATAGCTTAAACACATTTGTGTGCAGAAAATGGTTGCCAAAAGGATCAATAAATGATAAATGGACATAAACAACACCATGAACTTTGAAGTCATGGCTTTTTGTGTGTTTCAACCAGTAATACTCTAGACAGGAGTTCCCAAAGTTGGGGTCGGGATCCCAGTTGGGGTTACAAACGTGTAAGTGTGGGGTCCTGTGATCTTCTTGAGAAAATAATGTGAATACTAGAAATAGCAACGAGAAAGCATCTGTATTTTATAGAGTTAAAGACAAAAAACAATCTTGAATTGATAAAAACAACATATATTAATCAATATATTAGCTGTTTATGTTGATTGTGTTGCCATTATGCCACTTTTTAACTGCCCAAGCAAAAATGCTTGAATGCTCCACCAAGAGTCAGGATCACAGACCTCTTAATTTTTTACTTTTTTTTGTGGGTCAGAAGCTGGATAGTACAGTCTCTAAAATAACAGGGCATCTTTACAATGCTTTAACTACCAGGCTGTTGGTAGAAAAAGCGCAGAATATGACCCATAAACACCGGGGCACCGAAAGATACTCCTGAGACACTGTGACGTTAAAACAGTAAAGTTTAACGTATTCAGATAAAAGGTGTCAAAGTCGTCCTTTTTTTACATTTATCTGCCATAAAACAGTACATTTTCAGGACGTACATGCATAAGAAACATGGTAATATTACGAATATATTTAAAAGCTGCCGCGTCGCTGATATTTTAATCCGTTTTTGTTATCAGGGAGTTTTGAACGATGCGCGTCCCCCCGGCAGGGGATGCAATTTTCGGCAGGCATGCATTTCTCGGCATAACACCGGGAAGTGCAAAACAAAATTACATTAACCTGAAACACATTACCAAGTTTACCGAAACACTTTTACAAATTTACCGAAACATATTTACAAGTTTACCGAAACAGTTTTACAAATTTACCAAAACACTTTTACAAGTAAAAAAAACAAAACACTTTTACAAGTGTAACAAAACACATTTACAAAGACATGACCTGGAAGTGATACTGCAGGGATGAGGTTAGGGTCGGGACATGACCAAAGTAGTAACAGTAATGGAATCGATCCTGCCAGGAGCTCAATCTGCAGAGATGTTTTGCCCGTTTTTCCGAATCTATTTTCAAGTTTTAGGGGGAAAAGGTCTGATGTCGTTTCTGATATCTACTTCAGATTAATAGTTTTTTCTGCGGTAGAATCCGGCATTATTTTATTTCGTTTTCACGGTCCACAAAGACAGGCGGACACTGTGAAGCTGTTCCATCATGTCAACAATCACACTCTATGAGTGGCCTTCGTTTAAATACTTTACGAGGCAGTCTATAAAACCGACCTCTTCTCCCTCTCCCTTCTCAAAGTCCAAACCATGTCCACAATCACCACAAAATGTCCCTAAAACTTGAACATAGATTCCGCAAAACATCTCTGCAGATTGAGCTGCTGGCAGGATCATTTCCATTACTGTTACCACTTTGGTCTTGTCCCGACCCTAACCTCATCAGTATCACTTCCAGGTCATGTCTTTGTAAATGTGTTTCGGTAAACTTGTAAATGTGTTTCGGTAAGATTGTAAATGTGTTTCGGTAAGATTGTAAATGTGTTTCGGTAAGATTGTAAAAGTTTTTCGGTAAGATTGTAAAAGTTTTTTGGTAGATTTGTAAAAGTGTTTCGGTAAACTCGTAAATTTGTTTCGGTAAACTTGTAAATGTGTTTCGGTAAACTTGTAAATGTGTTTTGGTAAGATTGTAAATGTGTTTCAGTAAACTTGTAAATGTGTTTCGGTAAACTTGTAAATTTGTTTCGGTAAGATTGTAAATGTGTTTCGGTAAACTTGTAAATTTGTTTCGGTAAGATTGTAAATGTGTTTCGGTAAACTTGTAAATGTGTTTCGGTAAACTTGTAAATTTGTTTCGGTAAGATTGTAAATGTGTTTCGGTAAACTTGTAAATTTGTTTCGGTAAGATTGTGAATGTGTTTCGGTAAACTTGTAAATGTGTTTCGGTAAGATTGTAAATGTGTTTCGGTAAACATGTAAATGTGTTTCGGTAAAAATATAAAAGTGTTTCAGGTTATTGTAATTTTGTTTTACACTTCCTGGCCACCGTAGGATAGTGTGGGAATTATTGTTCTAGTTTACTGCAATCGCTAGCTGTGCTGCAAAGCTAACACGGGTTTGTAAATATGCAGGTATGCTAGTCAAGATTTAATTTCAACTGTCGTTTTATTAAACGTTTGGCCTGTTTACACACATTTAGTTTGCATCTCCACTATATAAATATGGAATGTTCTTTTCTGCTACTTTAACACAGTTTGCCACAGCTGCAACATTACACCTAAATCATTTTTAAGCAACTTATTCTTCAGTTCTCACCTGGTGTAAACGTTACATAGGGTCTGAATGTTGATCATCACTACCTGGAATATTTTTAATTTCCACTTGGAAGCGCAATAGCTCATACCAGAACCAGATATTTCACTGGTTAAGACAACTCCAGGGAGTGGTATAGGTCCAATTTTGCCATATGGGAATAATCAATAGGATTTTTAGTTTTTGATAAAGGAAAGCATTCACACATCAAGAAGAACACAAAGCTTTGGCAAAAAATATCCTCTTCAAGTGGCCGTATCAGTAATCCTTTAGGATGATGATTACAACAGTAGTCTCATGCCAATCCAAGCTCCACAAGTAGCTCCTCCTACTTTGCAACTCCTCAGGTAATAAACAAAGAAGGGTTTACATAGTCTGAGTCGTGGCTTGTTGTGTGTCCATATCTTCAAACCTATTTATTTGATACAAGCTGAAAATGAGTTGCCCTTTCGTTGGAGCTTCTGTGTGGGATATAATCACTGTATCATGCCCCCCATTAACTGTTTCAATCCAACAGCTAACTTCTCAAAATTCTTCAACTCTCAGTCAAACTGTCCCTACAGTAAGCTGTAAATTTCCACCTCTAATGAGGTAATTCATTTAACAAATTCAACACAGGCTTATGTGTTTGTGCACTCTATTTCTTACCAATCTAATTGCTTGGCAACCCTCCTCAGTGACTAATTGTTCTACCCAATGGTAACCGATGCTAAATACAGAGTGTGAGAGCCAGCGTCAGGTTGCACGCACGCACACACACACACACACACACACGCGCGCGCACCAACACACACATCCATGAGCCCTCGCTTTCTGTCAGTAAAGATATCTAATGTGGTGCACACACGCATGCACACATTCCCATTCTGTCTCCAATTACTGTGGGTACGGTCGTGTTGAGGGTGTTAAATATTAAATGGTTGTAATGAAAACGGCTAGGTGTTGTAATAGAGGAAACGGCTAAAAGGTTACGTTCGGACTGAAAGCTGCCCGCTGGTCATGTTGACCATTTTGTTCTGCATGGATGCCATTTGTCGCTGCGGCTTCTCAAGTGTCCACCTACAGGAATCGCTTCAAAAATCTGTCGTTTGGTCAAGTCAAAACCACAAGACAGCAATGTACTTCATTGGGATTTTGTGTCATACACCAAACGCAGAGCGATACATACAGTACATAACGTTCAACAAACAGCCTATATTTTACTCATAGTTTATGATGAGTTTATGTAAAGCAGCCTCAAACCATGACATATCAATGGATTATTAAAAATGGATAAATGGATGATAAATATCCACAGCTCCAAGCATGTTAGAAATACACTCTTTCATTGGGTATGCCAAGTGGTTATATTCTGCAGCCTTTAGCAGTGGAGATGCAGTGTCTAGGGTGAGGCACAGTCTTCTGCATGTTAACCAAAAAGTTTCATTTTGGTCTGATCTCACATGAGCCCCTTCATACACTTGTTTGCTGTCTCCGTCACATGCAAACAGGACTTGTGGTGGCTTCCCTCAGGGCATTTTTTTATAATAAAGTAACCAACTTCAAAAGGAAAATTAGTTGCACTGGATTTTATCATAGTAAAGTATTAAAGCATGCCATGTGTTTTGAGATTTTCTTTTATAATTTTTTTTAAAGGTTTTTGGGCCTGAGTGGCCTTTATTGATAGTGGACAGAGTTTTGAAGGGGGAGAGAGGTGGGAGAAGACATGCGGCAAAAGTCGCCCTCGAACCGGGGACAGCCGCGTCGAGGACCAAAGCCTCTGCACATGAGGTGCCTACTCTAACCACTACGCCATGCGACACTCCGCGTTTTTAGATTTTAGTGCAAGCTAATTTGAAACACCACATTTCCTTTGTCAATCATTTCACAATAACATGCGACTTTGAGGTTTGTGGTGATAACATGAGAACATTTGGAAAGGTGCACTGCACTATGTTCATCCAAATGAGCGCTGAATTTGACCTTTTGAGAAGTGTACCCAGGTGGCACCACTTGTCGATGAGCCACGGATTTTGAATCATTTTAAATTTTACATGCACGCACTGTATGTAACTAAACACACAAATTAAAAAGGGCAGACCTACTTGTGGTAGAAAACAGTAAGAGGTTTAGTAGGAGGAGTCGAGCTAGCCACTAACTGTAAACATGTACTTCGATCAGGGTCTAGTATGAGAAGCCTTCATTCCGTCATCGTCTGAATATACATTACAGAAAGTTTGCGTTGCTACACTGATTTGTGCCATTATTTGCTATATTTGTCCCAGAACAGTAGCTAGACACATGCTATTTGTTTCAATGAACACAATATGCCCAAGGTCCACCCAAAAAATACAAATAAATACAAACCCAAAACATCTCTACCACACCGCCATGATTTGCAGTTGGTAAGAGGAGTTAGTTTTTTCCCCAAACATGGCACTTTTCACACAGACATCTCTATTTCAATTCAATTTAAAAATACTTTATTAGTCACAAAGGGAAATTAAAAGTCATAACTCATATCATCCAAAGAATGAATGGGGATGTTGTGGGGAGGAAGGATCTCTGGTAGCAGTCAGTCTTGCAAATAATCTAAACAAGCCTCTGACTGAAGACTGCTGCTGTATGACATTCATGAGATGCTAACAGCTCAATAGCCACCCAGTAGAGATGATATTACACAGTAAAATTCCCAGGATGACATCATCAGTTGTTAGCAAGAACTGCTAATCTACCTCCTTTGCTTTTGCCACTCCTCTTAAAAACATGTCTGGCTGTATAGTCAGAAAGCCGGGCAGAGAGACGTTGAGTGATATGATCCTTGCTCGCTATGATGGATGGGAGGGAAGCTTCAGACTACCCCCTCATCTCTTTGATCTTTGGTCCTGCTCTGCATCCACGAAGTCTTCTTTTTCAACTGGTCTGGGATTTGGGGTCGGAGCTTGGTTTCCATTTGAGCTTGTGTGATTCTAATCAGCTGTTCCCAGTTGTAAAAACGAAAAACAAAAGAAACGAATTGACACAATTATGCAACATAACAGATGTTTGTATGTACAAAAAAAAAAGTACAAGCAAAATTCTTCCTGCTGGTAGCTCAGTGGTTAGTGCGGGCGCCACACGTACGGAGGCCTCAGTCTTCCACGCGGTCATCCCAGGTTCGAGTCCCGTCCTGCTGGAACTTTTGCCCCATGGGTTCCCCCACTTTTCTCCCCCTTCTATATCCTTCCACTGTCAAATAAAGGCCCCTGCAGCCACAAAACGCTTTAAAAAAATATTCCTCCTCTCCAAACATGCAACGCCATAACTAAATCAAAAGGAAAAGTCTAGAAACAGAACAAAACAGAAATAATGTAACAGAGCTACTCCAACCTGCTGCCACAATGAGCGGCGCTATTAAAGGCATAAACGAAATTGTTCCAGAAGTCTTGACGTTCATTCAGATTAACTTTGCAAATTAATGATGGACTTGAAATTTGAAATGTATTTTATTTGAGAGGATAGCCCCTTGAGATGCAACATCTCGTTTTCGAGAGGGTCCTCAAAATCTCAAGAAAGAAAGCAAAGCACAAAAACAGATACAGCAGTACAGGCATAGAACCAAAACAATAAAGACAAAACAAACAAACAAATAACTCCTTAACATACATCTTCTAATGCATACGACCACACAATCCTAACACACACACAACCACACACACACACACACACACACACAGCTCTCACTTTGAACAATCAAATACAATTTCAAAAGCAATTACAAGTGGTTTGTAAATATTGCAGGAGGACATTTTTATATGTTTGATTGTAAGTTATAGAGCGGATAGAGACAGGTTGATTATTCCAATCAAAAGGTGCTTTGTAGATAAATGAAAAATGTCCTATTTCTTTATGTACTTGAGGACTTGAAATTATCTTGAGCATAACCTTTAAATCCTTTTCAGATTAATAGGCAGCAACAGTTGCTTCATTAAAGGCCATTGCTGATGCCTTTCCCTTTTGGCATTGTGTGTAGGCTCCCAACCGGATCATCTCTATTACTTCCTTAAAACTGCAGAGGCACGCTTTCTTTCTTCCCCCCGCCCCCCCGATCACTGTACTCCTCAACCTGAATGCCAAGAAAAACAGAGCATTAAATCTGTATTTATGCTCTTTGGGCCACTTAAGAACCCCACCATAAACAGAGTGAATCACACCCACACACACACACATTTAAAAGCATCTCCATCCACACTGTAATGTTCCACCAAGCACACACATTCAAGCACTTTTGTTGCCTCTGAAGGCCTATAACCTCCAGCACCCTAACCCTCAGCCTGGATTCACTAATCAAGTCCCCGACCTCTGAGTAACCCTTCAGAAAAGCGAGGTCAGGCCAAATAGCCTCTACTCGATGTAAAGCAGCTGGAAAGTCCCACCCACACACCCACCCACGCACACGGGGCCGAGTGATTTCCCTCGTCGTCTGATCTGGTTCAAGTCCTCCGAAAGAGGAACAAAATGTAACAGAGAAAACGGAGTGAATCGATTGCGGACGCTCCAGTTCCCTCCAGTTTCTTCCAGTTTCCCTCCCACACCAACCTCACAGGCCTGTGACAGCGGAGGGAGTTATCCTGCGAAAAAGCTACAGCGCATGTCTGCTGCGGAGCAGAGAAAATACAAGAGCAGAGAACAGGACTTTCTACTGTAAGTCGTGTTAAAAGCCTCATGAAACTCTACAGCAGGATTCAACACAAAATCAGCCACATAATAGCTGCTTTTTGTGCGCTTCTGTTGAGAAAACGCTAAAGATTGTGAGGAAACAGTCAGCGTCATGCCCCCAGCGGGCCCTTCAAGTAAGGTAACAATGAAGGTCATGGAAAAAAGGCACCTAAAGCTGTCCAGTCCACATATACATAAATATAACCTGCGTGCTGCGGCTCACTATCACGAAACAGGATTGATATAAAACATGTATTCTTCACAGCGCAGGTCAATCACACCCACTCTCTGCTGGGAACTCCGAGAGGAGCGGGAGGAAAATCTGAGGAAATGCACAGAAAAGTCAAAAGTGGATGGACAGAGTGAGGCCTTGTGCACAAAGATGAGCTTGTGGCGGCGCCCCATCTTGTGGACAAAGCTCATAATGACACTTTATTAACTAAATCATAATAATAAATAATAATAAAGAGAAAAGCAACTACGTTCAAGCTTGACTGAGAAGCGTTCGGACTCTTTCCGGTGTGTTTTAGAGTAAACTCGAACACACACACACACACAAGTTTTAAAAGAGCTACTTACTCTTAGTACAAACATGCTTTTCTACAAAATCCCAGTTCGAACCAGGATTTTGTCTTAAACATTACATACAACAGTAGGATTGCACCGAAATTCATGAACAATGGTCAAAAGCATTTGCTCGACTGCCCTCAATCCCATTTTTTTAATTCACAGGGTTTAATATGATGTTGGTCCATTAGCAGCTTTAATTCCTGTAGGAGGGCTTCTCTGGGAGTTTAGGCGTGTGTACAGGGGAATATTTGACCCGTTTTCGCAGGAGAGCATGTGTAAGGTCAGACACTGATGTTGGAGGAGGCAGTCTGGCTCACTCGAATTCGTCCTGAAGGGATTCTATCAGATTAAAGTCAGGCCCGTCAAGTTCTTCCACACCAACTCACTTATCCATGTCTTTGTTCCAACAGTCATGTTGAAACAGAAAGGAACCAACTCCAAACCCAGATTTGTTCATTGGAATGCCTGATGGAGGCATGATTTGTCACTGCAGCTCTACCCTGTACCCATGGTAACGGTATGGAATGTAACACTTGAATTCGCAATAAAACATTTCTTGCTGTGTCACTGTATAAGATGGTGGATTCATCGCAGATGAGTTGATTACTGCTTGCAGACCAGGCAACTGTAGCATCAGCACCAGTAGCGTTTAACAAGCAGTATTAAAATTAAAAATGGGAGGTGCAAAAACAGTCAAACTGTATTTTTCCCCTGACCAGGTGTGTCGGATATGTATTTTAGTGAACGGCAGTCAGTGTCTGAACTATCCAACCATTTAATAACTAGTAGCTATGTTTGCTGTAAACAAATCAAACGAGATTAAAATAGCTAAAAGTTTTTCTAAATATTTTGAATGTCCACTGCGTTCTCAGAATTATTGAACCCCTTCATTTTTAGTGCTTAGCAGAGCAGCTTCCGGTAGCATTCTGGAGGACTCTAAACCCTCTTCCCCAAAAAGATTTTCTTTTTCCCCAGTGAGTCGAGGGTTTATTCCCCTCAGGAACCTGCTGACGGCTGGTGAGAGCTTCCTCTTTCTGCCACCAGGTGGCATAGCTTTAAACTTGTAAACTATGCTTCCACTGCATCTATTTGTTGCATCTGATTGCAAAGGAACGCTCCTATGAAGAACTCTGTTCAGGGGGTTGAATCATATTGAGACTGCAAACACCTCAGTAGTTTTGAATTTTGCTCACTTTGCATTTTTGGGGCTTAAATAATTCTGCAACTGCAAACCTGACCGTTCATTTCAACAGCAAACATCACAATTCAACACAGAACCCAAAGTTCAAATCAAAAACAGTTCAAAAAGAAAAAAAAAAGACATCAATATTTTTGATCACTAAAAACTTTGTGTGGTTCAGACATAAACACAGAAAATCCTTTTTGCTAAAAGTCATGTTGGTGTGGACCGCACCCTTCCTAATCCCCTTATCCCTCACATCCCTGTTTTGAGTGGAGGAACCAGGGACCAAATGGAAGACCAGTGCAGAAATGGAAACTACGCTGAGCCTTCAGGGCGGAGCTTTGAGGTGGGACAATCAGGCATGACCATTTTCCAAGAAGAGCATTTATAAGGTCAGACACCAATGTTGGACGAGGTGGTCCGGCTTACTCGAATTCATCCTGAGCATTGAGGTGTGACATTCTAAGTAACAACTAGCACCGTTTCCAAACAACATTAAAACCCGTCAGATTGTTTTGCAGCGGTTAAATTCTACTACTGGAACAGAAACAGATCTACGTTTATATTTATTTTGAATCTGTTGGACCAGCTTCACATCTCCTCCTAATATGGAGTGATAGAATGTTTCAGAGAGTAACTACTGTGACACAATCACATGCGAACATTCCTGAAAACACTCGGTGTCAACCCTAAATTGATCTCCTTCACTCCCATGCGTTGGTGGAATCAGAACTGCTATGAGCAACCAGAGAACAATACTTCACGCTGTATGTCTAATTCTGTTGTTTTCCTAGATCACGATGAAGCTCCTTCCCTTGCTTCAGTTTGCACCACTCACAGTAAGTTAGAGATATCGTGAGAGACTCAGTGGATGTCACACATATGGTGTTTGTTTCACTTAAGAGATTTTTGGGATAGGGAGGCAATTGCTAGATAGACACACCTCATTTTGTGTTTTCCACGTAATGGTCTCACTGTGTACAGTGTGCCTTACATATTGGGGCAAACACCAAAAAATACTGAAGACAACCCTTTTCAATGTGGCATCAATTTCAACATTCAGTGGGTTTGAAAAGCTGGTATTGTCAGAAAGTCATTCCAACTTCATCCTTCAAACACCCATGAACACACGATGTCACTTAACGGACGAGCAGCGCCACCTGGCCATAGCGTGCCTTCGGGTCGGTGGCAGGCAGTCAGATGTTGCGCGTGAACTTTGTGTGTCTCAAAGTGTCCATCAGCAGACTTGCAATATCAAAGGATACTTTTACTTATTTTATTTAAATTCAGACCAAATAAGAATAGCACTCATGTAAATAACAATATCCCTAACTTATTGTGAGTAGTGTAGATGTGTAGTTTGTAAACAATACCGGATATCTCCACTGTACGACTGGAAGCAAAGACATTTAAAACCTATAGGCGACTTATAGACTTGAGTTAAGAGCCGAAAATCTTCAGTGGAGCTACAGCTGAAATGCATTTTAGAGAGATGGGAAGTGCTTTAATCACAGTCTTTCATGAAAATAAAAAAATACAACAAATGTACAAATCTCCTCAAAATGAAAGCTGCATTTACTACTGCTGTGTAAGACCTGTTGTCAAATTGAAGCTGGTTTAAAAAAAATATTCAAAAACTTAGGAATGTCTTTTTGAGGGAATGTCTTGTAGATAATCTCGACTTGGTCTGTAAAGCGCGATATGAACAGTCTCTCTTGCTTTTTGCTTTGACAGAACCAAATGAATTACCTTTTATTTTAGCAAAAACGGGAAAAAAATGGTTCTAAAGCAAAAATAGAAGTGTAGCTGCAGCGCCTCCTAGCTGGAAGTGACGGCGGCTGACGGTGTCCCTCATGTGGACCGTTTCTCCACACCCTGTTTGATTCCCAGCACCAGGTGAACGAACCAGTTGATCTGAACCATCCAGCCCTTCTCCCGGCAGATCTCGATCTGGTCCAGCAGGTGGCGCTGCGCCTCGTCCTCGATGCGGCCAACGGTCAACGCCTCGCGGATGTACTCGATGTCCTCTTTGCTCGTCAGCTGCGGCATACCTGAATGACAGAACTTCCAGTTGAGTCGAGCGCTAATCGTAAAGCAGCAGAGGGAAAATGACGGTGTATTTGTATTTAGATGTGCAAAAGTATTCACACCGCTTCAGGTTTTTCAGACTTTTGTTCCAGTCACTAACCTCAATGTGTTTTATTGGAACTTCATTATAGACCAACGCTAAGCTCTGCATAATTCTGGGCATTTGTATTCAGCCCCTTTTACGCCTGATAAAGTAAAGTGCACACCACACTTTTCAGGGTTTTTTTTGTAAAAGTGTAGATGTGTTATTTCACTCCAACTTTCTGGTATTGACATACCCCATAACCCCCCTGGAATTAGGTTTATGTTTTGAAAAAGACAAAAATGTGAAAAACATCGAGTGCTGTGAAAACTTTTGTGACGCAGAAGCCGTACCAGTCATCAGCATCATTGAAAAAAGGATGATGAGCAGGTTGGTGTGGTGCCGAAGAGCGAGGTAAGCCTTCACGCACACGTCCTAAAACACAGTGGGAAAATGAAGGAAATACATTTAGCTTTTGATCGAGTCTACATTCTTTTCTTTAAATAAAAAACAAAACAAAACATCATATCTTGCACCTGGAACTTCTGGAAGTGGGGGCTGCTTTTCTTTCCCGATGTTCCCATGACATAAAGGAAGTCCGGCGTGAGTACGAAGGGAACCCACTCTTTGCTGATCCCCATGAAACTCTTGTAATTCCCCAGGATGTGACCAAAGTCGATGTGAAACAGATTCCCTGCAGAAACAGAGGACATTTGTTTGTGTGTCCTTTCAGGTTTAATAGGTCTGGTTTACCCTGAGGGGGGTACTTTTTTTTTTTTACAACTCATCCGTTTAAATGTAATTTAAGATTAAAATTATGAATAACAAGGGGCGTGTCTTTTTGACTGACAGGTCTCCGATGAGCCGTCAGCGCTAGCGCTGGTGGCTAGCGCTTTGCTCCTCTAACCCCTGCTTGCTCCAGGGACGGCCTTCAGCCTTGGCTTCATGTTAACAGTCTAAGCCATTTCGTTTCTCTGAACTTGACCATCAGTTGTGTCTGCAATATTTATACGTGTTTGGATGTTAACCGTGCTCTTTTGGACAAAGATGGCTCGCTGTGGTAATGATTGCACTAACAGACCGTCCAAGAAGTCTCTGCTCCATTTTTTTGGGTAAGTAAAATGAAATTTCTGCTGTGCATTTAAGATTACGCTGCTTGGTCAAAAATGGGCTGAAATTATCACATTTCTTCTTTACAAAATTATATAAATTATATAAATAAAAAATTCACATAGTTTTAAGGAAGTTTATGGACCAACAAGGCTTCATGATTTTATTTGACAAAATTATTGAATCTGCCCAGAAGGCAGAGGGGTAGCAGGGTTGCTCAGCTGTGGTTTTCTGGATTAAAGCGCCCGCTAACCTCCGTTAGCTTCCATTAGCTCTGCGTCCTCTGAGTAAGCTTGTAGATACATCGGCTCAGAGTTTGATGGGTGTCAATCATCCACTCCCACCCTCACAGCCCCACTCTCAGCTCCACCTCTTTGCCCATTTTTTGTATTTTCTGGGAGTGACGAAACGCAGCCAAGATGGTGGTGGTGGGAACCGCCCAGTGAGCTTCAATTCACCTCTTCAGAAACCTACGGTTGACGTCACGGAGGCTCCGTCCATCTTTGATATAAAGTCTATGGGCGAGTCCCGAACAGACAGATTACCTGATTCTGTGATCATAATGTTGTCATTGTGACGATCTCCGATTCCAAGGACGTAGGTAGCCACACAGTATCCCCCACAGGAATACAGAAACCTCTCCACAGCCTGCTGGAACTACACACACACACAGAAAACCTGAGCCACAATAAGCTTTTTCTTTAGTTGGTTTTAAAGGGAAAAACTAAACAACAACTTGAAAACATGCAGCCACATGCTGAGGCTGCAGGTGTGCCAGCTGAACATGTGAGTGTTGTTGTGGCCCTGCTTCCTTCCTGTCAGGAACTAAGCCATTTCCTCCTATTTGATAAACAAACCTGCTGCAGGAAGCTAGACGACCTCCTGATGACACAATGCAACTGATGAGTGTTTTGTTAGGTTACAGCCACAAAATTGTAGCTTTGCCACCATTTTTTATGATTGATTCAAAGAACATACATAAATGCTGTTTACAGATGTTATCCATTCAATCTGACTGATCCTGAGCAGTTTTCAAATTTAAATTTCATTTCTGATATAAACTATGTTTATTTCAAACCATTATTTCAGCATGGATTTCCTCATTTGTAGCCATAGAACAGTTTAGTATTTGGCTCATGCTTAGGTCTAGGATTCAAGATGTTTATTTTGTAATATTTGCTCAACAGCTCCCCTGTTGGTCATTTTGCATTGTGCAAAAACATACACTTTGTTTTGTGCAGCGCATTGACGAGCACCTTTTCCTCGATGACACACTTGTCCCGCAGCCACTGATAGAGGATCTCGTCCTTGAACGCACCGGTGCTTCCAACGACACTCTGCTGGATGTTAGCGATAGTGGTGGCATCCTTAACGATCTCAATCATTCCTGCAGAGATGAGGGAATAAAGACGGAAGGTTAGGAAAAAAAACAGCAGGAGACGACCGACTACAGGTTACACATGGACGAGATGAAGGAATTCTGCTCTCGTTCAGAAAATCAAACCCACTTGAGTTATGCAACAAGATGATGATCTGAACAAAATGAATCAAAAAGAACAAAAATTAAGGTTCTGGAATGGTCTAGTTAAAGTCTGGACTTCAATCCCTACAATGCATCTGAATTAAAGGAATTCTGCAAAGAAGAGTGGGCCAAAATTCCTCATCTGATACTAGCTGTAGACACCAAGCGTGGCACAACCAGACGATATGTGTATTTATACATATACAGTGGGACAAAAAAGTATTTTGTCATCCACCAATTGTGCAAGTTCTCCCACTTAAAAAGATGAGAGACCTGTAATTTTCATCATGGGTATACCTCAACTATGAGAGACAAAATTAGAAGAAGAAAAAAATCAGAAAATCAAATCGTCAGATTTTTAAAGAATTTATTTGCAAATTATGGTGGAAAATAAGTATTTGGTCAATAAGAAAAGTTCATCTCAATGCTTTGTTATATACCCTTTGTTGGCAATGACTTAGGTCAAACGTTTTCTGTAAATTTTCACCAGGTTTTCACACACTGTTGCTGGTATTTTGGCCCATTCCTCCATGCAGATCTCCTCTAGAGCAGTGATGTTTTGGAGCTGTCGCTGGGCAACATGGACTTACAACTCCTTCCAAAGACTTTCTATGGGGTTGAGATCTGGAGATCTCTGGCTAGGCCACTCCAGGACCTTGAAATGCTTCTTATGAAGCCACTCCTTCGTCACCAGTGTGTTTGGGATCATTGTAATGCTTAAAGACTCAGCCACGTTTCATCTTCCATGCCCTAGGTGATGGAAGGAGGTTTTCACTCAAAATCTCATGATACATGATCCCATTCATTCTTTCCTTTACACGGATCAGTCGTCCTGGTCCCTTTGCAGAAAAACAGCCCCAAAGCATGATGTTTCCACCCCCATGCTTCACAGTAGGTGTGGTGTTCTTTGGATGCAACTCAGCATTCTTTCTCATCCAAAAACGACAAGTAGAGTTTTTACCAAAAAGTTCTATTTTGTTTCATCTGACCAAATATGACATTTTCCTAATCCTCTTCTGGATCATCCAAATGCTTTCCAGCAAACTTCAGATTTTTGCTCACCGTTCTTGTGATCATTTTGACCCCACGGGGTGAGATCTTGCGTGGAGCCCCAGATCAAGGGAGATCATCAGTGGTCTTGTATGCCTTCCATTTTATTATTATTATTCTATATTATATTATATTATATTATATTATGCAAAGAAGGATTCTTCATAAAATCAAAAAAATTATGGACAACCCTGAGCATCCTCTTCATGAGACAGTCATACAACAACAGAGCGTCTTCAGTCGGAGGCTTCTTCAGTTTCGCTGCAATACAGACCGCTACAGGAAATCCTTCCTGCCCACAGCCATCATCATCTACAACAACTCCTTAAAGAATTAATTATATGAGCTACAACACTTAATTTCCCTCTAGGATCAATAAAGTATTTTTGAATTGAATTTTCAAAAATTTGCTCACACAGTTGATTTCTGCACACCAAGCTGCTTACCTATTGCAGATTCAGTCTTCCCAGCCTGGTGCAGGTCTACGATTTCGCTTCTGGTGTCTGGTAGTATAAGTCTGGTATATAAGTTTGGACACACCTTCACATTCAATTGAATGAGAAGGTGTATCCAAACTTTTGGACTGTCCTGTGTGTATATATATATATATATATATATATATATATATATATATATATATATATATATATATATATATATATATATATATATATATATATATATATATATATATATATATATATATATATATATATATATATATATATATGCTCTCAACTGAAAAAGAGTATGACAGAGTTTGACTGACCTATCCTGTTGCCAGTGGAGATGCAGCCGTATGGTAAGAGGCACAGATCCAGAGACTCTGTCTCCCAGATCGACTCCATGATGAGCAGAATCTGATAGGACGAAAGGAGACGTGTTGGGAGGATTTCCTGTAACCTTTGCGCTGTAGACCTGTAAGGCCTGCCGCTGACTGACCTGCAGGATGAGCATGTCCTGTCTAAGGTCGTCTCCGTCCTTGAAAATGATGCCTATGGGGTCTTTGGACAGTGTGGTCGGGTCGGCCCTTTTGAACTGCAGCCACAATGGCTTCTTCTTGGATGCCATCACCTTGCACTGCTCGATCTGCATGCGCAGAAAAGACAAAACAGAACAAAAAATAATGGTTTTGTTTCTGTGTTGGTCCATGTGGTTACAGGGGTGTGTGTGTGTGTGTGTGTGTTTTCCCCCTCACCAGCAGAGCCCCAGCTCTTAGTCCGGGATCATAAGGGACTCGGAAACTCTCTGGCAGGCCTGACAACTGCACGGTCTCCAGTTTCTGACGCAGCTGAAACACAACTGCCAATCACACACCTTTAGCTTTATAGGAAGCTTTACACTTTATTAGTTCAAGCGGGATTTTATGTAACAGACAGGAAAAAAATACACAGATTTCTACATTTTGTACAACTAAAATCCTGAAAATTGTGGCCCCCCTGTCAAACCGGGTTTACCTTCATCCATCTTCCCATCAACCCTAACCTGCTTCGCTGCTGAAGAGAAGCATCCCCACAGCATGAGGCTGCCACCACTGTGTTTCAATACAATGATTATATGTTCAGGGTGCTGAGGTTATACCCACACGGGTGAACTATGTTCCCCAAATAGGTCATTTCAGAAGACCCAAAGAGTAAAAAAAAAAAAAAAGAAGAATCAAGAGCCCCATTATGGACATTCTCCTCCTCACCTTGTGCTGTGATGTCATATTTGTCCGCAGACATGGCTTTCATCTCACGTGTGACTTTCTGAAGGGCTTCTGTCATCTCCACCTGAGAGCATCAAGCTTTTTATGAACTAAACTCTGTATCCAAAGGGTAACATAACAAACAACAAAACATCCACAGCTTGTATGTGGCATCCTATCCAGAGTGTGGAAGAGTTCAGAACAAAAAAAGGATGAAAAACAAGGTCAAACATGCTTTCCTAAATCAAACAAATATTCCAAAGGACACCCCTCACTGATAGAAATATATCTATAAAGTCCCATATTAAGGAAGACTTAGAGAAGAGACACTCTGCAGCCATCACCTGCTTTTTGAAGTCCTGAAGCATGTTCTCCCCACAGCCTCTGAGGTAGGCCTCCAGCAACACAGCGTACCTCTGCTGGTAGTGCATGGACTGGGCGATCTCGCTACGCAGGAACCAGAACAGAAAATGGCCGATTCGCTTACTCTGTGAAGAGGAATAAATGATTTTTTTTTAAACAGGGGAAACCCATATTTATGTAAGGCTAAACGTCAGTTTTACACTAAAAATACCAAGGATTCATTTTTTTAACTCCTTGAACATTTTCACTTCCCTATAAAGGACTTGGTTCCTAAAACCCTGTACTTTATTTGGAAGCAACTTTGCAACGCAGCTCCTGCTAACATATTTTTATAGAGAGTTTAATTCTCTTCTATATCTTATAGAACAGCAGTGTATACAGCAGAGGTCACGCTACAATTTTCTGTTAGCGGGCATTTTGACTGAGGGGGTCCAAAAAAATCTGGTCATAATCCATTTATACAGGCCATATTCCTATTCAATACTTCATTTTCATTCATTTTAGTTAATATTAAATCTGAACAAACTGATCAGAGAATCCACACCATGCCATCCCACGTGGAGCAAAATAATAAGCTACATGTACACTGCTCAAAAAAATAAAGTGAACACACTAAAATAACACATCCTAGATCTGAATGAATGAAATATTCTTATTAAAAACTTTGGTCATTACATAGTTGAATGTGCTAAGAACGAATTCACACAGAAATGATCAGTGGAAATCAAATGTATCAACCCATGGAGGTCTGGATATGGAATCACACTCAAAACGATACTGTAAAAACACACTACAGGCTGATCCAACTTTGATGTAATGTCCTTAAACAAGTCAAAATGAGGCTGAGTAGTGTGTGTGACCTCCATGTGCCTGTAGGACCTCCCTATAACACCTGGACATGCTCCTGATGAGGTGGTGGATGGTCTCCTGAGGGATCTCCTCCCAGACCTGGACTAAAGCATCCGCCAACTCCTGGACAGTCTGTGGTGCGAGACGTGATGTCCCAGATGTGCTTAATTAGATTCAGGTCTGGGGAACGGGCGGCCAGTCCATAGCATCAATGCCTTCATCTTGTAGGAACTGCTGACACACTCCAGCCACATGAGGTCTACTATTGTCTTGCATTAGGGGGAACCCAGGGCCAACCGCACCAGCATATGGTCTCAAAAGGGGTCTGATGATCTCATCTCGGTACCTAATGGCAGTCAGGCTACCTCTGGCGAGCACATGGAGGGCTGTATGGCCCCCAAAAGAAATGCCACCCCACACCATTACTGACCCACTGCCAAATGTTGGAGGATGTTGCAGGCAGGAGAACGTTCTCCACGGCATCTCCAGACTCTGTCACGTCTGTCACATGTACTCAGTGTGAACCTGCTTTCATCTGTTAAGAGCACAGGGCGCCATTGGCGAATTTGCCAATCTTGGTGTTCTCTGGCAAATGCCAAACGTCCTGCACAGTGTTGGGCTGTAGGCACAACCCCCACCTGTGGACATCGGGCCCTCATACCACCCTCATGGAGTCTGTTTCTGACCGTTTGAGCAGACACATGCACATTTGTGGCCTACTGGAGTTCATTTTGCATTCAGTGCTCCTTGCACAAAGGTAGAGGTAGTGGTCCTGCTGCTGGGTTGTTGCCCTCCTACGGCCTCCTCCACTTCTCCTGATGTACTGGCTTGTCTCCTGGTAGCGCCTCCATGCTCTGGACACAACGCTGACAGACAGCAAACCTTCTTGCCACAGCTTGCATTGATGTGCCATCCTGGATGAGCTGCACTACCTCAGCCACTTGTGTGAGCTGTAGACTCAGTCATCAGTAAGTCTTCGATGCGCTGTCAGCTGGTGGATGATGGTCAAATGCTCTCATAGGAATCTTTTTGGGATTGATTTAGTCACCTGTACTCTGCACGTAAAGTTGAAAATGTCTGCACATTTGCACCAGGTGGTCAGAGGTGTGAATACTCATCTGTCAAAATGAAGGACGGCCTTCAGATTTGTCTGTGATCATTTTAAAAGAAAAAGGTCAAATACGGAAGATATTCAGTTAAAGCAACCCTTGGTGTACAGTGGAGACACAAGGGCTTACCCTCAGAGCTCTCTTCAGCAGGAACCTGACCAGGGCACTGTCGTGGTAGGGCTCAAACTTGACTGCCTGTGGGAGAAGATGTACACAAAAACATGTCTTTTTAAGCATAGTGCACTGGCTTTCTGTTATTCACATTCATAACCTAAACAATTACAATATCATTGTTAACCTTAACCTTGGAAAGTAGGGGCCAAAACACCTCCTAACCTAGACAGCTTAATACCGACTAAGATTAAATTAAGATATTAGAAATAATGTTTAGGTTCTGGTCCTCCAATTTAACTGCTGTTCTTGTCAGCACCAGAAAAGTAATTACTTGCTGGAAGAAAAAAAAAAGATTACCGGTACATCTGTAGAAAAATTTCTGAAATGCTAAAAGTTGGATTGTTTGCAGATGACACAAGTGTATTTTGTCGTGAAAAGGATTTAAAGGGGACATATTATGCAAATGTCACTTTTTTCATCCTTTTGTGTTGTATTTGGGTCTCTGCTGCCTTTATAAACCCTCTAAACATAAATAAAAATCCTACATCCATTTTTGGGAAAAATGTCTTTCTGTCAGAAATGTTGTGCTTGTACAAGCCGTTTGAAAAAGTGCCTCATTGTGACGTCACAATAAGTGAAACTTGCATATAACCCTCCTTCACCTGTCAAACCCCACTTACCAATTCAAATTTCATGCTATTCTCATGTGTGGCAAACCCGTAGCCTAGTATAAAGATGGGTGTGCGGGGTCTACACCTGCTAATTTGAATAAAAGTAACAGGGCCCTCTAAGCAACTCATTCTGAAAGGGACTGAAATAGTCAAGAACTGAGCTGCTGGGATCTTTATGAGAGTGATTTTTTGCAAAGAATCTCCTTTACCATGTTGTGTACAGACCATAGACCTATTATAACTTGTTTTGAAAGATGTATATCTCCCCTTTAATTAACCAGTTCAGAAAATAGAAAAAGAGCTTTATAGAAGTTGAAGAGTTGGTTTGACATTATAACAGCAGGATTTCTTATAGTCATGAAAAAAGCCCATATACACTGTAACGATGAGAAACATTTTATATCTATTTATATAGAGATGGAGACCAGTTCATGTTTGCACTCAATCTGTTACAACCTTCCTTCTGAAGGCCTGAGATCAGCTCTTGGAGGTATCATGGTTTGGGGATGCTTTACCATATATCAGTAGGTGAGCAAAGAAGTGCAAGCTGTTAGCGTGTTCTAACTTGTTTTTTTCCTCTTTTGGCGTTTAGCTGAAATAAAACCACTTTCTTTTTTCTAGAAATAAAGAAAGAACATGAGATTAAAATATGCTAACAAACGGAATATTCAATAGGGTTTCAGCTGGATTTCCTCTCTGTGGGACAATAAAGGATGACTCTATTCTATTCTCATTTTCCATGGCAGTACAGTAAAACAACCAAAGATCATATCCATCTAAAGCCACAGTGTTTTTAAATATATGGCAAATATAAACATCGTATCAGTAATAAACACCCACAGCAGTCATAAAAGCACCTTCCTGTTGACTTTCAACAAGGAAGTGGCGCTATTTCCAGAAAACAAGTCCACAACCCACACAGAATCAGTGTTGACACTCATCTGGAGACTAAGGAAGTTTAAAAAGTGACCGAAGAGTTTCACACATTACCTCTTACGTTGCTTCTGAACAAATAACTAACTGAAATTACTTTGCCGGTGGTGCTCCAAAGACAAATTCCAACCGTGTCTTCCTCTGCTAATCTTTCTTGGGTAAAAAAAAAAAAAAAAAAAAATGCAACTAATGTGTTATCTCCACAAATAACACAAGCCTGAAGGTGTTCCTGCCAAGCTGTGGAGTTGCAAATGGTTAGCTTCTACTAGCAGAGACGCTGCTTTTTCTGACTCGCTCATTTTTGCCGTCTAATTCCTTTCTGTGGCTAATGCAGGCCATGAGGGTTGGAAGAAATGATCCATATGCATATGCAGCTAAGAGCGACCGATTGTATATATATTAAAAAAAAACTAGTATTACACGGTTTCTTAGTGGGCAGAGTGCGACCTGGCTTTCTAACCATACGGCCAGACGGAGGTTTAAAGGGGAGCGGCATGAGCAATTGAGGTGGATTAGCAGTGCAGCTGATGATATCATCCAGGACATGTTACTCTGCTGCCTGGAAACGGACCAGTTAGCAGGTCATATCACTGTTAGCAACAGTGTCTTTAGTCAGAGGCTTCGTTGCAAGAATGACTGCTACCTGCTACCTTTCTGCCCACAGCATCAACATCCACGACAACTCTTTGAAGATACTTGAATATAAGCTATGACAACATTTACTTTCTGTTTGGGACAAAGTATTTTTGAATTGATTTGAATTGACTGAGCAGATCTTGGACAGGATCAATGAAGGAAGTGAAAACACAGAGCCTATTGTGCTCAGTCAGTGGAAATGATGCATATCAGATGCAGCTTGAGCCTCTTGAACAGCTTCCTTAAGAAAGTTCCATTCATAGAAAAAAAGAATAGTTCCTTCACTTTCATATAAAATATGGGCATCACTTACTTCACACATTAAAAAATCCATGTTTTCACTCCTGTTCGCCTAATCAGTAGTTAATCCAAGATTAGACTTTGCAGCATTCAAAAATAGATCAGACATAATGTCGAACGTTGCTGATTCAGCAAAACACCTTTGCAAAGCAGTCTGTCCTTCTTTGGAAAGGACTCTGAATCAGTATTTATAAAAAAAACATTCAATAATAATCCTCCATCAGTGACTAAACTGCACAGCATGCAGAGATAAAGGGATGAGGGGAAGTCTTATTTCCCTACCCAAGCAAAGGGCCCTTTGTTAGCCTTAGCTGATTATCCTTGCTCATGCAAAGCTGACCACAGAGTTAACTTTGGAAACATGTCGGAGGATAAACACGAGGCATGAGTCAGCCGACTGTTTCCAAAAGTTTGTGAGTTCTGACAGGCAGTCAGGTGGAGCCTTCAATAAAAGGAAAAGCGCTCAGTCTGCAAGTCTTTGGGCCAAGTTGGTTTATTAACTCGTGACATAATCGGATTTAGTATTCAAATTTCCATAACATCAATCTTTAAAAATACCAACATGAAAAGTACTTAGTCGGCAAAGCAACCGCTTTCACTGAACGGTTCAGTGATTGTTGGTTGATTATTACAAATCCAAATGAATACGTATGGATTGTTGTAGCTTTGTTTCAGGAACAGGCTCCCTAAATATTTGTCCCGTTAAAATTATAGAATTTTTAAAGTTAAAATACAAAACATCAAGTGGATGGACGGACGGACGGATTGATGGATGGCTTATCCTACGAGCCCTCAGCATGTTCACACATCTACTTTCCTACAACATTATTCACTTCTCTCTCTCCATTGTATGTTTCTACTTCAGGAAGACATCCTTCGACATCGACGGTAAAGTGCGGTCTGGGCTAAACAAGCTCTCACAGAGAGATGTACAGTTCCTTTCCATTTTTTTTTTTTTAAACCTGGCTGTGTTTGCCATAACACTATTTGCATATACTGATGTCAGCTCTGGGTCAATTCGGCCCCGCGTCACCAATTTGCACCAACACGTCGCCCTGCCATTTTTTATCCATGTATTTCATAATTATTTAGTTTTCTTTACAGGGTCTTTATTACTACTAACAAGAAATGGTTTAACTTTGGAATCCTTTTGGTGAAATGACCCCAGGAGGCGGTCAGGATGCCAAATCTAAAGTGAACTAGTTGGACAATAAGAAATCCCAAGAAAGTTCCAATACGCTCATAAAAACCCAAACCCCCACCAGACGTTTGTTTACTGTATGGAACGGGTGATGCACTAGGAACATTATGCAGTTTGATCACCAGATAAAACGACTTGCTACACATTTCTTTTTGGAGAAGTCAAAAATATTCCACACCCTGCTATGCAAACCAGACATGATCACCACTGCTAAAGAATGGCTTACGTGGCCTAATCCCGTGCTTGGCAATGCTATCTGAACTGAAGTTCCCCTCACCTCGACATGCTGGATGCTGAAAACTAACAGTTTGACTTGTTTTTCTAATTAACTTGGCTAATAATGATCCAACCCCTTTGGTGGGTCTCACAGAACGATGAAAGTTGATTCCCAGACAGTATCAGATCAACAGAATGCAAGGCAGTTTTATTTGTATAGCACACTTTCAACAACAACCCCTTAGGGTTTAGACACATGTAAACTGTGTGACAGCAGCTATAGGCAAGTTGGATTGGCTGTTAAGAGATCAACGCAAAAATGATAAACGACTTATGACCTACCTGGACAAGCTGGAGGAGATATCTGAGCACGTCATCATCCTCCAGTGTTTCCAGCTTCCGGACTGCCATGGAACGAACCTGGGCGTCCGAATAGTGGCAGTCTAGCAGTTGCATTGCCAGACCAACGTCCAAACCACTGAGGAGCAACACTATGTCAGCAGGTCTAACAGGCGATGGTAAATTAACAACATAAATGGATATATAAAGTGCAGTGTCTGTTAACCTGGTGTCCCATGCATTGCTGCGGTCCAATAGACGATGGGTTGCCAGGACGTCTTCCTGTTTCCCCCATCTGACTGAGCCCAGCAGCTTTGGGTAAGCCCTACACAAGATTATCATTAAATTAAGCAGAAAAGGAATTATAGTGTAATACGCTGATATGATTGTATGGGGTGTCGTTTGTAAAGTTAAACAGTCAAAAATTAACACCAATAATTTGAGTTATTTAGTCTGTCATAAGAGAAAGAAAATGGGATTTCATTTTTCTAAGTCATATTTTCACCATGTTATTCATTCATTCATAAATGTCACAGTTTATCCCAAAGTATTTCATTAGCAAGCTAAATATTCAGCTTGCGAAGTAAATATTCAGCTTCCTAACTGAATATTTAGTTAAGACGCTAAATAAGATTAAAAAGTTCTAAACTAAATATTTTTATTTTGAAACTGTGACGTTTCTAAATGAATATGAAACATGGAAACGTATTTGGCTTTGAAAAATAAACCCCCACTTTTTTCCTTTTAGTTTTTGACTGTGTAACTTTATAAGCAGCACCCCATGTGATTGGGGTTAATAAATAATCAGTACCTGGGGTCCCGCATGCACTCATGCCTGAAGTGCCACAGCAGCTCTTTGTCTTCTGGACTCAGCGGATGTAAGGGGTCAGTAGACACGATGGCCTCAAACTGTTTTTTCAGGTGGTTTGGCATCTCTCTCTGACCCCTCTCCCCTGATTCGCCCTCCTCGCTCCCCACCCCGCAGTCCCTGCCCACCTCCCTGCTCTTGGGCAGCACCACCGGGTAGCAATACTTGTCCAGTAAAATGGCGATGGCCATGGAGGAGGCCTTGTCCGGGTTGGTGGCGGATGTGAGCTTGTCTGCGTTGATGCTGCTGCTGCTCTCCTCGCTCTTCTCGGGCATCTTCCACATATGGAGGATGAACTCGCCCTGGCGGAGGAGGGAGCGGTGGTCGATCAGGAGTAGGTTGACGTAGTACAGGAGCCGGTTCTTGGTCTTTCCTAAAAGATGGACAAACAGGCACGGTGAAGCCTCCATCGGCAGGGCTCCATTGGGCATAATGGAACGTTCTAACCTTCAAGGGTGGAGGTTGCTGCTGTATTATCGTGGTAGGGGCCTCCTTTGGAGTTGGGTGTTTGGGGTTGCTTCCCACAGATCACCTGGATTTATTCAAAGTGTTCAATTATGTGCTTGCAGTACTAGCTAAACAACCGTATCCTAACCAAACATGACTAAATCTACAAAAAGGAAATGAAGGTAACTGGAATTTACCTGCAGGTTGAGGCGAGCCCCTTTAGGCAAGTCCTTGATCTTTATGTTAAACTCCAGCCAGCAGTTCCACAGCACTTCCTCATTGAACGTCTTGGAAGTTGTTCTTTCCTAAAACATTTCACTGATGTCATTTAGGGTAATAACACAGTCGCTGTTCATAAAATAAAAGATTGTAATGGTCCCTTAAAAAATTTTTTTTTTAAAAGGGTCAGTCACCTCACATTGAGTATTTAAATGATGTTCACGTGAAACAGAGCACATTGTTTCCCTGCATTAATGTGTTAAATGTCATCTCACTGCTATCAGCCTCAGTGGATATTGTTCTCACACCGCTTCAGGAATGAACAAGCTGATCATGCAAATTGAGAATTGTCTAACAGGAGTCATGGTGGCTGATGGTTTCTAGTAAAGATGGAGCAGGAAACTGTGCAGCAGCAGGTTTTTGGTGTAAGGACACCGTCCCTTTTGTTGGTGTGCATTCAGCTCTCCACAATTCCAGCTGCAAGTCTTCCAGTGTTGGTCTCTACAAACCTGTTTGCGAAACCCCTCAAGTTTAGTCAGACTGGATGGAGGGCGTCTGTAAGATGCATAATGCTGCCACCACCATGCTTCACAGTAGAGATGGTGAGATCACAGTTGGTTAAATTCTTGTGGCTTTTTTCTTGCTGCTTTTTTATAAAAGGGGCAGATTTGGAGAGCGGATGACTAATCCTGTCAGCTGGGAATCTATGCAGCTCCTCCAGAGTTATCATGGGTTTCTGGGCTGCTTCTCTGATCAATGTTCTCCTTGACTAGCCTGTCATGGTAACTGGGTGGCCATGTCTTTCGGACCGGCCCTTGGTCTTCACTAATGTTCTCTAACAAACATCTGAGGCCTTCACATAACAGCTGCATTTATGCTGAGATTAAATGTCACTAGTGGACAGTTGGTGATCTCTGAAGGGTGTATAACCTGTGCTAGAAGTTGTTGCCCATGGAAGATGCTGGCCTCAATAAAGACAGTAAAATCTGGAACTTTGAGGAGCATTGGGATGTCGACTCCGAGCACTTTAACTCGGAACCTCCTGTTGCAATCCCACATGGAAATAGTGAACACTCGCTCATGGTCCTTCTCAGCGATGGTCAGCTGCTCATGGGTTCCTGTTAAAAAATAAAATAAAACGTCTGGAGGTTACTGTAGGTCATGTTTGAAGAGAAATAAAAAGAGAAAAAAAAATGGTAACCTGCAACTCCTGTGCAATCATCCACTTGGGCCCAGTCCTCCCTCTGGACCAGATCCAACTCGGGATCGGGCGCAGTCTCCAGAACCAGGTGGATCTCCTCTCCATTCTTGAGGGACTGACGGATCCAGTTAAAGCTCTGCAGAGCTTTCTCTCCATACAAATACTCCTCTCTGTGTGCGAGACAAAAAAACAAAACAATTAACTCCGACCAGATCACACCGACCCCATGTGGGGTTTCCCAGGGAGTTTCCACACATCATACCTGCCGCATACACGCAGCACAAAGTCCTCCTCGTCCAAGTTTTCAGGGATTCCCAACAAAACCCTTTTATTGGCCGTTTTTGCAAAGAAGCTCGCCAGAACCTAAACAAGAGGGGGGGAAAAGATTGAAATACAACCCGGCAGGAAATGGTATGTAAATCAAACAGTTCACGCTCTATATTTATCCACCTGTGAAGGCGTATCATCAATGGAGACTTTGATGGTTTGGCTGGAAGTGCTGACATGGATCACAACCAGGATGTAGCTGTTATTAACCTGAGAGAGATCAACACAGAATTTCATTTGTCAAAGAAAATCATTCAAATTAAGCATGATACCACATTCCTAAATGACCAAGAATAACCCTTTTTATCATCAGTAAATTAGATTTCCTAATTTTAGTCGCTGAAATTGCAGGAAAATATGTTCTAATTGCCTGAGAAGCGTTTATAGAGGGTATAGAATGATCCAAAACTACTTCAGAACAGCACCACTCAAAGCTAGAGGCTGCCCACATAACACGGCTTAATGAGGTCGGTTCGTGCTGCTGCGCTGCTTTAAAGGTGTCACTGCTAATAGCGGGCATCTGCAGGTCATGAGTGAGCGTTCCTCCTTCACAGTGTGCATGCAGAGGGAAGTGGGCACTTCTCAGCTGACGGAGGTACAGTAGTTGGTGGGAAAATATCACCAAAGTGAGAACGCTAGAAGTCCAAAACAATTACCTGTCTATTTTAATTTTTTTTGTTTTTTTGTCTGAGCTCTTCTCTCTCAAACATGGTGGACAATAAGGCGAAGAGGAGATTCCGATTTAACGTGGAAAGTTAGGAGGAGACGATCAAGATGGTGAGGTGAGCGCACCTTGGAGAGAAGGTGTTCGGGGAGTGGCTTCTGGGTGACCCACGGGTCCATGGAGTACAGTCTGGGGTCCCGGTCGGACAGCTCGATGCGTCGCGGCGTCAGCAGCTTCCTGCGAGTGAATTCCAGCTCGTCGTCATGGACGTTACTGACGTCGGTCACGTCGTAGCCGATCAGGTAGTTCAGGTAACGCTGGTACTGCTGGGACTCATCCGAGGGCTGCGGGCGGGGCGCCAGCTGGATTCGACCCACGTCTTTCTTCAAAGCTATCGAGATGCAAAAAACAAGACAAGACATTCTTTACTGATAAGTTCAGGACTCCCTGACTAAATCTGTTGTTTTACCCTTTACAATAATGTTCACAGTCAAAGATAGAGTATATTTGATTTTGCAGCTTTCCGTCTGTTGCTGTCATGCACGGTCTGCAAAAACCTGTATAGAGAGTAGCTGAAACCAGTCCTTAAATTTTACAACGTTGACTTTATAAAGCATAACACATCATAAAAAAAGTATGTTTTTCTGCAAGTCTTGTCTGCACATGTTCTTTTTCCGGAATTGTACTGTTAAATCTACAAGCCGAATTATGAAAGAGTGATGTCTAAAGAAAGAGGAAACATGCTAGCAATAGCCGAGCCCTTCTGCTAACTGAGTTGACTATAAAATATCATTAGCATGAGCAAAACATGCCTTTATTGAAGGCTGGAGCTCTATGTATCAAGTTAGATATACATTTAGAAGCATGAGACGGTTCTGTAGAAGCTAAATATCTGCTGTTGCTGAAACGGATAATACTGCCTCAGCAACAGCCTCTGTGAGTCAGTTATTACTAATGAAATGCAGTGGGTTTATTTACTACTATTTAAACTACAAACTTTTTCAACCAAACTAATGATTATTTATTGTTGTAAAAGAATAAGACCAAGTATAGGCAGATGTCTAATCTTAAAGAGCTCGGATCACCGTTGCACCTCAGGGCTGTGTCCTCAGTCCTCTTGTGTTCTCATCACAAGTCCACATTTCTATGGACTTGATGTGGATTATCATGCCCCCTACATCAGGTAAAATGCTCAGTAACGTCTCTTCTGGGTAAGCTAAAGCAGGCGGACCTGAACACTGAAGGGTGGGGAGGAGAGCACACTCACCTTCTCCATTGCCACGTGCTTTAGAAACTGTTCAGTGACTAGATGGATCTGCAGATTGTGCTGAAAACGGCTAAAGTCTAGCTCTGTCAACTTTTAACCTTAGTTTCATTTGACAGTATGGTGGTACACCAATGTTTTTAATCATCATTTTACTTTTCAAGCCAATACAGTGGACCTCTGTCTATCTGTGGTTCTGTATTCACGGAACGGAATTCCTAATCGTCCGTGGAAAATTTGCCTGTTGGTGGATTTTCTTCGTAGTGCATATCTAAAATATATGAAAGAAAATGCAACTTGGGAGGCTGAAGTACCTAATCACAATGCTACTAGACACGCTATTGCCAGGGGTTTGCAATCCAGAACCAACACTGATTTTACGTGGCAGTGATTGGCTGTACCCCTAAGAGGGGAGATATGGAAGACTCTAGATGTTAGCTTCTGCAATAATGCTAAGATGGTTGACACAGTGCCTATGAACACATATTAGGGTATATTCGGTGTTTGAACTAATAAAATAGGCAGTTATACATGTTTATAGAGGGAATCTTGAGTTTGGATTGGGGGGGGGGCCCTAAACCCGTGAATACTGGGGTCCACTGACTCTTACAATATTGTGCTATACTTTTACTTTGAAGTTTTATAATCATTTTAATTATTGAGTATTGTGGTGTTAACTTTATTTATTGATCGTCATTTATTTTCAAATCCTGTCAGTCCTTTCATGTAACAATGGAATAAAAAACCTTGAACCTAAACAGCCACTGTGAGGAGTACTTCCCGGAACTACATCACACTGAAACTAACAGCCCTTTTTGTCAACTAAGACTACTCAAACCTCAAAGATTCCGTGGCACTTTAAGCTAACGCTATATTATAGCAACACTAAGTAAGTTTTGCTCTCGGGGTCCCCCTACAGTTGGGAAAAGGGTATTGTTTTCTGCTACTGTCGTAAAATCTGTTATGGTGACACCAGGGGATTCACCTGCATTGACAAGCGATACCGTCTAACGTTACAGATTTTCACGTCTTGGTCAGCCTTCGTTGTGTGTCAAATGTCTTCATCCCAGGTACCTTTTCTATATTTCAGCATGTCATATGTACGGCGCCGTAGAGCTGTCAGCCATATAAGAAAGAAATTAGACCGTATCATGTTATAACGTGATGGCTTATTGTAAAAATGTGAAACTATCACATTATCAAGTTGTTTTCACATTTTTACAATAAACTATCACGTTATAACTTGATACGGTCTAATTTCTTTATTATATGGCTGACAGCTCTGTTCTGACGATCTGTGCTACCTCCATCAGAATTTCCTACCGTAGCGCGCATCTGTCGGTGCTACCCCTCGAAAAGTATGTTTACATGCCGAAAACAACAACTGTTAGCTTTGATGTTAAACATAATCATCGGAAAATATTTTTCAAGTGATGGGATTGAAGTGCCAGTTTAGCAGTAATGCCTAACATAGCAAAAATTTATGAATAACGAAAACTTTTCTTTCAATCCACAGAACATGCTACCCGTTTAATATAAAGCTAAAACCAGTATATAAAGATGCACGGAAAACCTTGATCAGAATATCCCACCTGTTAAATAGGCCTATAGATGAATAGCACACTCTGGAAATCTGTTATTAGTTTGCAAAGAACCTAATGAATATATATCAAGCCAGTAAGATGTAGAGCAGATAGCAGTATTATTACTCCCAAATATTAAAATGTAGTATGATTCTAAGCACAAATAGCCCGCAAAAAACACCACATTTATTCTACGACTTTAATTAATGGGACTTGTTTACATGCAGTGTAACGATATCACAGAAGTGAAACTAACATACAACGGCTGTCATGTAAACTTGAAACAAGTAGCTAAAGGAAAGCCTTAAAATAGTTTAAATAAACATTAGCCAGTAAACTTAAAAGAAATAAAACAGACCAAATGGATCTTTCAGGTAGGAATTCTTGATGACAGATTTACTGAGTAAGCGAATTTTGACGCAACATCGAAATGTGCATGCGCAGTGCTACAGGGTAGCACGGATTGGGGGGTAGCACAGATAGTCGGAACACCGGCGTACATATGAATACAATTTCGGCTCCGTCATGATGACAGTTGTTCAAGCTACCTGCTGCTAGGTATCTTCCATTTATATGTACCTGCAGAGTATGCGCCACCCAGAGAGCCTTGCAGGATGCTCCACCTACCGGCTTTTGTGAAGCCTGCCGTAAAGCAAGTCGCATTTGAACTACAAAACCACTACCCGATGACCCAAGCTTACATAGTGCTGTTATGGCCGATAGAGGGCCGCAAAGCGAATGCAGAAGTGCCGTTTCACCCTGTTATGAGTTGATGAACATCTGACACGAGTTCGAAAATATTATTTTAATGTAAAAAAAAACCTTTGTTACTTTAAATCAATAGTAAGTCAGAATTCCAGAGGTTTGTTAATCTAGAAACAACCCTTAAGATTTAGGAACTCCTCAGCGGGTTTTAACCTTTGTAATAAGCAACTATATAGAATGATGATGCAAAACAATATCACTGCAACTAGTGGATCAGCTTCTATATGCAGGGTAAAAAGCCATAACTATAAGCATATTTATCACCTTCTAAATCAGTCTGAACTGTAAGCCAAACAAAAATCTGGTAAACTCATTGGATCAGGCGAGAATTGGCTGTCTACTGCAGGTGAGATACTGACTACTAATAAGTATTCCATACATTTAAAATACATATATTTTTTAAATCTCATATTTTCCATAATCAGTTATGATAGAAATAGTTTCTGACTCCAAGAGGTGACCAGTACCTCTCCAATAGCGAATGCAGTCCAGTGTTTGGAAGACCTGATGCTTGTCATAGATCTCACAAACGGTGCCTTTCTTCTGATAGAGGAGGATGCAGTGGTCGGGAGAGAAGCGCTGGTAGAAGTCCGGACAGAGGTTTAAAGACACCGCCTTAATCCAAACCTGAGCTTTCACCTGCAAAACAAAGAAAGAGGCAGAGCTTTCACGCCTCCGCTGGAGCTGAAGGGAAAACTGAAAGGAAACCGCGGAGCGTCGCCGACCTGTTCCACGGTCCAGTTTCCAGCCACCTCCAGCAGCAGAGAGTCGGGGCCACTCCCGCCCCGCGCCACTGTGGGCAGCACGAACTCCACGTTGATCTGATCCATGGAGGCGGGGGAGGAAGAGGTGATGGCCTTCTTTCGCCTCCTCCTGCGGCTTAGTTCCTGTGCCACTTCGCGCCCTTCGTCGCTCACCTGGATCTGCAGCCGGTCCATGGCCTAGCTTGGACATGACAAGCAGTTAAACAAGCCAACATCCCGTTGCCGTGGGGAGCAAAGAGCTGATCCGCCTGCAGTGCTCTGATTGTACAGAAAATGCCCCTCCTCTAGAGTGTGCAACGATAAACAATCAGATTATTGTTCAGGCAGGGCAGAAAATGAAGATCAAAACTTTCATTTTATTTTTATTTTGCATTTTCAGATCAAGAAGGCAGCGAGCCAAACCCAAACAATAATATTTTCACCACCATGCTTCACTATTGTTGTGAGCTAAACATGTGTACTGTTAAGGCGCTTAGAGCAGTGTTTTCTCCCACCCAGCTCCTCTGGGCACACTGACCGGAATGTTTTAAACGTTTCCCCGCTTCATCGCCATCCGAAGCAGGGAAACATCTAAAACATGCAGGGCGATGAGCTTTAAAGAGCAGCGTTGGGAAACACTGGGATAGAAGATTCTACAGTGCTTTCAAACTCCTTGAAATATGGCTTTCTAACCACACGGCCAGACAGAGATTTAAAGGGCAGCAGCTAAAGCAAAGGAGGTGGATTAGCAGAGCTTGCCAACAGCTGATGGTAGGGCTGGGCAGTATATTGATTTTGCAGAATTTGTCTATTTATGAAAATTGCATTTTTGGAATATCGAGAGAAAAAAATGTCACCAATGCATCTCTTGGGATTCCACAGTTCAAAGCGATGTCAGCCCACCCAAAACCTTCCATCTTGTTTTACGATCATTTTTTACAGCGTGTATTTACATGGAGTTTGAATTTATGTCAAGAAGGAATGATTAAAATTAAAGAGAGTTTTAAAAAAAATTCAATCATTTGTATATTCTTTTTGATATGAATTGATTTTATTCTCTTCTATCAAATTGAATTCGGCATGAAAAATATAAATAAATTTGAAGATTTTATTTTTTATCCGTATCGCCCAGCCCAGCTACTTTAGATTTTCCGAAACGGGTGTATAATGTCCGATGACATGTTCAACTGTTGAAAATAAATCTCTGCATCAAAAATAACCTTCTGATATCTTCAAATAGTGCCAGGGAATGTTAAATATTGACAAAATTTTTGATTTTTTTTCTTTATATCGTGATATATATCAATAGACTTATGAAAAATGTTATTGTGATGACATTTTTTCCCCCATAGGGAAAGATGGATGGAGCTAAATACTGGAAGAGAGCTTGTTCGAGGCTGCAGGCGACGGCCCAGTCAAAGTCCGGACCGAACTCTAACTGAGAATCTGTGGCGAGACGTAAAGATTTGCTGCTCACAGATTCTCTCCGTCCAATCCAGTAGCAAGTGTCTGGATCTTTAACAACTTTGTTCCCTTATTGTTTTTAACTGCTTCTTCTTCTTCTGGTCCGCGTCCCACTCGGGCTGCGTTGCAGAGCTGCTCGTTGCTTTTATGTGAACGTTCTGCGGATTTATTTTTGCCTTGAATAGGCCGTTCTGTGAGTTGGAAGGATGCCCATAAATGATTCAAGGATGAATGCCTGCATTTTTTTGGGGTTACTTTTTTAAAGAAACACTTTTGAAGAAAAAAGGAATAATCTCAGGAGGTTTTCACATGAACTTGATCTGTAAATGTTTTGTATCGTTGTGCTTTTGAAAGCATGCTGTATGGATCATCCAATAAGGCTGAAGCATCATGCCGAGTTTACAGGATCAAAGCCTTACTGTAAGCAGATGTTTTTTGACGACTTATTTTTACTTCATTTGAAAGACCAAGTAAACATAACTGACTTGTTTGAACGTCTTAAAGAGAGAACACGGCTTCAGGTAGCGTAGAAGAAGGTAGTCCTGTGTCTTCAGTCCCACAGCATGATGCTGCCACCTCTGTGCTTGATAGTTGACTCCTCCAAACATGCTCCTCTTCATCGATAACCAAGCTCCCTCTTAAAGCGGCAGAAAGCCTGTGGCTTTGACCGTGTCAGAGTTTCCATGGATCTTTAACGGCATTCGTTTTAGGGAAGAGGATTCTTTCTGTCAGCATGCAGCCAATCATGATCACTAAATGTAAGTTAACACAACCTGACCTGTTTCATTCTGAAGACAACCTTTGGTTTGCCTTGCACGTACTTCAGTGACCCTGTATGTGTATTTCAGAACATTAAAAAAAAGAATTTTCAGATCTGCAATATTTACTGGCCACGATGACTCTATTTGTCTAATAAAGCCCTGCAGCATTCATTTCAAAACTGCTCAAAGCACAATAAATGTGAAGAACTCGGCGGAGTTTCCCTTCTGCTTCCTTCTGCATCAGCAGAGGAAGCTTTGAAAAGCAGGAAGCAAAAGTCAAACAGCGTGGATGGACTAGAATAGCTCTCAGTCAGCTGTTTAAGGTCACACGCGTTTTTTAAGGCGAGAGGACTGCAGCAACAAAACAGTAACAGCGCGGAGAGGAGAACATAAGGGATTTAATAAAAAAAAAAAAACATGAACAGCCACGGCAGGAGTGAGCTACAGCAACAGGTTATGGTGTAACGGTACAGCAGGAAGCAGAGGAGTGTGTAGACGCGCGCACACACACACGCGCGCGCGAAGCTTTTAATAAGGACTCACCAAGGAGCACAGAAGGCAACCGGAGCTGTCAACGTTGAAGTCGGCATTTATGCTAAGTTACGAGACCCCGGAAACATTAAATAAAACTCGTTTTTTTTTTTCTTTCTTTTTTTTTCTGGAGTTTGTCTTCAGAGACTGCTCGGAGGAAACGCTGCGCTTTCCAACCGCGTCCGCGAACTTGTCAAACGAACTCACCGGCTAAGTTTTCTCATTACAGAACAGCACCCCCGCTGCTTCCGTTTGGTCTTCAAACTAAAACACGGCTGGAAGGGAGGCGAATCACACTACGCATGCGTGTTTTAGGAAACTGGGATTATAACGTAATGCTTCGACTAATTTAAATAATTGAATATCGACAATAAATGTTATAATAAAAACAGCAATAACAATAATGATAATAAATTAATCCATAACTATCTAAATGTGAAGAATTAGGTGTTGAGTTAGTATCACATTGTCTATATCTTGACATTATCAGTGCTGACTATTTTAAATGTGGGTTTACTGCCCTCTCGTGGCCGTGTAAAGTACAGCTGAAACCCCTAGTAAGAGTCCATAAACAGGAAAAGGGTGAAGTGAATGAGCCATTTCCATCTAAAAAATTTTTTACCCTGCTTTACAATTTATTTATTAGATCTGTATGTTATTTATCCCTACATTTTTTTTATTTTTAGATAACTGTTTATTTTCACTGGCATGGGTTTGGGGATAAATATTAACTGAATGATGTAAAACAATGCGCACTGCCATTTTAAAGTACCCAACTAGAGTGCAGTAAAAACTCACCTCCTTTCAGGACAATACTGTGGCTACTGTAATTTTAACATGATCAGTTTTTGTAGTCTGCCCTCTTGAGAAAAATATTATTTGATGTGTAATACACCGAAAAGTACTAAAATGCATAAATGAGCAAACTGTTTTGCAATTTTGTCCCAAACTATCTTTTATCAAACCGACCCACCCAGTATTTTAAGGAACGAAAGCTTACAGTTGGCTGACCAATGAGAAACAGTAATGCCTGAGATTGACACCACGTCTGGCCAATTGGTGAACTAGAACATTATGTTTACAACAACCCCCTTTTTCCCTACAAGGCGACTGTTTTGGTGAGTTGAGAAAAGTTAATTGAAGTCTTTGACGGCTTTTAAAACGCTGAATTTGAAAGAACGAAACCGAGTTGAACGTATATCTCTCTAAACTCGGTACAGGAGTAAAAACGCGAAGCTGTCACTTCATTTTTCGCTGTAAATGCAGTTTCGCAGCTCGCTCCTGTAAAGATTCATTGTTGACGTTAGAGCTGTTTTGTTGTAGTGCATTTTACGCAATAGGACGTCTTAGCCATTTAAATCGAGCTAATCCCCGTTTCAATTTCCTAAACCTATTGTCGTCATGAGTTAATGTGGCGCAATTCAGAATATAACGCTTTTGGTCGTGTTTTCATCGTCGTGACAAAGTTTCACTGTACTTTCCTTTGAAGTTGTAGGCCTACTAAAAGTAAAGACGTCAACGTTTGTGACGTTTATTGACGGCGGGCTCTATCCCCACCATTTTTGCTAGCCTAAATAATTTTATCCGAGTTTATTATATTGATTAACACTCGTTGTTTAAACTGTATAATCGCCGTCCTTCTCTGTTCTGAATGAATGGACTTTTAAGTGCGCATGCGTGGTGGACCTGGACGTTTATAAACAAGACACCGTCACAGAACAAGATAATGATGTAATAGGTAAAAGTGAAACAAGTTAGATTTCATTCTATAGGTGAGCAATCATTGCATGATAATGTGGTTTTTGTTTTCAAATGTATATTTATGTGGCTACTATGTCACCAAAACTATATATATATATATATATATATATATATATATATATATATATATATATATATATATAACTATATATATATATAACTATATATATATATAGCTATATATATATATATAATAGGCTACCTTAACGCTTAAATGTTATTTTTAACTTAAAACGTTTTCCAGTCTAATCTTATGTGGCTCATTGAAGCAAATGCATTTTAAAGCTGTTATTAACGCCAGAAGCATCCACTCTGTGTTTCAGCTACATCATGGTTTGGGAGGTGAAAAATCCTCTCCTGCCATCAAGCGACTCCCAAAACTGCAACATGCAACAGGCCGACCCTCAGACTCAGGACACAGGTAACTAGTCGTTGATTTCATTTTGAATCCGTGTCATAAACACAGTAGGTTAGTTCCATGTCCAAATCATCTGGGAATGAGAATTATTAGTGAGCAGTGTAGTTCTCTTCTTTTTTCTTTTATTACAAGAATAGTTTATCCACCATTGCAGTCCATCCCAATGCAACACCATAATGCAATACCATAATAATAAGAAGTGGAGTTACTAAGAAAATAGGAAGGAAATTTGCTTTTCCAATTTTTTGGGACATTTTTGGGGAAAGTCCTGCATCCTTCTCCTTTCACATTGGAGATATACCCTACTTTGTGCTGCTCTATCACACCCAGTCCAAGTAGAATTCACTGAGGTAAAGTGACAAAATGGTCATGAGGTATGACTACTTTTGTAAGACCCCGTAAGTCGTTATGATCCCCAGCTTACTCTTCACTTTCCTTCAGGGAGAATGAGCGCTGATGAAGACCAGGCTCACGATCTACTCCGCTGTGACGAACACTTGACCTCCTCACCCGGCCTCACCACCAGCGACAGCTTCATGGAATATGGTAGCTACAATATAAAAGCAAGCTTTACTAATTCAAACCTCCGAACCGGTCTAAAGCGCCGTGTGATGATTCCCTCTCTCAGATGACCTGCCAGATCTACAGGAGGTTCAGGAGGAGCTAACGACGGCGCCCGTTTACCAGGTGGAGCTCGGCGTGTCGCACCAGGAGCGACCGCTACCTCCCGAGACGCTCTGGCTCACACAGCTGGCGCACATCGCCACTGGGCCTCAGAGCCCGCTGCTGCAGGATCATGCTCACAGCAGGTTGGTGTTCATCACTAGTTCAGAAGTAAGAACTTAGGTGGTCTTTGGAGGATTTTCGTGGAGGTTACCCTGATTATTAACAATCACAGGGGTGTCGCGTGGCGCAGTGGTTAGAGCGGGCGCCCCATGTGCAGACGCTTCAGTCCTCGACGTGGCCGTCCCCGGTTCGAGTCCCGTCCCAGGCGACCTTTGCCGCATGTCTTCCCCCACCTCTCTCCCCCTTCAAAAAAAACTCTGTCCTCTGTCAATAAAGGCCACTCAGGCCCAAAACCCTTAAAAAAAAACAATCACATAACATGTGATAGAGGCTGAAGCCAGGGCCAGGAGTAGGGCTGGGCAATATATCGATGTATCGATTTTTTTCTATTCATGTAGATTGTATTTTTGGAATATCAAGAAAAAAAAATTCACCAATGCATCTGTTTGGTTTCCATAGTTCAAAGTGGCGTGAGCCGGCCCCAAGGTCTTCCATCTTGTTTTATGAGCATTTTTTTATGGCGTGTATTTATATGGGGTTTGAATTCAGGTCAACTCCAAGAAGGGATGTTTGAAATTAAAGTTAATTAAGTTTAAAAAAAATATTTGTCATTTGTAATTTTTCTAAGACTAGAGATGGAGAAAAAAATGGATTAATATCAAAAAACTATTCTTTTTTATCCATATCGCCAAGCCCTAATCTTTAATTTTTCCCAAAACACCTGACATGTTCAACTTTTGAAAATAAATCTTCAAAAAAAAACTTCTGATATCTTCAAATGGTACCGGGGAATGTTAAATATTGACAAAAATAGTGATTGTTCTATATCGTGGTATGTATCAATATCGACTGATATGAACGTTTTTATCATGACAATCGTGAAAATGGGCGTTTGATAAGTCATCCACACTATATAACATTGAACGACAGTTTCTCAGCAAGAAAACATTTTATGATCTGCAGTCAAATAAGGACCTTCAAAATGAGGCTTTAAAAACAGAACCAACCGGAGTAGTTTATGGTGTTCAGGCAAAAAGTTTTATCCTATTTTAACAGTATACTAACTGAATCTGCTAGTTTTATATAACTTCTTTAAAAGACTGATAGGGAAAGTGTTGATATTTGCTACTGAACTCTTGCCGTAACCATAAATAAACCTGCCACACATTGTCATGGAGGTGTCCTAGCGCAAACATGTTAGGTACCAATATGGCGCGATGTTGTTGCTGGATCCTGACCTGTGCCAGATATTTGTGGCCCAGCTCGTGGATGTATTCGATGGGATTCCTTTGGAAAACTTCTGCCCCTAACCACGCTCAAAGGAACATGTTGAGAATCTAGTCTTCAAGTTGAGGAAACAATTAGGAACCCTACTCTAATGAATGGTCGCACTTTAGAGTTGAGCTTAGAGTCAGAAAGTGGTGTGACTGTGGAGAAGATAATTATTAGGTTTTTTTTTAGGAAACAAGTAGAAAGGTTTTATTGCCAAATACAGTGGACCCCTGCTCTTTTTGGTGGATTTTTTTGTGGAACCTAACTCCAAATTATTTGAGGAAAATTTACCTAAATGCAGATACAGGTAGAGACACTGAAATAGATAAAAGTGAAACAATACTTAACACGCTACTGGCTGACGTTTACCAAACAGCCAATCCAATACTGCCTTTAATTTTGCTTGGTGCTGATTGGCTGTAAGAGCAGAGATAGCGAAGACCATTGATGTTAGCTTCTGCAGTTGTGCTACGGTTTCCAATGTTGCTTGTTTTGTTTAGAGTGCGGGGACCATGCTTATTTGGGATGAGATTTATCTGGACAGAGTAAAAGGTACATGAAAAACCTAATCATGAATTATTGAGCATATTAATAATATTTATAATTATTTCAGGCTTTTCTTGCTGTCAAAACACTAAACTTATCATGGTAGCATTTTGGTTACCATAGTTTTGTTATGTGTTCCGTGTTAGTTGGATAAATCCCTGTAGTAGGCTGACCATAGATAACCGTTTGCAAGTTTAATCCGTAGAAATGGTGACATCTGCTGGCCTGATCAGGGGCACTACATCGAACTAAACTATTAAATCTGAGACTAAGACACAACCTTTATCACTTAAATTATTGTCATTGTTTGAAGGCTGGTTGGGTGTGGGAGATTTGGGAGAACATCTTTGAAAACAGAATTGTTTTGGTTTACCGTGTGACTCAGGGCACCTTTGTTCTTACACATTGTGGCTGTACATTTTTAGCTCCTCTGCGGTCTGCATCCCGAGCACCAGCAGCGATCTGCACACCTACGCCCGTCCTCCACCTACCCTCCCGAGCAGCACGTCGCCATCTAGAGGTCACGGTAGGGAGCGACATCGCAGCAGGGTAAAGCCAAGATTAATTTGGGTTTCATAATAGCCATTCTTATTCTTTGCAGTGATGGGCACTAATCATGCTCGACGGCGGTTTTGTATTTGCAGACGAGCAGCGAGTGTGGCTCTGCGGTTTCAACCAGGTCCTCTCTGTCTGATGATGAGGAAATGGGCTGGAGTTTCTCCTGTCCACCCACAGCCTGGCACTGCTTCCTAAAAGGTACTGTGCACAGACAAGGTCGGGGGGGTTGCGGATCTCTGCCTAGATCTTTAAAAGGATTTAAAGTTTAAAAATCATAGCTTAGCCATTTGCCAAAAATCTTTTCACTTAAGTGAGGTTAAATTAACTCTTCCCAGGTTGGATCAGAATGGAAAAATAAAATGAATAGTGTGGTAAACATAAGGGTACTTAAGGGGGTTCCTTCCCGACTTCCTTTCCTCCCCATCTCTTTCCATTTGTTTAGTGTTCCTGTTTCCCTACTTGTTGTTCCTTACTTCTCTGCTTTTTGTCCGTTAGTGTCCTTCGTCTATTCTTTCTGTCTGCCCTTCTTCCTTGTGACCTTCATGCCTTCCTTTACCTCCTTATGTCCTTCCTTCCTACCTTGTGTCATTCTTTATTCCTCCCCACCTACATTTAATTATCTTTTCGTTCTTTGTTTGTGTCCTTTCATTAAGTCTGGAAATGTCTGGAATTTTTGAGGAAAGTGTAGGAATTCTACCTTATATTCCCCCTTTCCTTTCTGTGTCTGTGGTACTAATTGTGATGTTCCTGTATGTGCATGATTACGGTAAAAGAACGATAACACACTCGCACGCTCATGAAACCGGTTCCCCAATTGAGGAATCTTGCTTCTCTCCGCTGTCAGGAACTCGCCTGCGTTTTCACAGCGGCTCATGTGTGGAGTGGCAGGATGTCGAGGACATGGGCTCTGGTGAGGAAGGCTGTGCCGACGAGGAGCGGTCAAGATTCCTGAAGGTATAGGTTTCCATCCAAGAGCTATGTGATAGCAGAGCTGGAATAGACACCTCCCTGAGCTTTTATTCACTCCATTAAGAATATCAGTAGGTTTTTCTGCTTGTAGATCGAATCAGATGCAGAGAGAAGTTCAGCCAGTTAAAGATCAGCCAAAGCCTCTTTTCCACTGAGCGGTACGGTATGGGTCACTGTAGTTTGGTACGCTATTTTATGGTCCAGTGTAATCGGGAGAGCGTTTCCAACGCCAGTTGGACTCTCACTTAACCCAAGCACCTAACGCACTAGTATGTTTCGTGCTTGTTGCAAACAGAGACGTTTTTCTGTCCCCAAGTCACTGGGCTGTGTTGTGGGACGCTGGTAGCTCCACCCTAACCATACCGTACCATTCTCCTATGGACCTACAACTGAAGTTGAAAAGGGTTGGTTGTATGGATCGTTTTTACAATAGAAACAAACAAACCAGGGTACTGTACCGCTCAGTGGAAACGAGGCACAAAATGGCTTTAGCCCTGCACAATCTTGTCTTCTACAGAGTTATGGCTCTGAGGGCCTGCAGCTGGTGGAGCATGAAGAAACGGTGTCCTCTGGTCAGGCCGTCCTGCAGCTAACCTTTGAACCCGGGGTATTCGGACATACGCCGATCACGGCGCGGTGCCAGCTGGATCACCCTTTCTACGTCAAAAACAAAGGTAGGAGCATGGCTGACAGACAGTACCAGTGCTGCTCAACTCAGACTTCTACAGCATCAGCATTCAAGATCTCTCTCTTCTCTCAGGATGGTCCTCATTTTACCCAAGCTTGACCGTGGTGCATTATGGGATACCGTGCTATGAAATGGAAGTAGGTGATATGTGCCTGCCTCCTGGACACAGGGATGCCAAGCATACGGATGATTCGCTGGTGTTTGACACGTTCAAAAGGTAAAGCAGACTTCTGTGGTTTGTGTGATGTTGCAAGACAACTCAACATTAATTGTAGCTTTCAGAAAATATGTTTTATTGTTGAAATTTGATTTCATGTCGCAATGAACTCCATATGTTACACATTTCTGGATAGGTTGCTTGGGTGTTTCCTTCCTTGTATGTGATGTTGAACTCTAGATTGTCTTAAGTACACTCATGCCACTCATAGCGGGGTGTTGAGTTGCAAGAATTCGGTTCCATGTTTTAAGATGCCGACTTAATGTCAATGATAAGGACATGTCACACCCAAAAGCTAAAAGTATCCCCAAAGCTAGTGCTTGAATCAAAGTAAAAATGTGTAATTAATCAAGCTCATCTAGATTTACAAGTATTTATAAGTAACAAACCAGAATATTAAAAACACAATCCACTTCTTCTGATCGGAGTGTAAAGGGGCTTTGGCAAGAATAGTAAATCAAACTTCAGTCTCTAAGAGCTGGAAGACTTTCTCTTAGCTCTGCGTGGGAAAGTCTTCTAGTCTTTTCTGAATATCTGTCTTGCTCTCGATAATATCTGTGACCTTGAATCTCACTGCATGCAGTAATATAAACAATCCTACCTTTTTCTTCTTCCTCTTCTTTTGAAAGGCATTTTTTTTTTAGATATGTGTGCTTCTTTTGTAGTTATGACTTCACTCCTCTCGACTCCTCTGCTGTTTACCTGTTGAGCAGCATGGCCAGACGCCGACATGCCTCACAGTCCAGTGGGGGCGCCGTTTCTCCGGACAGAGATGCGCTACGAGGTCTTGTAATTCTAACGCTTTAAGATCGGACCCAGCTGCTTTTAAACTTTTAGCTCAAATATGCTAATTTGCTGATTTCTGTTTACTCTGGGACACACTCCAGATAGCCACAGTCCCAGTCATTCCCTCTCCAGGCATCCAAAGCCAACCAAAGCTAGAACGCAAGGTAGCAGCAGCGCCTCGCCCAGTAAGTGCAAGCGGCCAATGAATGCCTTCATGCTGTTCGCCAAGAAGTTCAGAGTGGAGTACACGCAGATGTTTCCCGGCAAGGATAACAGGTAGGCGGAGCCATGAGGCCCTCGTTTTGAATCCATTGTCGCTCTGGATGTGTGTTTAGAGTTTCTTTGGTGTTTTCTGGGTCTTTACTGGATTTTATTCAGGGCTATCAGAGTAAAGGGGGCCGATCGCAAAGGCTGGCCACACTTTGCGTTGGTCCTCCTAATAAGACACATTCAGGTCCGCGGTGGTAACATGGCAACGCATGAAGACTGCAGGTTTAGGAGTACTTTGAACAGGCACCGTCTGTGGTCAAGCTTGTGCGTCTGTGCCGCAGAGCCATCAGCGTCCTCCTCGGCGAGCAGTGGAAGAAGATGCGAAGCGAGGAGCGCCGCGTGTTCACCCTGCAGGCCAAAGTGCTCGCCGACGAGCAGAAGAGGCTCAACCCCGACTGCTGGAAGCGCAAAAGAACCAACTCCGTAAGGTCACGCGAACACTCGTGGCTCCACCTGCTGCTCGGCTGTCTTACGTCTGATTCACCTCTTGTTTTTCCCCAGCAGGGCTGCCAAGGAAATCAAAGCTGAACCAACAGAGCATCAAAGAAAGAAAGAAAGAAAGAAAGAAAGAAAGAGAGAGAGAGAAAGAGGCTTTTACTGGGTTTCAGTAGAACATCCTGTTCACAGATCTCTGGTAACACATCAAACGCCTTCAAATATTCAACACAACGTTGAAGATAATAGTTCTTATTCCTGCAGACGAGTGTGGCGTCACCCAGCGCCGCGGAGCAGATGAGCAGGCTTCCCCTTCCAGTGGCGTTCGTCAATTTACAAAATGTGATCCATAAAAAAAATGGAGAGATATTCTGGTTATTCTCAGCGTCTCTCCTTCTGCTTGAACCAGGTGGAGGTTGTGGTGCTGTAGCATTTTTAGCCAAAGCAGTGTAGCCGATTTCTCTAAATCCAAGTCATAAAATAGGATATATGCAATTTTATTTTCTTGCCTATATTGTTTGTATTTAAACTACATGTTATTGCACAAGATTATGTATTTAGTATTAGCTTATTTCAACCTTGTTTTAATGCAGCTTTAGTGCATAATGTTCATCTACTAAACAAATGTACAAGTGTATAAACAGGGGCCTGGGAACTGCTTCCCTCAATGTAACATTAATTCGTTACCACTTAAAGGGATAGTTCGGGTAGAAGGTTCTGTTGGAGAGTTTGAAGCAGTTAATATCTTACCTACAGTAGATGACGCTCTTCATTTGGTGTAAATTGAGATTAGCTGGTTCCGGAGGCTAAAGCTAACGTCTAATCCAAGAGGGGCCAAAACCAAGGCAGACTCCTACCGTCCTTAAAAACCCCTACATTTAATCCATGTTACAACTTTAAGGAACAGTACTTCTTTACCCTGTGGTGAAATATCTAGTCCATACACAGATACAAATTAACTTTTGTTATTTAAAAACCTTTAGATCGGTTATTATTACTGTAGTACCATTTCGAGCATTTGCGTGCTGAGAATAAGAAGATTGGATTCCGTCTGTCTCTCCATGGTCTTTTACCATTTTTATATTTCTGCGATGATAATGTCCATTTTTATGGTCGGACTCATTCTGCTCGAGTTTTTACGATGCTTTTGTTCAGTCTTGTCCAAAAACAAGACGCTCGAGGCCGCTGTTCTTACTGGAAACTCTTTACATTTCCGTGTTTGTAAGTCCCTTTTCCTGGAAACTCTGATTATTCGTTGCTGGATTATTTTTTAATTTTTTTTATTGTACGTTTTACACAAGAAAATGATTGGTGGTGCACTCCTCCAACCTTCATTTGCTGCGTACCACTGTGACATATTTAAGATTGGAGATACTTGAAGAAGGTAGGAGTACACTTTTGTACCCCAGTCTGCTAGCTTCAGCCTCCAGGACCAAATCATTTAGATTTTAACTATATTAAGATGCTAATAGTTTTCTACTGCAAATAAGCTATTCACTGGTCCTCGCATCATCAACCCTGAGCTGTCTCTTTAAGGTTTTCGTATTAAAGGCAACATGTGGCGTTTTTATGTTTAAGCTAAGTGTGACTCATCAAATGTTATGAAGCATCTCTTTGAGAATACATTGAGTGCCTTTCACTGTTCATCAAACATCTGCAGAGCCAGATATTAAAGCCACACTTCAAACATGGCTGTTAGTGCACCGGTGCAGAAGATGAGCAAAACGCCTACTAAATTCTATAGGGGACCTCTCTGGCTTTGATGTTGACGGAGCAATAGGCAGGTTGAATTTCCTGAAGGAAGTGCAACCAAAGATGCCTTTGACTTGATCACTTTAGTTTGATGAATAATAACTGAATATGGTCAGAAATTGTGCATTCGATTTTAATTCACTGTGCCAGATTTATGTGTTTAGCTGTACCCGAAGTGTAAAATGGAAGGCAGATAAACATAAGCAGCGCTTCATTAGGCTTCGTCTCTCAGCTCTATTTCAGGTGTTTTAAACCTCCATAGATGACAGTGTTCTTTTATTTAATGTTCCAACCAAAAACCGCAGTGACACCACTCATTTACATTAAGTTCATCTTCACCTTTTAGAGCTAATTTGTTGAATTCATGTGAGAAATGACAGATTTTATATATTTCTAGTCACTAAAAGCTAGGAAATTACAGTGAAATCAGATTTTATATATATATATATATATATATATATATATATATATATATATATATATATATATATATATATATATATGCGTGCACCCTTTAAAGATTTTTTTCTTTTTTACAGAAATTAGTTTTTCCAATGAAACCTGAGGCTGATTCTCTCCTCAAAAATTCTGCTGTGCTCTTATTTACATTAAATTGCACATTCAGGCAGAGCTAAAGAAAGTATTGCACATAGACATCTCGATAAATGAATAAATATAAAAACTAAAATATCTCGAAATTGGCCCAGTTTGGTGTAACTTGTGGTAAAAGTGAATATATTTTCATTCTGATGGGATTTTATCCTTTTTGGAGGAAAAAGAAAGTGTGTACTTGTTTATATCTTAAAATCTAGTTATACAGTACACTGGTCAGTGGAAAAGCAGAAAAAGTGCATGTAACACGCCAGGAAGCAGCGTTTTTATAGCGTTTCCCTTCATTTTAATACTAAAGTGAACTTAATTATGACTTTGGATTCAAAACTTTAGTAGCAAATAAGCTGGCGTTAGCATGTTTGCTACTTCATTCATATGGCCATATATTTGGATTGATATTTATTGTTTAAAACTAAAAATATATATTTTTCTTTACATTTCAGAAGAAACTCCTGACTTTTTAAAGTTATTAACTTTACGAACAGCTTTAATTTTCGAATAAGTGCAGTTGAGTTTTCTCTGAGGCTAAAGCTAACAGCTAATCAGAGGGCCAAGATGAAAGCAGATTTGTACTCCTAAACCAACCAGAGTCTTAAAAATGTCTCACTGCTTCATCCAGACGGTGTTTTAGAGACCTTTAAGCTGCCATCCGTTTATCAGCTTGCTAAGTGAAGGGTATTTTGTTCATTTTTAAATGGTCTTCTGTTAGTGGCTACAGCGGCCATATAAACTCAGCAAAAAAAGAAACGTCCCTTTTTTTAGGACAGGACTGTGTATTTCAACAATAATGTAAAAATCCAAATAACTTTACAGATCTTCAATGGAAATCAAAACATATTTGTGCACAAATTCAAAATATAACATTTACATTAGGAAGAGAGCACATTTCAACATATGTGTTTCTTTATGTTTTGGCTTTTTATAATTTGATAAAGCCCTTTATTGTTGTGCTTTTTCGGCACTTTTATACACAAAAACAATTTAAAGCCTCCGAGTTAATATCAGCATTAGAAAAAAAATCTTTTAAACCTTAAGCCTTCAAATATAGCCTATTTTATGGAAACATAACTTGATAGGAATTCCTTTCGAGGGTGCGTGTAAATCCACTTCCCAAGTTGTGGGTGAAGGCACTCATCCTTTCACTGCACAGTAAGGGTTATTCCAAATGCACTATATACACTTTATCTTCCGAGACTGCTACAGTATAACATGACAAAAATGATTATTATAGAGAACTATATTTTTGTGTTTCGTCTTCAGCTCATTGTGTTGCGCTTTTGGGGGGGGGTCATGTAACCCGTGGAAGGAAAAATAAAAGCATGATGAACATGTTTTTGCCCTCGTGTCTGGTTTGTTCATGTTTGAGACAATAAACTAGTGCCTTGCAAAAGGAATCGCAACCCCTTAAACGTGTTGTCGCATTACAACCACAAACTTGAATTTCACTGGGATTATATTTTTTATTTCTAAACGACTGAAAAGAGTGGTGTGCATTTATATTCCAGCCCAGGTATAAATCCAGCAAAGAACAAACATCATGAAGACCAAGGAACACAGCAGACAGGTTGAGGGAGGAAGTTAAAGCAGACAATATCCAGAGCTTTGAACATCTCTGTTGAATTCCAATGAGCATGACAACTTCAAACTTACCAAGACATGACCCTTAAATCAGGGTCAGCTACCTTTAGTCCTAGAAGTCATTATTGCTATTTGTCCTGTAAAATCAAGTCGTCTAAAACCATCAAACCAAACCCACATTTTTTGGGGTAGTAGAACTATTTTGCTTTAGAATAAAGAATAGGAAGGATTCACAAAAAAAGAAAGAAGAAAATGAGTACCTTTTTATTGACTTTTAAAGTTTAAAAAAAAATTTACTTCTTGCACCTTTAATGTCATTTTATGGAAAGTACGAGTTTGTTGTGTAAACCCCCCCCCCCGTTGAAACGGCTACAACTAGCTTCTTTTATTACTTTTATATTTAAAGCAATGTTCAGTTCTTTATCATCTTTGGATGGCCACAAGTGTAAAGGCTGCAGCCCTCTGGTAATTCTGGAGTGATTTACAGCTCAGGTGGAAGAACCTGTCGACGGGAGGGAGACGTCAAATCTACAAATGAGCTTTTATGAAAAACTTGCAAGAAGAAAGACATTGTTGAAAGAAAGGCTTAAAACAAATTCAGCCTTGGTAGAGAAGTAATACAATACACATCAGCCCTAAACGTTTTGAAATATTCAAATGACCAGCTATCCTGTCCCTGGTAGGGTTCATGCAAATATGAAGACGAAAGGGTAGAATCTCTGCATTCCCTGAAGTGGAAAATAGATTTTTATTTGTAAAAAACTATATAATCCCCCACCCCCTTTTTTTTTCCTCATCTCCGTTGGTGTGACAGATATTGAAAACCACGGTTTACTTTCCTCTTCACAATACTTTGCTATTTTGTGTTGTTCCGTCACATTAAATCCCAACACAAGCTGCGGTTGAACATGTAACAAAAAAAAATGAATAAAAGAAATCAGAGGTGAAAATGTTTGAAACAAATCTTTAATGTTGCGATTTGACCCAACAGTTTTCAGCTAGAGGTAAAGGTGAAGACAAGAAGCTGCTACAATAATCAGAGGGATAAAAACATACTCCAGAATATTCAATTAAAACTATAGTGATGATCAATATTCTCAGGCTAAGTTTATCAAATAGGATCCACAGGTATGCTCATGGAAATGGCTAGAAAAATCAGCTTATATAGCAAAATAGAAAACTATATAAAAGGTACAGTATAAACATACAGCTATTTGGCCTTGAAAGGGGTATTTACATGCAGAGACGATTTTCTGCCAGTGAAACGGATCAGGATCACAGTCTGTAATCATCTGTGATGCTGGAAAGCGGTGAAGAGGATCACATTTGGCCACCTTTACAAAACCACAACGGTGGTAGAAAGTTTTCCGTGGGAACGGCTGGAATTCTTAGGTAGTTTTGCTTTTCATTTAAGTATAAGAAATATAAAAAATGGTCTCAGGTTCTCGCTGCTACTTGTGCTGCTTGGATTTCTTTTTGATGTTCAGCAGGTGGATTCACAGCAGAAATGATCAAAAAGAGGTTTAATGTACAGTAATGTGATTTACAAAAGGCACTGGCAAGGAGACAGATTAAGCAAAAATTAAGTATAGCTGATCTCATATCTGCTTTATGATTTCTCTCTTTCCCATATAGTGCATTCAGCTTAGAGGAAAAAAAAGATTAGCAAAAAAAAAACCCCAAAAGGAATAAAATAAAAGATTTACAGGATACAGTTGAAACCAGAAATTTACATACACTGATTAAAAAGACACTTCTTTCCGCCACTGTCTGAAGTTAAATCAGACCAAATTTCTATTTGCTGAATGTCACAATAATGAGATAATATGTTAAAAGTTTACATAACATATCCTTCTAACAATAGTCTGGCCCATTCCTCTGACAGATTTTAGAGGGGAAAAAAGTGTCTTTATATTTGGTGTTTGTAAACGTATGCCTTCAGTTATAAATTCTGACATTTCCAGTATCTGAGGAAGGTGATCTTCACATTTCTCTAATGTACCTTTTTAAGTTGAATACACAACTTTAAAAAAGTAGTTATAAAAGTCTACACACCTCCTGTTAACATGCAAAGGTTTTATGATGTAAATAAATCCATGCATCATAAATCATTCCCAAACCGTTTCCATCTTTAATGAGAGAAAAACTAAGGACACCCATTAGAGTCTACATGCTCGTCTAACAATTTTGGAAATATAAATGTTTAAATATTAATTTTAACTATAATAAAGAACTTTAGGTAACATGACTAAATCAATACAACTAAAAAAAACTACACAGATTTAGTTTTCATGGGAGGTGTTCAAGGAAGAATCCTTTGCTCTCACAAAGAACAGAACTTTAGATTATTGTACTCTGTCTAAATATGAATTGTTTGAAAACCAGAACAGAGGGCATTTTTATTCATGAACTAAATCCAGCATTTTAGGAATAAAAATCTGTACAAACTGTGTAGCATAGAAGTGGAAGTGTCATGGTTTGGGGAATTTTCTTTAATGACTCAAACGTTTCTTTGTTTTCCAAGGACTGAAATAACACAAATAACATACATAAATATGTGAACATTTCTTAATAGAGAAGTTATCTATTTATTTTTTCCTCAGAGCTGTAACTCGTATTATTCAACTGACAAATCTGTGAGGGTGTTAAACAGTAAAAGGTACAATAAACTGGTTGAATAAGTATTCACACTCTTAATCTAATCGATGGCAGAAGCACCTTATGATTCAATTCAGCATTCAGTCAAATGTGGAAAAAAACAGCAACATCTCTAAAACTGGACGTTTCTCATAAACTGATAAAAAGACAAGGTGGAAACTGGTCAGAGAAGCTCCCAAGAACGTGGTTGCTAGTGATTGTGTCCTACATGCGACAACAGTCTACTGTATTTCCCATATGTCTGGAATAAATCTTCCAAAACCTAAAGAACGTTACACTGTCTGATGAAACTAAGCTTGAACTTTTTGGCCACCATTCCAAAAGATTAGTTTGACACGAAATCAACACGCAAAAAACATGGTGGTGGCAGCATCATGCTTGATAACACATCTGCAAATGAAATCTGAATGCATGCAATTAAAATGTGCTTCAAGACTAGTTAGGGTAAAGGTGTGCGCACTTAAAGGTGAAAAAAAAAGGTTGGAAATTATTTCTCATCGTCTCATTTTTGGAAATTATAACCAAGAATTCTAACAGGGGGTATATGTACTCTACCGGAAAAAACAATGACGTATTGTGTGTCCCTGTCTCATTCCGCCTTCCCAACAAGTGCTGTTATGCAAAAGCTATTCTGAAATGAAGAACCAAGAGTTTAATGACATTACATTCCCTTGCGGAGCTTTTGTCTTCTTTTGTTTTCGATAATAACCAACCCCGACTATTCCATATCTGCTCTGTGTATCAATGGCATCTGGAGAAACATGGCTTTAAGTATTTAAAGATCCAGCCTTTAAGTCTGTAGCATACATCTTAGGTAGCCTCACATTTTTTTTTATGTTGATAAGTTCTGTGTCATGATGAACGCTGTAACTCTGAGACACCACACATGTATACCACACTTTAGCGTCATTGCTATAGCATTACCTATTTTCATGCTCTCCAACACAGACGCTCTGTCTGCACTAGTGAATATTCCGACGTAGAGACAGTAGCACACAGTCAAATTTGCACCCTTTATGCCAATACCTACGCGCTATACAAAAAAATGACCTTCAATTCTTCATTCTTAGACCAATGTAAAGCACATTGCGAGCTACGCAAAAAATACACGGCAGCATAAGAAACACTGTGACAGATGCTTTAACATTTAGAGAATTCAGCAGCATTATTTCCTCTAAGATACTTTCCCATCCCATGCCAACATACTGAGGAAAAAAAAAACCAAAGGAAGAAAATTACACCCAGGGAGAATGCTTGGATTGTTTGTGAGAAAGATCAAATTTAAGAGTGGGTGCACTCACGCAGCATTTCAAACTTACTCATTTTATATTTCTGTATAACATGTACATAACATGTATATTAGGCTATTGTTAATAGCCTAATAGACCTGCTGTCATAACCTGTGACCTGCCTTGTACCTTTAAAACATGTTTATGCAGTAATCAAACATTTTGGAATACTGCAGTACTTTTAGCGTGTACTTAATCAGACATGGGAGCCATTCACCCATGCCCTTTGTTCCGTTGCTTTCAAGGCATATGCATGACAAAAAATATAAACAGTTCAACTTATTAATCTATTATCCATGATAATTAAAAGAAACTTTGTGGTTAGAGTCAAAAAACATGGGATGCTCATCACATGATGCACTGCTGCGTTCCGTTTTCAAATTAGGATAGTTAAAAAAAATTAAAATAACCAGTCACATGACATGAGGAAATAAAAGCTGGCAGATACGTCCCTGTAAGGTGGTTGGTTGGTTCTTTCTAAGCTGACAGATCTGTTAAAGGATGTGTCCACAGCCATGAAACATGTGAAAAAGCAGCATTTTAAACAGCTGTTTAGCTGTTGCCACAACGTGGAGCAACAGCATTATTCCAGTGTCCCTGTGATGAGCGCTACTGTTTTTGAAAGACCGCCAACAGCATTATAATGAATTGTTAAACTAAAACAATCTGATAGGTAAAGAGCAGAGTGGATATTAAAGCATTACGATGCTCACTTTCCACAGCCATGAACTGGCCACACACAGACACACGGGAGTTTGAGCGGGTCTACATGAGTGACTCCAGGCTCTCTGTGACGTTGGACTGTCCCAGGGGTACAGATCCGTTCGTCTCTGGACTCTGCAGCGCTCTCTGGTCCTCCTGGCTGCTCACCAGGCTCAGTATGGCTCGGTACAGATACTGGTACTGCTCCTGGGGAGTGGGCAGAGGTGAATCACTGGTTCATACCAAAAATGACTTTGATTTTCACACTTAATTAATTTTTGATTCGAGTACAAACATGTAGAATCCTTAGATTTTTTTTATGTTAAAATGTTTAAGGGTTAGTTTATTATCTGGAGGTAAGGACTAAAAGTTGTTTTATAGAGATGATGGTTTAGTTATGCCATTATCAGTTCAGTTTTCTCAAAGTATCCAGATAGCAAGATCTCAAAGTCATTTTTTTTTTTTAGATACCAGGTTGACAATTTTATCATCTCAACGTTTCAATATGTCATCACCTCGATAGAACATGATCCTGATTGTTTGATGCGATTATCGATTTGTAGTCTCATTATCTCACAATACTCTTCCACAACTTAACATCGTACCAGTACTTACAACATCATTAAAAACCCCAGGTCTCATGAGGTTGGTCATCCGTGCCACCATGTAGACATCTACCGTTCCCTCCTCCTCCAGCTGGTTGAACAGGGTGATGAGGGCACAGAACAGCCCTGACGTAGCACCTCCCAAACTGCACAGAAACACACATTTAGCTCTGCAAAGGATTTTAATCATCAAAGGATCCTGCCTGTGTTTTACTCACGGGTCGTGTACGACTACGGGTTCTTGTGTGTGTCTGCTGTGCTCTCTGACGATGCTGATGAGGTCAAAACTGTTTCTGATGGGACTGTCGGGATTAGGCCAGCAGGGGGTGCTAAACTGACGTACATGCAAGATGCAATCATTCTGGAAGGAGGCACAGACACTGTATCAGGCCTCAGACTCCAAATAAGTATCTGATGGAGAGTATTTAAATATTGAAGTATTTGCAAGCATCGTGTGTGAGAGTCTGTCACCTGAGGAGACTGCATTGTAAAATCCTGAACTAAAAGTCTCTCCTCATTGGTCAGATGAACAAGCTCCTCCCCCATGCAAGTCACAGTGAATCCATCAAAGCTCATTGGCAGGTCTTTACTAGGCCAGTACACACAGCAGTCCCTATTTTCATTCTAGAAAGTAAAAACATGGGAAACAGATGTGGCTGAAATACAGATATTCACTTAATAATAATCTAATGGTCCTTTTTCACTAGCGCCCACTCAGCCTGTCTCGACTCTGCTGAACTCTGCCTTGCTCGGCCTGGTTGCTTTTCCACTGCAATAGAGTACCAGCTCAACTGGGTGGGATCATCCTATTGGTAGGCGGCCCCAAAGCAGGAATACACAAAGCAGCATGAAGTGATGATCTGTAGATTAAGGTGACCATATTTTTACTTCACAAGAAAACAAAAAGAGGACATTCGGACCAGATCCTGAAACACTTCAATCATACTCTGCTTACTTAAAAAAAGACTTTTGATTTCAGCATATTTAGTGTTCCTTCTCTATGTGGTTAGAAATAAAGGCTCACCTGAATGCGGAAAAAGAATGTGAAAAGTGGAAATGTCCTTGGAAATAAGAACTTTTGTTGACCCTACCATAGCTTCGCGATGCATTCAAAACAAGAAAAACAATGGAGGACACGGTAGCAGTGGTCAACATTCTGCTCAGTCTGCGGCTTTTGTAAGGTTCCAAAAACTAGAGACCCGGAAAAGGCTGCGGGCGGCAAGGCAAAACATTCCGGACAGGAGAGTGGGGGACGCCATAAAGCAGTATGGAGCTGAACAGGGTACAAGCTAGACCACTTGTGAAGGTAAGCTAATGCTAATGTTAGCCTGCTGTAGTGGACTATAAATACGCAAAAGCCCAGAGTAAAACTATGTTAATGCCAATGAATCATGGTTTAGTAATCAGTAGAGGGGCGTCTGTGGGGAGAGTGGTTGTGTTGCAATCGGAGGGTCGTAGGTTAAATTCCAACTTCCTCCTGTCACGTGTCGATGTGCCCCTGGTTGTCTACAGAGCTCTGTATCGTTGTATAAATGTGTGTGCGTTTGTGAGTGTGAATGGGCGAATGTGGCTCTACTGTAAAGTGCTTTGAGTGGTCAGTATGATTAGAAAAGCGCTATAGAAGTTCAGTCCATTTACCATTTAATATGTGTGCGAGTAGTTTCATCTAGCTTCCTCTGAATCCTATCGTCAGCCACCAAGCACAGAAACTCCAGCCAGTGACTCCACCTTCTAATCAATCCATAACCGTCAGTCTTCGGATGTAGCCTTTATGTCCCTGTTTGGCCCTCATGGAACCACAGCCAAGTTGGTTCTAAAAATGGGACTGGTACTGCCCTACTGAAACTAGTGGAAAAGCCTTGGGACCGGGCGGAGCCGAGTTGAGCCGGGCTGAGTAGGCGCTAGTGAAAAAGGGCCATAAAAGGTAGAGTGTGAACAGGTTTTACCTGATTGTGTGTGTCCGGCAGATAGACAACTGTGTGTGATTTGTGTTCCCAGATCATTCTCCAGAAATCTTCCACAGTGTTCCTCAGAGGAGTCTGACTCACTATGAACTCTTTACAGCAGTGGTGTCCCTGCAAAAACATGAGCTGTAATACTGCAAAACGTTTGGATGTCCTTAAAAACAGTAACTACAAAAAAAGGGCATTACTGATGTCTAGTGGTCAAAACACAGATGTGACCTAAAGGAATATGTTCATCTTAGCTGCCATCTTCCAAGGCATTCCCATTTTTAAGTATTACCCCACCCCTAAAGTTTGTGTGTGAAAAGTCAAGGCTTACAAGAAGTAGTTTCAAAAATCTCTCACAAAATATGGACACCGATTCTGGAAGCTCATATATAAGAATCCACTCTAGAACTAGCTTTTAATTTGGCTACATTAGAAACTGCCAATGCACAGAGTAAATGACCGCTGAGCAAAATTTATTGAATTTCAGATTCATTGGCCCTGACCTCTGTCCAGTTTGTTGTTAACTTAAAAATCATACCTCCCTCCAGTCAGCCAACGCACCTACTTGAATTCTACCAGCTTGAACTGGTAACAACACTCTCAGTGTGGATGCTGTTGCAAAAAATAATTAAGGTGTCTAAAAATGTTGTCATTTGAAGCTGCTTAATATAGTAATCCATTTTCCGTGACATAAAGACATGTCTGTAGTTCATTTAGGCTGCGAGAGAGACCGAAACCAAAAGCAGATAACAGGAAGGCTGAATGTTCTGTTATGAAACAGGAATCTCAAAGCTGAGGGAAGGGTCTACAAGAAATATACACAAAACTGTTGTTTTAACTACTCATGCTGTTTGCTAATATAAGATACAAAAACTGTAAAATTGGAACTTTGCAATATTATATAATATAAATATTAGTAAAATCCTGTCCAACACCAACTGGCCCCTCCACAGTGGGATGTTGTCGCCTCTGCTCCAAATATAAGTAACCATTAACCGCTCATGCTTCATCTTTAGATTTAAAATACTTGAAACCAAAACTACCAATTGCTTCATATCCCCCCACTCTTAATAAAAGTACAACTATAAGAAACATATTGCAGCTCTTCCAAATAATCCTTTAAAATATTACACATGGCAGGTTTACAGCAACAGTAAAAAGTGACTTACTGTAACATAGGAGGCATTGATGTAGCCAGTGGAGTTGGTTTCTGACACCGTCAGAGAGACTCTCGATCTCTCTACTGCACAGCAACACAGGGGCATGAGTTCACAAGCAAAGGGTCAACACTCAAAACATGTATTACACACTGCTGTTCGGGATTGTGTCCTAAACTCTGAGTTACTTGGATAAGTAGATTCTTGCAGAACCCACTTGGGTCCCTGTTGCATTCCCAATGGCACTTCAGGACTACCCCTTTAGTACATCCAACCATATGTTACTGTAAAATGTGGCAGTACACACAGATTCTTTCAAGCACACCCTTGGCTCCTGAATTTCAGAGTTCTCTTGCGGTAAGAATGTTTGGTCCTACTTCCTAGGAATGTGGTCATCTTTTTGGGGTTTGCTTATCAGATTTGGGCTGTTTGTTCCCATTACTGAATCTGACCTCATTAGTTCCATTAAGTCAATGTGGAACACTCCACAAAAGGTTTCTATTAATTCAGCCTTACATTCGTCGAATTGGCATTCAGAAGCTGCAAAATCATTTTTTTCAGAAATTGGCTGCACTGTGGAAAATATTGTGTCTTATTTTAGTATATACTTAATATAAAAAGTTTTGAAAACAGTGATATCATAGAACCAATGTGCAAGCTTTATATACATGTTCCACATGTTTTTGACTGCTTTGGTGTATTCCCCTCTCAGTGGTACAGTGCTACACATAAGCCAGCCATAGTTGCTATAGCATTTTGAGCCATTTTGGGGACTTATTTGTGGATGAAGACGTTTCTAGAAACAGCATTGTGTATATGAGGACTTTCTCAAACAAAAAAGTAATTGTGGAAAGACAAGATTTTATTGTGTACAAAGCTTTAAGAGCATTTGGGTTCAAAAGAGGAACATGACCAAATGGTGGATCTTTCTCAGAATCACTGGTTGAAAATGAAGCCATAATGTAATCAAAACATCTTAAAATTGAGAATATTTACCATGTAAACTCAACGTCAACCGTAATGAAGATAAAAATTGGGACCTGCTATAAGAAGCTAATATACAGGAGAGTTCCCATAAAAGATGAATGGATTCAGAAAAAAGCCAACAGCTTCTCCATAATGATGCCAGCATTATTCAGACAGGTATCTGGATTTATTTACCAGGCATCAACGCTCTTGCTCTGTTCCTCTCAGCGTTGCCGTCCTTCAGGGCAGTGCTGTAGTCTGCATGCTTTGCCTGGCGCTGGCTTATCAGCTGGAAGGTCAAGAAAAACAGTCACCTTCAGAACGTTCACTTAGAGCGACCAGATCAAAATGGAATCATATGGAGGCTCCACCTTGAACTGTTTGTCCATGCGCGTTCTTCCTGTGGCGCTGGGGATCAGGAGGTCAGAAACGTAACTGTGGAGAAGGTCAGAAGTGACTGATGTGTCCCGGCTCAGGATGGCCTCCACCAGAGCATCGTGGATGAACACGTACTGCTCCTGGGAAATATAGAGAAACAATCAAACTGAAGGTTTAGACCTTGTTGTAATGGGCAGCTTGGGTTAACATCTCAGCTCTAAGTATTACATCTCAGACTTTTACCTCAACAAAGGACGATGGTTGGGTAAACTGACATGACTAATTCCCCCTGTCACACTATTGCATATCTGCTTTTGGTTTATTGACGTAAGATGTGGAACATCTGGAGATGATGATGCAATGAAGGAATCTTCTTAAAATCAAACAAATTATGGACAACCCTGAGCATCCTCTTAATGAGACTATCCTGCAACAACAGAGTGTCTTCAGTAGGAGCCTTCTTCAGTTTCGCTGCAAAACAGACCGCTACAGGAAATCTTTCCTGCCCACAGACATCATGATCTACAACAACTCCTTAAAAAATGAATTGTATGAGCTACAACAACACTTAAATTTCCCTCTGGGATCAATAAAGTATTTTTGAATTGAATTTGAATTGAATTTAATACCACAGCAACATTCAAGCTGCAGCTCTCAAACTGTGTGTGCAACCCACATACATCACATCTAAAAAATCCATGCCATGACCCAATAACATAACTTAATCCCACACTAAACTATGCTGTCTGCACTGCTTAAGATCCACTCACCTCAGCACGAAGGATGTTTGAAACTGAAAGTGAGACTGGTGGCTTGTCTTACTTTCTAATTAATTTGGCCAATAATTATCTGAACACTTGGGGCACTCATAGAACTTTGAAATGTTATTCCCAAATACACACTTGACCTTTAAAGCAACACTAAAGAGTTTTTTTTACCATTAAATGTTTCCAAACTTGTGTCAGTGGTTCATCAACTCATAACAGGGTGAAACGGCACTTCCACATTCGCTTTGCGGCCCTCTATTGGCCATAACAGCACTATGTAAGCTTGGGTCATCGGGTAGCGGTTTTGTAGTTCAAATGCGACTTGCTTTACGGCAGGCTTCACAAAAGCCGGTAGGTGGAGCATCCTGCAAGGCTCTCTGGGTGGAGCATACTCGGCAGGTACATATAAATGAAAGATAACTAGCAGCAGGTAGCTTGAACAATTAAAATCATGACGGAGCCGAAATTGTATTCATATGTACGCCGTTGTTCCGACTATCTGTGCTACCCCCCAATCCGTGCTACCCTGTAGCACTGCGCATGCACATTTCGATGTAACGTCACAATTCGCTTACTCAGCAAATCTGTCATCAAGAACTCCTACCTGGAAGATCCATTTGGTCTGTTTTATTCCTTTTAAATTTACGGTGAGTTTTATTCAAATTATTTTATTACTGGCTAATGTTTATGTAATATGTTTTAAGGCTTTCCTTAAGCTACTTGTTTCAAGTTTACATGACAACCGTTGTATGTTAGTTTCACTTCTGTGATATCGTTATACTGCATGTAAACAAGTCCCATTAATTAGAGTCGTCTAACTGGCTTGATATATATTCATTAGCTGCTTTACAAACTAATAACAGATTTCCAGAGTGTGCTATTCATCTATAGGCCTATTTAACAGGTGGGATATTCTGATCAGTGTTTTTAGTGCATCTATATGTGCTAGTTTTAGCTTTATATTCAACGGGTAGCATGTTCTGTGGATTGAAAGAAAAGTTTTCGTTATTCATAATTTTTGCTATGTTAGGCATTACTGCTAAACTGGCACTTCAATCCCATCACTTGAAAAATATTTTCCGATGATTATGTTTAACATCAAAGCTAACAGTTGTTGTTTTCGGCATGTAAACATACTTTTCAAGGGGTAGCACCGACAGATGCGCGCTACGGTAGGAAATTCTGATGGAGGTAGCACAGATCGTCAGAACAGAGCTGTCAGCCATATAATAAAGAAATTAGACCGTATCAAGTTATAACATGATAGTTTATTGTAAAAACGTGAAAACAACTTGAAACTATCACGTTATAATATGATAGTTTCACGTTTTTACAATAAACTATCATGTTATAATGTGATACGGTCTAATTTCTTTATTATATAGCTGACAGCTCTACGGCGCCGTACATATGACATGCTGAAATATAGAAAATGTACCTGGGATGAAGACATTTGACACGCAACGAAGGCTGACCAAGACGTGAAAATCTGTAACGTTAGACGGTAACGCTTGTCAAGGCAGGTGAATCCCCTGGTGTAACCATAACAGATTTTATGACAGTAGCAGAAAACAATACCCTTTTCCCAACTGTAGGGGGACCCCGAGAGCAAAACTTACTTAGTGTTGCTTTAAATATGAAAAAATATATATAATCAGACTGATGTCATGAAAAAAGTAACCTGATGTCACGAGGAAGCAGAACTTCGAATTACACACCCTTGATCCTAATATACATGTACGTTTCTAAAGAGAAGAGCTAATCAAAAGTGACACATACTTCAAGGACATGACAGGACTTTGTTTCACAAAATCGGCTTCATTTCTTCACATTTACACCTGTGTAACGTGCAGCCTACATGGCAGGATAGGAAACAGCATGCCAGAGTTTATCTAATGGAGTTATATTGCTTTTACCTCAGTCTGAACCAGGAAGTTCCGTTGTGTCCGGACGTGTTTTAGGAAGCCGAGAACATTTACCGTTCCCTGATCTTGGATCTGGTGCAACATGCTGTCTATTACTATATAGGTTCCTGTTCTCCCGACACCAGCACTGAAACAGAAAGGTGAAAGTATGATTCCAGGCTCACTGTATTGTTGTTACTTCTTTGTTTATATAAAATAATAATCCTGCTCAACCCTACCTGCAGTGCACCAGGACGGGTCCCATCTCCTGCGATTGGGTCCGAGATGACGCTCTGATGAAGGACAGCAAAGGCAGAGTGTATTCTGGGACGCCCATGTCCGGCCACTGGGTGTAGTGGTAATGCAGAACTGTGTGTTCGACTCTCGTTTGTGGCACCTGGAAGAACAAATGATAACAATCTGACACTGAAACATTGCAGTTGTTTGTTTAGGTCCTCTGTGTGCTGTATGTTAAACCTAGTGATAAGAAATGTGTGAATGTAAAGTACCTTATTTGCTGTGTCCCTGACTGTGAAGGTCCGTAGTGTGTAGTAAGCTAGAGTCTTGGTGCTTCTCAGAGCCACCTGGTAAGCACCGTATTCGTCTTGGTTCTCCTCCGGCCAGTACTGGTCACATTTCGTCTGTGGAGACATTTTTAAAAGAAGGAGCATGCATTAAATCCTGAACCGGCGCTGATCTTTGTGGAGACTTCTTTGTTTGTGTTGGGTCTTACGCGTCCTTTCTCCTTCAGATTGGTGATCATGACAATGACTCCAACATTCTGCTGCCAGATCATCCTCCAGAAGTCCTCTCTGCTTGCTTTTAGGGGTCCCTGAGCTGCGATGTAAGCCCTCATTCGCTCATAACCCTGCAAATGTAGAACCAATATGATTGCTACAGTTGTAGTGGTAGTATCGTCTGTGACCCTAACCCCAACCTAGGGAAACAGTTGTTGTCTTCTGCAAACCTTTGGGCTTTAATTCTTCCACTAAGGGTTCCTACACATTTTTTATATACAAATTACAGAATTTTCCAAACTTAATTTTATGGACTTTAAAATATATAATACTTAAGTTAACCAGAAAATTAAAAGCTATTTCTACAGTGGGAGCCTAAAAACACGAGAAAAACAAACACAGGAAGGAAGGAAGGAAGGAAGGAAGGAAGGAAGGAAGGAAGGAAGGAAGGAAGGAAGGAAGGAAGGAAGGAAGGAAGGAAGGAAGGAAGGAAGGAAGGAAGGAAGGAAGGAAGGAAGGAAGGAAGGAAGGAAGGAAGGAAGGACATGATAAGGAATGGTAGTAGAACACTATTTCTAACTCATCAGATTGTAAGAACAGGTGATGCTGTCCAGCTGAGATCAACAATTATCAGACTGGATCTAATGAACAGGGGCACATGTGATCCACATCACTGCCCTCATGTGTGAGCTATGGTTACATCTACTCAATTCAGTTTTCAGTTCAAGTCATCTGAAGACACTTGAAAAGGTCAATTTTGTCTATTCACATAGGCAGATTCCAAGTCAATTACATACATTCCAAATCGTTCTGAGTTATGAAACAGTGTATTCAATCAGTTAATTACTAAAATTGGTTAAAAAGTGTTTTATCTAAAGACACAGAGCAGGTTGCATCAAGTCATTGACTTGCACCAATCTCTCCTCCTGGATGAGAATGTAGTGAGAGTCACCAGTCGCTATCCTTGTGTCATTGATTTTTCAGCAATCCCTCATACTGACCCCCAGCAGCAAAATCTAAAGAAAGCCTGAAGTCATAAATGCTTTTCATGAATATTCCCCTAAATGCAGAAAGCAGTTTTCAAGGGGTATGGCCAGTTTTCAAGATAATCAATAACCTTTTTGTTCTAGATAACATTTTTGTGCAGTACAGAACCTTCAGGATGTCAAAAAGTGGCCAGCAAGCATGAGTCCCATCTCCTTCTAAAGAATGCACCACCAATGCAGAGCTTTCTCAACATTGGCAGTTCTGGATGTGGGTGCATTATATCAGAGTCAGGCAACTACCTTCGGACACATAAGGCAGCAAAAAAGTCTACTCTGAGAAATGAAGGGTAGACTCAAGACTGTGCATGAATACCACTACACACAGCAAAAGATAGGTCCAAAGTTATTTTCTGGTGAATATTCCAGATTGCTTGGAAGATCTTTAAAATCCTTTATCCAGAGAAAAAAAATACCATGAGTCTGGTGAAGCATCCTGATGCAATCCAAGTGTGAAGTTGCGTCTTATTCAGGAAAATGGTCTTACTCCCAATTTGGCCCAAAATCACTTCCATGAAACAAGATTAGAATAAAAGCATCTTCCAGAAACAGCTTTTTTCAACAATTCATAAACAACGTGAAGATCATTTGGCCATTTTTCATCTTAAATTTGTGATCCGGTGGTAGATCCTGGATGAGCCCCCAAATTGTAGTGGAACTCTTCTTCCTTTGCTGCTTTTTATATTCAATACAAAAAAACAACTAATCTGGATTTTCCTGCTTTGTTAAGTAGTTCTTCAAAAACACACTCCCTTTGTACATTTTATGTATTTCTTAAAAACTTCTGAAATGTTCTGTTGTTCTTAACAACACCACAATAGTCAAAATTACATAATTTTTCTAATTGCCTAAACCTTTTAGCATAACCATACAACAGACTTTATCTGAGAAAACCACTCACATCAACAAAGTTGGCATTAATGTAGTCCCCACACTTCCCGTCTCTGTCCAAACTGTTGGAGAGCTTCACTCTGCTGTGGTCGTCTGAGAAAGAAGAAACAGGTCATCAGCTGAAGCTCTGCAGATCTGCATGATCTAAATGTTTATGAGTAATTACACTGAGCGGACACATACAGGCTAATATGTTAATGTAGCGGTTCTTGCTTTTGTTCTCGGGGTGATTTGAGCTGTCAGCAGTGATCCCCATGTCGACTGTACATGCCTGCACCTCCTGAAGCGCAACAGAATGAACAAAAAACAGGGTCAATGGCTCAGAGGAGCAGAACAAGCTATCACATTGATGGTGCAGCACATACAGAAAAGAGCCTGCGCTGAGCTATCTTAAGAAGAGATGTAAAACACCATCAGTGGAATAGAAGGCTCAGACAGTAACTTCAAATCAGGGAGGTTAAGGTAAGCTGACACTTTGCCTTTCTTTTCCAGAACGACAAAAACCCTCTGCAACAGAGGGGATGGAGGGTGTCTTACCTCATACGACTCGTTCACAATCTAATGGAGGGTGGTGAGGATGCGGAAAGCACGACGATGGTGGTGGAGATGGTGAGAGGATAGTAGGACAGAGGGACAAGACGACAGACAGGGAGTCAGTGCAGGTCCAGGAATTTTGGGTTCAGATCCACACAGAGCGGAGGCACTGAGTGGGAGGGTATACCTTCCCACCTGAGCTGTGGTCTACAAGCTCGCAGCTATCTTAGCAATGATTTAATACTCTACACAATGGGTGAAACAAGGCTTTCATCTTGGAAGGAAACAGCTACACAATTGTAGGGAAATAGGGGAGACCAACAATGCCTTGCCAATGCATTCACTCCCCCATGAGCTTTTTCTCTAAGTTACACCCACAAACTTCAATTGTACATGGAATAAATTACGGACAGGGAGAATTTACAATAGGTTGTCGCACTGCATTTTGTGAAGGAGTAAAAGACTAAAAGGGGGCTGAAAATAAATGTAGGCTTTACATTTCACATCTATTTGTAAAAACTCCTTCCGAATCACAATTATGTTGTACTTTCTATACCATAAAATCACAATAAAGGGCACCGTTTGTGGTTGGATAATGAAAAAATGAGAAATAGCTTAAGGGTATTAATAGTTTTGCATAGTACTGAACACTTCAATGAATTAAATCTGCATTGGTTTGAGAGGTTCGAGTGTGGAAGTGTCAAACATGCAGAAGTATCCTTGAATCAGACTGAAAACAACCATCAGGCAGTATTTTCTTAACACTATATTTGCTGCAATGCCATTGGTTGCCAAGTCAAAAGAAAATTCAAGAGCTCGTGATGTTAAAAGGAAATATGGATACAAATTAGGAAGCTATGACAAGCTATTCAGCCTATTTTCCGTTCATGTGGATTTAATCTGACGCACCTCAAACTCCCTGGAGAAGGTGTTGGTGCTGTGGAGCTCCAGGACATGCTTCACAAACTGCTTCACTGTCAGCGCCTCATGGCAATCTGTAACACAAGATTCATAAATCCTCTCTGTGCTTAACAAGGCAGCATAATGGGGTTTTATTTAAAAGCAGCGGGAAACCTTCTTAATGACCTACCTGTGGCAAGAAGCAGGGGCGTGGAGGGAACAGACAGGACCTTAGGTGATGCAGGGTCATCCGGGTAGAAATTGGCTGCCTGGAAGCAGTTTCTGGTACCAGAGACATTAAATTGTATGTGAAGAGATGGTTAAGTATGATGCAGAATGGATAGGGAGTGTGTTTGTACCTCCAGTAGATGAGTATGCCCACTAGTACCAGCAGACAGAGAGTGGTAAGAGTGGAGACGACAGCCAGAGGAACTACTGTCCTCTTGTCCTTCTCCACGCCTTCAACCAGCCCGACCCGGGACTCATGGCTGCTGTTGCTGCCCTCTGAAAGAGAGAAGGAAGCCCTACAGTACACTTGTTACACATTGGATTGGTTTAGAACTGCTTCCATGAGGGGGAAACTTTAACCTTTTGTCTGCATGAAAACAGGTGTTGGCTAAATAAAGAAAGCCATAAAAAGTTGGAGCTTTAATATTGCTTGAATTTTACTTCAATGCAGAAAACTGCAACACATTACCAGAAGCATCAATTGGTCTTAGGATGAGATTACAGAGATATATCAGGATTTATAAGGACATGTTCTGTTAAAAATTTAGAAGCAGTTCATGTCTTGTCTGCAGTACATAACCCTCCTGGCATCTTCGTTTAGTATACATCCAGATTAGATTAACCCTGATGCTCCAGCTAACGGCTAGTCTGAGACATCCCATCCGCGACATGGACCCAATACCCACATAAACATTAAACCAAATCCTCCTGGGGCCTAGCTGCCCAATGCCCCCCTTAGCATGCATATTAGCCTTCTTCTTCTTCTAACCAACAAATTGGTGCATTTACTGTCGCCAACTGGTATGGAGTGAGGACCAGTGGACCAGAATGTCACTCAAGGTTGCACTTGCCTCTATAAGAGAGGTGATCGTTTCTGCTTGTGCTAGCTTTGCTCTTGTTTTTATTAAGCCAAGCTCCAATTTCCAATTTGGCATACAACCTTATTAAAGTATCTCCTTTACCGCTCCAAAAGTCCCTATTAAAAGCCTACAACACCCACTGCTGGTTGTATTGAGTCATTACATTGCTTGGTTGCAACTTAATTTACACTGCCGTTGTAATCTGTCTTGGGCGGGCCTGATACCTGAATGGGTGGGCCCGGCCCGACCTCTGGCGCCTGGCCTGCTGGCACCCACCCCACTACAGCAGTGACTGCGGCTAGGGACCCCTCAGAGATCCCCAAAGACACCAGGGATGATTCTCCAGTACCAACTAGTACAGATTTACGTTAAACCGAAAACATCCAGAAATACTTTATATACAACAGGTCAGATATTAACCACTTTGAACCTGCTAATCCAATGTTTTTCAACCCTGCTCCTCAAGGCACACTGCCCTGTATGTTTTTGATTTTTTCCTGCTTCAGCACACCTGATTTCAATGATGGCCGATTAACAGGCTTTTGAGAACTGCAATACTGAAAAATCTAAAACATGCAGAGCAGCGTGCCTTGAGGACCAGGGTTGGGAAACACCCAGGGCGCTTACATGCAGTAAGAAAAAAACCAAATTACTGCCTTAGTCCAACTGAATTTGGATTCTTGAAATCCGTGTATACACCATAGCCTACTCCTAATCGAGCTAACACACCTAGATAATGCGGTTAGAAAACTGAATTTCTCTCTTGAACTTCTCTCGAATTGCTCTTGTGATCTGCGGTGAGAGCAGGGTGCAGGTAGAGGAAAAGCTAGAAAGATGGAGATATGCACTGGAAAAGAGAGGAATGAAGATTAGTCGCATCAAGTCAGAATACATGTGTGTAAATGAGAGACACACAAGTGGAATGGTGAAGTTACAGGGAGTAGAAGTAAAGAAGGTAGAGGACTTTAGGTACATAGAATAAACGGTCTAGAGCAACAGAAAGTGTAGGAAAAGAAGTGAAGAAGCGTGTGGCAAGTTGGTTGGAATGGGTGAAGAAAAGTGTCAGGTGTGATGTGAGATAAAAGGGTTTCAGGAAAATGAAAGGAAAGGTGCACAAGACAGTGAGACCAGCTATGTTGTATGATTTAGAGACAGTATCAATGAGGAAGAGACAGGAAGCAGAACTGCAGGTTGCAGAACTCAAGATGTTGAGATTCTCTTTGGGAGTGACGAGGATGGATAGGACTTAATTTCCCCACGGGGATTATTAAAGTATTTCTTATCTTATCTTATTAGGAATGAGTTAATCAGAGGGACAGCTCATGTTAGATGTTTTGGAGATAAAGTCAGAGAGGCCAGGCTGAGATGGTTTGGATATGTTCAAAGGAGAGAAGAGAAGGATGCTGAGGTTGGAGCCACCAGGCAGGAGACCAAAAGGACATTTATGGATACGGTAAAAGAGGACATGATGTTAGTTGGTGTGAGAGCAGAGGATGCAGAGGATAGGATTAAATGGAGACAGGATGATTCGCTGTGGCGACCCCTGAAGGGAAAAGCCGAAAGAGAAGAAGGCACTTCCATCAATAATTCGATTTTCTGCGTGACATGTAAACTGGGATAAAGGTTCCCCTTCTGGTTAAGGTATTAGCTCGATTTAGATGTGAATGTAAACATACTGACCATTTTACTTCGTGAATCCTGAATTCTCTCCCTAGAAATCATGGTTTCTGTTTCAGTATAACCAAGCACTGTGTGAGTAATTTTCATGCAGGTTTAACAGACTCCATGAGGTGACCTGCCTGAAAATCTGTAACCTACCAGACGCCTCAAGCCTAACTGGCCTTAAATTCAAAGGGGTGTCAAAGCATGATAAAGAAACACAATGAAGAGCAAAAGGAACTCATCTTACAAAACCATTTTGGGTTAGGTCGAATACCCCCCAAACATAAAATGTTTCCCCATTTTATTACTTTTGATCTTGACCTTCTTTGTAAAGGTCATAAGGCTTAACAAATGATGTAGGAAGAATTTTGGAACGACATTCTGCTATGACCTCCTCAGACCAATATGCTATTCTTTCTATACTCACACCTTAAGCCCTAAATAAGACTGAATGGTAAAATAAACTCAAATCTGTCAGCTTAAACTGCTTTAAAGTGAAAGGGAGCATCAACGTATACGTTTTTCCAAAACATTCTTCTATAAAAAAGGCAAGTTCAAACATTGTGTCTCATTTACCTCCCCTTTCTTCCTGTTTTCCTTCTGGAGAGTCTGTGAATCTGAGCAGAGGGAAAAGGTCCTCCAATACGGAACTTCCTGCAGTGTGAAACGACCCAGTTGCATTTGAGAAATCCTGCAAAGTGTCTTTAGCCACACTTCCATAACCAGCTCCTACTGCATGTTCTGCCCTTTCCTGAGTTTTATTTCTTTCAGTATATTCCTCTGTTGTATCAACAGTAGACCCAAGTCCAAAAACTGGGTTTTCCAAAGTTGGGTTTTGATCTTCTTTGTCATTCCCGACATCAAGGTCATTGGTCACAAACTGTGCTTGGTCTGTTGTAGGTGCATTCTCCCTTGACGTTAGCTGATGATTGACTCGGTCAGATCCTAATGCTTCGTTGCTGCTGCGTATTCCATTTCCCTTAGACACATATTTGTTTTTATGTACAGCTTTGAAACGTTCTCGATCACCATTACCTTGCTTTAAATTTACGCTTTCGTCGGGAGTCGCTAGTTCTCCAGAACCACTGCCATCCTCAGCCCTGTTGCCACTCCCACTATACACCTTCCTTCTGTGTTCAGCCTTAACTTTGCCTTCATGACTTCCAATGTTGCCATTTTTAGTTTCCTCACCACTAATCTCATTTTCCTTCTCATTGCCCAGTTTACTACTTACCCCACCTTCATCTCTTGCTGCAGATATTTTAATTTGTGGCACTATGCTCTTTTCTGAAGGATCATCCACATTTAAGCTAAAAGCTGAACTTAAGAACGTTGAAAATTTAGGTGGAGCTTCAGTAACTTCATCCAAATCGTGGCCAGAGCCTGATCCACTCTCCTCTGTTGATGCCAAACCTCTAGAATCAACTAAAGGTATGTTTAAATGACCATAAACGTCATCCTCATCTGTATCTGCACTAGATCCCTCTTCATTGTTGTGATACATCTCTGAGAATTCAACAATATCTTTATTCTCTCCATCAATCTGAGAACTGTTTGGACTGCTTTCTTTGAGTTCGGTTGTTTTTGCTAGCTGAGCGACAGCTGATCCATCATTAGACAGAAAAGAAACAGAGCTTGTGGTATTCATCAGATCTGAAGAACTCAAACTAATAGAGATTGGTAGCTGTTCTAAATCTGGTTTTGAGGAGTTCAATGAGTTCCCCTCAGAGAACCTGTATTCCTGGAGGGCAGGAGAGAGATATGAAGTCTTGGTGAATTTAGTGAGCGGTTTGGTTTCTGGGTTTTTGGTCATCTCTGTAAGGTGGTTAGACGAGTCTATGAAGCCAGAAGACTGATCAACTGTTGAATCCTCAGTCCTGGATATTGGTGTATTTGCTGCAAGAAAAGCCAAAACAGAAGTGTACGTTTTCGAATGTTACTTCTTGGACGTGAAAAGAGGTGTTTGAAGGTGAGAAACACGGGTGGTTTTCCCAGTAAGTAGATTTCCCAGTCAATGTTCCCACACTCGACACTAACAGCAAGCCAAGAAATTGCTTCTGGAAGTAAAAAAATGACAAAAGTTCTTAGGAGGTAAAGTAAGTAGCGGAAGAAATTAAAACACTAGAGAGCGCTGCTTAGCCACAGAAAAGAACACAGCCACAGAACAAGTCCCCAGCAGTACATGCTAATCACCAAGCTTGAGTGAGTTCAAGTAGATTGTTATGAGGCAGAACACTCTGACCTCTTCGAGAAACATGCAGGAAGATTTAACAAAGAGTCAGGCAGATTTAATTCCCAGCCACTTTGGAGAGCAAAGAAGCCCCTGATTATTACTCCAATCACAATCAACATCTTCTTATTCCCCGTGGCCACCACTGGAATCCTCTCCATCGTATCCTTGCACAAAATGGCCCTTTGATCACAGAGCACAGCACTGATTAGATGCACAGTTGTGGGCCATTAAAAGGAGAAATGAAAGCACCCGCTGTAATCTTATCCAGCTGTCTATCCACAAATACATTTGCAAAGCCCCGCTGTTGTGTAAAATCCCTCAAAATGAAAATTGATAGCCATTATTAAAATAGAATAGGACAGATTATTGGATGTGTGATTTTCCAAGAGAGAGTGTTTTGTCTTACCATTTAACAGAGGCTGAGTGGTGTGCATTAGCCCTCTGAGCAAAGAGGAGGCGGTGAAGGATTTGTAGAAGGAGTCGGAAAGCGTGTTGCCTGCTGTTGCCGTGTTTTCCGTTATCCACTCTGAGGAGGGGTTGGCTAAATCTGATGCAAAGGATTTTTGTAGAGGTTTGTCTACAGCGGCTCCGCTGTCTTCAGGGTTTGACAGCAAGTCTTTGTGGACTTCATTACCTGTGGCCAAAACGTGCATGAAGATGATATAATGCAATGGAACAAGATGGGACACGTATAATAATGGCTTGCATTTGTATAGCACTTTTCAAGACTCAAAGCGCTATACAACTCCATTATTCATTCACTCTCACATTCACACACACACACTGGTGGAAGCAAGCTATGATTATAGCCACAGCTGCCCTGGGGCAGACTGACAGAAGCGAGGCTGCCATATCGCACCATCAGCACTTCTGGCCAACACCAGTAGGCAAGGTAGGTGAAGTGTCTTGCCCAAGGACACAACGACATGTACCAGGTGGAAGCTGGAATTGAACCCACAATTTCTGGGTTGCAGGCTGACAACTCTACCACGGAGCTACAGCCGCCTACAGCATAAGGCATTACGCATCGGGCATGATCGGGCATATGAGCTGGCTGAAAATGCTAGTGAAATTGGATTTGACCAAAGAAAACCAACCATCCTTGCAGGGTCTGGAAAGTACATGTTGAGTCACTTTCTTAGACATTGGTTGGTTAAGAGGCCAGGTTTGACTGGAGTTATTCTCAGGCAGACCAGAGTTTAGTATTATGCAGCGCTGCTCCTCCTTCACCTGTTGTTGCAGACTGCCAGTCAGATGGCTTAAAGTACAACACCTTTCCGTTCAAAAAGGAAGAATTTTGCTGTATTGAAAGGTTCCCAGTTGAGTAAAGCAGCACATTCATGGTGTGGAGGCTAAAATACACCCCCCCCCCCCCCCCCCCCCCATCAGTCATATTAAGGTGCGACGGTTTTAAAACTAAAAGCTTGAGTTAAGTGACAGATTACCTGAAGGGATAGCCGGACCAAACCACTGACATATCCCTTGTCAATGAGTGTTTAATCGAAACGTTATTATTTTTTACTTAAATCCATCCATCCATCCATCACTTAATCTGGGATTGGCAGATTGGCTCTTAGGCCCGGACTTCCCTCTCCCCAGCCACTTGGACCAGCGTCTCTGAGGGAATCCCAAGGTTTTCCCAGGCCCCAGGGTTTTCCTCTAGGTCATGGGACGTGCCCGGAACACCTCACCAGGGAGGCGACCAGTAGGCCTCCTAACTAGATGTCCGAGCCACCTCCACTGGCTCCTCTCAATGTGGAGAAGCAGTAGCTCCACTCTGAGCCCCTCCCAGATGACTGAACTTCTCACCCTATCTCTATCGTCCACATCTCTGTGGACGCCACACCAATCCGTCTATTCATCTCCCGCTCCATTTTTCCTTCACTCTCAAGTGTCTCAAGACACTCAAATCTTTGTATTTGAATTCAAAATAACATGCTGTGGTTAAGTATATTAATTAATTAACTGTTTGATTCAGTATGTTATGTTTTTGCAGTAGAATAGAATTGCAGGAAAAACTATTGCTTTATATTTTTTAAGTGATATTTTTACTCAAGGTTATCATTCTATGAGTATATCTCACAGCAGTCTATGCCTTCTCTCTACTACCTTAGAGTCCCTAAAGCCGAGTTTATACTTCTCCGTCTGTGGAGGTGCGGAGACACGCATCACCATTACCCATCGACGCAAGGGTTCTCTGTCACTCACGCAAGGACGCACGGAATAGAGCTCAATTTTCTAACTATCTGTCGAACGCAACGGAGAGCGCACGTCTGTGATTGATCAGCCCAACATCCTCCCCAGATCATTTCACCAGAACGGGGCTCTATAGTCAATGTAATCAGTAGTCAATACAGGTGTTGGGTACTAGGTGCTTTATATTGCAGGGCAAGTTTATCTAATATGGTCTTTTGGTGATTTTGAACACCAGGCTGTGTAGAGAACAACAAAACAGACTGCTGTTTTTTGTGTATTCAATGACCTGCACTAGTATAAAGCTTTCCAGCTCAATGAAAACTCACTCTCTGTCGGCCATTGCTCCTTGAGTGGAAGTGTGTTTACAAGATCAAGTAAATGAACTTTCGTCGACCAGAGACATCACTGCAATGGTAGGCAGACTCATCAGAAAAGGTCTGCACACCCTGCTATCCTGGTGGAGAATTGATTTGCAACACTGACACACCAACAGAGAAGCATAAAAGGAAAACGTCTCCATCAACACATGTGTGTGTGTGGGTTCAAACTTGCTGACGGAGTAGTATAAACTAGGCTTATGTATCCAGTGTTGAACCCTAACCCTAACTGATGTCCGAAACATGCTTTTGAATGAGCACAAAGGTAGGAACAGCAGTGGAAACCAAAGTAAATCTCACCTGGCACCACAGAAGCAGATACTATTGGAGGGTAGGGGATCATTTCCAGTGGAGAGCTGGTGAGTGTGTCTTCATAGAAGATATCTGTGACCTGGATGTCCTCCATTAGGGGGGTAAACAGGTCAGAGTTAGTGGAAGTGTTTTCAGTAGCTTGTTCTGGTAGATCATGATCAATTGGCTGTAAAATGAAGACATAAACCCACAGATAGTGATAATGCCTAGAATGAGACAACAGTGAAAATGTTGAACACATCATTGGTAATCTCAGACCTGTTAACATTCAGAACCTTGGATGAGTGGAAAACTAACATACATACTGACCTGAGGTGACAGGACTGACAACGACGCCTCTTCTGTGATCTGCCGACGAATTGGTGGTGGCATTGTTGTCCGAGCAACTGGAAACAAAAGGCCTGGCTCCTCAGTTATCCGGTTAACCCAAATCGCACTGGTGCTGTCAAAGCTTGGACTTGTGAAAGGCGAGTTTCCTGGGATCAGCTGATCATCCTCTATCCAGTTCTGGTTGCTACCATGAGGGGTCAACCGTTTTCGGCTTGCTTTCTCTCTCATGTTCTCATCTGGTAGAGCTTTTTGTAGACTGACAGATTCAGATGGTGTCTTTGGGGTTAACTGTTTGTCAGTCTGGACTGGAATGTGTTGGTTTCCTTGGGTTTGATCTGTGGGCTGTTTCTGATTGTGGGTAGGTTGGTTCTGGTAAACTCTTGTCTGATCAGGAGGGATTTCCTCCATTGGACTGTGGTCTTCTGAAGCCAAATCCAGGTAATTCTGGTTCTCTGGCCTCTTTAATCCAGCTACATCTGATACCTGCAGAGAGAGAACTATATGTTTGGTTCAACATCCTTCAGATACTCAATTATTAGCTTCTGCCAATATAATGACACTTATTTGCATAACAATTAGGTTTGCAAATGTGACTAATTAAAGTGCAGATGTAAAAAAAAAACATACAGAAATTCAGCCCAGTTGCAGCAAGGCTAACAGTCTGTCCTACCTCCCTGTATTTTTCAGCCTCCTTTGTCACAGTGCTGGGGTTGGAATCACTTTCTGGAAGGACAGGTATAGAATAAACACTCCTGGCTGTAGAGAGTTCAACAGGTGAAGCAGCTCTTACAAAGCTTATGTCTGTTCGTACCAGGGTCTTCTAACGGCATATCAACGATAATCTGATCGCTCCATCGTCCTTTGAGCCCGTTGGTGCAAATAGCCACCACCTGAACCACGTAGCTGCTGTTGGCCAGCAGGCTGGAGATAATGGCACCCTACAAAAATCAAACAAATTTGGTCAAAATGATTAATCACTGAGCTCTTCTGACACAAAACAATATTTTTCTTCTTTTATACTGCACATTTTAAATTGGATTTAGGCCAGTGAGGTTGTTCTTCACCAGGAGAGGGAAATTGTTTCGGGTCATTGTTATGTTGAAAAACAAAGAGAAGACGTAGACCTAGTTTTGCTACTCAATGCTTTAGGTTTTCTTTGAAAATTTTCAGTCATCCTTTTTTCTTCATTACTCTTTCCATCTTGACCAGATTTCCAGTTAAAGAACCCCTAAACTGCCACCATGTTTAACTCTGAGGACCATGTTCTTTTGATTGATCTCTATGGCCAAAGAGCTCCAGTTTTGTCTAATCTGAACAAAAGACATGTTTCCAGTTTACAGAATCTTCTTCCAGGCTATCTTAAGCCATCTATGGTTCAAAGGAGTCTCTTCTTCACAAGTTAAGTATTTTCCTGGTTTGCAGTTCATTCTTGAGCAGAGCTCCAGTGAGCGTCTTCTTTCAGACTACAGTTCCTGACCTGAATTATAAGCCAATTTCACTAAACACTTTATGTTGGGATAAAGGCACGTTTTTGTCTCCGTTTTGTGAAAAGCAAGGATAATAGGGTAATCATGTTATTATTCCCAGTTTTTACTAAAGACATCCAGAAAATGAGGAGATGCTCTGACCCTGGCTTTCTTTACAAATGCTGTTACCACAAATTGTAGCTTTGCTTTTTATCTTTTGATAATTATTAGGTATTAGGCTGCTGTATATCTTTTAATGAGGAATGATTACCATGTAGTTATTGTGCTACATATCTGGCAAATCAGACACGTTTAGAAATGCTGTTGTTGGTTGCAATTTTACTTTGATAGAAGGCCCTTCGCTTGTTGGTACTTTGAAGGGTTTGGTACAGAACCCTGTTCTGGCCTCATAAGACTGTAAAAGCGTTCTTTGGACCTAAGCACAGTGGTGGAAGTCTCTTGCTGTGAGTATACCCAAGCCGACTATATCAATATTATAGTGGTTAAAATTTAAATGCAAAACTTTACTAAATTTTGTAGTAAATATTTTACAGTGGTCAGGCTTTTAATGTGGAACCTCCAAAAACCACAGAGATGTAGGAAAGAAGAATAGATTGACAGATCAATAAATGGATGGACAAAAGGATACAATAATAGATTGGTAGCTGGATGGATGGATAGATGGGTGGATGGCAATGTAATTTTTAGACAACAGGAGCGGAAAAAATGTCTGGAAATACAAATATTTTTCCATGCTCTGTTTTTGTTTTCCATACTTATCCATTCCTGGAAAAAAGTTCGAACCCTTAAAACAATTAACTTTCCTGGGTGGGGGATAATCACAGCCTAGAACTTGATATAAGTAAGAATTTCTGTTCTTCTCAGCAAGTGGAGACGTATCTGAAGAGACTGGAAGAGAAGCTTTGGGTGGGAAAAATAGGTATGCTGCCTTATTTTCAGTGATGATTTTTTATATGGGCCATATGGGCTGTTGCCCAGGGCAGGAATAGCACAGGAGTGCACAAGCACCAGATAACAAATTTGCCAATTTGTGGCCTAAACAAGTATTCTGCTGCTTAAATGCAAGTGCAGTGATAGGCAGTTGACACTCCCTACTTGCTGCTGAGAATGAGAAGACTCTCATTTGCTTTGATTGGAACTGCAACGCAATTTATTCCACACCAGAACCTCGCTTAATTCCCTGCATTGTAACTGGTTAGAGGTGGAGAAAACAGGGGCTTAACCAGGGATGTACTCGTGCAAGAAACGCCACTGCTCACGTTCTCCTTTTGTGTTATATTTGTTTAGCACCTCTAGCTATATCATGATAACTGATGTTACAACTAGCCTCCCACCACCACATAAGGGTGGATGAGAAACTACTGTCAGTTTTTACCAATTACCAGAGGACAGTAGATAATGGAGCAGTAACATTAGCTAAAATTGCATGTGGCCGAAAGTGAAGCCCCCTGTAGGCACACTATTTCAACACTATTCCTTCCTGCCCGTTTATAGAAAGATCTCTCCTACCACATCTTGATCTCCGTCGGTCCTGTACTCCTGTTTGTTCTGTTCCCTGCCCTGAAGCCTCTGGTAGGTGACAGTATACCAGTCGATGGTGGTGTCGAAAACTACGCGGGGACGCTCCCACGTCACCACGATGGTCGTGTCGTTCTGAGCATCGGCCTGAACGTTTTGTGGCTTCGAGCTGCATGCTGGAAACAGCACAAATGAATACATGTCTTAAAACCATGACAGCTTGTGTGAACAACATATAGGAACCCTCAAAATGTGGAAATAAATAGCTGACAACAGTATTGTAAAAACATCCTCATACCAACTATATATTTTTTTGGTAATTTGAGGTTAAGTGACTGGGGGGAAAAAACATCTTCAGAGTAAGTGTGACACTGAGTGGGTGCCGTACATGTGTGCGTATGCATGCATGAATTTGATACAAGCAAAAAATAGCCTTTTATGAATATCTGAATACTTCATTTCAATTTCAAAAAGAGTTGGAAAAAAACTGCCTAAGCTGAGAGGAGCAGGGCCACTGCACCACAAAGTGGAGCTCCCTGACAACCCTGAAGATCCACTTTTCTTCTGGGCCGATTATTGAGATGGAGTGTCAGGAAGTTTCTTTTAATGATCAAGAAGGACCCGACCTTAAAGGATAGCAATTTAACTGCAATTTCTCTCTCCAAATTTTCAGAATTCAAAATGATGAAAAGTTACAGCTAGGGCTTATTTTCATGTTCCAAATTCATAACATGCAGCTTCTACTGGAAGCTTAAAGTGCTGTCAGTTAATGTCAGTTTCTCAGTTTTGGTGCTGAGCTGTTTTAGATCTACAAATCAATCAATCATTGAGCAGGCAAGTATGTTATGCTATTTTATGCTTTTCATCTCCCATGGGTCTATAAAAAGGCATAATAGATTAAAATTAAATTTTTATGTCAGTAACTGCAATTTTTGGAACATTGGCTAAAAGTTTCATCAACAGTCTCTGTAGAGACTTCGAGAGCTGTTCTAGGGTTCTATCATAAATGTAGGGCTTCGTTATAATTGTGGCAGGATATATCTGGTCAGGGGTAGATAGTGAATAGTCTAGTATAGCAGCTGTGGCAGCCTAGCCATGATGTAAGCCCTTTCCACAAACCTGTATATCTTGATCATTGGAGTATTTGAAGGAGGAATGCCCATGTTGGTCTCACAGCAACCCAACAGGCTCACACTATTTCGGTAGTGCCCCAAGTAGTGTAATGTAACAATGTAATTAACAGGCTATGGATTTCAGAAAACCACCACACCTCCAAATTACGCATAGGCTGGTTGGTGGTTGACCGCAGAAAGTTTTGTTTTTCAGGCTGCACTTTTAAATAGAAAATGCTTTTCTGATGCTGCTGAAGAGATGCTTTGGAATCTAAAATTATTCATACCCCAGACAGACTTAGGTTTAAAGTAAGCTTTTACCAACATATCTTAAAAATAAATAAATAAAATTTCAGAATGGCCCAACCAGAGTCCTGACTCGAATCTGTGGAAGGAGCTAAAGATTAGGGTGATGGTATCCTGCTTGGCTGCAATGCCCTGTTGGACGGGGGCATCAACTGGGATGATCCTCCCAGTAACTGAACATCCACTGTGTCCTGTTATTAACTTTTTACTTTCTGTAACATAGAAAGTTCTCTTATATCAGATCTTCTCTTCCTTCTGTGTCTCTGCTCTGTCTTCTTGAACCCCCAAACGGTCGTGGCAGATGGCCGCTCCTACTGAGCCTGGTTCTGTTGGAGGTTTCTTCCTGTTAAAGGGGAGTTTTTCCTCTCCACCGTCGCTACATGCTTGCTCAGTATGAGGGATTGCTGAAGGATTCCTGTGGTTGGAAAGTCTGCATCAACGGGGCCCAACCTCGATATGACAGTGATCAGTGGGGGAAAAAAAAAACATATTTTGAGTTCTGTGTACATGAACCCTTCTCACCACAACCGATTATAATTATAGGATGACACACTCGACGGTGTGCAGCCCTACATGCACAAGATCTCTCATCTGCATCCTGACACGGTGCCAATAAAGAGATTAAGGTCCCGATGTTCTTTCGTTGCTAAACAGCAAGGTTGAAATCGATGGTGGAGAAGCAGAAGCCTCATATATTTATCTTTAATAACGTCATGACGTACTAGGTGTGGGTACATCCTCCACTCCGGTGTAGGAGGCAAACACCTGACCCATAAACTGCTGCTGCTGCTCCCTGAAGTTGTTCTGCAGGTAATCCGTGAGCATCACATACCCGGCCTGCTCCATGGTCATCACCTCGCAAAAGACCTCGAGCTGATGAAAGAGAGAGAGAGAGAAAGACAGAAAAACAGACAGAAAATAAAATCAGGCCGGGGAGGAACTGATGCAAACATGTGTCTTCTGCATGTTTCTTGTCTCCACGCTGCTGCCAAAACAAACCAAAAAGCTGATGCTTGTAACTGCTCGTTTTCTTTAAGAGGCTTGTGTCGCTGCCAGGCTGAAGCGGAGCGAAACGGGGGCTGCTCTATTTCTGGTTTGCATGAGTGCGGCTGTGTCATGCGTCGCCTTCCTGCTTCGATCCCAAGCACGTGCCCACAAATAATCCACACCACAAACCATTATTTGCTCTCCTTTTTTCCACAACACAGAATAATCGCTACGCAGCATCAAGGGAGACCTCCACCGTCTTTATCGTGGAACCCGATGTAACATTGCCAGCTTGTGTTCCCGTTTTTACCGCTTCAAAGAAGAAGCAAAGGCAACAGAGGCAGCCTGCCTGTGAGGAGATCTTGACTGAACCTTTCACTTTTCATCGCTTTAGTGTAACATGTTGTCTCTGTTGATAATAAAGACAGCGAACCAGAAACCTAAGCTAAAAGCTATAAATACCACTTAACAACAGCTGGTTCATATCCTATAATGATTGAGGTGTAGGATTCAGCGTTACTGGTGACCTCTTGGGACCCTTTTTTAATTTAAAAGAAAATTCTGGTAAGTTTTTAACTGTGATCAGCAATAAATGAGTTCTGTCTCATGCTATTTTCAAATTATTGATGAATGCTTTCACAGTGTCAATGTGTTGTTTTTTTGTATTCTTCTGACTGAAACAACCTTGATTAGATACTTTTAATCATTTGTAACATCGCTGCAAACTAGGGCTTTACCTAAAGGATGAGCAAATGTGAGTAAAATCCTACTGCAGCTGAACTTCCTTTTAGGTTAATCAGATTCACCATCATTGACAGCAGGTGTAAACTCATGAGGACTGAATGCTGAAACTGGATCAAAATCATCTTTTAAATAACTTTGTGTCCACATTCTTTTCATAAAACATTTTTTTCTTCCTATGGTTTTTTTTTTTACTTGAATTGTACAGGATGTAGCTCACATGTCATGTGGAAGAGGTTTTTAAGTAATTCATCAAAGTCTCAGTTTTCCACATTAAAAACCAGGCATTTCAACAGAGGTATGTATAGTTTTAAGTCACTCATGGTTCCACTCATTACCATGATAAATAATATTGAAAATATTCTCATTCCTCTTGCCCCGTGATTGCTGGAGATAGGCACCAGCCCCCCTGCAACCCCGCAGGATGGACGGGTACAGATAATGGATGGATGGATATAATTTTTTCGCATAGTTTTACTATGTTATTTTTTATGTAAATTATCCCCAATTTACATTTACTGTTTCTGATCCTTGTTTGGACCAGATGACTCCTTAGTAAATCAAAATAAATGACCTCCTGCTACTAGTTATGATTAAAAGGAGTCATAACACAATTTTTCCTTATAGTAGACAATAAGCGGATTATGAAAAAAGCTTTTTTACTCATCAGTTGCCGGAGAAGGTACAAAACACCCCTTGTTTGTAGTGAGCACAAATCGATGTGGTCAGAACAAAATGTCCCCTGGCTCTGGGTCAATTCATGTTTTTGCTGATTCCTTTCCCCATTTCTTACCTGCATGTTGCCATTCTGGGCCGTCCTACTTCCTGTGTTTATCACCACTCTAAAGTTAGCAAAGTCTAGGCTTCACTTTGTGATGTCGTTGCCCATATATAGCAGGAGGTACATTTTATGACATTGAGCGCACAATCTAATAAAAGAAATGCACAAACTTTTTAAGAAACTACCTCTCATTCAAATGTATCAACATTTTTAAGATTTGGTCATTTTATATGTTCTTTATGTTCGCTTCTCAAATTACAAAAACAGAGACCACTGACACGTTTGAGAGTGACTGACCTGTGCTTCTGATATGGCCACGGTGTGTTTAAAGATAATCCATTCTACAGACTCAGAGCAGGGAGGAGTGGTTAGCGAGCCGTTGTAGATGTAGTATTTATCGGTGATGTTGGGAAGGAGCGACCTCAAGGTGAAAGCATCCACTGATCCACTCTTACCTGGGGAAATTATCATTGGAGTCATCTTCTAAATCCAAGTCAAATCTCAAGTCTAAATCATTATCCTATTGCCAAATTTAACACAGGAACATATAATATATGTATCAGACAATTCAATGCAACATTTAAAAAAGCAACCGCTGTGAATCATTTCAAATATTGATAAAGAATATTTACCCAACTAAAAACATAAATATGTAGTTTTGTTCCAAGAAAACTAGTAGAATTAGGTGAACACTAGTTGATGTTAAATTTCAGAATGAATCAAAAACGAAGTGCTTTTATTTAGCAGAACCATTACTGTCTTTGTATTGATGTACATGGTAATGTAAATGTATTTATATAGCCCACTAAAAACAACTGATGTTGCTTTACAATTCAGTCAAGCAATACAGGAAAATAGCATCAACAACAAAACAAAAGAGGCAACAAACAAAGTAGATCAAATACCAAATACCACCATTCGAACCATCAGACATAATAGGGTCTCTAGTTAGACAGGAAGGAGAAAAGCTGGGTTTTCTGCATAGATTTAAAAGATGCAATACTCCGAGAGCAGCTGACCAGAGAGCTTTCAGTGGAGTGTAGATGTTGAGGCTATCACATAATTATGACAAAGCCAGACCATTTAAGTCTTTGGAAGTAGTCAGAAGAACCTTAAAATCAATTCTAAAATGGAGCCAGCGAAGAGAAGCCAGGATTGGTGATATGTGTTCATGCTTTTTAGCACCTGGTAAAAGATTAGCTTCTGTGTTCTGGACAATTTGAAGGTGACGTAAAGATGACTGATCTAAGGTGACATACAAGGACATTACAATAGTCTAATCAAGAGGTGATGTGCCCTGTACTTTTTGAGTTAATTAGCAAATAAACTTGAATATAATCAGCAAAACAGTAGAAAGGGATGTTATGCTTCCTAAAAATTTGAGCCCTAAGGCAGTAAGTAAGTTGTTTTCAAGTTGAAATGACCCAAAATCAGTCAATAGAGTTTTCATTTCAGAGAAATCCATGTGGGGATTTTTATTATGCTACAAGTATAAACAGGTTGTTATGAACTACAAACAACCCAAATCTCGACAACACCCCTGGTTAATAAATCAAGCGCACCCTTTAACAGCAGGAAATGGTTAACCTCATCAGAGTGGCAGACCGTGGCCTACTTCCTGTAATTGTCTGCTCAGTGGTAGCAATAAATAAAAACAGACAAAAGTAAAAGCTGCTGCTAGCTCCTTTTACTGGCATATTGTCAGGAAATATTATATAAGAGACATATGCACTGTACATAATATTACCATAACAACCAGAAATGTGTTCTAATTGAGAGAAGACGACAATCATTTACTCAAACAGTCTACACGTACCAGCCAAATTTCACCCCTGATTACATGAGACAAAACTGTTTACGAGACACAGAACCCCCACCTTGAGCCAGAGTCGAGTCTTTAGAGATCAAGTCTAAGTCGAGTCTTTGTTTTTGCAACTTAAGTGTTACTCAAGTCCCCAGCTAGGCTTAACATGTTTTATTCTGAAATATTTACCCACTTCATCTTTTGCAACGAGCTCAGACTTCTTATATGCAGTGACCTACCAAATCTGCTCACACCATTGATTGCTTCCACAATTTGACTGAAGTTCTCGTTGTCCTCCAGGCTCATCTGGAAATTGAAGAAAGATTGTACCGTTGCTTTATTTGAGGCCAAACACAGATACAGGTGGTTCCATTCCGTCTGGTCACCTCACCTCAAAGAGAACAGCCAAGGCAGCAACCCTTCCTCCATTCTCAATTGCATCGTCTAAACTCTGAAATTCATTGGGATTGTAACAGTAGATCTGCATCTGAGACACAGTCAGAATCAGTGTTATCCTTGGGTTGAGTTAGAGAAGAAAACATGTGCTGCACTGCTGACATTTACCTCCAGGGGGTATTTCATCCCATTCAGGCTGTGTTCAGACCCATCTGATGTTGCATTGCAGCGTCCCCAATGGAAGCAGAGTCTGGATACACGAAACCTGGAGCTCAGCCCTCCTCCACTTACAAAGAAGTCCCCCTCCACGTCCATGGCCACTAAAATGTGCAGAAATAAACCAGGGGTTTAACCTGAACAAACGTTGTCTTAATGAAAAAACAAACAAAAAGAAACTTAGGCTCCTTAATAGTCCAACAAACTGACCAGCAAGCTGGTAGTGCTCAGTCATTTCCTAATTATTCAACTATCCTGGAACTGGTTTGGTGGAAAATATCCTAGGGTGGGAACAGGTCACACGTGAAAGCCCAAACATCCCTTTGACTAGTAAAACTTTCCAAGAGATCCCAAACATTGCTAGGCATATGAAGGCATTTACAGTGTCATCCCTCCATCAATGTCTTTGTCTACTTCAGCGGAAGATGTTCACAGAAAACCTTCCATGGAGACATCACGATACAGTAACCTCTCCAACTAACTCCTATTGTCATGGAGCATCAGCACCTCCTCTTCCAGTTCCTCCCAGATGACAGAGCTCCTTATTCAATGCCTAATTCTGAGCCTATCTTCCTTAATGAGGAAACTCATTTTGAATGCTTGCATTCTTAATCTGACTCTTTTAGTCCATAACTCATAACAATTGTTGAGGATCATATTGGAGATGGACTAGTAAGTCTAAAGCTTCACCTGAGGGTTTAGGCTCAGCACCAAGATGATTACTGCACAAAAAGCACCGATCCGTCAAGCCATCCTCAGTTCTGTGTGGTCATCAATCAAGAACATGATATGCATGTACTCTTGAAGTGAGGTGTCACCACCTGATGTGTTGGGAGCAGTCTGCCTTTTCCTGGTTTAAAACCATGAACCATGCAGAGTTTAATCACACCACAAAGGAACTTAACTTTGTAGATTAGTTGAGCTAGTGTGTAGATTTTTCATGTCATAAGCCAAGATATATTTTTTACATATCCAGAAGTTTAATTGTACTCAAACTTTTAAATGCTCAGTGATGCTTAAACAATGTGCCGTGCATCCTGACAGATTTTTATTCCACCAACACCCCGACAGAGCTGTTATATAAAATGTGGGCTTTGTGTGCCTCTCCTGAGACTAGAGAGATATTTAGCTCTGGGAGCCATATCTGGGAGTCAGAGTGAAGACAGATTGCCTTAATGTGTGTTGTTCATGCAGCCGACTGCACTCGTGGTGTTGAAGCGGGTTTAAATATGCCACTCGGGGACTATTTGCTGTGTGAAGATCTTCTTTTCCCACTAAAGCAATTGTTATATGTTAGCATGCCCATGATGATGAGAATAAATCAATGAGTGAAACTTACAGCTGGTAGCTTTCAGAAGCTTCTCTGTTTAAAATCTGTCTGAGATGTTAAGTGCAACTAAAACAACAGATAAAGCTCCAGACCTTCAAACTAATATCCTTGTCTGACTTATGTGTATCAACCTCTCATTTTAATAGCATAAGACATGATTCCATAGGTTATATATAACACTATTAGGGGTCTAACAGTACATGTACTTGTATTTTCTGGTTCGGTACGTACATGTCCCAAACGAAAACAGCTGTTTTCTACCTGAACACCTGCAGAAGGTTTAATTCTTTATGTGCTGAACTCAGAGGGCAGTGCAATGTTCCACATCATAACTTTAAAAAGTGACACCAAAACAAAATAGAAAGGACATCCAGTTATCACTAAACTCTGCTATTTAGGACCATTAAGGGTTTCTCATGCAGCTACAGTAGAAAAAGAAAGATGGACCGAAGCAGAACTTTGCCAGCAAAAGCATCTTTCAACAATGAGGTCCATAAAACGCTCTGCACTGAACTGAATGACTCACCTGAAACAATGTCAAGCTGAATGTAAATATCACTGATGCTAGATTTAAAAAATCAGCTGACGTCCACATGGCTACCAGTAGCATCCAATCAGCCCAAACTCCTTGTTTTTGTATAAAACGCATGTTAGCGGAATCCCAGCCATTTTTCCCAACAGGTTCCCATGCTGCATTTAAGAACAGCTGGAAAACTAGACTGTTGAAATATCCAAACAACTCCAAAGGGATTTAAAGCATGTTTTATTCTCAAATATGGGCAAAGTATTATTCAAACATTTCCAAACACTAACACTGATTGTTTTCAAGTGGTTATATTGTTTTCTACGCTGGCTATGTCTGCTTGTACTATTTTATTTAGTTTAAAAAAAATCCAGTCTCCATTCAGTTCTATACTTTCAGCTTTTTAAAGTTTACTATTATTTCAGGAAAAAAGGTTCTCTGTTTATTGCTGATCACAGTTAAAGATAAAAGTCATATGCGCATTTGTATTTATACTTCTTGATGAAAGTGTACCAAAAACGTATCGAACCGTGATTTCTGTGTACCATTACACCCCTATTTTCCATCATTGCCTTTCTACATATTTGAAAAGGTAACCTATACCATTTGATCAACAGATAATCCAGAGGGCAGGAAATTTCTACAGATGGAAAAAAAAGTGTTGCATGAGCTCGGAATCTTGCGTATACCATGTATACAACATGTGTGCCACTTCTATACAACCAGCACAACTGCTTCTCAGATACTGCAGCAATAACTCATTGATAATTGTCATGCTAAGATTTACTCACGTCGGCATGCAGAATGCTTGGAACTGAAGGTGCAACTGACAGATTTGCCGACTTTTTGATTAATTTGGGAAACAGCTATCTGACCACTTGGGGACGCTCAGAGCATTGAAGTTTCAGTCCCGGACAGACAGTTGATTCTCATATGAAAAAGGAAACACAATGGGACTAAAGTAACTCACCCTGTCCTGATAGTGGAATACAGAAATTCACACCCTTGATCCCAGTGCACACACACTATTCAGAACAGGAGCCCAGACATGACAAGACTCATTTACCAAAATCCCCTTTATAACACCTGTCTTTCATTACATCAGCATACATACCAAGACAGGAAGCAGTATGACAGCCGCTTATAGGCAGAGCTAAGAATATGGTGCTTATTGTCAGTGTTTCACAAACAAATCTTTTTAAAATTTTACACACCATTTGAGCCTAAAACAGCTTTTTCCATTCAAATATGAATATACCAAAACCCCATTTGCTTTATTGGAGCGTATCCTGAAGCTTTATGAACACTTTGGGTTATAGAGTTATGGAAATATGACTGTAGTTTCTTATTATACAATCTGTGTGTGATTTCTGCCATTTCCACTTTCAAACCATTTCCATATAATGCACACACAGAGACAAGGCTGGCAGCTCAGACAGTATTGCAGAGATTGAGAGAGTAGTGTAGCTCTGACAGCTTTCATCTGTTTATCACTTCAGACATCACTTCACGTCTCTTCACATTGTCCATGCTCCCCCACTCTGTTTCCTCCCTCCCTATATACATTCCTCTCCTGCTCTTTTATAGCGTCTTCTCTCTTTATCACTGCCTCTCAGGACTGATCTTTTCTCTACATGATCTCTCAGTTGCTGCCGTCTCCCTCGTTGCTGTTCTCTCAATTACAGAGTCTCTTTCGTTCTTGTTTCTTTGTCTCTTTCTCAAGAGCTCACTCGGTCGTTAACTTTGGAGTTCTGGATGGATTTTTTTCGGAGTTTGCATATAAAAACCTAATCTTTCCATAGCTCAGGATTACCAAACCTTGCTTCTCAGAAGCATTCTGTCAAAAATAATCCCACATGCTTCTGAAGCACCAGGTACAGTCACACAAATTGTTTCCGACTCCTAATGTAAGGTGCTCTCAAAGGTGTCCATATTTAGGATTGACAGTTTTGTCCCCACCACTTTTAAAAACCTGATGCAGGATTTCTTACCAGCACAGATCTAACATCCACTTATGCTCCCAGCACAATTCCTGTGTTAGCAGTATCTGAACTGACTATTATTTAAATCACTCCATTCCACTACCATATAGTCACGCATTCTGCGCAGAGGGAGACGTTAAAAGTTTTTTTAAAGACTCACAGTCCACTCCAAACACCTTCAAGGCTTGTGCATATATTCAAAAGTGGGTACAGTATCAACAGGTGACTGATTAACTCACTAACTAACAGGTCTAATGTATGCACAGAGGGCGCAGGTCCGTGTGCGCATCCCCTAAGGGCAGAGTCCTGCACTGGTCCAATTTTACTGACCCGCACACGCCTGCACCAGTTAAGATGATTTTTGAACCTGACCCGGTACTCGCGGTTATCTCCCGATCAAATCCGGACTGGACCGTTGATTGAAAACCTGCGACCCGAACACGCACAATACAGTAACAATTTGCAAATCTTAGAAAAGGATTTATTTTCAGCAGAGCTTGCTCTAAACATTGGCCAATAGATTATGTTAGAATTATTCATTGTCCGTCATTTTGACTGACGGGGTTATAAAATTTCCTCATAATAATTTTTACCCGGCAATTTTTAAAATGAAAATGACACATTTAATAGCCTTTAAATTTTCATTCCTTTTAATCGACATTCAATCTGCACAAGATGAACAAAGAATCCCCATCGTGCCATCACATTTGGAGCAGATTAATTCATTCATTAATCCATTATCTGTACCAGTACACCCTATGCAGGGTTGCGGGGTGGGAGGGTGGTTTGGGGCTGGTGCCCATCTCCAGCAGTCATGGGGCTAGAAGCGGGGTAGTCCATCGCAGGGCAACACAGAGACATACAGGACAAACAACCATGCACGCACACCTAAGGGCAATTTAGAGAGACCATTTGAACTAACAGTCATGTTTTTGGACTGTGGGAGGAAGCTGGAATACACGGAGAGAACCAACGCATGCACAGGGAGAACATGGAAACTCCATGCAGAAAGACCCCAGGCTGGGGTTTGAACCCAGGACCCTTTTGCTGCAAGGCAACAGTGCTACCAACTGCGCTACTGTGCAGCCCTTCCTCATGGTCTATGGACATGAATTGCACACCTGTGTAATGCAGGCTGAATATACTGCCACACTGGAGACTGGAATCCTCAGCATGCGCTCCTTCTTTATCAGCTGGTAAGATGCACAGGTTTGTGACCAGCACAGCTACACAGTCCAAAGCCACATAACACTCCAAGGTGTAGTCAGCTAATCTCCCAGATAGCAAGATGCATTGGGTACAGTGTCCAGATCTGAGATGATGCTCAAATGCTCATATGAATGGTTTTTTGTCTTTTTGATTTGATTGAAAATTTCTGCGCGCATGCACCAAGTGGTCAGGGGTGTGAATTGTAATCTGTCAAAATGACGGACAGTCTTTAGATTTTCCTGCCACCATTTTAAAAAAACGGTCGAAGACGGAAAATATTCCAATACCTGATTGACTGTAATGGATATACAATTAATTATTTCACTTTTATTTCTCTGGAATGTTGCACAGTTGACATTTATTTGATGTGAAGATTGCTGTGCAAAAATAAAATATCGTCGGCAGTCCGTGGCCTCAACTGTGTTTTCGCTTCGCTGGATGCCGGGATATAGGGAAAACATTCCGCTATCAGCACAAGGCTGGGAATATTCTTGCATGCTCTTTCCACCAACACTATACATCAACAAAATTCTGTCTGGGAGTCTTAAACAAAAAAAAAAAGTATGTATAAATGTAGACGTTTCAGTAAAAAAGACAGACATTTGAATATTGGAGTTCATGAACTTCAGATGCCTTCAAAGCCGCATAAAATAAACATTGTTTCCCCAATCATTTCTTCCTGCATATTTAATGTAGGGTTAATTCATCTCTCTCACACGTTTCAAATTTTAGATATAAAACAACTGAAGTAAAAGTCCGCCATTAACTGTAATGAAGTTAAAGTTGAAATTTCTGCACGCAGAACGGCAAGGTTTGCGTTTATGTGTTGAGCATTTTTTTCTTTTCGGGTGAGGATTAACGTAGCCAACATTATTCTTTGTGTTACGATGTGGATTTTAATGATCCTTCCTAGCAAACAGTCTAATGATGGTTTATAGTGCCGCGTGAAGAACAAGATAAAACAAGTCTGGCTTTCAACTTTTTTTGATGAAATAAAGATATGATTTTCAACACCTGTCAATACACTGCAGTGCATATTGTAATGAAACGTCAAACGGCTAAATACTTATATATGAATATTTAATAATAACTGTCACAAGCAACCTGCAAACCACACCCAAGTTCATGGTCAGTGTCCCCGGCAATTTCAAAACGAAACCGACACCCTTGGGTGCTTGTATAGGAAAAAAAAAGATTTTAAGTTAGTGACCTCAATTTAGAAAATTTTCTTTAAAAATGACATTTTTTTTTTTTTTTTTACTTATTAATATACTAGTTGATTTTAAACATACCAGTCTTGCCATTGTTTTGGATGGTGGTGGACTCTGATGTCTGTATGTTCCAGCCCTCTAGCTGCAGGTTCTGGATCTGCATCCTGACCTGGGTAAACATCTCGTCGATGTCCACAGGAGACTGCCGGGCACCATTACAGGACGGGTAACTCTTCCCCCAGTTCTGCTGGTTCAGGCTACCTGTAAATAAGAAAATTGGCTTAGTTGAGCCTACAATTATTCACACCCCTGACAGATTTAAGTAATCTCTTAATTTTACCAACATGTTTCTTCTCACATGAAATAGTATCATATTAGAATGTCCCAGTTTGAGCTAAAGATTAGGGTGATGGCAAGGAGCTTTTCCAACCTCTAAAAATGTGGAGCTCATTAAAGATAAACGACCAAAATACCAGTGGAAACATGAAAAAAGCTGGCCAATGGTTAAAGGAAGAGATTGACTGTTGTAATGCTAATAAAAAGATAATGTGTTGTTGTTTTTTTACATCATTTTATCATCTTTTGAGAGATTTCAGTCTTATTTCCCATAAGAAACAAACTTCATGGTTCGATGTAAATAATTTTAAATTTATATCTTCCAGGGTTTGAATAATTATGTGTTTATCTGTAGCTTATTACACTATCACTGATATGACTAGCTGCTGTGAACAAATCTCATTTTATTTGTCTGTTAATTATTTAATTTTCTAAAAATCGGAATTTGGGGTTTTAATCTGCAGTAAGTCACAGGCATCACATTTCACAAAGATAAATGTTTGGAATATATAACATTGTGTAATAAGTCTATATACATGTTTCACTGTTAGAAACAAACTTTTGAAATAAACTAACTTTCCAGCCATATTCTCATTCATTTAAATCCAACAATATGAAGAAAATGCTATAGATTCTTTGTTAAATTTAGGATTATCCTCCAAAATATCATCAAGACCATCAAAACATATGCTGCAGGTTGATGCATTTATAGCCTGTAAATGGTTGTAGATGAATTGTGATGAATTTATTGAATTAAAATGTACTTATTTAATCCCATTCCAATCCCATGTCAGAGCCAAACAAGAGAAAATTGACCAATTTATTCCTGTTGAACGATTAGTTTTTCATGTCTTTGAGGTTTTTTTTCACCATTTCCCCCCATATTTTACTCTATAAAAATCTCAAAAAAGGGATGTTTGTTTACTCACAGGGGGGGTTCTTTCATGTTACATTCAACTGTTTCATATCAAATTAATTTTTATATCAAACATAGATAACCTCAGGAAATACAAAATGAAATCCATATCCAATTTTGACCTCATTATTTCGGTCTAATTTCAGGAGCCACACACAGACCTGCAAAACAACACATCATGACCCGATCTAAAGAAAGTCAAGAACAGATGAGAAACAAAAATAACATTTATCAGACTAAAAACAGTTAAAAAGCCATTTTTAAGGCTTTGTGAGTCCAGACAACCACAGTGGGAACCATTATCCACAGATGCTGCACAGAAAATGACTAAGAAAGCACAGATTATTCATCCATTAGATCAGTGGTTCTCAATTATTTTCCGTCATGCCCACCCTAGGGAACATACATTTCTTCACGCCCCCTCTGATTTTAAATACCATTCAGAACCTGATCAAATTTAATTATTTATCTGTACAAACCACTGGCACCAGCATTCTGCAAACAATCTCCTGATTGTCGAAACAGATTAATAAAATGAGCAGCAACTACTTCAATTTTGTTGTTGTTGCAGCTCATTTTATTGTTTTAAAGACCCACTCCGATGAAAACCATGTTTTTCTAGGTGTTAACATGTTCTTGTGGCATTATCTTGAGAAAATTAAGCTCAAAGTTGTATTTCTGAGTATTTCTGCATTCAAATGGCTGTAAATCAGTAGCAGACGTTAAAATGCCGGCTAAAATAGACTGGAGTTGTTATGTAGTAACTCCACTGGGCGGGGCCACAAGCTCCTACTCCGCTCAGGCGCCCGCTCAGGTTCTGAAGGAGTAGAGAAGACCATGGCGGATCAACACCTGTGTGCTGTAGCGGGTTGCAATACATTGCTGAATAAAACAGCCCCTTTCTTTAAATCTACTGCCTTGTGCTGTTACTGCTTGGTAGCCTACTAGTAGATGTCCACTACAAAAAAATCTGAGAAAAAAAAGTTTGAAACCCGACACCAGCTGTCAGCGCGTCCGGCTGCTGAGCGCGAGCGAGAGAGGAGAGAAAAGCGACAGCAGCGGTTGCAGGATAGAGACGGATAAAGACAGATAGCGATTTTATAACCAAAAACAAAATGCCCAGATGATTTTACAGTGCGGATGAGGTGCGTGCACTGATCTTTGCCGATCATGATTCAGAAGGGGACGATTTGCCCTCTGATGATGATCGCTCGTCAGAGACAAGTGACTGACGACGCAGCTGGAGCTGCACATACTGAATATGTGAATGTCACCTATTATTATGAAATAGTGTCACCGGATGTTAATTGACCCCCGGACTGTAAGATGTAGTCATAGTAATACATGTCTGTTCATTTTTTTCACAAAGCTCTCAGCAACGGGGAGGGGAGGGGGGAGGGTCTCCGTGCCAACGGTTCCGCCCACAACGCAGAGGCGAATTGCTAATGAGCTACTGCAGCTCTGCTGAAGCGAAGTCCCAGAAAACGGCACAGGTTTTGTGATTTTGACTAAAAATGGCATAATCGTAATTTAAAGACCACTGAGAATGTTTAAAAAACAGCTCAAAATATGATTGGAGTGGGACTTTAAGTCTGTTTTAACACTATTTATCAACTCAAATGGTAACATTTAATCCAGACTGCTCAGTCTGATTATCAGAAGAGAAAAGGCACAAATGATTCACTGGGATGTGCCTTTTTAGACTAAACAGTAACATTCAAAACTTTTTTAAACTGTAATCATTGGTTACTTGTTAGCTTCATCAGCTTATTCCTTTTCAAAATCTATATATATTATTTATCATTATTATTAAATCCCTTTATTCCTTTTCCAAATTCGGTTTTATTCATTTTTAAATTCCACTTTTTCACGTTTTATTTTTCTGAATTCCACTTTTTCCATTCTGACAAATTTACTAACCAAAAAGTGTATAATTATGCAGTGAATGGAAATAATTTAAGTAATGAATGAGGACCCGCATTTAGTGTTATTCAAAAATATTTTCACAAATAACTGTGCTGGGGTTCAAGCATTTCAGACATTTTTAAAGAACTAAAACATTATGGACAAAGCAAAGAATCTCATCTTTTTCCACATTTTATGATAGAAACTCTCCCTTTAAAATGCTTTAGCTGAACTCCGCATTAAAATGTCTCATAAGGAGACCTGGAAACAGTAAATCCTCATCCTCACTTCCATAATGAGCATGACCTTCGTTTATGTTTATTTCCTAACTCTGTCCCAGACTCCACTGAACATGACATGTCAGTGTTTTTGTCTTTAGTTCTCATGTTGCCGCAGACCTTGCAGCCCAGAACTTGGTTGTTCTCCCATTTCATAAACATCCTTAGCTCTGACCCTTGCTCTAAGCTTCGAGTTTTTTATTTATTTGGAAGACGTCTGTGTTTCAGGGAATTTTTCGCCATGGCTGGCCAGTTTATTCTGTCTGAGTGGAGAGGAAGGCCGACCTGACCCCCACCTAACCAGGTAGCAACAGGTACAGGAGCTGCAGCCGCCAAAACACTGTAGGGACAGCGTTTAATTGAGTATTCCATTTTGTTTGTTAAATTCCACCATCCCGTCCACCTTTCCCACATTACGAACTTCATAGAGCTGTGTGGACTACTTCTGCTGGGTTGAACAGGCAGCGTTTTTGAGTAGTTTGACCACTGCTGCCACCTAGTGGCTGGAGGCTTGTTCATCATTCCAGCATAAATTCAGACAAAGGTCTTCCTGCCACTCGTGCACCCAACACAACCCCCCCCCCCGGATACCTCACCCCACCTTTTTGAGAAGCACTGCTTCAGTACAAGAAATAAGAAGTCATTTTATGTTTGGTTGTTGTTGCCACTGACTGTACCATCTGTAGTAAAAAAAAATACCCAATACTTTTCTTGCTTGAATTAGAAACATTGGTACTTTTAAACTTTATTGTGTACAGTACAAACCCAGTCACATGCACCAGTTATGCTTACAGCAAAGTTGTGCAGAAATTAATCCAAGGCCGATGAGCCGCTCAGTAAATTGGCAGGGGGATATTCTCTGTGAAGATGTTTATTTTATGTTCATGACTAAATGAGCTTTTGGCTGAATTATCTTCTACGTGTTTTTTTTTCTTTCTTTTTTTTTGAAGATGGTGCAACATGGATTCTGCTTCAAGTAACTGATGCAATGTTGGTGTGTGTGTATTTGTATCTCATAAGGATGTTTTTCACATGAATTATGTAAGAGAGAATGAACACACAAAAACACACAGACAAACATAACTCAAAGCCAAACTACCAGCAACAAAACATCCAGTCAAAGGGCCACAACATGAAAGACAGACAGTATTCTTCTTTGTATCTTAAAGCTTCATTAAAAATGAACCTTACGCAAAATGTCACTCAAAAAAAAAAAGCTTGTAAATAAAAAATGAGCACATGTCAATATTGTAGGCTCTTGGCTGAAATTGCAGACAGGGATTGTGTGTGTGTGTTTCTTTATGTGTGAATTTATTCATGACCGCATGCATGATCTCCACCTGCATTCAGTCACATGATCATGGCTGTCAGCTGGATGCATAGTTTCATATATTATGTCTCCAGTTCCGTGTATGTGGGGTTTACATGGCTCTGAGCTGGTTGAGGGATTGCTTGCATGTTCATCCTGCATCATTCAGGTCACCTCACAGCACCTCAGTGAGCTCAAGAGCTGGGCTTGGACTAGGCCCAGAAATGTCCATATCCTAATTCTCAGCCAGTCCTTGCTTAATTTACTGGTAAATTTTTTTATAATTCTGCAAGATCCAGTTGTACTTCAGCTTTAATTTTTCTAAATTCTCTTTGGTCAGTGTTAGTCTGGCCTTCATGATTTTCTTATGCCTCGTTTCCACTGAGCGGTACGCTATTGTATCTCTCCATTATAAAAGCCCATCCAACCGACCCGTACCGCTCCATAACTGAACCCCCGTCAGTTGTAGGTCCTAAGGACAATGGTACGGTTAGGTTGGAGCTATTGGCGTCACACAACACAGTCCATTGATTGAGCGACAGAAAAACGTCACTGCTTGTAACAAGAACGAGACAAAACACCAGAGTGCTGTTGTTTCATCTTACCTCAGTGTACACAGACTGTTTATCATCGCCGCATGGAAGCCTTCTCTTAAACACTGCGGGAAGGTTTGAGTAAAGAACGAACCAAAAAACAAGCACAGGTTGCTGTCTTGACTCCAAATTCTCGTTATGGTTTATTGTGTGACTTTTCTCGCTGCACTAGTATGATGCCATGGTACGCTTTTTAGGTTTAACCCCGTCTGCCCAGTGAGACTCCAACTAGAGGTGAAAACGCTCCTCGGAATACACTGGACCATAAAAATAGCATAACAACCTGGACCTACCCGTTCCCTACCACTCAGTGGAAACGAGACATTTAATAGTTCTTTTCATCTGTGGGACCCCACAGGGTTCCATTCTTAGACCACTTCTGTTTTCCAAGGTGGAGGTAGGGTAGTGGTATAAGCTGGTGTCATTAAAGGGGCCTTTTTCCACTGAGTTGGTTCCAGAGTTGGTTCAATACTAAGACCTGACTTAGAACCAGTTCTTTGGTTTCCCACTGCCCATGCACCCGTTTTTGGGTTCCAAACCGGTGCTTAGCCAAGCACCAACTCAAAGCTGGGCCAGACTGTTTTTTGGCCATAATGGTGAACCAAAGTCAGTCAGCTGCTCCCCCCTTTGCAAGCCAAGCAGAGAGTATTTTAAAGGCCAAGGGCCCAATCAGCAGGTCTCATTGGTTGATGAGGTGCAGCTGGTTTTGAGTGGCATGGTCTCGTTCTTATGGTGGAGTCATGACCTCTGACCTTAACTAAGGCAAGTAAGGCCTGAAGTTCTTTGGGTGTTGTTGTGGGGTCTTTTGTGACCTCTTAGATGAGTTATTGCTGCTCTTGTGGGGTAATTTTGGTCAGCCGGCCACTCCTGTTACATGTTTTCACTATTTGTGGATAAAGTAGGGGTGGGCAATAAATCGATTTTATCAATTAATTTGAATTTGCCATTCAAGAGGATTTATTTTTGGGAAAATCGAGATTTACCCCCCCCCCCCCACTGCTCTCTTGGGCTTCCGTAGTTTGGAGCAAGTTCAGCTCGTCCGTGTCTTGCAACGCGTAGATGTCAAAATGGCAACTAGCAAAGAGGAGCTTGTTCCCAAAAAAGGAAACGTTTCTTCAACTATATGGAACTGGTTCGGTTTTGCGACATCAGACTTGGAGCAACAAACAGCAAGCTGCAAAATCTGTTTGAAGGCTGTTGCTACCAAAGGTGGGAGTACGACGAATTTGTTTCAACACCTGAAACAGAGGCACTCTGTCGAGTGAGAGAAGTGCTGCTGGAAAGCGACCAATAAAAAAAAAAAATCGATTAAAATCAGAAATCGGATTTGGTGTGAAAAAATCTGAGATTTTATTGTTAGGCCATATCGCCCAGCCCTAGGATAAAGACCCTCAATGTGGTTCACTGGAGTCCCAAAGTTTTAGAAATTACTTTTGAGGCTTTTCCACTCTGATAGATCTCAATTACTTTCCTTCTCATTTGTTCTTGTACCTCAGCATGATGCTTTGAGGATCCTTTGACCTACTTCACTTTGTCAGGCAGGTCTGATTTGAGTCATCATGCCTGGCTGTGGCTAGAGAAACTGAACTCAGGTGTAACGAACCACCATTATATTATGTTTTGACAGTGGGTAATCACTTTTTCCCCACACAGGGCCATGCAGGTTTTGATTTATTTTTCTACCTTGATAAATGGAAAATCTTTAAAACTGACTTTTGTGTTCACTTGTGTTATGTGTAATATTTAAATTTGTTCGATTATCTGAAACATTTAACAAACATGTAAAAAAGTAAGAAATAAGGATGGAGGCACACAGTTTTTTTCACACCACTGTGGGTTCTTTCACAAATGTTTTAGGGGGAAAACACAAATTACATTTAAAACAGTTTCACAGATAGAGCAAACATGATGCAATCCTTCAGTCTACTTCAGTTCCAGATGTATACAGTGTGGCATTAGACTGGTTCCTCCCGCTTCTAATAGCTGTCAGTATGTTGAAAATACACAGAGCACAAATCCAGAGTGGGAACAATATCAGCCTATAAACCAGCTCACATCTTTCACCTTCCTTTTTACTGGACAGGCTCAAATTAAGCACTGATTACAGCAAAAGCAAAAACAACCCTTTTTCAGATTTATTCTTCAAGATAATCTCAGTCAACCTGCCTAAACTCACATTTGTCTCAATTAACATTCGGTTTTCTGTAAAAGAACAAAGCCACCCAGAATTCCTGCTCAATAAAAGAATTCCACGTGTCCCATCTCCACTTGTGCTCCATGTAAAATAAACATGCAAGTGCTGCACACATGCTGCTGCGCGTGAGAAAATGTCAGGAGGGTGTCCGTGGTCAATAACCACATCTCACCCCTGCAGCTTTATCAGTTAGCATCATCTCTCTCTCTCACACACACACCTAAACATTTGCACACACCGAGCGACTCTGCTGACATAATGCTGCCATGGCAACAAGTAGCTGACAGTTTGGAGAGAGGAATAAAAGGAAAGAGAAAAACCCTAAAGCCCGACTTGGATGTCATTGAAGACTGCTGTGCTCGTTTAAAACCCCACTGCCTCACTCGAAGTCGGTCTGGGAGAAAAATAGAGATGATTCGGAAAGGAAATTACTTTTCAGGTCTCCTAAATTCCACGCGATATTTAGATGTGGGCAGACAAAGAAGTCTGTAAATGTGTCAGCAGGACTTCCTCAAATCAGACCTGAGATTTATCCTTTAAAACCTTAGACTCAGAGAAAATAAGAATATTATAAGCTACCCTTCTCATTCGTCTGTCCTTTGTTCTGTATGAATGTGAAAGACAGTTCAGATAAGGTTACAAATCGTTGACTAACTCAGCTTTGTTTTGCAAAATTCCAGCGCTTTACAAAAGGGAATACTTCAAATGGCAATGATTCTCAATTAGATTTAGGTGTGGGCTTTGGCTGAACCATTTTAATCAATAATTATACTTGGATCTAACCATTCCATCATAGCTCAGGCTGTGTTTAGGGTTATCGTCTAGCTGGAAGACGAACCTTTAACAGGTTTTTGTCAAACATCAATTCTAACCACCTTAAAAAAACTCCCCATAGCATTTCTGTCTCAGGACCGTACAGCCGTGTGTTTGGTGTGTGTTGTGGATAGACCGCCGGGCGCTGCTTCGCCTGGGGGAAATAGCAATCAGAGCCGTATTAGGCCAGCGCACTGCTGCTGTGGTTGGGTATCTGTTGGCTTGTGGTCACCGTTCGTTCTGTGGGTGAGGACCGGTGCGTTGTGTGCGGGGGGTGTCGTATGGTTGGGCAATCTGTGTTTGCGTGGCGCAGTTGGCGGGGAGGGGGGTGGAGGATGGTGGTTACTGTATGGATGCGGAACGGTGTCTGTGGTGGTTCGGGTGTGTCTGGGGTGTTCCGTGTGTTTGTTGTGGGCTGGGGTGGGGATGGATGCGCTGCGGGATACTGGGAGATTATTGTTTGGTGGTCGCTGTCGGGTGGCTCAATGTCGGGTCGGGTCCAGCGTCTTTGATCACCTATTTTGTGTTTAGTATTTGGTTGGTTTATTGGTGGGTTTGAATGGCTTACATGCGTATGGAGAAACCTTATATGCACCGGCATGCTCATACAGACACAAACACACACACACACACAGGTGTAGGGATTCTGGTGTTTACAGATGCACTCTTGTGCTGAGGTTACCACAAATACATGTTGTAATAATTGGTATCATGAGCTTTTCAGTGATGCTGTTGTTATATATCTATTAGAGGGTTGTAGTTGTGTAGTTCTCAGTTAGCATTGTTTGGTTGGTTTATTGTTGTTTTTTATCACTCTCGCTGCAATCCTGCAGGTGTAGAAGCAGAATAAAATGTTGTCTTGTAATTTATTTGTTCCCCTTCCTCTCCAGCTTCAATTCACGCTCTCTCTCTTAACTTCAACCTCTCTTCATCTTCTTTATTTTTCCCCTTTACTTTCCATCTCCGTCTCAATAGTATCTCGGAAAAACACCCACATGAATTTCTAATAAAATTCTGTTAGCAATCTCTACATCACTTGTGGCAAATACCACCTGAGCTGTAGAGATCTGCAGCTCCTTCAGAGTCACTATGGGCCTTTTGGCTGTTTTTCTAATCAAAGCTATTTCTGCCAGGCTTTTCAGTTTAGGTGGATGTTCAATACTGCTATTCTCTTTCCATTTTGAACAGAGCTCTGTGACATGTTCATAGCTACCCTGGATGCCCTGGACAGGGTGCCAGTCCACATAGAGACACAAAGGACCAACAACCATGCACAGACACACCTAAGGGCAATTTAGAGTGACCAGTTAACAGTCATGTTTTTGGACTGTAGGAGGAAGCTGGAATATCCGGGGAGAGCCCATACATGCATAGGGAGACATGAAATTCAATGCAGAAAGACCTCAGGTCGGGATTCGAACCCAGGACTTTTTTTTTATCATGGCAACAGTGCCACCAACTGCGCCTCAGTGTAGCCTACTGGTATGTGTACATATATTTTAGGGCTGTAAAATAAATGCATTAATGCAGATCGACTGATTTGTAGAATTAACGAGATACATTTTTTAAAATGCAATTAACGCATGCACAGAATGACCCGCCCTGTTAATGCCACAATTCAACCCGTGTTGCTTTCAGAGCTTGCTCGTCACGTAGACGGCATGGCAGACCCAATGCATCTATGGTTTTCATGTGAACGTCTCTTCTCAGTCTCGGACAGTAGGGATTATCGGTCTACGTCATTCCATGCTCTGCTGCGTGTGTAGTCTGCAGAAAGAGACGCGATTATGTCTTTTGCTATTGATCGCTTTGATAAAAAACAAAAAGGCCTTTTTTTCAATAATGATCAGGTGTTAAAGGTTGAATATGGAACATGAACACTATAGCGACATCTAGTGGGTCTAAGTTGTAGCTACAACAATAAAAAATAATTACCGCTGTTCGGTTGCCTGGTTCGCTGCCGATATGCCCAGTGACCAGCCTGAACTGTGTCCAGTGAGGAATGTATTTAAGAGCAGTTTAACTGACAGCTAAAGTTAGCAAGTGACTTAACTTACCAATCCAGGAGGAAAGTCGCCGTTTCCGTGTGTGTTTGATGCCGTGGACATGTTTTATGTGGGTCCATCTAGTGTAGGCTTCTCCTAAAACTACTCTAGTTTCTCTTGTTCTCCGGTCACTCCTCTCCTGAGACGGATAACGATATCTCCTCCAGGGCTCTGAAGCTGCTGCTTGACTTGCAGACTCAGCCATTTTTCCCAATACCAGCCGAGTTGTACTGACCACATAGTTGGATCATAGAGACCATATCTGGCACCCAGCGGCCGCTACTGGTGGTAGGTGTAAACATTACGTCATTGTCGTGCCTGTTAAAATTTATATTTTATTATATTTTAATCCTATTTTGTTATATTTTAATTCCAATTATTTCATTTTGCACCACTTGAAACACCCGTGGAGGTATTATTATTATATTTTTTTTAAACGCTTTTTAAGAAAATTTTCCATATTCAACCTTTAATGTGAAGATGGAAGTATTTCCTTGTGATGTGATAGGGGTTGCTCTTTTTATCCTCGACACACTGATCCTTTTAGGTCAGCTCTTCCTCCCAGGGATGAAGGGGAGGTGGGACAGAGGCAACGCAAGAGATGGAGGGGAGTGCATGTGAAGCGGTAGGAGGCAGAGTGGGATAAAGAGGCTGAGACAAGGTAATAAAGAAAAATATTAGTAAAGAGACAAAGAGGGATTAAAGTACTGTGTACATGTCACATTTGATCCAGAGCTGCAGGAAATTCAAACACACACACACTCTGCACATGTGTGTAATTTGTGTGTTTGTGACCTATGTTTTGTACCACTTAGTGAACCTTAGTGACATCAACCTCTGTGTTTCTGCTCTGCTGAGTGAGCTAACTGCTCAGAAAACAGGAGAGATTGTTAAATTTAATAATGCAGAGCTTGGAGGTTTTTGGGGACTGTCGGCTCCTGTTTGTTTCACAGTTGGCAAAAATAGCTGAATATGTATTAAATATTCAAATGAAGAAAAAATAAGACTGCAGATTTTTTAATGGTGCTTTCTGAATCTTCGTTATTGACTTTCTGGCTCAGCTTAAACTGTATGACCTGTAGTATTTAGAGGAGACCATTATTCTCACACTCAATTCAGCATTATTTTTCACTTAGATGGTGTTCACAGTGGAAAGAAAATCTAGCAAATGATTTTTTTTTTTAATGAGCTGAACGCAAGCTGAATACATCATTACAATTAGTTTTTTTTACTTTATGATTTGAAAAGATTAAAGAAAAAAAAGGAATGATAAACACTGTTTTATACTATAGTAAATTTCAGTTATCCAAATAAAACTCTACATTTCCCAGGAAGATACTGACGCATATTTAGAATCAAGTATTTGCAGATTCTGGGTCACAGTCAATTTTTCATATAAACTACATTAAAATAAATAGCCATTAAATCCAATCAAACTTTATTTATAAAGCGCTTTTTATACAAGAAATTGCATCACAAAGTGCTTTACAGATAAAAATGACCCCACATAAAACTACATTCCCATCTCTCCCCCACAGATTTAAAAGCATGGTCATAGTTATACCCTCCTCCCCCCAACCCAACTCCCATGCATTAAAGACACCTCCGTAGATGTACAGAAGTTTGAAGGAAATGACCATCTTTGTCTCAATGGCAGAGCTTGATGGGGTTTTTTTTATTCATCTCTGTACAAGAAAGTGATTTCATTGCTCTTAAACTACAAAACTTTATCTTATTTCACTCATTAAGCAAAACATAAACAAAGTATTCTAGTTTGGACACTGTACCGCCTAATAAGTAGTCTTACCCTCTTGGCTGAAATAATTTCAGTGAGAAGACTCTTGTAGCTATCTACCAGTTTCCGATATCAGTCAGAAGAAAGTTCCATTCCTCACATTCAGCCTGTGTCAAAAGGTAACTTTTCATTGAAGTTGACAAAACTCACAAGCGGGGATTCCCCAAGGTACCGTCTTTGGGCCCTTCCTATTTAATATCCACATGCTCCCACTAGAAATAAGATAAATTACCATAGCTATGTAGATGATATTCAGCTCTACATTACAATGTCACCCGGTGACTTTGAACCCATTCAAACGTTGAGCAGATGCTTAGAACAAATCAATTTGTGGAGGTACCATAACTTTATTAAGCTGAACAGAAACAAAATAATTATTTTTGGACCTACAAAGGAACAATGAAGAGTCAGCCCACAGCTTCAGCTATTACAGTTAGAAACTACTGATCAGGCCCCAAATCTGGATATAATAATTGACTCAGACCTGAAACACACAGACAATTACTGAGTTGGCCTTCTATCACCTGAAGAACATTTCCAGGATTAAAGGACTGATGTCCCAGCAAGATCTTGGGAAACTCCATGCATTTATCTTTAGTGTGATTGATTACTGCAACAGTGTCTTCACAGGTCTCCCTAAAAAGCTGTAGCTGATCCAGAACGCTGCTGCTCACGTTCTTACTAGAACCAGGAGAGTAGAACACATCACCCCAGTTCTAAAGTCCTTACTCCCTGTAGCTCAGAGAATAGACTTTAAAATAAACTCAGCAAAAAAAGAAACGTCCCTTTTTCAGGACTGTGTATTTCAACAATAATGTTGTAAAAATCCAAATAACTTTATAGATCTTCATTGTAAAGGGTTTAAACAATGTTTTCCATGCATGTTCAATTAACCATAATCAATTAATTAACATGCACCTGTGGAATGGTCGTTAAGACCTTAACAGCTTACAGAAAGTAGGCATTTAAGGTCACAGTTCTAAAAACCCAGGACACTAAAGAGACTTGTCTACCGACTGTGAAAAACACCCAAAGAAAGATGCCCAGGGTCCCTGCTCATCTGCGTGAACGTGCATTAGGCATGCTGCAGGGAGGCATGAGGACTGCTGATGTGGCTAGGGCAATAAATTGCCATGTTCGCACTGTGAGACGCCTAACACAACGCTACAGGGAGACAGCTGATCATCCTCGCAGTGGAAGACCACGTGTAACAACACCTGCACAGGATCGGTACATCCGAATATCACACCTGCGTGACAGGTACAGGATGGCCACAACAACTGCCCGAGTCACACCAGGAACACACAATCCCTCCATCAGTGCTCAGACTGTCCGCAATAGGCTGAGAGAGGCTGGACTGAGGGCTTGTAGGCCCGTTGTAAGGCAGGTCCTTACCAGACATCACCAGCAACAACGCCGCTTATGGGCACAAACCCACCTTCGCTGGACCAGAAAGGAGTGGCAAAAAGTGCTTTTCATTGATGAGTCACGGTTTTGTCTCACCAGGGGTGATCGACGGATTTGTGTTTATTATCGAAGGAATGAGCTTTACACCGAGGCCTGTACCCTGGAGGGGGATCGATTTGGAGGTGGGGGGTCCGTCATGGTCTGGGGCGGTATATCACATCACCATCGGACTGAGCTTGTTGTCATTGCAGGCAATCTCAATGCCTTGCGGTACAGGGAAGACATCCTCCTCCCTCATGTGGTACCCTTTATGCATGCTCATCCGGACATGATCCTCCAGCAGGACAATGCCACCAGCTATACTGCTCGTTCTGTGCGTGAGTTTCTGCATGACAGCAATGTCAGTGTTCTGCCATGGCCAGCGAAGAGCCCGGATCTCAATCCATTCATTGAGCACGTCTGGGACCTGATGGTTTGCAGGGTGAGGGCTAGGGCCATTTCCCCCCAGAAATGTCCAGGAACTTGCAAGTGCCTTGGTGGAACAGTGGGGTAACATCCCACAGCAAGAACTGACAAATCCGGTCCAGTCCATGAGGAGGAGATGAACTACAGTACTTCAAGCAGCTGGTGGCCACACCAGATACTGACTGGTACTTTTGATTTTGAGCCTCCCTTCATTCAAGGAGACATTATTCTATTTCTGTTAGTCACATGTCTCTGAAACATTTTTAGTTTATGTCTTATGGTGTTGACTCTTTTAGTGTTCATACAAATATTTACACACATTAAGTTTACTGAAAGTAAAAACAGTTGAAAGTCAGAGGACGTTTCTTTTTTTGCTGAGTTTACTTGTGTTAGTTCATAAATCACTGAATGGCTTAGCACCAAAATACATTAAAGATTTGTTGTCGTATCAGCCTTCCTGGTCCTTATACTTTACATAATGAAGGACCATTCAGTTTTTATGCTCCTCTAATCTGGGAAAAGAAACTTCCAGAAAACTGCAAAAATGCTGAATTATTGAATTCCATTAAACAAAGCTAAAAACCCATTTGTTTAGAGCTGCCTTTCATTAATTACTGGAACATCAAAACTCTAGTTAGTTCTTTAGCCTGTCATTGTTTTCCTCTTACTTTGCCACCAAAATATGTTTTTTTGCTTTAGTGGTTATTTTATTTTCCTTCTAATAATGAATAAAAAGATAATAAAAGAACTTAGAATTATGTTGTTGTTGAAAATGTCCTACACAGACCTGCCTTGCCTTGACAGACATCTTTCTGAAGGCCAGAAACAGCTCCTTCAATCTCACCATGGTGTTCACAATCATTTTAACAGTCAGGAGTAAATCAAACCAAATTATTAAGCTTCTATACAAGATCACCCTGACTTCAGTGAAAAATTGGTTGATGAAAACAGGATAGGAATAATTGAAGTCTTCAGGTTTCTAAGGGTAGATTGCAGCCCTATTACCATGGGGAAATGTGAATAAAAAAAATAATGCCTGCATTCTCTTGGGATTTTATATATTTTTCAAGTGAGTTACTCTACAAACAGCTTAGCAAAGAAAATAGCCACATTCTCAATAATGTTAGCATTTTAAGTTATATTTTACTATTATGAAGCAAAAGCTTTGGTACAACCGTGTCCTCTACTCCAAAAAGCAGCAAGTCCTACCGTGTGATTTGAAGATGCTAAAAAATAAGAATTGTACCTTTGTGTAAAGGGAGATTTATATTTTCATGCACACATACCAGCCCTGACTGCCAAAGTATGACACAAAGGAGAGAGTGTCTTGTGGAGTGAATTCAAGATAAGAAATGAATCTATTGTGAATATCAGAGTGGCTTCACACACAGAGACAGACATATGATTCATTCAGAAGATCTAATACAAAGACAAGCTGTTACACACAACAGCAGACACCTCATCCATCAATCAAACTGCATGATTTTTAGAAGGAAAGAAAGGTTCTGTATGCTTGTCATGAGATCTTAGGAGCCTGAAAAATCTGATCAGAACTAAAACTGCTCAGCAGATTATTCAGAATCAGCTTTCTTCACCAAGTTTGCGGGGGTTTTTTGTCAATATGTACATATACAGCGTTAGGGTGGACAATATCTAGAGTATTTTCTTTATAAATATCGCCATATTTTCATAAAGGCAAGGCAAGGCAATTTTATTTGTATAGCACACTTTCAACAGGAGGGTAATTCAAGGTGCTTTACATGATTTGGTGATTTTTAAAAAACAACACAAAACAATGTAAATTAAAAGAAACACATTACACATGAAACAATAAAGTAAGAGAAATGTCAATAAAGCAAGAGCGCATGAACACATTTCATACATATTACATCAATCATTTAATCGAAGGCAATTCTAAACAAATGGGTTTTTTAGTCTCGATTTAAAGCAGTTCAGAGTTTCAGCAGCTCTACACTCGTCAGGAGTCTGTTCCAGATAAGGGGAGCATAGAAACTGAAAGCTGCTTCTCCATGTTTAGTTCTGAGTCTAGGGATGTTTAGTAGGCTAGAGTGTGAGGACCTGAGTGGTCTTGGGGGTTGGTACCGTGACAACAGGTCTTCAATATATTTTGGTGCTAAGCCATGTAATGATTTATAAACTAGTAGGAGTATTTTGAAGTCTATTCTCTGAGCTACAGGGAGCCAGTGTAAGGACTTTAGAACTGGGGTGATGTGCTCTACTTTCCTGGTTCTAGTGAGGACACGAGCAGCAGCGTTCTGGATCAGCTGCAGCTGTCTGATTGACTTTTTAGGCAGACCTGTGAAGATACTGACGCAGTAATCAATCCGACTAAAGATAAACGCACGGATGAGTTTTTCTAGGTCCTTTTGCAACATCAGTCCTTTAATTCTAGAAATGTTCTTCAGGTGATAGAACGCTGACCTTGTTATTGCCTTTATGTGACCCTGGAGGTTCAGGTCTGAGTCCATTACTACACCTAGGTTTCGTGCCTGATCAGTAGTTTCTAGCTGTATTAACTGAAGCTGTGTGCTGACTCTTGATCGTTCCTCTTTGGGTCCAAAAATAATTACTTCACTTTTGTTTCTATTCAGCTGGAGAAAGTTATGGTACATCCAACCATTTATTTGGTCAATGCATTTATTTAGGGTTTGAATGGGTTCAGAGTCACCTGGTAACATTGTAATGTAGAGCTGAGTGTCATCCGCGTAGTTATGGTAGCTAATGTTATTGGTTGCTATAATCTTGCCTGTGGGAGCATGTAGATATATTAAATAAGAGAGGCCCCAGGATGGAGCCCTGGGGCACCCCACATGTGATTTCTGTTTGTTCTGATGAAAAGTTTCCTATTGAAACATAGAAGTCCCTATTCTTTAGGTAAGACTCAAACCAGCCAAGTACTGTACCAGAGAGTCCGACCCAGCTCTCCAGTCGTTCTAATAGTATATCATGATCAACAGTGTCAAATGCTGCACTGAGGTCCAACAGAACCAGGACTGTGGTTCTACCACAGTCTGTATTTATGCGGATGTCATTGAATACTTTGACGAGGGCAGTCTCAGTGCTGTGGTGAGCACTGAAACCAGACTGAAAAACATCAAAACGGTTTGTCATTCTTATGAAGCCATTTAACTGCTGAAACACCGCTTTTTCAATAATCTTACTGATAAATGGAAGATTAGAGATTGGCCTGTAGTTCTGCATTAACGTGTTGTCCAGATTCTTCTTCTTTAGTAGTGGTTTAATAACTGCTGTTTTTAAAGCCTGGGGGAAGACACCTGACAGGAGGGATGAGTTCACTATTTGAACAAGATCAGACCCAATAACAGGAAGAACTTTCTTTAGAAAAGCTGTGGGTAGGATATCAAGATAGCAAGAGGAGGAGCTTAATTAAATAATGATTTTTTTCAAGGCTGTTCTGGTTTAATTCGTGGAATTCAGACATTTTCTCTACATTGTTGTTGATTGGGGATGGCACTGGTTGTGGGTTTGATATTGAGGTACAGATTGACCGTCTAATTGATAGAATCTTTTCAGTGAAAAAGCTGGCAAATTCATTGCAGGCCCTGGTAGAGTTTAGTTCTGGGGCTACTGTCACTAAAGGATTAGTTAGTCTTTCCACTGTTGCAAATAGAGTCCGTGCATTATTAATGTTTCTGTTGATGATTTCAGAAAAGAACTATTCCCTAGCATCTTTTATAGTTAGCTGATATCTATTCAGTCTCTCTTTGTAGATCTCACAGTGAACCTGGAGTCGAGTTTTCCGCCATTTTCTCTCGGCTCGTCGACACTCTCTTTTTTCACTACGTACCAGTGGATTACTTGCCCATGGAGACTTCTTTCTACCTGAGACTACTTTCACTTTAGTTGGACCAATGGAATCCATGTCTGAGATTTTCGCAAGGAAATTATCTACCAGCTTATTTATTGAGTTTGAGTTTGGAGATGAGGGGGATGTGGTGGAAGGGTAAATATGTTTAAAGGTTTTTACTGAACTGTCCCCTAGAAAACGCTTTTCTATAGTGGTCTTACTGTGGCTGGATAATTTAGCAGAGATGGTACTTTCAAAGAAAATACAGAAATAGTCAGATAACGCAATATTTATTACAGAGATGTTGGAAATATTTAAACCTTTGCTGATAATTAAGTCCAGAGTGTGTCCTTTATTGTGTGTTGGTTGTTTGACATGCTGGATCAGGCTGAAGTTGTGGAGAGTATCATCTAATGTTTTTGCTTGTCTATCTTGGGGGTTGTCGGTATGGATGTTAAAATCCCACACAATGATTAGTTGGTCATAGTCGATACATATTACAGAAAGAAGGTCATTGAAATCATTAATGATTAAGGATAATTTAGCAGAGATTGTACTTTCAAAGAAAATACAGAAATGGTCAGATAACACAATATTAATTACAGAGATGTTGAAAATATTTAAACCTTTGCTGATAATTAAGTCCAGAGTGTGTCCTTTGTTGTGTGTTGGTTGTTTGACATGCTGGATCAGGCTGAAGTTGTGGAGAGTATCATCTAATGTTTTTGCTTGTCTATCTTGGGGGTTGTCGGTATGGATGTTAAAGTCCCCCACAATGATTATTAGTTGGTCATAGTCGATACATATTACAGAAAGAAGGTCATTGAAATCATTAAAGAAGTTAGAGTTAAGTTTTGGTGGTTTATATAAAATTAGAAATAAAGCTTTGTTAGGCTCATTTATCTGGGTGGCTAGGTATTCAAAAGAATCAAACGTGCCCAGAGTTACCTTTTTAAAGTTCATTGAGTTTTGAAAAATGGTGGCTACACCTCCACCTCGTCTGTGTTTCCTACTCTCGCTTAAGAAATTGTAATTTGGAGGAGAGGTTCTACTAATGCAGTTGTTTCGTTATTTTCATCTAGCCAAGTTTCTGATAAAAAAGGGCGTGTAAATAATGCTCAGTGATGAAGTCATTGATAAGAAAAGACTTCCCGGATAGAGATCTAATGTTTAATAAAGCTAACTTAAGTGTTGTGATGATGGACAGCTGAACCTTCTGACAGGTTATCAATTTGAGATTTAGTTTAATATGAGAGCGTGTGGTTAACGGTTTATGTTTCCTGCTGCTGATAATCACTGAAATCTTAGACTGGGGGGGGGGGGGTTGATTCATTGCCCGGTTCCCTCAAATATCAAATATCTGTAATAATCAGTGGGGGGAAGCTCCCAGGCTTATTGACACTAGTCCCTGGGATTTTGTGTAGTCTAAGTTTAGGTGTTATTTGTGTCCCAAATTTGATTTGCTCGTTCAGTCTGTCTGTAAAGTTTCTAAATGGAGACTCATTTGATGTGGCTGAGTCACAGGAAGATGAAGACTTAATTTCTGATGGTTGTTTATCTGTTCGGTCCTGTGGTGTCATCCAGACTTGCTGTTTTTGTTCTCTGATATCCATGGGCGCCTCAAGGTCAGCTTTTGGGAGCAGGTGTTTTGCTTTCTGATTTTGATAAGAAAAAATGTTTGCTGCTAACAGCCTTACTCCGGCATTGTTAAGATAACGTTGGCCTGCTTTGTCCAGATGATTAGCACTTCCAAATACTTTGAAATTATTAATGAATGTGAACGACTTCTCAGCTGATTGTTTCTTCAACCATTTATGGAGCATGCGGAGTCTGCTAAATCTTTCATCATTCCCTTCAGGGACTGGTCCGCTGATGAGGATGTTTACGTTAAGTCCATCAAGTCTCTGTAGGAGATCAGAAAAGTCTCTCTTCAGAATCTCTGATTCTCTCATCGCGATATCTGCTGATCCAGCGTGAATGACAAGCTTTTCCAGAGTAGGATGTTGGTCCAAGATGTTCTGGATTTTTTCTGATATTTCTCTTACTGTATTTTTGTAGCAGCTATAAACTCTGGTGTTCTTGCTACAAAAAGCCTCAATTCCATGAATTGATCTGTCCTGTATGATAACAATCTTTGCTGGGGGGGCTCTTACTTTGTTATGTGTCCGTTTGATGCGGCTGGGTTTCTCCTGGTGGCTTTGACTGGTCCCGGGGGTTGCGTCATTTTTTGGGGAACTCAAGGCTACGAATCTGTTTTTCAGCGGGATTCCAGGTGGAGAAATATCTCTTGTTTTTGGCTGAAACCTCTTTTGTTCACTTTTAGCAGAAGCGGCAGGTCTGGGTTCAGAGCTTTCTCTGTGCCGAGTAACTCCAGAAAATAAAGTGATGGGAGAGAGACAAAGAGAGGCTGCTCCTTCTTCAGCAGTCTCAGAGCAATTGTAAGTCACAAGATGACCCGATATCGTTTATATCAATATAAATATATCAGTATGTATTCTTGTCTTCCCATCTATCTCTTCTTACTTCACATTGCTCTGCCTCCCTTTCTCGCTGAACCCATCTCACACTAACTGCCACTGCTGCACTCAGTCTGCAGGCAGCGGCAGCATGGAGACAGACAAAGGGACGACGGAAAGTATTGAAAGAGCCGCTGGTTAGTAAAAATAAAACTACTGGCTCAATTATTTGGAGATTGTTCGGATTCAAAGTGTCATATTTGAAACAGATTATAGCAGTCTGTAGAGAATGTCGAAAATACCTCTTAAAGAACTCCAGCACTATGCATTTTTACCACAATTTACAGAACTCTCAGAACCAAGCTTCCGGGCTAAATTTCAACACCAGCCCACCCCTGGTCAAAACATTAACTGTTCTAATGTACATCTGCAGCTGTATGCCAATGAAAGAGCCTGTGTGACATTTGAGACATGTAGCTTAGATTTATAATTGGTTTTTCGTCAAAACTTTTTGGGAAGAAAAATATCTATATATATATCAAAAATCGGATATAAGCTGAAACATAGAGATATAATTTTTAGTCCATATCTTCCAGCCCTAATACAGTGGTTTTAAAAAAGAGGAAGACAAGGTTTAATTAGTTTAAATTTGCATGGGCACCGGAAAGACAGCCTGGGGAAAGAAACTGTCTCTGGTGGCTGGTTGTTGCAAATAGTGCTCTGTAGCACCGATCTGAAGTTAAAAGTCTAAACGGTTTGTGTCCAGGATGTGTGGGATCTGGGGATATATTGGCTTCCTTTTTCCCCCTGATCCTATACCTGTACAAGTCCTAGATGGAGGGAAGGTCAGCCCTGACGATCCTCTCTGCAAACCTAGTTGTTTGTGGGATATCCCATTGCTTCACTCTTGCAGTCTTTGCCCACATACTTGTAAACTGTATTTTAAAATGGCTAACTTTTGTATAATGGAAGATTATATTTGTATTGGTAAGGTTTATTGTTTGGTCAAAAGCAGTAATTTATTACACACTTTATTTGATCATTCTACAGCTATAAAGTCAAAATAAATGCAAGTCTTTAATATATAGTTTGTCATAAAGGTGTCAACCTGCCATGATGTTCCTCTTTCCCCAAATCTTGATCTGTTTAAGCGCATTAGCCGACAAAATCTTCAATCATGTAAAATAAGCACGCCACTCATTTATCCAACAGGATTGTAGGACGGAAGTTTAAAGCTGCAGCTTCTCTGCACATCTTTGTTCCGTCTCCCGTCGATAAACAACAACAAACAAAAGTGGGGTGGTGAGAAACCCTGAGTTTAGCCTGATAGTTTTATGATTAGGGCTTGAGCTTTTAATTAATATCCTTACATAGGAAGTAGATAGGAACCCAAAGATGCCATAGTCACGTTTATGGTGAGGGGAAATGCATAAACCCTTAGTTACATATATAAGTCCTCACAAAGCTGAACTGTGTGCACATGTGACACACAGTCACTAAGTGCCCACCTTTAGGGGAAATGGTGAGAATCTTTTTCTGTGAAACATCCAATAATTGCCCCAGAAAAATATAATGCAAAGCTTTTGTTCACCCCAAACAGAGCACCATTAAATAATGTCAAGCTAAGAAAAGTTCAATGTCAAGCTAAAAACGTCACCTAAACAGCATTATTCAATTTAAATTCTCTCGAGGACTCTTGGTTCTCTAAATTGCCCTTACGAATGAGTGTGTGCATGCATGGATGTATATGATATACATGCATATACAGTATATCCTTTGTGTCTCTAGCCGTTTTCAGACAGAAGCTCTGGAATATTTGCAGACAATTCCATCCGGTCTTTAACCGGAGTTGTGTTTTCAAACACACCACTTTTTTCCGGAACATTGCCTTTCGGCTGCTTTCACACAGCAAGAAATGTACCGGAGGATCCTGATGAATGTCTGGGGGTAGGGGGGGAGTGGGGGGGTTGTATGTGGATATTACGTAAACTTAGTGCGGCGGGCGTACATGTTATTTCTCCAAACAAATGGATTATTGCAAAGATGGTCGACGAAACAGCAGATCTACTCGCAGCGCTCGTCTTTGTGCTGTGTGCAATTTTGCACACATGGAAACGCTTTAGAGACATCGAGGAAGAAGCTGAAAGGAAAATGGTGACATTTATACGTCATCAATGTGTGCGCTCACAGCGTTCCCAGCTCCTGTCCCCTTTTCCCCACCGCCCCACACCCCTCCAGCTTTCGCGGAACATTACCTGACTGTCTGAATACAAACACCATACCGCGAAATGTCCGCTCTTGTTACCAGGTCTTCATCTGTAAAATTACCGGTAAAGGGTATCCGGACAAAGTCCGGAAGATTGCTTTCAGACTCAAAAGCAAAACAGACAAAGTCCGGAAACATGGCCTGTTTGAAAGGGGCTTCTGTGTTAACCTGCTATGGAATGATGACAACAGTGTACCCTGTCTCTCATTCATTGACAGCCGGAAATAGGCACCAGTCTATGAGCCTGCATGGCTAAGCTGAGAGGGAAGGGATGGATGGAATAGTAGCTATAAATGTCTAAGGCTCCAGCCTCTGAGGTTCACACTGGCTCTCATTTGACTTCTTTGGACATTGGACTATTTCAGTAGGGATTTGCTCACTCAAACACAGGGCATAATAGAGATGGGTCTGCCTTAAATGGACCAGAGAAGATGGGAGATAATTCTTTTGTCTGTGCTGTTCTGCACAATACTGCGCCGGACAGTGAGATTCATTTGAGATTCTCACTCCAGCCTAATGTGTTAACATGGGCCCTATAGTTCAGAAGCTCCAGATTTTCTCAAATATGCATTTTAAATATTTTAGTTTGGTAAATATGCTATTAAAATGACAGGTTAAATGATCAAATGGCTGTAATGCATCTTGAACATTCAGTCATTATCTACAACGTTTTGCAGTTGACATTATTTGATTCAGGTTTGTTGAAGCTGGTATAGATGGAAATGTTGCGGGACTTGGGCCCTTGAGGAACGGAGTTCGGCACTTTAAATGATGCAAATGCATTTGTGGGTTGAGGCGCATCCATGAACATCTTGCTAAATCCTCTCACCCAATGCAAAACAGCTTATTCTGCTATTGACCCTCCTCTGGTGTTGTTTAGTGGACTGGGGGATTTGAGTTTGAATTAACAAGACATATCGGCAATTTAACATTTTATTAATTTAAAAAGCAGAGACTTCAGTAGTACGTGGGAGCACCATAAACAACCACAACAGCCTGGCACCTCTTGTCTTGCAGGTCACCAGCTTGGTCACTCAATGTCATGGGATGGCAACCTATTCTTCCACCAGCATTGGTCACAAATGTGACTGTGTTGGTTATGCTGGCACAAACAGCACAGCATAGCTGCCAATTACACCCTCTCAACTCCCAATTTCTGGAGGTAGTGTGGATAAACCCAGCTCCGCCATCTTGGCGGGAGGGGTTTGGTTCCTAATAGTGACAATATTGGATTCCAACCACAGAAAATCATATCTTGATATCTCTCTGCATTGATATTGCCTCCAGCGAGTAAAAGTATGTTAAATTTCAGACAAAAGTAGTATTGTAGTATAGTGAGAAAGTTACATTTTTGTTTAAAGCTACCACCTGGTCACAATCTAAGGTAGTCAGTATCCATTACAAACCTTTCTGTAAGGCATTTGAGAAAGGCCTGAGCAGTTGTGTTAAAAATGAACATACTGATGAGAGCTCTCCTAAAATGTTTAAAAACTAATATCCTCACAGTTCACATCAGCTCATGTGGTGGTCTATGTATTAGCCCTACAATATGGTGATGAAGCTTTAACAAAAACAGGGAGCAGATAGTGTGTATTTGTGGTTAAAGAAAAACATCTCTGCGTGATTACTTCCCGACTCCCTGAAGGCTTCCAGGGGCGGCCGCACAGACTGAGCAGCAACTGGAGCAGAAGAGCAGCCAGGATGGAGTATTTGGTGACTAAGACAGCAGTTGAGAACATTGTGGGTGGTGTACAGAAGGATAAAGAGAGATGAAAACGCACAGGAGGCTGGATGACAGAAGCCTAAATATATAGAGCAAAGGACTCCTCTTCATCTCATTGTGGAAACACCTCTGCAAGAGATTTTTAGCACTCACAGGATGTTCAGATTTTAAACTAAAATTGAAAGACAACAAAAAGATGATGATGGGAGCAAGCCATGGTCGGAAATGTCCACCCGCCTCTGGCCAAATGCAAGCAAATTTATGAAGTGGTGGGTTGATTTGAGAAACCCACAACTCACAGTGATGGTGGGGGGTTGCAATTGTACAGGAGAAAAGCATTAAACTTTTCATTTGACTGGTAGGATGCATCAATGCACCTGAGGTACCACTAGACTGCTGCACCTGTTTATATCAGTAACAGAGGAACTGAAGAGTAATCTGGTGTTATAGTCCTGATGTAAAGCAACTGAAAAATAAAAGCAAAAGAAAACGAGGAAACATTGTCAAGTAACGTGACCGTTTATGTTTTAGACGAAAGGAAACGGCAAATGCTTTATTCCTAATGCTGGCAGTTGATGCTTGTTATTTTAATCATTTTTCTTCTTCCCTTTTGCACTTTTCATCTTTTCATAGCAGACATTTTGGATGTTTCGTACCATACTTGACAATACATTTCCTTTCATCTACTGACGCTTACAGTAAATAAATGTAGCCAAAAGTCTACGAAGAGAAATACATTGATATGCAATGTTTCAGTACATGGGTACAAACTGGCTTAATTGTGAAGACAAAATGGTAGTAGGAGGGGGACACAAGGCAACATATAGGTCAGAGTTTGAATTGGCGAAGGGGTGAGTGACCTGGCTCTGTTCACCGCACGCTCCGGCAAATGTTTGCACATAAAAATGCCCCTTTGCTAACTGTAGTTTGAAACAGGGTTCAACATACCTCTCCAAGTCTATGAACATGTGACACTTGGACGTCATAGACAAGCACAGGTTCATATTTATACAGTTTTGGCTCCACAGAGAAAGTACAGGCATATAGAGGGCGATAACATGCTGATAGGTACCCTGTCTACTTAGAAGGGAATGTGAAAAGAACAACTGAAGTAGTTTCTTATCTATCCTTATGGTTCCCGCTGTTTTGATTAGCTGCTGTGTGATTGTCACCACCCTTTGAATGGCTTGCTTGTTGTCACTGTCAGGGGTCATCAAACTCTAGTCGGCGAGTCTCTACAGAAGATGAAATGTATGTCATATGGGCTTTTTGATCAAGCAGACAGGGGAACAGACTTTGGAAGTATGGATTGGGTTGAAAAGTGATTGCTCGTTTTCCTTAAGTTTCCCCTTCATGAGCAATTGTTTTTCTCCAAATAATTTTGTCCTTAAATGTCGGGGGGGAATGTAGTCTTTTGCAAGCCAGCTGAATGTTAAGGCCTGCAGATGCTCCATAAGAACTGAGAAATTTGGTCATTTACTCAACATGGCAAGAACAAGAACAGCGTTTGCTCCAGCCATTTCAACCTACGAGAGAAGTGCAGAACTCCTTGGAGAAATTGGCAGAAGAAATGTTGCTCAAATACATTTTCAACTTAACCACAGCATTTAGAAAATTCTGACCAATCAAAAGAAAGTTGTGTCTAAATGTGTTGGGAACAAGCTGTAAGAACTCCCAAACAATTTTTAGAGGGGCTCTCAAGTATTTGCTGCTTTTAGCTATTTGCAGGTGGCAAATGGCTAAAATTCTGTGAACAACGTGGCCCACTGTATCTATGCACCATACAGTTACTGAACATACTGTTCTTTGACATCGCATCAATAATCACAGCAATGTTTAGCAATTTTCACAGCATACCTTTTTAAAACCTTGGTGACTCTTCATTCCAGGAGCCAGCCCATGTCTATACACATGCATGGTGTAAGGGTACATCTCTGAATAAAGAAAGATTAGGATGCAACATGCAACTTTGCTGGCAAGTAAAAGAAAGGATAGATCATTAATAATTGTTTTGCCTGTAGGTCTTCCTCTACTGTAACTAGTATTCATTCCAATGCCTAAAGGGGGGCTGTTCTGGTTTTAAAGCAGTATTAATTGATTTTGTCAGCCTGCGTTTAACCCCATGTTCAGGTGGGCTAGAAGTGTTAGCAATCCTATTCACAATTTACACAAAAAGGCTCACTCTTTTCAACTTTCTTTCGACCTTGCTGTTATCATCCAACAAATTTATAGAAAGCCACTGAAACGTCACACAGAAGTCATGATCACAATGATTTTATGGAGTCCATTTGTGTACTAGTTTTTTAAATCTCAAGCCTTATTCATTACAAAATGTTTCCAAATAATTTTGGAATATATTTTGGGTCAACTTACCAGAGCCAATGTATTTCCTGCTTTGAAGATTGTCGACTTAAAAGAAAAACGCACCCACATAAATCGTTTCAATGTCTTCAAGAGTCTACCTCTCTCCAATCAGATCACTTCAGATCTGAAGGAATGCATTGCACAAGCACACAGAGGTGGGACTTATGCATAATTAAAGTCTGAAGGTGTGTGGGTGGCTGTGTGTTCCATAGACCAAACACAACTGAAGCCTGCATGTCCCCTGGCTATAATTTGGCGAGGAGAGGAGAAACAGAAGACAGGAGGCCAAATAAGAAAAAAACAAGTGACAAATCAAAAAAGATGTAGCATTTATCTAGTAATAAATTTCACATTTAGATTCAGTTATATAGTTCATCTTTCCCTCAGACTCCTCATATGTCCTAATGTTCTGCAATGCTATAACATGTCATGTTACATAACGAGGCCTATATCCATTCTTTTGGTTCATGATAATTTTATGTAGCTAGAGGAAAAAAATGTAACAATGAAAACCAACACAATTCATGTATTAACGCTGATTCCTTTGATTAGTCACAGTATGAGAACTGTAGGATATTCCTTTGGGAACTACCCAATAAATCTGCCTGGCATAGAAAACTCTGGATTGCTGTGGATGCACTATTCCACACAACAATGACATGCGCACAAACATGCGTGGCAGATGGGGCCCTAAGGGGTGTCTTCCAGGCAAAAGGATCCCAGGGACCCCCTGGAGAAAAGGCACAGAGTAATAATGATGGCAACACAAAACAAGAAAATGGAGGGATTTTTGTTTTGCACAAAAATAGCAATGCTGTTAAAAAAATGTTTTTTTGAAAGATTATAAATGGTTGACTTTTTTTCAACAAAGATGAAATGGAAGCATAGCTTGTTAAGTTTTTTATAAGTTTGCTAATTTTGTCTACCCTAACATGTTTTGTCTGGATTCAATAGCGTCTTTTTCCAAAAACATGTTTCGGTGTTGAAGCAAATAAAAAACAAACATAAAGTCATTAATAATTCAAAATGAATACACTTGGGGAAACATGGAAGATTTCTTTTAGGTTTCATTTTCTCTGAAGCTCAAAGCACAACAAAATCTTTAAGATATTTTGAGTTCCTTAAAGACGTTACAGTGAGGCCACAATTTGGGTTGTAGGTTGGATTTGTCGATTTTAGAATTTTTGTATAATAAATCTAATCTATACCTTGTTTTACTGAAATAACTGGAATAACTGGATAACTAGAAACCACCATTATACATTTTATTTTCTGTGTCTTGCATTAAACTTTTGTTCAATTGGGATCAACAAAATGATTTCTGTTTGATAAATGCCAAGACAATAGGTACAAAATGTTTGTTTTGTTTTGTTAAAATCTTTTAAAATTCAGAAATTCATAGATTTCCTTATTATTTGGTAGAATTACCTTTTAAAAACTGTATGTTTCAAACATTTTGGGTTTCCTTACACAATAATTTGCTGGAATCTTCACCCATTCCTTCCAACATCACTGAGTTTGTGGTTTGGGTTTGGTTGCTCAAACACATATACACTTTTTTCAGCTCCAACCGCAAATTTTCTACGAGACTAACATCAGGGCTTCATGATGGACACTCAAAAATATTGACGTTGTTGTCCTTAAGCCACTTTGTAATTAATTTGGCGTTATGATTAGCGTCATTATCAATTTGGAAGACCAATTTGTCCCCGAGCCTCAACTTCCTGGCTGATGTCTTGAGATGTTTGATGTTTACACAGAATATTCTTTCCTCATGATATCATCTGTTTTGTAAAACACACCAGTCCCTCTTGCTCAATAACACTCTCAGAATATAATGCTGCCATCCCTGTAATTCACAGTTGAGGTGGTGTTTTCAGGCTAACAATCTTGGTCATTACAGCCAAATGCCTTAAAGCTCACTGAGAAATTAATATTTGTTAGTTTTGAAATGGAATTGGTTACTCTTGGTTGCAAATGCATGCTGCATGTAAAAAAACAATTCCAACCCCCATTGTCTGCATTAGCTACACAAAGGAAGTCAAGGGCAACTACGAGCGGGTCAGAAAAAGCCTGTCTCTTTTACATGACAGAAAATTCGTATTCGTGGTCTTGCCTACGTTGGCTTGAGACCGCCCATGGGAAGGCTTTATGGATTTTGTGACCAGAAGAGAGAAGACCGTGTCTCTACTAGTAGAAGCTAACCATTAGAAACTCCACAACACGGAGGAACATGTTCGGAATCGCGGCATTTGTGGCGATAACATCGAGATTGCATTGTTTTTACACAAAAAAGAAGAGCTGAGGACGAAATGGTTGGAATTTCTCTTTGGAATACCACCAGCAAAGTATAATGGTAAGAGAGTTATTTGTTCAAAGGCAGCAAACAAATCGCATTGCTGTTAGCCAATCAGAGGTGAGATGTTTGCATATCATGAATATTAATGAGTCAGACTTATAATCCTGTCACCCCCCCCCAACAAACTTTAACCTCCTGAAATAAGAGCATAAGTTAATACTTATACACCACAGATGATGACTCACAAAAGCATTCATTCAAACTAGAGACCAAAGCAAATTTATTGAAAAGAAAGCGAGTGAATGAGACCTTTAATTTTTGTTTCTTCAGACCACAGGACAAGTCTTCAAATGTTAAGATCTTTGTGCTGGAGTGCATTTTTTTAAAACAACAATTTTGATTTTTAAGTGCTTTTAGGGTAATGGCTTCTTCCTCTCCGAGTCACCTTTCAGCATATCTATGCCACCATTTAACTCTGATGTTATGACTGAACTCGGTAGAAGCTTTTTAACTAATTGTTTAAAGGCATACTAATTTGTATGTGCATAAACTTCTAAATTTAAGGGAAAGTAAAAACTTATTCGAAAAATTCCCTTAAAGTCAGACAAAAACAGTTCCATCTTTTTTTTTGCAGTGTAGGCAGGTACATATCTGGTTTCAGTTGTGTACGTGCATTTAGTAAGATGTATGTAGTCCTTTAAACCTGTTGCAGAAAATCCAAGCAAACAACCATGGTTTGTTCGAGGCGAGTTCATTCTAAAGACCTATAGGGATTTGGATGTACCCTGTCTTGAAAGGTCTCCGACACTCACTCTCTCGGTCTGGTGCCCGTCTTTCTTTCATTAATTTTCCCCTCTGTCCCCCCTACTTCTGACCTAACTAAAAACACAGTGCGCTGTGCCTCACAATGAAGTGTGGTTCTTTCAAATGTTAATGCATTTACTCTCGGCTCAGAGCACAGCGCAAGGGGAGAAACAGAGCTGGACACAAAAACAAGCTTGTGTACACATGCGCGCGTGCACGCACACACACCTATACACACACGCACGGCGATGGATACAGTTACAGTGAATCTCAATGAACTACCACTGAGAAGACCTCAGTTCTGCTGATGAACTTCCAGACCCAACAGAGAGAAAAGAAAAAGCTTTATCCACTTCACTTCTGTTGCTGACAGGTTATTCATTATTAATGTCAGTGTATCACACAAAAAACCTATTACAATTTGACAAACAAGGTGAAGGTGGCAGACAAATTGATTGCAAAGCCCTGACAAGGAGACAGAGAACAATCCGAAGGATGAAATGCAGGTGCGCCTATTGAGATTCATTCTTTGTCACATATAATAGCAGTAATTGGTAGAAGAAAAAATAATAATGGATCGGCTTTGTATGCATCCAAGGTTGAAAGTAAGGGGGTGGGTCAATAATTTGGCATAAAGACCATTAAACGTTGCTCTAATAAACATGTTTCACAAACACATATAGGTTTTGTTCTGTTGTAATACGGCTTGGTATCTAATGATTCCTAATTTTAGATTTCTCTTAATGATTTTTATCATCTGGAGGTAATGTAGTTTGCAGACAAACAGATGGGGGGAAAATGCGCTGAAAAATTCTGTGGTACATCATTTCACAAGACTCACCCTGAAGTAAAACCCAAAACCCTCAAAAGTGCCATAACTGGAAATATTAGGTTTAGGAAATATTAAATAAAATATTAAATAAAATCAGGGCCATGTATAATCATGTGAAAAAATGCCCCTTTTTAAGGTCTGTGTGTTTTATTAACATAAGGATAATCAATATGAATTTTAACAATCCCGAAACATTCAAGTAACATAAAATAGGTGAACAATGTAGGAAATGCCTTTTAAATTGTTATGCAAAACATAAATTAAAAGGAATTTTAAAGGACAATCCCACATTTATTCCCATATGGCTAACATTACACAGGCGTATCACATTGTATGCATCAGATTTGAACATCTTTACTCAGCCTTTTGATGGCAGCTTTCCCTGTTTAAAACTGCAGCATTTAGTTTGGTGTGCTGCTGACTGTTATAGTGAGACCCAGCACTATAGTGAGATCCAAAGGCATTCAAAAAGAAGGTTGTAACAGTTCATGAGTCTGGTAAGGGATTTAAGGATGCCTCAAAAATACAGCGGACCCCCGGTACCACAGCCAGCTATTCATGAATAGCTGAAATCCGTGTATACTAGAGACCCCTCTAAAAATGTTTATTATTGCCTATTTTAATTGTTCAAACAACAAATATACCGTAATATGCATTGATACACACAGTGGAAACTGTCTTGGCACTACTGCAAAAGCTAACATCCAGTGTCTTCCTTATCTCTGCTCCTGGGGGCACAGCCAATCGGGGTCAAGGAAGATAAATGCTGCTCCAGATTGGCTCCCTTTTAAAATGCCAGCCAACAGTGTGCCAAGTAGCATTGTGCCTAGGTATTTCAGCTTTACAAGCTGCATTTTCTTTTAAATACTTTGAATACTATAAAAAAAAAAAATCTGCAAACAGGTGCATTTTTTTCGAGTAATTGCTAGTCACGTTCCACAGAAAATTCAAAAATTCATACACATCATTTATAACATTTTTTAATTTAAGTGTTTATAATCTGCTGCTTTGTACTAAATATTAACATTTTTTACATTGGATTCTGTTATATTTTGGAAGAATTAATGTACATTATTACACACCATTTATTTACAACTATATCTCTTTTAAAAGTAGGCCGAGGTAAAGCACTGAATAGACACGACCAAACTATAGATTTGATTTGCCTGTGCTTAGAAAAGGTTTTCACATTGTTGGCCAACAGTGTAACCAAACTGGTTAGGTAATTGTTGCTAATGAATAAAATGAATAAAAAGGGTTTGCTATTACAGTATAAATCCAGATGAAATCTATTAGCAGCCGTTGAAATCATCACAGATCTGAGGTGAAGGTTAATAACCCTAATAGATCTTCTGTTAGTCCACTGATGGCCAGCGGATCTCTCCTGAGCAGTAAAACTCTAATCTCTCCCTGAGGGGTCGTTATTGCCTGTCTGCGTCCACTCTTTGTTTCTGTCTGATCATAGCTTAACTCTGTAGGGGCTCCGTGCTGAGTTAGCTGAAGTCATCGAACCATATGGTCCGAGGCAGATCAACCTTTTCCTACGGGAGAGGTTAAGGAATAATACCTGCAATTTATCACATATTCATACTGCTGTCTAAACACTTTGAAGCTCAGTCTTATATATATATATATATATATATATATATATATATATATATATATATATATATATATATATATATATATATATATATATATATATATATATATATATATATACAAAACAATTTTTGGGACAATTGATTAAATGTTATGACATCATAATAAAGGTAGTTCATTTAGGATATCAACAATAACTATGATGTCCTGTTAACCTTAAAATTCGACTTGTAGTCAGTAAACACAAAGAATCATCTGGACTGATATTAGCCATTACAAACTAGAAGAACATCAGAACAACCAAACAGACCTGAGTAGGACCAGTTCATGTCTTCAGGGAGCTTCTCCAGGCCTTGGGCCACCGCTTCCACCACCAGAACTATCAAAAGCAGACAGAAATATTAATGACAAGAGATATTGTCATCATTGTTTTTGCATTATTCACAACTAACTCGGTGTAGTATGGATATATACAAACACTTTTATTAGAACAAATAAATTCATCCCTCAGTGCTTTAACATACTCACATGTTCACTCATGTTTGGGCAGGTCATGTTTGATGTTTAAGTACACGTTTGTAATAAGTCTGCATAAATTACCCTAAAAAAAGGAATGGAATCTACATAAAAGATGAATAACAAAAAAAACTTTCATAGACTGGTGGTGCATCTGTAGTCATCTTGTAGTCTTAAAGTTGTGGGTTCGATTTCAGGTTCCACCTCCCAGCTTGATATGCCCCGATTTGCCTACCAATCTGCATATCGGTGTATGAGTGTGTGTGCATTAGTGATATATAGAGGATTTCTTTTAAAGCATGATTTCAACCCATTGTGCACGTATAAACAGAGTGAAATGTATACACTATATGATGGATAACATGCAGTAAGTGGGGTAGAACTGAACTACAAGTTCTAACACAGCACGCCTGGCAAGCTTATCTCTACGCCCACCGTAGAGAGAGAGCTGAGCATGAAAGAAAATAAAACCATTTTGCAACATTTTAAATAGAACTGTAATAAAAACACAACACACACACACAAAAATACCAAAACAATACATGCTCTGTTTCTTTCATCTTTCAAAGCTTATGCCCCAAAAAAGCCGTCCTCTGAGAAGATGAAAGCATGGTTCAGAGTCAGATTTAGGTCACGGACAGCTACTGTAAGATCCCAGCGACAACATGTGGCACAGCTACACTCTAAATAATCCTATAGTTACAGTGTGTGCAAAGCACCAGGATGTAAACATTGTAAATTAGTGCATGCGTGACATATGCCCGACTGCATTGATTTTTACAGTCTAGTCACGAGTCCTCCAACAACTTTCTCACTAAGAGTTCTATGAAACAGCTTGAAAAGTAGCTTGAGAACTAGATATTTAGCCAATCCTCTATTTTCAAAGAAACCTTTTTCGACCCATGAACCATCCAGCAGAAAAAAAACATGCCCATAGCTCAACAGACTGGTCTAGTTCAGCAGCCTGACATTAAGATACAATTTGCTTCCTTTAGATTCCTTTAGCTAAAAAAATGGCAAAAATATCCTGCTTTAATATGACACCAAATATTGTCTAGGTAGCCCTAGTATTGTTATGCTTCTTGCTATAGTAAGTCATTCATTTGATCCCTTCATTTTTGGTCCTCCCAGGTAGACTTCAGATTCAAATGACTACTTTGTAACCTATAGAGGATCCATATTTCATTTTTAACAGCCAACATGATGCTTATACGTCATACACATATTGTATATTGCTTTACAAACATTATAAATTCAGGAAAGGAGGGGAAGAAAATAACTTAAAAGAAAAAAATAAAGTTATCTTGTATCTGGATAACATTGCAGTCTTTGTTGCTGGAGGCCAAACAGTTAATTTTTCCTGTACCAACTCCATAAAATGCTGTCTATGAAACTTAAAACCAGATTATGACAATATGAGAGCAAAGGCACCAAATTTGGAAAAAACAACATTAAGATGAAAGCAGAAACAGAAATGTATACATTTTCCCATCTAGTGCAGAAAAAAAGACATAGCAGCTGCTGTCTCTTGAGGGACACTTTGAGTCATTCAGGTACGTTCACATCTTAAGCAGTAACAAGCTGGTATTATGAGTTTCAGAGGCCTGTACAATAGCCGTCAGTCAGCTGAAAAGCAAAAGAAAGAGAAGCCACTGGGATTCTGTGTTTTAAAGGGAACAGAGGAAAGTGACGGGCCTTAGTTGCTGCAGGTTGGCCATGCACGAACCTCGATGCTTATTCACTACAGGATTTCACCCATCTGCACTCCACCTGCTTTCTAACATTGACATTTGAAGGTTTACAAAAATCACACCATTTTTTGTGGACAGTGTCATCAGAAAAAAATAAAAGACAAAATCTTCGCTTTTACTATTAACTTGATTTGTATGTTGTATTGTAATTTATCTGCTATTGTTGGTAAGGTTCCCAAAGGCAGACAGTCCAGGAGGTTGAATTTCAGGATAGCCAGTGTTTAGTTGTGACTTTTTCACCCTTTTTACTAAAGGGGAGGAACAGGAGTTTGTTCCTTTGCCTCAAAAATATGTAACGGAGATTTTCCTTATGTAATTTTTAATATGCACTGTACTGAATCAATACCATTTGCAACAGATTGTTGTGGTTGTGGTACTTCTTATCTTAGTTATACAGGATGTTTCTGGATAACGGAGATGTTGTAAAGGATTACCAGCAGAAAGTTTTAATATCACTGAAGTTGAAGTAGAACAGCTTTTTCAATGTCAAAACTAAAATCAAGAATAGGATTGGATGGTCAAACCCTTGTGGCAGAAAACTAGTGGCTTTAAGCATTTAGCCACTGCTCTAATAAAGAAGACAAGTATTCCATCGACAGCAGAAGGCTAGTGTTCAAACCATAGGAAGAAAAAAAATGTGCGAAAAGGTTAAGCTTTGCAAAACCAGAAGAAAAACTGTCCAGCATTTTTTATGGTTCCCAAACGTTCAGAGGCACAAGGCCTCTTAGGCCAAATAAAGACCAAATATTAGATCAAGAGATTTCCTCTTTTATTCTGTGGTTTCTTCACCAGGACACACCGTAGTATCCCCATCATGATAGTTGACAAGGCCCAGATTTGTCCATGTCCCGCTCTATCCTACAATCACTCATGAACAAGACACCAAGGTAATGAATTCCTCTGCTTTAGGAAACAACTGACCCCCGACCAGGACGTAGCAATCTGGTGGAGAAATATCGCCTCAGACTTGGAAAAGGTTACCCACATCTCAAATTTAAAAACAAGAGATCTAAAGAAAACCAGTGCAGGTGGATCATCAAGGCATTCTGAAAGCACTAAAATTCTGACACGTGCACAAAGAAACTGTTCACTTGCTTCAAAGCAAACCCTAAACATGCCTGTCCATATATCTTACCCAACTCAGGCAAAGTTATGATTGCAGGTGTCTAAAAGGACATAAAACTCATTGAATTATGACAGTGAAAAGAGGGGGAACACATAGTTTAAGGCAGCTGTGGCTACGATCTAGCTCACCAACATCAGCGTGTCAATGTGTGTGTGAATGACTGAATGTAGAATAAAGCACTTTGGAGTCCTCTGACTTGAAAAAGCGCTATACAAGCACAGGCCATTTACATCTATTTAATACTATAACCAAACTTCCCAGGTCCCATTTTTTATAAATTAGATAATGGTAGAGATTGTTGTGTTATTACCATAAAGCTGCTTTATTTTTACTGAAGCTCAATATACCCTCATCTCATATCAGGCCATGCCTATTACAAGCACCATTTCTGTCTAAAGACGTGTAGATCTATCGACTGACGCATCTTTATCATTTTGGTGGATGGTCACAAAAAGCTGACTAAGTAAGGTAAATCGAAACATCAACACCTCTTGGCATTTTCTGATCTTCGAAGAAAAAAAAAACTCCTGACACACAGGGGGCATTAATCTAACCATCTCTCATCACATAATAAGTAGTACATTTTTTTTAGGTCGCAACAAATAAAAATAACTGCTGTTAGAGCAGAGTGAAAGGAACCCTATGCAGCAGCTGCCATTAGTGACAAACACACAACATCCGCCTCAGATAAAACTTGACTCCTGTTGGTCTCAGAACCACCAACACACACTCCTACCGGCACATATCTTCAGAGGCCAGACGATAACTTATATAGCCTTCAGCTGTGTAGAGTGTCAGCTGGGTAAATTACTACACTCGACCTCTCTCACACTTACCGATGTTCTCGCTTTCTCCCACTCTTATCTGCTGAAGTTTGGAGAACATTCTGACTCCACTGTTGTTCAGTGATGATATATTTCAGGCTCTTATTTCTGTTAATTTTACGTAAATTTTAATTAACGTAAACTTTACATTAATTTTAAATTTTAATTTTACATTCATTTTAATTTTGTTAATAAAAATAAAAAAAATCGATGTTGTAACCTCCAGCAGAACCTGAATCAGTGTGAACGGTCATCTCCAATGACTGACTGGAGGTTTGAGAAGGCAGAGCAGATACACAAAAAAGAAAAAAGGAGCACTGATCCAGGAGTTAAAGAAAATTAAAAAGTGAACTGCAGTAGTAGCTCCTTAAGTGGCCTCATGGACTAAAACTGGGAGCTGGTTCCTCCCATGCCTCCCATTCTACTTTTAAAAACCTCTAGGAAACTCCAGTAAACCTGCAATCTGGAAGCAAAGTGCTCTTGCTGCAGTATTTTGGATCAACTGACGGGTTTTACCTACATTTTGTGCATTTCCTAGTAGGAAAGAGCTACAATAGTGATTCTAACCATTTCTTAGATACCTAGAAGAAAACCAATGGGAAAAAAATATATATATTTGCATATATTTGAACTGCAAATATTCATACATCTGCCTTAAAATTTCAGCTTCTACACATCTGTCCCTTTTTCACCTTTTGACTTTGCTGGCCTGCTGTAAGTGGTAATTTAACCAGGGCTAAGATTTGACTAATGTACGAGGTCAGGCATTTTGGCACCCTTCTTGGTTCACCAATATCCTGCTGCATCTCAGATGATCATTTTCTTACTCCAGACGGATGAAGAAAACCTCAGTTAATATGTCAGTGAGATTAGGCTAGACATGAACTGTGAGGATATTGTTTCTGGGTGCTATACAAACCAAGCATTGTTTAGGTGGGATTCAGCGACACTAAAGCTGCAACAGAGACCTTTATCAGAGCAGACTTTAACTGGAGGCAGTGAATGTGTCTTGTGTCTATAACAGTGCGTGTGAACCATCTTGTTCTCCTGTTGTTTTAAAAAGCAACAAGGGAAAAGTTGTTATTAAGTGTTATGTGTCTTAAGGTTGACCAAGACAATATGGGGACCTGTGGTGAGGTGGTAATGTGGCTGAACAGCTGACACACACACCCGCACACCCGCACACACACCCGCACACACACACACACACACACACACACGCACACACACACCCACACACACACACACACACACACACACACACACACACACACACACACACACACACACAGCGTGTCAAGTAACCCTCTATATATCCAACCAGATAAAGTGTCACTAATTCCTTTACAGCCCTTTGGGTCCGCTAAATTCACATAAAACTCAGTTATTTAAGACTGCTGAGCTGTAACCACATACAGGAACATTGGAGAACTGAAATATGATTACTGGTTTCTGTTGGATCTCAAAGTGGGAAAAAAACTGTGTTTAAGGGTAACTGATTGTTTAAATGGCTACAATCATAACAATAAATCCATGAACCCAACAGAGAAATTTCCTACAGGCGGGTAGAAGATGGAGAAGTTTCTATGTTCAAGACATGCATGTGCATATGTATATATTCTAGATATGCAGCCATGTGCACAAGTTGGCACACCTTACGACAGAAAAAAAGGTACGATTTTCCACACCAAAAAAATCTAATCACTTGTGAGGGACATGCTAGGACACCCCACATTTATTCCCACTTAATGTGGCTGAAATGACACATACAGTAGGTGTACATGACAAAAAAAAATGTTACTCAGTACTTTTGAGGAGGTTTGCCCTGTTTAAGCATTAGAGCAAGTCTGATTTGCTCCTGACTGTGGAAGTGAAATTCAAAAAGCTGCCTGAGGCCTTCAGAGAAAAAGACTGCAGAGGTTTAAGTGTCTGGTAACAGATTTTAAAAGGTTTCAAGGGAATTTTCAATCACCCATTCCACTGTATAGACAGTACAAGTGGAGGCAACAAAGAAGCCACATTTATTGAGCTTTGGCAGCAAAAACAGTGTATATGACATTTTATTGTTGCCATCTGGGGCATCTGTCAGCTTTTAGTGACATACAGTGGGGCAAAAAAGTATTTGGCAGTCACCGATTGTGCAAGTTGCCCCACAAAAAAAAAGAGAGGTCTGTAATTTTCATCATAGATACACTTCAACTGTAAGAGACAGAATGTGAAAAAAAGACGACATCACACTATGATTTTTAAAGAATTTATTTGTATAATGGTGCAGAAAAAAAGTATTTGGTACGTAACAAAAGTTCACCTCAATACTTTGTAATGTGACCTTGGTTGGCAATGACAGAGGTCAAACATTTCCTGTAGGTCTTCACCAGATTTTCACACACAGTAGCTGCTATTTTGGCCCATTCCTCCATGCAGATCTTTTCTAGAGCTGTGAGCTGAGGCCACTCCAGAACCTTTAAATGATTTTGACATAGCCAAACCCTTTTGTTGCCCAGGCGATGTGTTTGGGATCATTATCATGGTGAAAGATCCAGCCACGTTTTATCTTCAATGCTCTCACTGATGGAAGGAAGTTTTTATCCAAAAGATGGCCCAATTCATCCTTTTTTTAATACGGATCAATCATCCTGTCCCCTTTGCAGAAAAGCAGACCCAAAGCATAATGTTTCCACCCCCATGCTTCACAGTGGGTATGGTGTTTTTGGGATGAAACTCAGCATTCATCACCCTCCAAACACGACTAGTGTTGTTTATTCCAAAGAGTTCTATTTTGGTCTCATCTGACCACATGACATTCTCCCAATCCTCCCTGGATCATCCAGATGGTCTCTGGTAAACTGTAGAGAGGCCTGGACATGTGATGGCTTAAACAGGGGGACCTTTTGAGCGCTGCAGGATTTTAATCCATGTTACTAATAGTAACTTTTGTTACTGTGGTCCCAGTTCTCTTCAGGTCATTGACCAGTTCCCTTCTGTGTAGTTCTGCGCTGTTTCCTCACTGTTCTCAAGATCATGTGTACCCCACGAGGTGAGATCTAGCATGGAGCCCGAGGTCAAGGTAGATTGTCAGTGATCATGTATTTATTCCATTTACTAATAATTGCTCCAACAGTTGATCTCTTCTCACCAAGCTACTTGCCTATTGTAGATTGGCTCATCCCAGTCTTGTGCAGGTATACTATCTTGTCCCTGGTGTCCTTAGACAGCTCTCTGGTCTTGGCCATGGTGGAGGTTGGAGTCTGGCTGTTTGAAGGTGTGGACAGGTGTCTTTTATACAGATAAGTTCAAACAGGTGCCATTATTACAGGTGGAGGATAGAAGAGCTTCTCAGGGTGTATTCACTCCTGATAGACTTGGTTTGATTTGGGACCAAAATTGTTGGTTTTTCTGTTGATGCTTTTTTGCGCTGGTGCAGTTCGCATTCACACTACTCTTTGTCAAACAAACAAATGCTTTTGAGCAACATGTTTATCTCCTCCACTGTGGTGGCGCTGCAGCAAGATGCACAAAACGCAGGAGCATTTCCTGTTCTGGGAAATATAAACAAGCATGGAGTGGCATCCGATTTTAGCAGTTTTTGAATAGCTATGTTGTCTTTGGCAAATGTCTCAGACAAAAACGTTGAAGCGATGAGCTCAACATGAGTAGAGAACGAGGCAGAGATGTTTTTGCTTGGTCGTTTTGGGTTTATTTACCCGGAATGCCCTGCGCTAAAATCCGCTTCCTGCTTTTGGTGCAGTCCCAGTCCGCTTGCCTTTCACATATGCAGTCGAACCACAGCAGAGTTTATTTTAATCAAACAGATACCTACATTTTTAGGAGGACCAGAGTTGGCCTTTTTGATCCTACCTAAACAAACTGGACTTTCAGGGCAAACGAACTAGAGTTCGAGTAAAGCAGACTAAACAGGGCTGGTGCGAATGCATCCTTAAAGAATAAGTAACAGGTCTGTGAGGTTCAGAATTCTTGCTTGTTTGTAGATGCAAAATACCTATTTTCTACACTATTATACAAATACATTTTTCCTGAATTTTTTTTTTTACATTCTCAGTGTCTCACAGTTGAAGTGTACCTATGATGAAAATTACAAACCTCTTATCTTTTTAAGTGGGACATCTTGGACAATCGGTGGCTGCCAAATACTTTTTTGCCCCACTGTATGCTTTACGGTGACATTTACTCATGATGTTGACGTGTCACACAGTGTGAACCAGGCTTAAGAAAGCTCACCCTAAAAGAAGACCGCAAGATGCTAAAAGAGGTCTAAAAAAAAACACTAAAATCTCATCACTGGACCTTCGGCAGGCTTCGGCCACAGTTGATGTGAAGTTGCATCCCAGTAGAATCAAACAGAGACTAGTTGTAAGTGTGTTTTAGAAGAAAAGCTTTGATCTTTAAAAGTACGATTTGACTAAGGTTTGCCTGAGAACTTCTAAAAATGATGAAACGGATTTGGACACCAGAACAGAGGACATGATTAGGCATGGTCCGGTTACCGGTTTCAAGGTATACCGCGGAATGAAAAACTCAAGGTTTCAAAACCACTAAAATTTTCCGTCATACCGTCCCTGCGGTATAAGAGTTTGTTTTTTTATGTGACATCTCGTCAGGGAGAAAGTAAAGATTAATTCTACCATCTATCACAGGATACTATAGGGAAATGAGAGACCATCTGCAAAAAAAAAAATAAAAGCTGTAGGAGAACTGTGCTACATGACAATGACATAAACATACTCAGAAATCAGTTAACACTAGTTATAAGCAAGTGGGGTGTTATAACTATGTCCTAAGCTAAAAAATGCATTATTGTTTATTTTTTGTTTAATGAGCAAAATGAGTTTTTTGTCCTCAAAAAACAAAATTAGGAATCAATGTTATAATTTTGCAATAAAGAACTGACTAATGATGTGACCTCTCAGGCTGCTGATGAGCTGGTAGAAATACTGATCGAGTCTTCTCCACCTCAAAAAGGCTGAAATTGATGGTACAGGCACCTCTCATATTGATAGGGAATTTGCATAGATTGTGAGGACACTTTATGCAGCAAATATGATAGTCATAGTGGTAGGACTGTGCGAGGTTGAAAATTATATCCAATATCTCTGAGTTAAGTAACCTAAATGAAGCAGATGTTGGCCTTTAGACCTAGTTTGATTAATTTGTCAGAGACCTCTTTTTGTTCTCTGTGAAGACACATGTAGAGTCCTCAACAATCGCCTGGATCAATGACTACCTGACCAACAGACCACAATTTGTGAAACTGAAGATTTGTGTGTCAAACCAAGTGGTCAGCAGCACAGGAGCACCACAGGGGACCGTACTCTAACTTTTCCTTTACACTTTGTACACCTCAGACTTCCAGTACAAATCAGTGACCTGTCATCTGCAGAAATACTCAGATGACTGCAATTGTCTGGTGTATCAGAGATGGACAAGAAGCTGAATATATAGAGCTGGTGGACCGCTTTGTGACATGGTGTGGAAACAATCGTCTCACCTTGAAGGTGAACAAAACAAAGGAGAAGATTGTAGATTTCAGAAGAAACAGGGATAAGTCAAAAACTGTTTCCATCATGGGAGAAGAAGTGAAGGTGGTTGAGGAGAATAAATACCTCGGAGTTCACCTTGACAACAGACTGGACTGGAGACTGAACAGTGAAACCGTCTACAAGAAGGGACAGAGCAGACTGTACTTCTTGAGGAAGCTTATGTCCTTCAAGGTTTGCAGCAAGGTGCTGCAGATCTTCTACAAGTCTGTTGTGGAGAGTGTAATCTCTTCAGCCATCATCTGTTGGGGTAGCAGCATCAGAGCCAGGGATTTAAAAAGGCTAAACAACATGATAAAGAAGGCTGGTTCTGTTCTTGGGACAACTGTGGAAAATCTGGAGATGATGATGCAAAGACGGATTCTTCATAAAATCAAAAAAATTATGGACAACCCTGAGCATCCTCTTCATGAAACTGTGATACAACAACAGAGTGTCTTCAGTCGGAGGCTTCTTCAGTTTCGCTGCAATACAGACCGCTACAGGAAATCTCCTACACACAGCCATCATCATCTACAACAACTCCTTAAAGAATTAATTGTATGAGCTACAACAACACTTAATTTTCCTCTGGGATCAATAAATTATTTTTTAATTCAATTGAATTGAATGTTTTAGCAAAGCTGAGCTAACCCCCCCCCCCCAAACTGCACTTCAGAAATCACTGATCTAGGTAAAAGCCCAGTGTTGCAGAGCAGTTTTCAACACATTTTAGCCTGAAGCTTGCAAGTCTCCAATGAGCTGTGAGTAGTAGAGACCCTGCGGGGGGACTGACCTCAAATTTCTGCTGCTTCTCGTTAAAGCTTAGGCAAGCTGTGTGTGTGTGGGTGTTGCTGTAAAATGAACTATGAATAACTGCTGAACAGATACACGCACTCAGAATCACACGGAGGGATTCACAGCAAGACACGTGAGCGAGTTTGTGTCCATTTGATGTGTGTGGTTAATGTTTCAGCCCTGTTCCTGCTTTCTCATTGGTGGCGAGTACTCGGTGCACGGGATGCAGCGAGGGAAGGTTTATCCTCCGAGAATTTGTGATGGCACACACCCAGCCAAGTTGTGTGTGTGTGTGTGTGTGTCTGTGTGTGTGTGTCTGTGTGAGTGAGTGAGAGGCTCACTAATCTGCATGCCTAGTTAGGGCAGCAAGATGCTACATTTCCATCTGCTTGGCACAAATTGAGAAAATATTCTGTGTGTGCGTGTGTGTGTACGATTAGTAATCCAGTAGACGTTCAGTGGAGCAAGGTGACAAGCTAATACATAAGCTCTTGGTTTAAAAAAATTAAAGATCTTTTTAAAGATTTCCCAGGATTTAAATGAAAAGGTTAATCTTTAACCATGAGATCTTAAGGTCAGATTTAGTGCTACCTTTATGAAAGTTTTTACCCCCTTACAGACGGTTTCCACCCACACTTTAATGTTTCATATCACCAAATAAATGATTTGGTGATCTTTTAGCCTACTTCATGTTGTCAGACAGGTTCTATTCAAGTGGTATCTTGATTCCGAGAGTCCAAAATCATCATCTATTAAGCAGTTAAACGTTACATTTACTCTGGTTATCTTTGTCTGATATTAACATTTCTTTGACAATCTGAGAAAGTGTGAAAAACAAGAAATTTGTGAGGGGGCCAACACAAAAAAAACTTCCCTTCAGTTCAACATGCGGTCTGTCGGCATTCAACTTAAATCAGCTATGTTTCTATGGCAACTTGCAGCGTCAAGACAACGGAGAAACCCCCCTGATGGCGTGTAGAACAGCCCGACTTCCTGTCAGCTTCTTACTCCGACTCTTTCCATCACCATGGATACAAAACCATTCCCGTCCTTTCGCTGTTTGCCACTTCGGGTCATGCCCTCCGTTTCCCACAATTGTGGACGCACACAGACATGCACACCCTGGAATAATAAGACAAAGACACATGTATGCACTCACAGGCGTGGGTCTGTGTGTCCAAAGAAGGCGGGCAGCTTTAGAGGCTGGTTTTTGGGGGTTGATCAAGATTCCAACCACTCACTGGTCACACTCGCAGCCCTTTAATGAAGTTTCCCAGAAGAAGGAGAAGGTTTATGCTGCGCCGACGGGTTGTTAACTTCTGCTCTGCTACTCTGAGTCCCTGAGTTCTATGCATTACAAAGACACAGAAGAACTTCTTTCATCAAACCAATTGGTTTTGCCTGCTACTAAATCTCAATGTTAAATGTAGATGATAATTTCTCTGCAGTATATATGATGAGGTGGAAAAGCACTTGTAGGGCGCGGACCTACGCCAAGGCAGCTCGATCATGTGGAGTTACGTGAATCCATCCCATCCAGTGCTGCAAATTTAGCAACTTTGTCGCTATATTTCGTTATTTCTAAGACGCCTTTAACGACTCTTTTTCACAAAAGCAACTAGCGACAAACATAGCAACCTTTTTTTACGTTAAAAGCACGTAAAGCACGTATCCTTGTTACTCTTTTCACTGAGCACCGGTGCTGCTCCTCTCCCATCCCAGAGCGTTCACAGCAGGCGGCTAGCCCAGCCGCAGTCAGAGCAGATATTTACCCGACTGCGTCCAGACTGCAAACAAATCGCGTATGCTTGAAGCCGCCGCAGGCTGATCCTACCCACGCTTAGTCAGAGCAGGATGTAATTATAAAAATGTCTGTTTAAAATAAAACCACTGCACTCTAATAAAATAAATCACCAATGTCACTCACACAGCTCAGTCCCTTTTATCACCTCGTCCACTGTGTGCACACCTCTCTGTGATAGACGATAGAATTGAAGACTGAATTAAAAAGCTGGTTGAAGCCGTTTATTGGAGAGGTTACACAGGCCTACTCCCTGTATTGTAAGACCGATTCTTATGCCAAAATTAGTGAAAAACACAACTCAAAAATATACTCAAAAGGCAAAACCATTCAACAGTTCCACCCCAACCACACGGTTATCAATGGTTTAAAAGAACAAAAAAATGATTCAGCAAAAAACATTTTTACAAATTATTCCCCTCTCCTACAGTGTCCATTACAATTAAATGCACATTATGTAAATGAGGCGATGACGTCATTTGGAGACTTCTAGCGACTCTTGGGACAGCTAAAAGCTATCTATGGACTATGTTTCAATATCAGATAAGCGCCAGGAAACCACCAATCTAAATTAAAATGTACCAATTTTGACACGTGTGGTCAAATATCAGAGAACATTCACAATAAAGTCCAGCTTGTGCACTGCATAAGTTCTATGTGGCATCAATTCTGTCGTCTATTCCGTTCAGCCAGGGTCCACAACCTTTGCACAGCTGTCCCCACAGCTTGGACAGCTGGGCAAAGCACAACAATTTGAAACTGTGGGGACTGTGCTTACTGCAAGTGTGCCAAACGCTCATGCACCTGGATTAACGGTTGACTGAAGCAGCTGTGCCAAAAATAAACCCCACAAAGCCAACAATGGGCAGAAGGGAAACAATACAGACAGTTGCTCTGGAGTCAAACTCCATAGGAGGATTTTTTTCTCTCTCTCCATTTTGTAAAACAAATGCAGGTAAGTGAATAAAAAGCCCAAAAATTTGACACTACAAATCTTTTAATCTGAATGTATGGAAGGATTCACCAATAATGTTTCTTAAACCATGTGTAAAGATCTAAGCTGGGAATGTTTGAATCTAAAACAAGTGGCACTAAGAAGAGAAGCAAAAGATTAAGGAAGTATTTAGGAGACTTGTAAACCTTATTCTCCCTTAAGAAATTGTATTATTCCAACTCCACCATCCTTGACAGCTAATATGATGGATGTGTGTCTATCTGTTGTGTTAAAATATATAAAGCTAAATTTTGTGCCCAAATAGTTTAACTAAAGGTTGACGATATCCTGAATATGATCAATGTATTGTCAGTTGTTGTACATGAGATGTCGTTACATTTGATTGTAGAATACTTTGATATACAGAGGAGTTTGTGGCAGCTTGATGGCAAGAAACCCAAATCCTGGCTGCCAACCCAGCCCAAACCATGAGGTTACCACCACCATGCTTGACAGTATGAGGTGCTTCTGTTCTGTTTGGTTTTAAGCAAACATGCCACTGTACATAATGGTTAAAAATCACTACTTTGGTTTCCTCATTCCAATGAAGAATGTTCCAGAAGTCGCGATGCCCATTCAAATAAAACTTTGCTCATCTAAATGGTGCTGTCATTTTCTTTTTACAGAACCCCTCCAAACACACCATACGTTTCCAGAACTTTACTATTTGTACTATTATTACCTGTAAGTGGGTCTTTAGAGTCTGAAAGTCTTAGCTTTTGCTTTTTGTTTTCCATTTTTTAAAGAGCACTGAAAGATCTTATATTGGGTATATATAATGGAAGATTGTCTTTTGTCATAAATGTTTTCATCTTATTATTTTTAACTTTTTCAATAGTTTGAAAATCCCCTTTACTCCTTCCTGGATTGATAAATTCCAAAAAGGACATTGCTGAAGTCTTTCTCTATACAGAAATCTATTCTGATTTTAATATGGAGCCCACATGTCTAGTCTTAATCTAATCTGGAGCACACATGTCTAGTCTTCATCTAATCTGGAGCACACTTGTCTAGTGTGCATTTAATCTGGAGTACACATGTCTAGTCTGCATCTAATCTGGAGCAGACATGTCTAGTCTGCATCTAATCCGGAGCACACGTGTATAGTCTGCATCTAATCTGGAGCACACATCTCTAGTCTGCATGGAATCTGGAGCACACATGTCTAGTCTTCATCTAATCTGGAGCACACCTCTCTAGTCTGCATCTAATCTGGAGCACACATGTCTAGTCTTCATCTAATCTGGAGCACACATGTATAGTCTACATCTAATCTGGAGCACACATGTATAGTATGCATCTAATCTGGAGCATACATCTCTAGTATGCATCTAATCTGGAGCACACATGTCTAGTCTGCATCTAATCTGGAGCACACAGGTCTAGTCTGCATCTAATCTGGAGCACACATGTCTAGTCTTCATCTAACCTGGAGCACACATGTCTAGACTGGATCTAATCTGGAGCACACGTCTAGTCTTAATCTAATCTGGAGCACACATGTCTAGTCTGCATCTAATCCGGAGCACACATGTCTAGACTGGATCTAATCTGGAGCACACATTTCTAGTCTGCATCTAATCCGGAGCACACATGTCTAGACTGGATCTAATCTGGAGCACACATGTCTAGTCTGCATCTAATCCGGAGCACACATGTCTAGACTGGATCTAATCTGGAGCACACATGTCTAGTCTGCATCTAATCCGGAGCACACATGTCTAGACTGGATCTAATCTGGAGCACACATTTCTAGTCTGCATCTAATCTGGAGCACACATGTCTAGTCTGCATCTAATCTGGAGCACACATGTCTAGTCTTCATCTAATCTGGAGCACACATCTCTAGTCTGCATCTAATCTGGAGCACACATGTCTAGTCTTCATCTAATCTGGAGCACACGTGTCTAGTCTTCATCTAATCTGGAGCAAACATGTCTAGTCTTCATCTAATCTGGAGCACACATGTCTAGTCTTCATTTTATCTGGAGCCCACATGTCTAGTATGCATCTAATCTGGAGCACACATGTCTAGTATTCATCTAATCTGGAGCACACATGTCTAGACTGGATCTAATCTGGAGCACACGTCTAGTCTTAATCTAATCTGGAGCACACATGTCTAGTCTGCATCTAATCCGGAGCACACATGTCTAGACTGGATCTAATCTGGAGCACACATTTCTAGTCTGCATCTAATCTGGAGCACACATGTCTAGTCTGCATCTAATCTGGAGCACACGTGTCTAGTCTTCATCTAATCTGGAGCACACATCTCTAGTCTGCATCTAATCTGGAGCACACATGTCTAGTCTTCATCTAATCTGGAGCACACGTGTCTAGTCTTCATCTAATCTGGAGCAAACATGTCTAGTCTGCATCTAATCTGGAGCACACATGTCCAGTCTTCATCTAATCTGGAGCACACATGTCTAGTCTTCATCTAATCTGGAGCACACATGTCTAGTTTGCATCTAATCTGGAGCACACATGTCTAGTCTGCATCTAATCTGGAGCACACATGTCTAGTCTGCATCTAATCTGGAGCACACATGTCTAGTCTGCATCTAATCTGGAGCACACGTGTCTAGTCTTCATCTAATCTGGAGCACACATGTCTAGACTGGATCTAATCTGGAGCACACATGTCTAGTTTTCATCTAATTTGGAGCACACGTGTCTAGTCTGCATCTAATCTGGAGCAAACATGTCGTCTGGATCTAATCTGGAGCACACATGTCTAGTCTGCATCTAATCTGGAACACACATGTCTAGTTTTCATCTAATCTGGAGCACACGTCTAGTCTGCATCTAATCCGGAAGACACATGTCTAGTCTTCATCTAATCTGGAGCACACATGTCTAGTTTTCATCTAATCTGGAGCACACATGTCTAGTCTGCATCCAATCTGGAGCACATAAAACTAGTATGCATCTAATCTGGAGCACACATGTCTAGGCTGCATCTAATCTGGAGCACACATGTCTAGTCCGCATCTAATCTGGAGCACATATGTCTAATCTGCATCTAATCTGGAGCACACATGTCTAGTCTGCATCTAATCTGGAGTACACATGTCTAGTCTTCATCTAATATGGAGCACACATGTCTAGACTGGATCTAATCTGGAGCACACGTCTAGTCTTAATCTAATCTGGAGCACACATGTCTAGTTTGCATCTAATCCGGAGCACACATCTCTAGTCTGCATCTAATCTGGAGCACACATGTCTAGTCTTCATCTAATCTGGAGCACACGTGTCTAGTCTTCATCTAATCTGGAGCAAACATGTCTAGTCTTCATCTAATCTGGAGCACACATGTCTAGTCTTCATCTAATCTGGAGCACACATGTCTAGTCTTCATCTAATCTGGAGCACACATCTCTAGTCTGCATCTAATCTGGAGCACACATGTCTAGTCTTCATCTAATCTTGAGCACACGTGTCTAGTCTTCATCTAATCTGGAGCACACATGTCTAGTCTTCATCTAATCTGGAGCACACATGTCTAGACTGGATCTAATCTGGAGCACACATGTCTAGTTTTCATCTAATTTGGAGCACACGTGTCTAGTCTGCATCTAATCTGGAGCAAACATGTTGTCTGGATTTAATCTGGAGCACACATGTCTAGTCTGCATCTAATCTGGAACACACATGTGTAGTTTCCATCTAATCTGGAGCACACGTCTAGTCTGCATCTAATCCGGAAGACACATGTCTAGTCTGCATCTAATCTGGAGCACACATGTCTAGTTTTCATCTAATCTGGAGCACACATGTCTAGTCTGCATCTAATCTGGAGCACATAAAACTAGTATGCATCTAATCTGGAGCACACATGTCTAGGCTGCATCTAATCTGGAGCACATATGTTTAATCTGCATCTAATCTGGAGCACACATGTCTAGTCTGCATCTAATCTGGAGCACATATGTTTAATCTGCATCTAATCTGGAGCACACATGTCTAGTCTGCATCTAATCTGGAGTACACATGTCTAGTCTTCATCTAATCTGGAGCACACATGTCTAGACTGGATCTAATCTGGAGCACACGTCTAGTCTTAA